>OV049856.1:4185000-4854064 GCA_920104075.1 Melanargia galathea | reverse complement strand
AAGTCGGGGTACTTTAAGCGACTTCAAAAAAGGAGATTCTGTATTCGACCTGTGTGTACGTGTGTATGTATGTATGTATTTATCTTAGCGATTATTTCAAAAACAAATGAATCGATTTTTATTCTATTTGTCACTATCGTAATCTACATAATATAGGTACTTTCAGAAAGGTTTTGGTGGTTTTAATATACCTATAACACACATAGTTTTATCATTCTTATGTACGAAGGTTACACGCAATGTGCCCATAATATGGCACAAATATTTTTGACTAGCGGTCCGCCCCGGCTTCGCCCGTGGTACATATATAGCCTATAGCACTCAAGGATCACTTACATATCCAACGGTGAAAGAATTTTTGAAATCGGTCCAGTAGTTCCTGAGATTAGCGCGTTCAAACAAACAAACTCTTCCGCTTTATTATATTAGTATAGATTGGTACACCGATTTCTCTGGACTGACATTGGTTTAATTTTTCCTAAAAAATAGCTTGTATTAAATTTACCAGCCGATCTGACCTAACTTCGCACGGGTTAGCACATCCGTACAACGGGTGTTAGGGGCCCGCTATGGGAAACCAGGACAGCTAATAGTGATCATTACTGACAAGATACCACAACAAACAATGCGAAAAAAAAATTAAAGCATTTCCTGTATTTTTGAAAGTTCGCAATGTAATGCAAACAGCTCACGCTTGAGGTCAACGAACGTGGGTAAACCTTTATCTTTATCTATATCTGTATCTGTATCTTGATGCTTATTTATCTCTGTCTCTATCTCTGTCTCTGTCTCTATCTCTATCTCTATTTCTATTTCTATTTCTATTTCTATTTCTATTTCTATTTCTATTTCTATTTCTATGTCTATCTCTATCTCTATCTCTATCCCTATCCCTATCCCTATCCCTATCCCTATCCCTATCCCTATCCCTATCCCTATCTCTATCTCTATCTCTATCTCTATGTCTATCTCTATCTCTATCTCTATCTCTATCTCTATCTCTATCTCTATCTCTATCTCTATCTCTATCCCTATCCCTATCCCTATCCCTATCCCTATCCCTATCTCTGTCTCTGTCTCTATCTCTATCTTTATCTCTATCTCTATCTTTATCTCTATCTCTATCATCTTTACCAGTGGTGGTGATGGTGGGTTGCGGCGGCGCGTAGTTGTTGAGGCTGTCGGCGTACAGCGTGGCGTACTTGGCGGTGAGGCGCGGCCGCGGCTTGTACTCCGACAATGTATTGAAGGAAGCCGAGTACTTCTTGTCGAGGTCGCCCTCTGACTCGTCCAGGTTCTTGATGGACGCCGAGCCGCCATAGCTGCGCACCTGTGCCAGAACAAGACATAATTTAAGAAACAAATCAGAGGCGTGCACTGCATATAAGCGACAAGTCACCGCCTACCCTTTTATAACACCTACGTACAGTGTGGCAGAAGTCGGAACAAGCTAGTTATAAGTAATTTAAGAAAAAAATCAGAGGCGTGCACTGCATATAAGCCACTTAGACCCTTTTATAATACCTACCTTTATCAGGGCCGGATTAAACCCTATCAGGGCCCCTAGGCAATGCAAAAATGACCCTTTCCTTTACCCTTTTCTTACTTTTTAAAATATAAGTATTTTTTCTATCACAAAAGTCGAGTCGATCAGATCGACTCCTTTGGTATACTGTTACTTCAATCTCTTCTACATCTACACTACCACAGCCCCGTGGGCCCCTAGTCGGCGTAGGGCCCCTAGGCAGTTGCCTAATCCGCCTTATGGATAATCCTGCCCTGACCTTTATAATACTTACCTTTTATTAAGCCCCGACGCAATAACGACGAGGTGTTATAAGTTTGCCGTGTATGTGTGTGTGTCTGTCTGTGGCATCGTAGCTTCCGCACGGATGAACCGATTTTGATTTTGTTTTTTTTTTGTTCGAAAGGTGAATCAGTCGGTAGTGTTCTTAGCTATGTTTGATGAAAATCGGTTCAGCCATTTCAAAGTTATCAACTCTTTTATACATAATACTAGCTGACCCCCGCGACTTCGTTCGCGTGTTTATAGGTTTTATATAGGATCGGATCGGATCCCATAATTCTTTTATGTACCTAAACTAAATGTAGCCTGTTACTCCTTATAACATTGAAAGTTCCATTAAAATCGATCCAGCCGTTTCGGAGATTAGCTGGGACAAATAGACAGAACGACAAACATAAATTTAAACGCACACCAGTTTAAAATAAGCCGTACGTTCAAAGATCCAGGTCCCAAGTTATTTGAACCCAATACTGAGGGTTGTAATGCATGTCATTTCTGAACTAAAAAACCTATGACCTTGAAATATTTACGGGACAATACGTAAAGTACTACCTTTCTAACAAAAAAAGAATGAGTTAAATCGAACAACGCGTTAATGAATTACAGCTAAATACACGTTTTAACTTTCATCCTCTCTCCCAAGGGAACCGTGCTGAATTTCGGGATAAAAAGTATCCTATGTCCTACCTCGGAGTATAAACTCAAATCGTACCAAGTTTCATTTGAATCCATTCAGTAGTTTCGGCGTGATGCGCGGCCAAGATACAGACAGACAGACAGACAGACAGACAGACAGACAAAAATGAAACAAATTGCAGTTTTGGCTTCAGTATCGATTATAGAATGCCCCCCAATAATAATTTTCAAAATATCTTCAATGTACAGAATTGGATCTGTTACAGTTTTATTATATTACTAGCTGACCCCCGCGACTTCGTTCGCGTGTTTATAGGTTTTATATAGAATCGGATCGTATCCCATAATTCTTTTATATACCTAAACTAAATGTAGCCTGTTACTCCTTATAATATTGAAAGTTCCATTAAAATCGATCCAGCCATTTCGGAGATTAGCTGGAACAAATAGACAGAACGACAAACATAAATTTAAACGCACGCCAGTTTAAAATACGCCGTACGTACAAAGATCCGGGTCCCAAGTTATCGGAACCCAATAAATGCCTGTCATTTCTAAACTAAAAAACCTATGACCTTGAAATATTTACGGGACAATACTTAAAGTACTACCTTTCTAACAAAAAAAGAATGACTGAAATCGAATAACGCGTTAATGAATTACAGCTAAATACACGTTTTAACTTTCATCCCCTCTCCCAAGGGAACCGTGCTGAATTTCGGGATAAAAAGTATTCTATAACCTACCTCGGAGTATAAACTCAAATCGTACCAAGTTTCATTTGAATCCATTCAGTAGTTTCGGCGTGATGCGCGGCCAAGATACAGACAGACAGACAGACAGACAGACAGACAGACAGACAAAAATGAAAAAAATTGCAGTTTTGGCTTCAGTATCGATTATAGAGTGCCCTCCGATAAAAATTTTCAAAATATCTTCAATGTACAGAATTGGATCTGTTACAGTTTTATTATATTATAGATAGAAGATAAGCTATGTTATTAAGTAATTTAAGACAAAAATGAGTGACGTGCATTGCATATAAGCGACAAGTCACTGCCTACCCTTTTATAATACCTACGTACCTGTAGCGGAACAAGCCATTATTTAAGAGAAATAAACAGACTTCAATGCACCGAAATAAAAAAATAACCGTAAAGGGAAAAGTGTCCAGATCTTGAAAACTAAGTAACTAAAGAAACCGATTTACGTACGAGTTTTAAGTAGGTCGATCAATTTAGAAAAATATTATACTTTAAACAAATCGATGGAAGTTCTTTTTGGAAAATTGCATACTTATTATAATATGGTAGGCAGTGCCTTGTTGCTTATATGGAGCGTCGCTGATTTGTTTTTAATTTTAGAAGGTAATAAATAAATTATTATTTATATTTTATCACATTTAAGAAAAACTTGAGTTTCTTATCTCTTTTTTTTAAATAGGGTAAATAAGATATTATTTTTGGTGCAAACACTGTCACTTCAATTACTATAGAAAATTGATAACGCGTTATCACTTATCAGATAAGGAACAAGCACCCATGCCAACGTTACACCTTAATTAAAAGTCTCAATAAATAATTAAAGTTTTTAATTGAATCATGTTAGGATGAATAAGTTTATACTTACGCTCGGTGCGTTAGTCCCCGATAAAAAATATCTCAGCTTCGATACAGCCTCTTTGTACGCCAACTCTGTATAATCCGGAATCCTCTTCATTCCATAGTCGTTCATCTTCAGCGGCCGCCTACACGGAAAGTACGGGTTATACATCATAGACAATACAGAGTTGTTGTTACATTTTAAAAAATAAAATTAAAAAAAGAAAATTAAATTTTGAAATTGGAACTCCTTTTGCGTCGCATTGCGCTCTTCGAGTGAATGTGGTTTTTTTTTTGTTGCGGACTATCGATTGGGTGGGTTGCTATGGATGCCGTTGTCATGATAAACAATTTTGTTGCTGTCCTGGCAGTGGCGTAACTACACCGATGGGGGCCCGTGGCAAATTAATGAGATGGGGCCCCTTCTGCTCAGAAGGTCAACTAACGATAAAGTAAATTCATTTTATTTTAAAATAAATCATGTAAGTACGTAAAGAAGGTACATAAAACGCTATTAAAATTAGTTGTTTTTCTAGTAACTTTCAATTTAAGAGCATGGACGAACATTTTGCTTAGTTTATGAACATTTTGTTCTGAAACAAAAATTGTGATGCAATTTTTGTCTTATGGTGCTGCCACACTACACACACTACACCGCCCACACCGCCGCGCAGTTACAAAATATTGTTACGAATGAACCTTATTACTAGCGCATTAAGGTTCATAATCGCTCGTCACCTAATAAATACCTAACAACCCATGATGTAAACAACAACAACGCGACCTTTCCGGAATAAACATCGATAGGGGTGGAACTTTCTAGAAAATGCTTAGTCACGCGGTAACGGGTATATAAAGCGACCGGCGACCGGACGGAGGGCAGTTCAGTTCTGAGAGCCGAGCGAAATACAAGCGAAGGAAGCGATCGGAAGTGAAGAGGATTGGAAGCGAACAAACGTGAAGAGGAAGTCTACAAGAGGATCAGGAGTACCAAGTGGAATACGGAAGTGCAGAATAAAGTCTGATCAAGGGTCACCAGGTGTTTTATTCCAAATCTTCGAACCCCAGCACGTAACAATTGGTGTCAGAAGTGCGATTTGGAAGCTATGCCATTGACTCCGAGAGACGACTTCGGCAGCGAGGGTGTCAAGACCAGGGCCCAGCGTGCAGCGGAATCCAGCCGAGCACCTGGTGGGTCCCCCCAGCTGGCCCCGCCCACTGGCCACACCCACCAGGCCACGCCCCTTGAGACCACGCCCACCCAATCGGAGGCCCCGCCCACTGGCCACACCCACCTGGCCACGCCCACTGAGCAAGCCACGCCCACCGTTGACTTGTCGAGTTTGATGCGGATAATGCAACAACAGTTTGCAGCGATACAGGAAAATCAAGATTGCAAATTTGCAGCGATACAGGAAAATCAAGATTGCAAATTTGCAGCGATACAGGAAAATCAAGATTGCAAATTTGCAGCGATACAGGAAAATCAAGATTGCAAATTTGAAGGGGTGCAGCGGACTGTTTTGTCGGCCGTTCACGAAGTCGGCGGCATGGTGGCTAAATTGCGAAAAGAGTTGGACCTCATGGACGAGCGAGTCACCTGCCTAGGAACGGACATAGATGGTGTGAAGACTGGCCTCAACGAGCTACAGAAAAAGGTGATACGTCTTGAAACGACAAGACTAACGTCAAGTGGAGCGATGGGCGCAGTTCAGGGACCTAATGTTAAGGTACCCCCATACGACGGTAGCACCTCCTGGCCCGCGTACCGGCAACAGTTTCAGACTGTTGCTACTGCCAACGGATGGACGGACGAACAGTGCTTGACTGCCCTCACTGTCGCATTGAGAGGGCAGGCTCTAACTGTTCTGGAGGCCTTTCCTACTTCAGGCTGTGGATACAAGGAACTGTTGGATGCACTCGAATCCAGGTATGGGGAGCGACATCTGGAGCATGTGTTCCGCGCCCAGCTGCGCGATAGAGTCCAGCGATCTGGAGAGGGTCTCCAGCAATGGGCGTTGGAAATAGATAAGCTTGTGCGGAAAGCTTATCCATCGGCCGACGATAAGATGGTAACCGCAAACACCGTGCAAGCTTTTGTCGATGGAATTAAAGACCTGGAGGTAAGAGCTGCCGTGAGGCTTGGTCACCATGCCTCATTAAAAGAAGCATTGGCGCATGCCTTAGAGGTCGAAGCAGTTCGACACGACATTCGTCAGACTCACAGACTACGTGAAGTTGTCGAGGAGGTGAAAGAGGTTAAGACCTCATTCAGGAAGAACTTTGGCGCTGTGTGCTATAGATGCGGTGAGAAAGGGCATTTGCAGCTGAATTGCCCACAGAAAGAGTCGCAGATGTCCCGACTAATGAAAATAGAGAAACGGTTGGAGGAGCTTGCGAAGAGAGGTGAGGATGCAAGGTCTCAAAATCAGGGAAACTAGTAACAGCCAGGACTAAGGGGCGAGTACTGGCTGGCACGGAGGGAGCCCCAGCAACGGTTATCTCACAGGTATGCGATGGGAACAATTTAGCAATGCCAAGCATGGATAAATCAGGTTCTTGGAAGGATCCTACAGTCTATGAGCTTCTTAAAGACTGCAAAAGCAACCTGACTTATTCACAAAGCATCAAGGCAAAGAAGTTTCTATTACGCTACGCGGACATCTTTTCTAGTCAAGAAGGAAACCCAGGGAGAACATCGTTAGTACAGCATAGAATCGATACCGGAAATGAGGGACCCATCCGTCAGCGGGCGAGACGGCTACCAATCGCGAAGGAAAAAGAAGTTGAGGATATGCTGAAAGAAATGGAAAGGAACAAAATAATAGAACCATCCGCAAGTCCCTGGTGCTCACCTGTTGTGCTTGTGAAGAAGAAAGATGGAAGCACACGGTTCTGCGTGGACTATAGGCGGCTCAATGACATCACAAAGAAGGATAGTTACCCGCTACCTAGAATCGATGACACTCTGGATACCTTGAGTGGCATGAAATGGTTTTCGACTCTAGACCTAAAATCAGGTTACTAGCAGGTAGAAATCCATCCAAAAGACAAGGAGAAGACAGCGTTTTCAACGGGAAAAGGATTATGGCAGTTTAATGTTATGCCTTTTGGATTGTGCAACGCACCTGCCACCTTTGAACGACTCATGGAATGTGTTCTAGCCGGGTTAGTAGGAGATGCCTGCTTGGTGTATCTAGATGACGTCGTTATCATGGGTCGAGACTTCGATGACCATTTGCAAAACATGGAGCGAGTCTTCGCCAAAATACATGGGGCAAACTTAAAACTTAACCCGAAGAAGTGTCAGCTATTCAGGAAAGAAGTGAATTATCTCGGCCATGTCATCACAAGTGAGGGCATCCAGACTGACCCGGCGAAAGTTGAAGTGGTTAAAAAATGGCCTACCCCTAAAGACAAGACAGAGGTAAGGGCATTTTTGGGTTTGTGCTCTTACTACAGTCGTTTCGTCAAGGGGTTTTCTGAGATCGCAAAACCGTTACATAGACTGACGGAAGAGAAAAGACCATTTTGTTGGGATGAAACCTGTGAGGATTCCTTTTCAAAACTGAAGAAATACCTATGTGAAGCACCAATTCTGGGATACCCACAACCGAAAGGCCAGTTTATCGTCGATACCGACGCGAGCAACACAGCGATTGGAGGAGTGCTATCCCAAAAGCAGGGAGATAGAGAAGTCGTTATGGGGTATTTCAGCAAATCACTGTCAAGACCGGAACGGAACTACTGCGTGACACGGAGGGAACTTTTTGCCGTGGTAAAAACATTGCAACACTTCAGCAAGTACCTAATCGGCCGAAAGTTTTTACTACGTACGGATCATGCAGCATTGAAATGGCTACTGCAATTTAAGAATCCCGAAGGTCAAGTTGCTCGGTGGATTGAACAGCTCCAGGAATATGACTTCGAGACTCAACATCGCAGCGGGAAGTCACATGGAAATGCAGATGCACTTTCTCGGAGGCCATGCCCGGAAGAATGCAAACATTGCATCAAACAGGAGTCGACGGAGCTATCATTGAAACTTACCAGGACGAGTTCCTTAGGACCCTGGGAGGATGATGCAATGAAGATGGCTCAAGAGGGTGATGAGGATCTACGGCACATCATCGTGTGGAAGAAAAGAGGAGACGCCAGACCAACATGGAGTGAGGTTGCACCTATGAGCGTTATCACTAAGGCATACTGGGCACAGTGGAGCAGTCTTACTCTACAAAATGGAATACTCTACCGAAAATGGGAAAAGACTAACGGTAGGGAGTTCCATCTTCAGGTAGTCGTTCCGAGAGCCAAGGTACCCGATGTCCTACGTGAAGTGCATGACGGAGTTTCGGGAGGTCATCTTGGCGTCAAGAAGACACTAACGAAAGTACGGGAGAGGTTTTACTGGCTCCATTGTCGGGAGGATGTGCAGGACTGGTGCCGTAAATGTACCATTTGCGCTGCCGTGAAGGGACCGCAGACAAGGAGTAGAGGTAACCTGCAGCTGTACAATGTTGGTGCACCCTGGGAACGTATAGCTATTGATGTAGCCGGACCATTCCCTGTGACTGAATCAGGGAACAAATACTTTATGGTTGTTATGGACTACTTCACTAAGTGGCCGGAAGTATTCGCGATACCTAACCAGGAAGCTACAACTGTTGCAACTAAGCTCGTTGAGGAGGTTATATGTCGCTTTGGTGTACCACTGGAAATCCACTCAGACCAAGGAAGGAACTTTGAATCGCAAGTGTTTCAGGAAGTATGCAGAATTTTAGGTCTGCATAAGACACGCACAACTGCATACCACCCGCAGTCTGACGGAATGGTTGAAAGATTCAATCAGACGCTTGAAAGGCATTTGGCAAAGTTGGTTGACGCCCACCAAAGAGACTGGGACAGGTACATTCCACTGTTTCTCCTCGCCTACAGGACTGCAGAGCATGAGAGCACAAAGGCAACTCCGGCGTTAGTCAATTATGGCAGGGAACTACGGTTACCAGTAGACTTATTGATGGGAGGGTCACCGGATGAACCTTGCACCGTACAAGACTACGTCGCCAATCTGAGAGAGAAAATGCGAGAAATACATGCTACAGTTCGGGAAAACGGATTGCAATCAAGTGAGAACATGAAAACCAGATACGACCGGAAATCGAACACGAGCGGATTCGAGGAAGGTGCCTTAGTCTGGCTGCATAATCCGACTCGTCGAAAAGGGAAATCTCCAAAATTGCAAACCAGATGGGAGGGTCCATACAAAGTGGTTACCCGTATTAACGACGTCACGTATAGGATTCAACGTCAACCAAGGGGAAAATTTAAGGTTGTGCACATCGACCGCTTGGCAAAACATTACGGAAGCAACAGTGATGCTCGGGACGAGCATCGCTAAGAGGGGGGCAGTGTTACGAATGAACCTTATTACTAGCGCATTAAGGTTCATAATCGCTCGTCACCTAATAAATACCTAACAACCCATGATGTAAACAACAACAACGCGACCTTTCCGGAATAAACATCGATAGGGGTGGAACTTTCTAGAAAATGCTTAGTCACGCGGTAACGGGTATATAAAGGGACCGGCGACCGGACGGAGGGCAGTTCAGTTCTGAGAGCCGAGCGAAATACAAGCGAAGGAAGCGATCGGAAGTGAAGAGGATTGGAAGCGAACAAACGTGAAGAGGAAGTCTACAAGAGGATCAGGAGTACCAAGTGGAATACGGAAGTGCAGAATAAAGTCTGATCAAGGGTCACCAGGTGTTTTATTCCAAATCTTCGAACCCCAGCACGTAACAATATGTTAGTAAACATTATTGTTAGTTAACATTTTGTCACAAATGTTAGCAAAGTTCTAAATGTTTTCATGTTTATGAAACATTTTTAACAAATTTTTATTAAACACTAGCTTTTGCCCGCGGCGTCGCCCGCGTGAATTTCGATTTTTCACAAATCCTAAGGGAATCTTGGATATCTGCTTTCCGTTTTCGCTCCCTTTTCGAACCTTTATACCTACTTTCAAGGAAGTTTGCTATAGCTGTACTACCTATAGCTGTAGATATGGATTTCGGGTTTTTTAAAATCCCGCCGGAACTGTGGATTTTTCCACGATAAAAAGTAGCCTATGTTTTAAGCCTGAGTCATAATTTTTCTCCATTCAAAATTTCAGCCAAATCGGTTCAGTAGTTGCGACGTTATAGAGTAACAAACATCCACACTTTCACATTTATAATATTACTTAGTAGGATAGGATTTTGCAACAAGTATAATAGACTAGTCAATAAGTTCAAAAACGTGAAAAATAGAGATAAAGGTCCTAAAAATATGAGCGATAGCTCATTCGATTCGGAATCGCCTCTAGAAAAATGTTTTTGAAGAATTTTGGTGCAGGTAAAAAATTGCAATTGTTATTAACAAAATAAGATGAAAAAAAATGATATTTCGTTTTATGTTAATAACTCAAAAAATATTTGTATTATTTGCAATTTTGAAAAAAGCTCGTTAAAGAGAAGGAAAGGAGAATGCCCAAAAATCTATGGGCATGTAACCCAGTCGTTTACAAGCGTGTTGTATGCAGCATTTATTGCAGGTTTATTCCTGATAATGAAGGTGCGGGTCATCCACAGTCTGTGTCCCCGGCTTCATTGTCCTCAAAATCAAGGCATATGTGTGACAGGTTCCCTGAACAAAATGTTGTAAACAATGCTAATATTTCCCTCAGACATACAAAATCAAGCACAAAAACATTCATGTTTAGTGACGGAATTGGTAGTAATATGGGCATATTATTAAATCTACATTTACAGGGACATACGGTATTGAACTGCTGTTCCCCTAATGCGGGATTAATCTCTGTGGTAAATTCAATTTACAAAAATAGAAATAGTTTTGATGAAAATACAAATTTGATAATCTTTTTTGGAAACAGAGGTAACATTAACAAAAAAGATTTGGAATATTGTTATGAATCTCTAAATAAATTAAATGTAAATAATATTGTTATTTACACATTCCCCTATTGTCAAAATCTGCCACACCAAGAAAATACTCTTAGATATAAGTTGAATATGACATTGCACAATTTATGTACATACAATAATAAATTTAAAATTATTGACATTACCAAATGTGGTAAAATTTATTATAATTTGAAGCAAGATAAATATACACTATCTTGCTATTTTAAAAGACAGATAGCTATTTCGCTATCATATTTTTTTTCAATAACAGCCAAGAATTTGGCTAAACAAACTGCTTTTATTGAGCAGTGTTATAATTCTGACTGCATCTTGGATGTCAATCCAAGTAATTTTACTTTAAACTAGATAAGGAGACAACAGAGGTTTCCTCTTGCTTAAATAAATCAAATTATAATAAGGACATACCATATTTAAAGAATAAAAAATCTCAAATTATCAACCTTGTTCACCAGAACATTCAGTGTATTAAAAAGAAGGATTTGGAGATTGAGTTATTTTTAAAGAATTTTAATATTGATATTTTATGTATTACTGAACATTGGTTAAAAAAAAATGAATACATGTTTAATTTTGGTGACTACCGGGTTGGTAGTTCGTTCACCAGAACAAAATCTATTCATGGGGGCTCATTAATATTATTGAACAAAAAATTAAAATTCAAAAATCGAAATGACATTGTGAGCCTGTCTGTTGAACGGACAATTGAACTAGCGGCAGTTGAATTAGAGCAATTCATTGTTGTGTCTGTTTATAGACCACCATTGTCCAATTTTGAACTTTTTGAGAAGGTAATGGATGAAGTATTATTCAAAATAGTAAATTCAAGTAAAAAGTTACTTGTATGCGGTGACTTTAATGTCAATATTTTGGAAAGTAGCCCTTTAAGTGTAAAGTTATTAAATTTGTTTATGTCCTACAACTTATCCAAAATGTTTATGGAACCAACAAGAATAACTTCAATAAGCGCCACTTGTATAGATAATATTTTTACAGATATAAATCCTCTTAGTAAAAGCATTATTAGTAAATTAGATTCAGATCACTGCGGACAATTAATTCAGTTTGAAAGTTTGAGGGAAAAGTCTGCTAAACGTAAAATAACTTTTGTACCAGTAACGTCGGACCGTATAAAGAAAATGAGAACAGGTCTAGTTAAAGACATTCCATTTCTACCAGATATTTTAAGTCCTAATGAAATGTATAACTTATTCTTTTATTCATTTCATAGAATATTTAATGATATTTTCACTAGTAAATCGGTCTTAATTACTGATGCAAAAGCCTTTAGCGAGTGGGCAACAATTGAATTACATAAAAAAAGGCAAAAATTATATGAACTGTATGCGGAGCGACAATATAATACTAGTGATGAGTTCAAGCAGTATGTTCAATTGTTTTCCAAAACTTTTAAGAGGGATTGCATTGTGGCCAAGTCTAAATATATACAGACCAAAATAAAAAACAGCTCCAATGTAATAAAATCTACCTGGAAGATAATTAACGAAGAGACAGGGAAAGCAACAGAGAAAACCAGTGAGTTTAAACTTATTGTGGATAACAAATCTATAACGTCAGACTCTGAGGTTGCTTCAGCCTTTGAGGCCTTCTTTACGGATATCCCTGTTTCTACTACAAGATCATTGAACTCTTCACCAGCTGCCGCTCTCTCATTATTGGAGGATAGCGTGCCTGAATGCAATCAAAAATTTAAATTCAGTCACGTTAGTTGCTCTGACGTTATTAAGGCCTTCAAATTAATCGACAATAAGAAAACAAATGATTTGTGGGGAATTTCCGTTAACGTTGTAAAGTCATTGATTGACATTGTTGCACCTGAGTTAGCTTTAATATTTAACAATTGTATCGACTGTGGTGTGTTTCCTGACTTAATGAAACATAGTAAAATAATTCCGTTATTTAAATCAGGTAGTACTAGTGACCCCACTAACTTTAGACCAATATCGGTACTACCTACCTTTAGTAAAATTTTTGAAAAATTAATACTAAATCAATTGCTTAAACATTTTCATACTAATGATATATTACATACAAAACAGTTTGGTTTCACAAGGGGTCGCTCAACAACTGATGCTGGTGTTGAGTTAATTAAACATATATTTGAAGCCTGGGAGGAGTCACATGATGCACTTGGAGTTTTTTGTGATTTGTCCAAGGCTTTTGATTGTGTTGATCATGAAACATTACTCAGAAAACTACACCATTATGGAATTAAAGGTGCAGCTTTGGATTTAATGAATTCTTACCTTAATGATAGAACACAAAAAGTAGATGTGAACGGAAAGCGGTCTACCGGATCAGCTGTAAAAATAGGAGTTCCACAGGGTTCTATTCTTGGGCCCTTTCTATTCCTTATTTATATTAATGACCTTCCTTATCTCGCTAAGGATAGTCACGGGATAGTATTGTTTGCTGATGATACATCACTTTTGTTTAAAATTGATAGATACCAAAGAATACCTGACGAAGTAAACAATTCTCTCACAAAAGTGGTACAGTGGTTTGAAGCAAATAACTTATTACTTAATGGGAAAAAAACTAAGTGTGTTAAATTCACTTTACCCAATGTTAAACAAGTTGAAACCACTGTACAGCTTAATAATGAGGAATTAGATCTAGTGGATACGGCTGTTTTCCTGGGGATAACGTTAGATGCTAAACTCCAATGGAGCCCTCATGTAAATAACTTATCGAACAGACTTAGTTCTGCTGCATATGCGGTTAAAAAGATTCGCCAACTAACTGATATTGAAACTGCGAGGTTAGTTTATTTTAGTTACTTTCACAGCATTATGTCATATGGCATACTTTTATGGGGTAATGCTGCTGATATTAATTCCATTTTCGTGCTGCAGAAGAGGGCTGTTCGTGCCATATATAATATGGGACCCAGAGAGTCACTGAGAAATAAGTTTAAGGAAGTTAAAATTATGACAGTTTATAACCAATATATTCTTGAAAATTTAATATATGTACACAAAAATATCGATAAATTTAAGAAAAAAAGTGACTGTCATAACATTAATCTTAGAAATAAAGATAAACTTGTGTTGCCCACTACTAGGCTGCGAAAAGTTGGAAAATCATTTGTTGGTAATTCTGTACTTTTTTATAATATGTTGCCAGAGAACATTTTGGATATGTCTCTCAATAAGTTCAAAGGTTTTATTAAACGCAAATTAATTGAAAAGTCTTACTATAGCTTAAAAGATTTTTTTAATGACAAAAATCCATGGACATAGATTGCTCTAAAAGCCAACAGTTCAAATCATTTTTATGACTATTATACCATATTGTAAGATGGTGATAATAAAAAAAAAAATAAACCCGGCTGAGTTTGTTGTGGGCTCTTCTCAGACCAGGGCGCGTTTGGAACCCTCGTAGTTTTAGTTTTAAGTTTCCGTAAATAATTATCACCATTGCCTGTACCTAAATTGACGTTCAAAAAGTGTACAGTGTACCAATTTTGAATAAAGTTTATTTGATTTGATTTGATTTGATAACCAAACACACCATTTTAATACCTCTAGGACTTGTAGTTTTAAATAAATCTAAGTTTTAGTTTGAAAATGATTCTAGGTTATGTGTAGTTTATAATTGTTAAAGTAGTAAGGAAAGCCGTGTATCTTTCCTGCCGATTTGAACTATTTGTTTGGCGCGCACTATACTTAACATACCTGTCCAACGATATCCAATACAAAAACAATTTAAAACCAAATTAATATTGGTCTCCGCTGTGCTACAATAAACATTCAAAATGTAAACAGAGTAGACGTCACTAGCGTCACACATAACTAAAACAATGACATGTCACATTGACATCTTGAAATAAGTTTCGTTACACAAAATCAAAAAGGTTGTAGTTATATTATATTCCATTGCACAAAACGCAACGAAGTTAAAACAATATTATAAAAAAAAATATATTAATTATTACTTATTTACTTAAAGCATATTATATTGTACGATTTACAACAAATAACAAATAAAATAATGTATTTAAATAATTAATATCCGTTCTATTTTAAATGAAATTTTTTTTTTTTAAAATAACAAACCTCTTTTTATTTGGGCATGTACCTAATACCTATGCGTAGAATGTAATGCAAATGGCCGTCAGACTTAAACGGGAAGTTGAAAAGACGGTTTAATTCCTTTTTTATTACATTTTTTTATCGTGAAGTGTAGCATTAATAATTATTAATTTTCAAATTGTCATATATTCGTAAGATAATTTTTAATAAATTACATTTTGTGTAAATGTTTGGGTCAGGGGTGATCATTCTCCTTTCCAATAAAAAAGTCTCAACTTCCGAAACTCTATCTCCATTATTATATCTGTCAAAGTATATTATAAAGTTATACTTTAATTTGACGTTGAAAATAGGACTCCGCGCGGCGGTTACGGCATGCGCGCGCGAGCCTTCAGCAATGAAAATAATTTTTTTATAACATAAAATGTGATTTTAAAAATTTTAAAAAATTTTAGTATCTTCTTAACACTTGAAAACATCGAGCCCTGAAGAAAAAAAAGTTTAATCACCATTTTTCAATAAGTTATTCAATTGTAAAATAACAAATTTGTTCCCAATTTCCGTTGGCTTCTCGGGTCGGGGGCCCCTTTCGGCTCGGGGCCCGTGGCATTTTGCCGAAATGCCACCCTGTAGTTACGCCACTGTGTCCTGGCGCCAGACACAGACAAACATTTGAACAAAGGACTTTGAAGGACTTTGCTCACATATTGGAACACAGGTTTGCTTACCTGCCAGACAGACTTTGCAAATATGTTCGCTTCATTTGAATTTGAACTTTAAACGCTTTGATGCGCTCGAAAAACCGATACCGAATGGCAAAGTGTAAATGCAAATGTGTTCAAACTTTTAACAAATACCAAAGACCAAACAAGTATTCAAACAATTAGTGTTCGACTAAGTGTTCAAATGTTTGTGTGTGGCGCCGGAGTTATGGATTTGTGGTTAGCACTTAGTAGCAGATTAGAGAGTTCAAATAAGTAGGTATTCTGATTTAACACGTTCGCGGACACTTGGCCCTATTTTGTAACACTACTTTGACACTTCATTTTTGTATGAAATGCTTTAGCCGCTCTGTCCCTAATAAAAGTTACCAAGTATTCAAATAAGACCGCGTTGGTTATAGCCTTCGCCTGCTATAACCGTTCCGTCACTGGTAATAGTTAATAAGTATACAAATAGGACGCAACGGCTATAGCCTTCGCCATGCCTTCGCTTTATATAGGGTTTATTAACATGGCATGGCTTGTATACTAACAAATATGGGTCTTTGTTACCTCAATAAAGAAATTTATTATTATTATTTATTATATTGTTATAATGCAGCACCGTACAAATTGGTCCGTTCTACCAGTTCAATTACTGACGAAGGAAAGAACCGAATAAATATTACTATTGGAGATGTTGGAGGTGAGTTTGATGATCAACGAAAAATTGAGGTCCAACTGACGTGTATTCAAACTCAAATTCTGGTATAGGAACGGTTGATATTTGCCATTCTTCTCCTATGATATGTGATGACCTAGGACGTTGATGGTCAGGCAATCTCGTATCGGTATCAAACGAATGTAAGTTATTAATACTGGTCTGTGATTGGAATGAATCTTGTGCATTTTGCGGGCTAGCTGGAGACAAAATAGCAGATAGATCACCTAATGAATCAACCAAAGCAGGAACATGAATATGGACATCTAAATCTTGTAAAGTAATTGGAGATTCAACAGAAGGCATCTGTTCACCTATTTTATGCTTATTGTATTTGCTCCTTTTTTATTTTCCAAACGCTTTACTCTACCACCCTCCTCTTCAGAGTCAGATACGTGAGTTGTTGATGACCCGCTATTTTCATTGGGTATACTTATAATTAGTATCGGAACCATAATCGCCGTCACAGTCATTATAGGGATCCTGTTTAGACTCTTCATTTGCACTTGAATTCAATTCTTGTATCGATTCGTTATCGCTCGATGTATCTGGTTTCTCTAGATTGCTCGCCAGAGGAAACTTCGTCAAACAGTTTAGCTATACGTTCATTTTCTCGTTCGTATTGATCATAAACTTTTCTAAAACTAACGCTCTTATTACATTTCCACTAAGCGGCGCACTTGCCGGGCAATTGAACAAATCGTCATACAATTACCACTGCTATGACAGCTGCGTCAGTGTGAGTGCGCACACTAACGTTCCTATGGGTCAGCAAGTAGAAACACGTTTAAAGGTGGTTATGTGACACATAGCAAAGTGAAAAATTCGATTTGAGGGCACTTGATAATGAACTATACGGCAGTGGTATGAAAATTCGGCTGCTAAAGCCGCTGTGCTTCTAGAGTGCAAAAAAATATTGAAGGGTATAGCAGGCGCGTCATTTTGCGCAAATCACTAGAGTATGCTCTAGCCTGCGCGTCCGCGAACGTGTTAAGTAGGTAATTAGGATAGGTAATCTCAATTTTAAGTACTTAAGTATTTGTTTGGATTTTTTAATAAATTCTCAATTTTGAGGACTCATACTCATACCCTACTATTTGTCCTCATACTCATACGCTACTAAACTATAATATACCTAATACAAATTCGATATACCTTTTGGGACGGGCAAGGATCAATGACCATACAGCCTAGTCGGTCGTAAAGATTTCTTACAAAATAACAAAAAAAACCTTCTTTACTTTATGAAGTAAATTTAGAAAGTAGAATCCTGTCTAGTATAAAGTTAAAATTTCAAACAGATTACAAAAAAATACTACTTGCCTGATTTTCGACCGTTTAAGTTTTCCGTTCATCTCCTTATCAGAGCCTGCGCTGGAACCGCTCTTCGTCCGGTAAATAGATTTTTGTTTTAGGAAACTATTCGAGCCCATGCCTTGCACTTATCGACCAACAAATTCGACAAACGACCTGATATGACCCAAATATACCTTTTTATTTTCGGAAAAATAAACATCAATACAAATTACTTTTTTTTTGTTAACACGACCTATAAAAGCCCTATAAATTAAAAAAAAAATTAAAATGTTTGAGATTTTTTATAAAAAATAAAGATTTATATCTTTATTTTTTATTGAGCAATTTTTTTGCTATAAATTTCAAAATCGTTCAATAAATAATTAAATTCTCATTTTAATTAGTTAAGAAACTTCGTAAGTGTTACTTAAAAGCACCATAAAGAATTTATGTTTCATTTAATTAGGCATTTAAACCACAAGAATATTTTTTTTTAGCATTGGCAATGTCACCCGCCCACGGATTCGAAATTTAAAATAAGACCGCCAAAGACGCGACGATTGCATGGAAAGCTTTTTGAAATAAGAATTCCGCTTCCTGTGTTTTGTCTCGCTCACACTTTACGATCTACGATTGTGGTTTTCCCTCCAAAGTTGTTTTCCGCGGGAATGCATAAGCTAAGAGCTGACCTGGTTTTTTTTATTATTTTCACCCTTCTATTGTAAATTGTGGTGAAACAAATATTTATAGTCTTCTGGATCTTTACTCTAGCTACAGCTTAAACTCTTTTTTGTTTTCCATTTTCAAGAGTCCGTAGTTACTCTTATGTGATTGGTTGATCTACAAATTAATACCGGAGGCCTGGGTGAACTTCGTATCACCTAGGTATATGGTGGCATACCGATAGCAGTGCCAACTATCAGGTCCAGTTGCATTTTCAAGCCATCCAGGATCGCATTGAAATATACACAGCAAAATTTCATCTAAATCGGTGCAGCCTTTTAAGAGGAGTTAAGTGACAAACACACGTACCTACAGAACAATTATAGTATAGGTATAGAGATTATACTTAAATGAGAGTGTCTGTACTGTGCCTGTCTGTCGTATTTTTCCTTTGATGCCATTGACATATAGTTTGATGCAGCTGTTTTGGACGCATGGGCACGATTGGGAAGCTCGTTTAGTTGGGATAATTGTTAGCTATGGTTTAGGGAAATCTGTTGAGCCGTTAGATGATGAAACAGGGTTTGATATGAAACAAGTAGGTCACAGGAAATCAGCCGAATTAATTATTATTTACTACCGAGATAACTGCCATAGGTTCAACGAGTTTATAACCTAACAACTATAAACTCAATGGATCCATGTCATTAGACTTGCTCTTAGCCTAAGTGACAGGCAGTGTCTGCCGTGCAAGCTGAAGATGCCGCCATTACTGCGCTCGGGAGGGAAAACACATTCCCGATCACGCGAACATTTCTTTTGTAATAAGTCACGACACACCGGCAATAAGTAATTTACCGTTGCCGATATTACCATTATAAATCTACCTTAAAAGTCTTAAAACCCACTTACAACTTTGGCAGTCAAAAAATACTACTAGGCAAAACTTTTGGAAGATACATATCTGTTATAGGTACAAAGATTAATTAGGTACCTACCTCATAGATTCTACTATCTGTATTGTAATGATTTAATTTCATACTATGGAGTAACTATATGGAGTAAAATATAGGATACTTTATATCCCGAAATTCAGCACGGTTCCCTTGGGAGAGGGGATGAAAGTCAAAATGTGTACTTAGCTGCAATTCATTAACGCGTGGTTCGATTTCATTCATTCTTTTTTTGTTAGAAAGGAAATACTTTAAAAATTACTGGCTAATTTCTCAAAAGGGATTTTGATGGGATTTTCACTGGCGGATGTTTACATTATGATCTACCTAACCATCCGCCAGTGAACTTTTAACAGTTTTTAGCAAGATATGAGCTCAAAGGAGCTTAGGAAAGACAAAATGATTCCCACGGGATGTTTTTTAAAAACCAATATCCACGCGAACGAAGTCGCGGGTATCCGTTTGTAGATAAATAAAACTGCTCACTTTTCCGTGCGTGAAAAGAATTTCTACGCATTTAGGTATCAAATTGCCTGAAACATTAATTTGCATAGGAAAATAAACAGTCTTATGTCAGAAAACCGGGTAGACATATATTTTCATGGGCCGGGTGCAACCCTGTGCCTAGCACAGCGATCGCGTGACTCCATTATGTGCTGTCCTTTTTGACGTTGATTGGAACTGTGGCTTTTACGAACTTAGGTACTACCGTATTTATCATAGAAATATAAACCAGCAAATGTAACAAAACAAAATTAATGATGTTACATAATAAAACTTCTGCCCAAATGTGACTTCCTCCCTTGGCCCACATGCAAACCGTTAACCACCACTAGCCACTACAGCCTTTTAACGTCCCACTGCTGGGCACAGGTCTCCTCTCTCATAGGCTAGAGAGGGATTTAGAGCTTAGACCCGCCACGCTGCTCCAATGCGGGTTGACAAGCTTTTAACGACTATTGTCACTGATAGTGATAATAACCGGGACCGACTGCTTAACGTGCTCTCCGAGGCACGGGGGTGAAACACCGCCAACTTACTGAAACTACGCTGGTACTGAAAATTTCTTACAGAAAAACCCAATACCTAACAATTATTTGCCCGACCCGGGAATCGAACCCGGGACCTCGTGATCTGCGGTCGAATATGCTAACCACTAGACCAACGAGGCAGTCCATTAAAAACAAACATAACTAGTAAGTATCTAATGGGAGAGAGAGAAAAGAAAACTTTTGCGAAAACGAACTTCTAAAATTCTTAGTTCTCACTATGCACTTCATCTGTCTCCGTTCCTGTCAGGTTGCCCGCAACCACAAAGAACACCGTTCTTTAACTACTTAAGTACTAGTAAAATGCGTGTATCAAAAATGAGATTCAGCCGCATCGGGTGCTTCGAAGTAAATCTAATATTATGTCAGTAGAGGTAGACAGCGTATATAAGCGCAGACACGCATGGATAGGCCAATTTACAAAAGAAATAACAAGTACCTATAAATTAAAAATTAAAAAACCCCCGACATTCGCCATTTTGTGGTGGCGGCCATCTTGAATTTGCATAGTGCTATTCTACTAGTCAAGCCCTTTCATTTGACACCCATATTGAGGCGGTTGTGAAAAAATATGTTATCCCCCATCTTGTGTTTTGTGGTGGTGGCCATCTTGGACCGATTTTCATCAAACATTAATGTAGGCATGGATGTTCCTTTTAGACTCGGCGCACACCGAGCGTAGAGCATTTTCTGAAAACACTGAATAAAATTAACTTTACATACGGTCAATAATCTTATTCCAAGAATAAATAACGTACCGCGCGACCGCATGTCAATACTCAATAGTCGTAAAGTTAATTATTCAGTGTTCTAAGAAAATGCTCTGCGCTGCGCTGCGCTCGGTGTGCGCCGGGCCTTAAAAGCTATGAGTAGTAATAACGGTATTTTGAGACTGTAAATTGTAATTCTTTATAGGTACAAGTCAGTGTCTTCCACCAAGTTTGCATGTTACCTTCGCTTTGTCGACCGTCACTTAGGGTCGGCGCATACTAGCGCAGAGTCGAAGCGCATCGAAGCAAATCGAAATAAATTTCACAGCAATTCCAATCAATTCAATTCAATTCAATTTCTACAAAACAAGGCAATAATAAAACTATCAATATTGTGCGCGCACATTCGTGCGAACTCGTTGTGCCTTATTTCGTAGAGATAGGTGCCAATTTTTTCGATTCGCTTCGACTCTGTGCCAATAGATAAGTAGGTATGCCCCGACACTTACTGAAATCTAAAATATGAAATGAAGATTAAGGAAGTAGGTACATAAAATAAGATTAGAATAGAATTGAAGGGGGTTGCAACCTATAAGTCCTGAATTCACTCAGTATATTATCTATGTTTACAAGTTTTCAGTCATGACTCATGTCAAGCCCCCAACTTACCGCCCCCCGCCCCCCCCCCCCTCCTTGCCCATCAACTGACAACGCTTAGGCCGGAACCACACTTACGTGTCGTGGCGTGTCGTGACGCGCCAGAAGCCTATCGGTTTCATACATTTAGTATGGTTAGAGACACACTTGTAGGGCGTGTCGTTTTTACTAAATGTATGAAACCGGCGCATCACGACACGCCACGACACATAAGTGTGCCGGCAGCCTTAGAATAGAAAGACAATAACAATAAGGAGAGACACAGCGATAGGGACAGATATATAGGAATAAGGTCCTCGCTCCTTGATGACGTAAATAAAAGAGTGTGCGTAAGAAAAATCGTTTTATTATTATCAAAGTCTACACCTCGATACGGGCAATACGCAATTAGTATAATACTTAATACGAAACAATACCGCGTTATATTCTACGTACTCGCAATAATGAGTTAACTTCACAACTTCGATTGTACACTGTTGATAATTCTGTCCACAGATCGCACGAGTAAACGCCACACTGAGCAATGTCTCTAGAGCAGGATTTGTTAACCTGTGGCCCGAGGACCCCTGAGAGGTCCGTGTATTTCAACGCTGTGGGCACATGAGTAGATAAGTAATCCAACAAGAAAAAGTTCGTAAACTAAAACCCGACTACGCAAGCAAAACCCGAAATCGCGGGGCAAGCAGCTGCTTGCAGTGGCGCCATCTGTTATTTCTATCCGAAACTAATATTTAATAATCTATAAAGACGCGCGAAAGTCACTTCTCGATATTTTTTTTCGTAAATAAAATGTAGCCTATGTCACCCGGACCATAACAACGAATCAATAGACACCTTATTCAATTCATCAAAATCGGTCCAGTAAGTAGTTTAGGCGCTACGATGGTACACACAGAATCTCATACAAAAATCGGCCACATACATACATAGACTGCTAAAATCATAACCCTTTTAGCTTTTAGCTTTTGGCTTTGCCGTAGTCGGGTAAAAATGGCACAAAAAGATGGCAATAGGATTTTTTTTAAAACTTGACGTTTAATAATAGTATAGGAATTTATAAAAAAAAAATTGAGAAGTTCGAACTCGTTTATTGGTCGGTGGAAATCGCCCCGTTTTCAGGGCTGCCACAAAGATTGGCGAGGAATGTTAAGTAGGTAGGTACCTCTTGATATTTTTTTCTGCTTATATTTTGGTCTAATTTTTTTATTTTGGTTGAAATTAAGTATATTAAAACTCAGAGTACGGCATTTAACTCGTGCGTCAGTTGTAGTGGTTTTGTGAATAGAATAACTGCTAGGAAATCAGAAAGGAAATAAGGAGATCTGTGGGAGAACCAGAGTTAACCGACACAGTTCGAAAAATATAATTTGTAAGTTGTTTTCACAGTTCTATGATTCTATTCACAAAATCATTAGACAATAGACAATATTTTGCACTTTTTAAGGCTTGATTACAATATGTTGTAATAATGATATTTTATAAATATGTCCATATTTCTACATATTATTGTTTAATATTCATAACAGTTTGTGTAACAGAAAAAATATCAATAATATAATACGTAATATAATTAAAGAAAATTGCTGTCACTTTTAATATTAAACAATATGTAGAAAATAGCACATTATCAATAATGATATTAACTAAGGCCCGTTTAAGAGTAATTAGAAAAATGTTTATACAAGTGTAAATTTAAAATTTAAAAAACCCCCGACTTTCGCCATTTTATGGCGGCGGCCATCTTGGATTTGCATAGTGCTATTCTACTATTCAAGCTCTTTCATTTGATACCCATATTAAGGAAGTTGTGAAAAAATATGTAATCCGCCATTTTGTAGCGGCGGCCATCTTGGACCGATTTTCATCAAACATAGCTAACAACACTCTCGACTAAATCACCTTTCAAACAAAAAAACCGCTTTCAAATCGGTCCACCCGTTTGAGCGCCACAGGGGAACAGACAGACACACACACACACACACACACACACACACACACAGACACGTCAAACTTATAACACCCCGTCGTTTTTGCGTCGGGGGTTAAAAATAGAAGATATTTGCGATTATTATCATTTTTAATTGTTGATATAGGATATACAGGCCTTTACATAATTTCATCGATTCTGATTATAATTCCGATATTTGTGAGCCTAAAATTATTATTGCTATAGTGTTTTTACTAGCAATACAGGTAAAAGGCAAAAAGATACATATTTATTAAGCCTTTAGGTCATAACTATTCTAGAATTGTAAAGTCTGTATTTAATGGTACGTACATCATAAAATATAGATCATTGAATATCTCAATTCAAATGGTTAATTTATTTTAATTTATTAAAAAGTTAGTTAAATAAAACTAAATTGAGAAAAAAATAGCTAACTCCGTTATTTCAAACTTCGGGCGTAATAAATAAACACTAATTGTTTTTGTAACTCAATTTTTTTTAGCGGATTTTAGCGTTTATTTAAGCAGGTACTTAGTTATATTTTTGAAAATATATAAGTTGTAACTATATGAAGGCTAGACGTAATCGGCATTATAATAAGAATTATCGCCTAATTAATACAATTCCTTGTAATTTTAATTTTAAAAAGAGTACAATAATAAAGCATCACTGTAGAGTACGCATAATGTTTGAGATTTGTTTTTTAAAATATAACGTAAATGTTAGTATAAATTCTCCTACAATTTTACGCATTCATTTTAAGTCCTGGTCACACAAGTTGCGGCAGCAGCTCCGATGAATGCTTTCATAGAGTTCCGTCCAGCGTCGTGTGTGACCAGGACTTTAATGATCAACTTAATCAACTAACAGTCTCCACGAGTTAAGTAATTTAAGTAGGTATACTTTGTCTTCTATTGCGATAAAATTAATTAAAAATAAGTAAAATTTTATTTTTGCAAACTTAATTAAGGCTTTATGTTTATAGGGAATCTTTTCTGTTCCAAAAAGTAAATTTTTCCAAAATATAGGGGGCTAATGGCAGTAAAATATGTTTATACCTTGAACATTTTAACGTAATCATATCCACACTTGGCATACTTTGGAACTTTCCTACTGCATGTTGCAAAAAATGTGATCAAAAGGGCCAGGGCCAGTACAAAGTGCAACTTAGATATAACATACATGTAATATAGGTAATATAGGTATAGGTATCTAACCTAAGCCCCCTTGACTTATTTGAAATATTAAGTATTCATTTCGTCGTTAATCAACTAACAGTCTCCACGAGTTAAGTAATTTAAGTAGGTATACTTTGTCTTCTATTGCGATAAAATTAATTAAAAATAAGTAAAATTTTATTTTTGCAAACTTAATTAAGGCTTTATGTTTATAGGGAATCTTTTCTGTTCCAAAAAGTAAATTTTTCCAAAATATAGGGGGCTAATGGCAGTAAAATATGTTTATACCTTGAACATTTTAACGTAACCCTAGTAGCAATTTTCGTTGGGGGTTTGTTGCCAACGGTAGCCAACGGTTGGTAACATGTTGGGAGATGGTGGTTGAGATGCCAACTAAGTCCCTCTGTGAGGCCAACTGCATGAAATGTTACGTTACGTCATGCAATATTGCCAACAATCTTGTAACGTTGGGCCAACCTTCGCCATAGTTGGTTTAACAACAAGGTATAAAATCATACTGTTGGTCCAACGTTGGCCTAACTACAGACTACAGCGTTGTAATATATGCAAATTATGTAACGTTGGGCTAACCTTCGCTATAGTTGGTTGAACAACAAAGTGTAATCATACTGTTGGTCCAACGTTGGCCTAACTACAGACTACAGCGTTGTAATATATGCAAATTATGTAACGTTGGGCTAACCTTCGCTATAGTTGGTTGAACAACAAAGTGTAATCATACTGTTGGTCCAACGTTGGCCTAACTACAGACTACAGCGTTGTAATATATGCAAATTATGTAACGTTGGGCTAACCTTCGCTATAGTTGGTTGAACAACAAAGTGTAATCATACTGTTGGTCCAACGTTGGCCTAACTACAGACTACAGCGTTGTAATATATGCAAATTATGTAACGTTGGGCTAACCTTCGCTATAGTTGGTTGAACAACAAAGTGTAATCATACTGTTGGTCCAACGTTGGCCTAACTACAGACTACAGCGTTGTAATATATGCAAAATATGTAACGTTGGGCCAACGTTCGCTATAGTTGGTTGAACAACAAAGTATAATCATACTGTTGGTGCAACGTTGGCCTAACTACAGACTTCGGCGTTGTAATATATGCAAAATATGTAACGTTGGGCCAACGTTCGCTATAGTTGGTTGAACAACAAGGTATAATCATACTGTTGGTGCAACGTTGGCCTAACTACAGACTTCGGCGTTGTAATATATGCAAAATATGTAACGTTGGGCCAACGTTCGCTATAGTTGGTTGAACAACAAGGTATAATCATACTGTTGGTGCAACGTTGGCCTAACTACAGACTTCGGCGTTGTAATATATGCAAAATATGTAACGTTGGGCCAACGTTCGCTATAGTTGGTTGAACAACAAGGTATAATCATACTGTTGGTGCAACGTTGGCCTAACTACAGACTTCGGCGTTGTAATATATGCAAAATATGTAACGTTGGGCCAACGTTCGCTATAGTTGGTTGAACAATAAGGTATAATCATACTGTTGGTGCAACGTTGGCCTAACTACAGACTTCGGCGTTGTAATATATGCAAAATATGTAACGTTGGGCCAACGTTCGCTATAGTTGGTTGAACAACAAGGTATAATCATACTGTTGGTGCAACGTTGGCCTAACTACAGACTACAGCGTTGTAATATATGCAAGATATGTAACGTTGGGCCAACGTTCGCTATAGTTGGTTGAACAACAAGGTATAATCATACTGTTGGTGCAACGTTGGCCTAACTACAGATTTCGGCGTTGTAATATATGCAAAATATGTAACGTTGGGCCAACGTTCGCTATAGTTGGTTTAACAACAAGGTATAATCATACTGTTGGTCTAACGTTGGCCTAAGTACAGACTACAGCGTTGTAATATATGCAAAATATGTAACGTTGGGCCAACGTTCGCTATAGTTGGTTTACCAACAAGGTATAATCATACTGTTGGTCCAACGTTGGCCTAACTACAGACTTCAGCGTTGTAATATATGCAAAATATGTAACGTTGGGCCGACGTTCGCTATAGTTGGTTGAACAACAAGGTATAATCATACTGTTGGTGCAACGTTGGCCTAACTACAAACTACAGCGTTGTAATATATGCAAATTATGTAACGTTGGGCCAACCTTCGCTATAGTTGGTTGAACAACAAGGTATAAGGAACAACAAGGTAGGTTAAACCAACTATAGCGAAGGTTGGCCAAACGTTACATAATTTTCATATATTACAACGCTGTAGTCTGTAGTTAGGCCAACGTTGTACCAACAGTATGATTATACCATGTTGTTCAACCAACTATAGTGAACGTTGGCCCAACGTTACATATCTTGCATATATTACAACGCTGTAGTCTGTAGTTAGGCCAACGTTGCACCAACAGTATGATTATACCTTGTTGTTCAATCAACTATAGCTAACGTTGGCCCAACGTTACATATTTTGCATATATTACAACGCTGTAGTCTGTAGTTAGGCCAACGTTGGACCAACAGTATGATTATACCTTGTTGTTCAACCAACTATAGCGAAGGTTGGCCCCACGTTACATAATTTTCATATATTACAACGCTGTAGTCTGTAGTTAGGCCAAAGTTGGGCCAACAGTATGATTATACCTTGTTGTTCAACCAACTATAGCGAACGTTGGCCCAACGTTACATATATTGCATATATTACAACGCCGAAGTCTGTAGTTAGGCCAACGTTGCACCAACAGTATGATTATACCTTGTTGTTAAACCAACTATGGCGAAGGTTGGCCCAACGTTACAAGATTGTTGGCAATATTGCATGACGTAACGTAACATTTCATGCAGTTGGCCTTACAGAGGGACTTAGTTGGCATCTCAACCACCCGGTCCGCCCCGGCTTCGCCCGTGGTACATAATATTATATAGCCTATAGCACTCAAGGAAAGAATTTTTGAAATTGGTCCAGTAGTTTCCGAGATTAGCGCGTTCAAACAAACAAACTCTTCCGCTTTATTATATTAGTATAGATTTCTATACAATAAATTACAAAAAAAAATTGATCGATATGAAGTTACACCTTCCTATTCATAATAAAGCTTAACTAACTAACTTACCTAAGTAAAAAACTTACTCCTACAACATCTCATCATCATCATCATCATCATGATCAACCCATTACCGGCTCACTACAGAGCACGGGTCTCCTCTCAGAGTGAGAAGGGTTTTGGCCATAGTCTACCACGCTGGCCAAGCAGATTGGCAGACTTCACACACTTCTGAGAACGTTATGGAGAACACTCAGGCGTGCAGGTTTCCTCACGATGTTTTCCTTCACCGTTAAAGCAAGTGATATTTAAATACTTAAAACGCACATAACTCCGAAAAGTTAAGAGGTGCGTGCCCGGGATCGAACCCACGACCTCCGATTAGATGTCAGTCGTCCTAACCACTAGGCTATCACTACACTACTACTACAACATCTGCTTCATCATAAAGCCGAAATAAATATCCATTGTAACACCGATTTTAGTACTTGACCTGTGAAACTAGATGGCGCTAGTAATACGTTAAGTCGCGCTACATTTGACCGCGGGTCCGCGTATATATATCGGCCGGCTTATGTTGGTAAATCATTCTAAGGATTAGAATGATTTACTCGGTACTTAAACGGGTAACGAACTCTACATCCACACCTGCTGGGACAGAGTTTAACGCTAGTTTTAGTACCAAACTATGTAGGTGGCATGAACCCTTGTATCCACATCTGCTGGGACAGGGCGTTCTGGCCATTGTAAGCAAATCAACTACTAGCCAACGTAGGCATACAGTATGAATTCATTTGTTGGGCCATTGTAAGCAAATCAACTACTATCCAACGTAGGTATACAGTATGAATTTTTTCATTGGGCCATTGTAAGAAAGTAAACTAACAGCCAACGTAGGTATACAGTATGAATTCCTTTGTTGGGCCATTGTAAGCAAATCAACTACTATCCAACGTAGGTATACAGTATGAATTTTTTCATTGGGCCATTGTAAGAAAATAAACTACCAGCCAACGTGGGCATACAGTAGGAATTCTTTTGTTGGGCCATTGTAAGCAAATCAACTACTAGCCAACGTAGTTATACAGTATGAATTTTTTCATTGGGCCATTATAAAAAAATCAACAACCAGCCAACGTGGGTATACAGTATGAATGCTTTTGTTGGGCCATTATAAGAAAAGCAACGACTAGCCAACGTAGGTATATAGTATGAATTCTTTTGTTGGGCCATCATGAGAAAAGCAACGACTAGCCTACGTTGTTGGCTAGTCGTTGGTTGAAAGTCGTTGGCTCGGGTCAAGTGGGCCAACCGCTTTTCAACCGTTGGAACCACGTTTTTTAGGGATGACAAGCCTAACTGTTGGCCAACCAAACTAGGGACAGAGGCCCAACCAACAGCCAACGCAAATTGCTACTAGGGAATCATATCCACACTTGGCATACTTTGGAACTTTCCTACTGCATGTTGCAAAAAATGTGATCAAAAGGGCCAGGGCCAGTACAAAGTGCAACTTAGATATAACATACATGTAATATAGGTAATATAGGTATAGGTATCTAACCTAAGCCCCCTTGACTTATTTGAAATATTAAGTATTCATTTCGTCGTTAATCAAAAACAAAAAAAAAATGTATAAGGTTTGTATTGAATTTTATTTTAAATACTTAGTTCCCTATAATGTGATGAAAATAAAAAATAAGATTTCATAGAAATGTAGGTAGGTATGTAAAAAAATAAATTCATAACCACGATTGGCAGTGTTCGGAATTCGAAAAATCGGAATGAACAAACATTATCCGATATTTTACTTTTGTTTCTTATTCGATCGCAAAAATAAACGTAACCTAAAAACAACTTTTCTACTTTTTGGTGTTAGTATCTACGAAATAAGACTTAAAATTATTAAAATAAATATACTTTGAAACTGATTTTCTAATTTAATTGCACGAAATGATATTTTTTGAAAATATGTATTATTATCAATCTAATGCTACATAATATATTTTCACGATGGCACTTACGGATAAATACATAGCAAAATAAGCATATTATAACAAATCTTTATGTACAATGTGCGAATTGATTTTATTAATTAAGTAAGTATTTTTATTATTTATTTTGTGCATAGTGATGTACCTTTAACACACCGCCAAAATATCTATCTTGTCTATGGCACAAGACATCAAAGCTCAGGGAGGTTTGACAAAACAAAAACATTTATTTACATTATGGTGCGTATACACACGTACCTACGTTACAGACCGACCAATCTATCTGTGAACTGAGGGAGGTCGTTAGTGTCGCTTTAGTGTTGCCATACAATCGTTTTTCCGAGAATTTTACGGAAATACCATAGCAGTTCTTACGAGGTGAGGCAAGTCGTCCACGACTAGTAATCCCAATGTGGGACTCACTGCGACTCGTCTCATCACATGCAGTCCCGCCAAAACGCATTACTATATCGTAAATTTAATGTTTATATTTTACATATTACATAGGTATATTGATGCTAAATTTAGTCTGTTTTTAAATGGTTTTTAACAGGTCGCAAACCGGTTACTTGATAGCACTGACCTATACCGGCAGATACTTGCTTTTATATTTGACTAGCTGACCCCCGCGACTTCGTTCGCGTGTTTTTCTTTGCTATAAACCTCACGGAGCCCAAGACCTTTCCAACGAATGCAAAACCGTGGAAATTGGTTCGTGCGTTCTGGAGTTATAGCGTCAGGAAGGAAAACCCGACTTATTTTTATACATATAGTAGATTATATTAATTATATGGAATGATCGGAGCCTGATGCTGTCCTGCTAAAAATGTCTTAACTTCAGAATTATATTCCGGGCATCACTTCTAATATCTTTTGGTATCAAGAAATGATTACGGATGAGGAGATTCTTTAATAATTTCCGAAAAGATTTTTCATTGTATAATTAACTAGCGGACCCGGCAGACGTCGTCCTGCCCACTATTAGCGCCACCTACCGGGTCCAATTTTTCTACTTATAAACCTTCCTCTTGAATCACTCTATCTATTAAAAAAACCGCATCAAAATCCGTTGCGTAGTTTTAAATATTTAAGCATACATAGGGACATAGGGACAGAGAAAGCGACTTTGTTTTATACTATGTAGTGATTAGGTAGGTATTTTATATTTAAGAACTGACAACACTAATATGTTGTCAAATTGAATGACTTTCCAAGATAGCGGCCGTAGTTCCACTTTTCGCCATTTCACAGATAGGTTGGTCGCACTATACCGTATCGTTATCGGTACCATACCGTACCGGTATCGTTACGTTCAACGAATGCCAACAGGTCGCACTATACCGTATCGTTATCGGTACCATACCGTACCGGTATCGTTACGTTCAACGAATGCCAACAAGAGATTAAGTTGATGGCTTGTAACTTGCAACTTTATTGCATAAAAATATATCATCAAAGACTTACTTAATAGATGTTGAATTTTTATGTCTTCGTTGAAAATCGATTAATCGGTGTATTCGCACCTTCATAATAAAATTAACAATAACCTAATAAGTAACGATTAAGTTCGAAAGTGGGAAGTCATAAAAGCGGAGTACAAAATCAGACGGAATAATTTCTAAATGCATCAGTACTTATCGCTCAGTATGCTTAGTCCCACTTTGCAGCGCTCCAAAACTTTATAGTATGCTACTGATCGAATCACAATGCACAGAGTAAAATGGACCTAAAATGGCTTGTGTTAAGGTTTGAGTTCGCCAATACATTCAGCATTCAAAAACAGCCAGCGCCCCAAGCAGAAATGTTGTAAAATAAATATTCGAACGATTGAATTACGACTGTAAAATAAGAGCCTTTGGGTTCATTTTGCTCTGAAGTCATTGTGTGTCGATACTAATCGTTGCCACTATGTAAAAAGTAGGAATAAGCATACTTGTACGCTTATTGGAATTTATTGACAACCTGTTTCACCCAACTTTCCTTGGGATCATTGTCATTAACGTCCGAACTTTGATCACTTTTGTGTGAAACGACACTAGATCTCACAGTGCCGGGTGAAAGAACAATTGTTTTAACATTTCTGATTTCTTTACCACTATTCTCACTTACACTCCTTTCGAACGACGCAACTTTCGAAGTCACAGATTTGGGTTTAGGCATCGGTTTTTTCTGTGCTGTTTTATTTGTTTGGTTTTTAGTCATTTGTTCTATTTCCAGTCGCCTTTCTAAAACAGATTTCGATGTTGACGGTTGTTCGGCGGAAGATCGTTTATTTTCAAGAACAGGTTTCGCTTTCCTTGTAGCTGAATCTAGGCTCGCTCTTTCAAAACTAAGCCGTTTCATTTGTATATTCCCTTGGGGTTTTGGTTCTTCTTTAGTTGGTTTACTTTCAACTTTCTCAGTTTTTTCTCTTTTCGCAACTTTTTCTTCTACAGAACTTTTATCTTTCGGCGCCACAGGAGTAGAATCCGATCTTGCATACGACGGTTTATAATTTGAATTTCGCTTTATCGTTCGCGTATTAACAGATTCTGAAGACGAAGACTGTTCAATACTTTTGGATAAATTGTTGTTGCATGTTACAATTTTACTTTGGACAGTCGAAACGGTAGGAACATTTGTCATTTTAGGCTTAATGGGCACCGGCGGAGCTACTTTTGTTTTCACCCTTTCTGTGCTTTCAACTTTTTCGTCTTTATGCATGTGTTTAGTACTTTCTATTTGCTGGTTTTTAATACTCGTAACAACTCGGGAATTAATACTACTTTTCTCTGAAACACCTGTTGAGACGATCACTTTTTTGGTTCTGAATGAAGAATCACGTTTGATACTTTCGACTCTAGTTAGATGTTTCTTAACAACTTTATCCTTATTGGTTTGTTCGTCTTGTAAATCTTCAACGTCTTCTTGATCAGAATAAACAGCCGAATCCCTAAACATGTCTTCGTCTGTTATTTGCTCTATCTTTTCAAATGATTTTTCATAAAAGCTCTCATCCGAGTTTTGTTTTTCTACACACTTTTCAGTTACCGTGATCTGTTGCGTAGTATTTGCTTTATTTTGACTTTCTTGATATGTACTATCACTGGACGATGTAACAAAGGAAGAATTAGAAAATAGACTATCAGGTCTTAATGCATTTTTATTGATGAGTACATTGACATTTTTAAGTGCATTCTTTTCATTTATCAAAGTCGTTGGATCTACGTAGTCTGACTGAGCTATTCTAGCGCCTAAATGCTTGCTACCTTGCATATAGACTGGCAGTTTATTTATGCTTTGGTAAGAACTGCAATTTGATTTAGACGGTGAAGGAGTACTACTTATTGAACTGGATACATTAGTAACCATGCTAATACTTTTTTCGTAACTTGGTCGGTACAGACTGTTCTTTTCGGTAATATTTTCGCAGCTTTGGGATAGAATTTCCAACTTATTCTTCTCTTTTTGACTTTCACTCATTGTAGTGTGTTCGCAAACACTTTTACTTAAAGCGTCACTCTGAATAGAATAGACAATAGTTGAGGTGGTAGGACTATTATCTGTCGATGTGATAATAACTTGGATTTCAGTCTTTGTAAAGTTATTTTGACTATCGCCGCCTTTAATTTTAGTCACTTCATGTTTATTTTGATTGTCGTCTGGATGTTCATCACCAATAATACTTCTAAATCGCTGCAGCAAGTTTTTAGAGTAACTCCTAGGATTTAGAGCAGATCTTTTTTCACCAGTTGGACTTTTCAAATCAGATTTTGGGCTTTCAAAACTTTGCTCGTTTGCGTTAATTTCGGTATCTTCATTATTTTTTGGCGGCGTACGGCTTTTAAATCTACTAAGAACATTCTTTAGTGAAAGCACATTGCTTGTTGGTTTATATATTTTGTGTTCTGGGTGTATAACATCGACAATTTTAGGTTTTTCTTCACTCTGTTCTACTGTCAATGCTTCGCAAGATGATGTCGTTGAAACATTTAAGTTAACTTGAGATGTGCCTATTGGGTTCTCTTCCTTACTTGTTTCCAGATCTATTTTTTCAAAGTTACTTTTATAACATCTGTCAATTTCTTCTTCTAATTCTAACGTCGACTTACTGATATTTTGTGGATATTCTTCGTCGTTTGATTTAGAGCTCTTATTGAATTTTAATATGTCACCTTCGCTCATGTAAGTTTCTACATCATCATAGCTTATTTCACTTTGATCGGACGCGATTGTGAACGGCCGATCTACACTCATGACTTTCCCGTCTCTATTCAGATAAGTTTTACTGTTGCTATTAGGCTTATATTTAAATGTGCTCAAATTACTGTCTTCTTGAGCAGTCGTTACTACTTGAAAGCTTCTCGGCAAAGATCCAGACTTCCTATCTCTAGATACGTTAAAATGCTCTTTTTGTCGGCTGAGCCATATTTCTGGGGTGTTTGGGCTCTGCTGGTCTGGACTCATGGGTAAATAATCTGCAGGTAAAGTAGTTGGCACTTCTTTCTTTCGCCGACACACTTCTATTAAATTGTCGTAAATATTCTCATCATTAGTTGCAGGGCCTTGATTTTCCATAGCAACATAGTAATCTGCAACATTTTTAGTTTGGTGACTTTTTGGAAATTTTTCCGGAGTTTTTAATGGAACATCATATACGCCATCATCTAAGTTTTCTCGTCGTTTGACTTTATCAAAAGATAAATAAACATAATCCGTTTCTGGTCCACTCGTTCTAGTTAATTCAGAAGTATTAAGGGTCGGATTTTGGGGAGAAGATAACCTTTTAGGTCGTGAAATGTGTGTGTTGTGTTGTATTAATTTGCTTTTGTTGTTCAATTCATGTAGATTACTATCAACTCTATTTTCTACTCTCAATGTTTCATAAATATGATCTTCATCAGAAGCGTCATCGACTTCACATTGAACATTTCGTTCAGTGTCATTCTGCTCATTTATCTTCAACTCTATATTTTCTGATAATTGTCTAGTATACTTTGGTTTTAACTTTGTGAGTTCGTTTTTGGCTAAAATTACTGTATCCGGGATCGAGTGAGACTTCAAAAGTCTCTGATGTCTTCTTTGTGCGGTATTTCGTTGCTGTTGTTTCTTGAGAAGCTTTTGGAATTCTCTGTTTTCCAATAACAGTTGCGATATGATTTGTTCTAAAGGCTGTTCGATTTCTTCGCAATTCTCTTGCACTTCTGCTTCTTGTAAATTTTCAATGTCATGTATTTTATCTTCTGTTTCAGTTCCTTCTGAAATTACTTTTTGCTTATTTAAGAACTTAACTTTTTCTAGTTCATTCTTTTTAAATGAATCAGTTTTTTCTATCAGCTTTTTATACGTTTCTTCATCTATGTCCTCATCTTTACTTATTGAATCTGGAATATCTAGACTTGGTCGGTTCTTTGATTTATCAATATTAAGGCTATCAGTTGATTCGGATATGTGCAGTATATTTTCAGTGGATACATCAGTTGAAAAATCAGTATAAAATCGTGTCGTAGTATCTGACCCGAGACGCAATCCCTTAGCTCTGTTCTTTTTAATTTTAGATATTTTCTTTGGTATATTTTTAGTATTGTACATTTTAATTTCTAAATTCGGTTTAAGTCCACTGTTTGTGAATTTCTTTCTACTGTCGAGCTCTGGGTCGGATATAATTGCACCATCATTTGATTTCGTTTTCTTGGTAATTTTATTAGAACCACAATTACGACATTCAAACTCTATTTTTTCACTTCCTTTGTTTTCTGATCTTTCACTATCGTTGTCTTGAGGTTTTTTTGTAATTATTGCCGTATTTTGTAGACCAGGTTCAGATTTTCTTCTCCAAGTACCAATTTTCGATAGTTTAGATCTTTGTGGGTCGTCTTTAGATTTAGACCTTAAAGTATCAGTTCTATGTTTTTCGACGTTACATCTAGATTTTCTCATTGTGTTTTCTCTACGCAATGTTCCCGTAGCATGTATTACTGCTATATTTTCTTTAATTTTAGAGCATTTAAGGCAAGTTTTTTGGATATTCTTACCCAAAGAATTATTAGTATCAGTCAAATCCTCTTTACTTTTACTGTCTGTATAGCTAACAATGTTGTCGGACGAGTGGTAACCCCTTGTTTTGTTAAGAGATCCACTGAATTCTCTAGTGAAACTTTCTTGTGAGGATTTAAAATCGGAACACTTGCAGGATTTCTTTCTTTCAATTTGCTCGGTGCTTCCAGAATCTATATAGTGGAGTGCTCTGTCGCATTCGGCGCATCGGTCTCTTGTTTCATTCTCAGTACATTTACAGCTACATTTCTCGTCTTTAATTTTGTCTTTAGTAAGTTCAGTTTCGCAGTCTGAACACAGGTCTATGTAGCAGACATCGCACGTATAATCTGCTCCTTTTTCAGCCGAGTATTGAGCGCAGTCACAATCTTGACTTTCGTCCCTTGAGTTGTTAGTGGGATATTTTCTATTAACTTTCTTGAGTCTCCCTCTGATTCCGTTTTCGAATGATTTTCTCCTTTCTCTCTCCAGCTTTCGTTTTTCGAGATATTCCGGCGCGGATAGCTGCTTTCTCATCGACGCTTGGGTTATGAGGTTGTGGGATTTCTCAGCCAAAATATCGTCTGCAATAAAATATAGAGGATTAACCCTGTAGTAGATATAAAAGTAAGACATTTATTTTATTTAGATAAAATCATAATAATATTATGTATTTACTGCTTCGGTGGTCTAGCGGTTGGCGTAGTCGACTGCGGATCATGAGGTCCTGAGTTCGATTCCCGCGTCGGGCACAAAATATAGGTATAAATATAGTTTTTCTGTCAAGCCATTGGCAGTGTTTGATACACACCCCCGTTGATATATATATTTTTTTATAATAATAGCCGGCAAACGAGCAAGCGGGTCACCTGATGTTAAGTGATTACCGCCGCCCATGAACATTAGCAGCACCTGAGGAGCCACTAACGCGTTGCCGGCTTTTGAAGAAGGGGACTGGCTCTTCAGCTCGCTGCCGGAACACATCGTGCGGATGCTTTGCGACAGATTACGGCTGAATTGTGTTCGCTAGCCAGGCGGATTTGGGATAAAATCCTACCACAAAGCGGTGATACCATCTAGACTACGTTGTGTGGTATCAGGCGCAGGGGCCCGTAGAGGGGACTGAGAGCGTCAGGGCCTCGTCAGCATATTGGCAGGGTGCACCGCACGCAGGTGAGGTTGACTTTGGCCACATACGTGGAATTTGGGCCACTTACATATATCACTATCGTGTAATATAGCCTTTAATAGTGTATATAGCCGTTAAATCCCGTCCACATTGGAGCAGTGTGGTGGGTCTAAACCCTACATCCCTATGTCCTATAAGCTCAGCAGTGGGACGGTAAAGGATTGTAATGGCAGGAATATACACTCTAAGTGATAAAAAATAAAGCTAAATCCTACTAATATTATAAATGTGAAAGTGTGGATGTTTGGATGTTTAGATGTTTGGATGTTTGTTACTCTATAACGTCGCAACTACTGAACCGATTTGGCTGAAATTTTGAAAGGAGATAGATTATGCCCTGACTTAAAACATTTTATCCTGAAAAAATTCACAGTTCCCGCGGGATTTTGAAAAACCCGAAATCTATGTCTACAACTATAGGTAGATTACTATAGCGAACTTCCGTGAAAGTATGTATAAAGGTTGGAAAAGGGAGCGGAAACGGAAACCAGATATCCATGATTCTCAGGATTTGTGAAAAATCGAAATTCACGCGGGCGAAGCCGCGGGCAAAACCTAGTAAATTATAATTTGAAATATTTAAGTACGTACCATCAGTTTTATTTTGTCCCAATTCCATCACCAACTGTCGCGCGTGAGAAGGTATCACTGCATTGTAGTTCTCCAATATAACCTATAAAACAGAATATAACATGTTACCCAAAATTTTATCACTATTAAGTATATATGTACCTTTAGATAAGACTGTTGTGGATAAAGAAAATAATGATTCAACTACTTAATACTTTTTCCCGAGAGATCTCTGCCAATTGCAACATAATCGTTTGTGTAAGTCTTGCAAGCTTATAGATCATAAGCTTGCAAGACTTACACAAATACTCAAAACGCAAGAAGATCGTCACTTACTAACCAACTTAAAAAGTTAGTGTTAGAGCGGCGCGGTTTTGTTTGTAAAATGAACTCACTCTCTTAAGCAACAAGGTCCATTCCCGTTTGTGTCGCGGCGAGCGAGCTTGCAGCGTGAGCTGCGAGCGAGGCGCGTCCCACGGGATCACGTGGAACGACAGCGGAGCGCCCGCGATGGATTCCACCAGCATCATGTTGTTACACTGGAAATTTAGTAGTAGGTACAGTCATCATCATCGTCATCATCATCATAATCATAATCATCGTCATCATCATCATCATCGTCATCATCATCATAATCATAATCATCGTCATTATCATTATCATCGTCGTCATCATCATCATCATCATAATCATCATCATCATCTTCATCATCATCATTACCGTCATAATCTTCATCATCATCATCATCATCATCATCATCACCATAATCATCATCATCATCAAGGGCCATATCAACCTATTACCGGCCCACTACAGCGCACGGATCTCCTCACAGAATGTAGTTGGGTACAGGCCATCACGCTGACCAAATGCGGATTGATAGACTTTACAAGCCTTTGAGAACATTATGGAAACTCTCAGACGTACACGTTTCCTCACGATGTTTTTCTTCACCATTAAAGCTAACTCCGAAAAATTAAGGTCCATGCTCGGGATCGAACTTGGTCCCTCTGAAAGGGAGGCCGAAGTCTTAACTTATCCCTAATAGCCTAGTCTATTACCGCTTTTAAAGCAGTAGTTCCCAAAGTGGTCCAGGTGGACACCCAACGGTCCGCGGGAAACTCGACGGGGGTCTACGTTGGCGTGACAAAAAATGGGAGTTTACAATTCGTAAGCGGGGGTTCACGAAAATTTATCTGCTTTCGATAGTGAAGAACTAAAATGTTGGCTTGACTTCACCTAACAATGTAGACAGACAATATTTTAAAAAGCTCAGCTACTGTTACTTGTAAAAACTTGCATTCATATTCAGTACTTACTTAAAGCTTTACTTTACAGAACAACTTTACTTTTTTGACATCCACTTACAGCACAATCAATTAATTAATTAACCAATCAATTCTCACTTTTTTTTTCGAAATCTATTAAGGTAAAGTCTCCTTATTCCGTGGTATTCTAAAATTGGCACCCAATTCCGAGGTATATAGAAAAACAGCGTTTTCAACCGATCCCCAAGCTATTTTTTACTGCAACATATCTTAATCAATTGATAGTTTATCATTCCATAGATAAATGACGAAATTGTTAGTTTTATATGTATATGTTTTAAAATAACGGGCAAGTTTTACACTAGCAGCCGGCCCGAACGCATGTTTCATACATTTTGGACCTCGTGCACGAAATACCTACATTTTTTAAATAGTGTTTATCCGTTAATTTTGAGCTTTATTTGTTTTTATTTAGATATGAATATTTGAAGGACTATATTTTCAATCGAAAACAATCAACTTTTGAGAATATTTGTAAAGAAATTAAGGTGAAAATAGGTTTTGAAAATACCTCGGCGTTAGGTGCCAAATATTTTAGCCGGTTCCTAACGCCGTGGTATACCGCGGAATTGCGATTTCATAGACTTCATAACTTTTTCAATTTTTAGAGTCGTTTTATGTTAAATACTTCTTGTTTCGGTTTTGAATATTTAAATAGGCAATAAGGTTACAGAGTCCTAATTACGAGGTACACTTTGGCGTCTCAATCACTAACTATACCGTGTCAAAGTTTACCTATTTAGGTAATTTATTGATAGATTGCATGGGAAAGCTAAAGAAAATTAATTTAAAAGAAAATTAAATTTATACATATTTCGATGCAATTTTGAGAGAGTATTGTACATATTTACGAAGATAATCTAATTAAGCTTTAAATTATTTGTTTATTATGGAAAAATCTTTTCTTTTTTAACACTCGGAATTAGGAAACGTGTTTTTTGTTACAAAACTCAATTCCGTGGTATTACCTCGGAATAAGGTTCTATGAGCCCCTAATTATGTGGTATGGATAGAAATACTACCTCGGAATAAGGTTCTATGAGCCTCTAATTACGTGGTATGTATAGAAATAAAATACAGGATGCTCACAATATTTCAGTATGGTTTCAGTTACACCAAGTATCATTCGCGTTCAGTCACGCAAACATTCATATTCTAAAACGTTTATCTTATTATTGCTCGTGCTGATTCATTCACTGACTCACTCATTGATCACCCCTCCTGTAAAATTTTGTATAAAAAAATTTTTTTCACTAATGATTCCGTATAGAAGACAAAAATTCATTCGGAACAAAAATATGGAGAGAGCTGATGATTGAGGATTTCGGAGACGGGTGAAGAGCACGCTTAAGGTATTGAAGATAGGAGGGGGGGTGCTTGAGCAAATGTCATTCAAAACGTCATCCAATTGGCAGTGAGCTGAAAAGAATTCAAAATGGCGAAAAAAAGATGGCCGCCATACAAATTTCGCCGGTGTCCACCTCGGAGGGTAAAAAAATGGAAGAGTGATTTCCTAGCAACAGATGATCAGGATCCAAAGGTCTATTCGATGAATAGAAAAAAAACCAAAATGGTGGAATTTATTTTTCCATAGAAAATGTATGGCGAATATTGAAGAGACTACAAGTTGTAAACTATGCAAGACTTTGATGTGGTTTTTTGGAGAAATCTCAAAAAAAATATGGGAAGATATGATGATTGAGGGTTCTGAAGATGGTTGAGGAGCCCGAGCAGGGTATTGTAGATAGGTGGGAGGTGCTCAAGCAAAAATTACTCGAAACCTCATCCAGTTGGCACTGAACTGAAAAAAACCCCAAAATGGCAGATTCAAAATGGCGGCTATACTAATTTCGTCGATGTCTCACTAAGTATAAAAGATGGAAGAGTATTTTCTGGGCAAAATATGATCAAGACCTAAAGATTTACTAAATGGATCCTTACTATTATAAATGGGAAAGTGAGTTTGTTTGTATGTTTGTTCCGCTTTCACGCCGTAACTACTGAACCAATTTGGCTGAAATTTTGAATGGAGATAGCTTATGCCCTGACTTAAAACATAGGCTACTTTATCCCGGAAAAGTATTCCTGTGGGACTAAAATAGATATAATCTTCCAAAAACGCCATAGAGGGCGCTGACTGTTCTTAGGTAAATCACGTTCACATAACACATTATTGTAATAGTTTGCTGTGTTGCATGCATTGGCAACACATAGGCTACTTTTTATCCTGGAAAAAATGCACAGTTCCCATGGGATTTTGAAAAACCCGAAGTCTATATCTACAGCTATAGGTAGATTATTATAGCGAACTTCCTTGATAGAAAGTATAAAGGTTGGAAAAGGGAGCGGGAACGGGAGCCGGAAATCCACGATTCCCTTGGGATTTGTGAAAAACCGAAATTCACGCGGGCGAAGCCGCGGGCAGAATCTAGTAGAAAATAAATCAAGATGTCAGAATTTATTTTTCCATACAAATTGTTTTTTTCATTGATGGTTTCGTATAGAAGACAAAAAATCATGCGAAGGAAAAATATTGAGACAGCTGATGATTGAGGATTTAGGAAATGGATGAGGAGCACGGCCAGTGCACCTATTGAAGATTGGTGGGTGGTGCTCAAACAAATATCACTCGAAACATCATCCGATTGGCAGTGAGCTAAAAAAAAACGATTGTACAATTAATGTAAAATTAGTTTTTTTTTTTAAGAAATCTCATCCTTACAAATTATTCGGAGCAAAAATACGGAGAGTGATGATGATCGAAGGTTTGAAAGAAGGGTGAGGGGCACAGCCAGGGGCACATTCTAGATAGGTAGGAGTATATATATATATATATATACAGTAGTACAATATTATACAGTAGTAATACAGAGTACAATATTATACTGCCTGCCCTCCGGTCACCCGTGGACTCCGCGAGACGGGATGACAGGCCCTTAAAAAAGGACCTAGCATCCTCGCCCTACGAACCCATGGTCTCCTCCCCAAAAGGCACAAATATGAAATTATTTTCTATATTTTCATATTTGCGCCTCTTGGCCCTTTCCGCCTTAGTGGCTGCCGCTCCGGCCGCCACGGAGGTCACCTGTATGTGAGACAGTGCCAGTGTATCCACACACGTGGCATCCCATCCAAGCTACCTCCTTTGCTTCCATGGAACAAGAGTCACACCGTCATACCTAAACCTGTCATGTTATCAAATCTAAGATTTTTGTCGAACAGCTGATTGCTATCCTAGTGAGTACAGAGGCCTTACGCCGACTTTGTACATTGGGGAAACGATGATAGAAATTCGAGTATCGAAACACATTGACTAACATGACTTGAGAGTGAAATGCAACTAAACTGGCTGGTTTTAAGGTTTGAGTCCGCCAATATATTCAGCCATTCGTCTACGCTCCAAGCAGAAATTTTTAAAATAAATATTCGAAGTACCCTACTACATTATGACTTTATAATCTTATTTGATTGTAAGAGCATTAGGGTTAATTTTGCTCTGATATTATAGTTTTTCGATATTCAAATCTAGTACCGTTTTCGAAGTGTGCAAGCTCGAACTAACCATACAGGTCGTTAACTTACATTCGTACGCACCGCTTTGAATTTATTGAGGCTCGCGGTACTGTCAAAGGAAGTAAAGGCCACGCGACTTCAAGACCACTATTTGACTCCTATTAAGTTTTGATCATCTTTTGCTAAAAAAACTACTCTTCCATCTTTTATACTTAGTGAGATAATCACCGACGAAATTTGTATGGCCGCCATCTTGTATCCACCATTTTGGGTTTTTCTTCAGCTCAGTGCCAATGGGATGAGGTTTTGAGTAATTTTTGTTTGAGCACCTCCCACCTATCTACAATAACCTGCCCGGGCTGCTCAACCGTCTTCCAAACCCTCAATCATGTCTTCCCATATTTTTCTTTGAGAGTTCTCCAAAGAACCGCATCAAAGGCCTGCATTGTTCACAACTTCTCTCTCTCAATATTCGCCATACATTTTCTATGGAAAAATAAATTCCGCCACTTTGTTTTTTTTCTATTTATCGAATAAACCATCGGATCTTGATCATCTTTTGCCAAGAAACTACTCGTCTATCTTTTATACCTTCCGAGATGGAGACCGACGAAATTTGTAAGGCGGCCATCTTATTTTCGCCATTTTGACTTTTTTTCAGCTCACTGCCAATTGGATGACGTTTCGAGTGACATTTGCTCGAGCACCCACCTATCTTCAATACCTTAAGCGTGCCCATCGCTCGTCTCTGAAATCCTCAATCATCAGCTCTCTCCATATTTTTGTTCTGAATGAATTTTTATCATCTATACGAAACCATTTGTGAAAAAAATAATTTTCATACAAAATTTTACAGGAGAGGTGATCAATCAGTCAGTCAGTCAGTGAGCGAATGAATCAGCACGAGCAGCTATATATATATTAATAATATACATATATTAATATTTTACACACAAACATAATTAAACAATTACATACGTATCGAATAGATTTTGAAATCTATTAATAAATACAGTTCATTTTTGAACACCATGTAGAATTCATTCTACTCGTTTCCCTTTGAATTTTGTACCCTCGGAATTAGGAGCCATTTGCCTCGGAATTAGGATTTTTACCTCGGAATTGGAGCATTCGGACTTTCTTCATATTTAATTTAATTTTACATTTAAATCAAGTTGTAATTGTTGTCCTTTTAGGATATTTCAAGAGTTAAATAAATAACGCTTCTGATAAAAATAGCCAGTTCTTCAGAAAGGTGTAGTAAATGCTTAATTTTTGACGTTCTTTCGAGTTTTTATGAAAATACCACGGAATAAGGGGACTTTACCTTAATTCGTTGTTGGACTTCTGCAACCGCAACGCAAATTTCCATAGTCAGTTCTAATCTTCACATTGGTGGTCCACCGGAACCAGCTAAATTTTGAAAGTGGTCTATGAGAAAAAAATGGCTGGGAACCTCTGAGTTAAGTAAAGTCAATCTCACCATGATATGCGATTTGTACGCGAGTATTCCGTCCTCGCGGTTCTTAGTGACGAGCAGCATCTTGTCGAAGAGGAAGGCGTGCCGCATCGCCTTGGCGCCGAACACTCTGAAATACCACCCGTCAAATGTTAAGTATTATTATCTACTAGCTTTTGCCCGCGGCTACGCCCGCGTGACTTTCGATTTTTCACAAATCCTGAGGGAATCGTAGATATCCGGTTCCCGTTCCCACTCCCTTTTCCAACCTTTATACCTACTTTCAAGGAAGTTTGCTATAGTAATCTACCTATAGCTGTAGATATAGATTTCGGGAAAATCCCGTGGGAACTGTTGATTTTTTCAGGATAAAAAGTAGTCTATGTTTTAAGTCAGGGGATAATCTATCTCCATTCAAAATTTCAGCCAAATTGGTTCTGTAGTTGAGGCGTGATTGAGTAACAAACATCCAAACATCCAAACACCCACACTTTCATATTTATAATATTATATTAGTAGGACTAGTAAGATTACTAGCGGACCCGGCAGACGTCGTCCTCGTCGTCCTGCCCGGTGACACTCCGACATCAGCGCCACCTACAGGGTCTAATTGTATTTTCAAACCATCCAGGAACCCATTGAAATATACACACAAAATATCATTCAAATCGGTCCCACCGTTTAGGAGGAATTAACTACGTGACAAACACTATAGAATTAACCAACACAACCTCGCTATACATTGTGAATAATAGTATACAAAAAGTAAACGATTATTTTGAAAAAAAAAAGAATCACCTAAATGTCCCTTCGGCGCACAACTCTCCATAGGTAGTCAAGTCTGGTCCGTTCCATCCGTACAGCAACGACTGTATCTCCTGCAAATACATGTAAAGGTAGCTTTAACTTATGTGAATATGGGAGGTTGGTGGGAGACTTCAGCCGTGGCTGATTATCACCTTGCCGGCAAAGCCGTGCCGCCAAGCGATTTAGCGTTCCAGTACGATGCCGCTTAGACACCGATCAGGGGTATGCATACCTCTTTCAAGTTAGCCCGCTTCCATCTTAGACTGCATCGTTACCAGCTGGTGAGTTTGCAGTCAAGGGCTAACTTGTAGTTTAAAAGTATAAATTAAAATTTTAAAAAACTCCCGACATTCGCCATTTTGTGGCGGCGGCCATCTTGGATCGCTTTTCATCAAACATAGATAACAACACTCTCGACTAATTCACCTTTTAAACAATAAAAACCGCATTCAAATCGGTTCACCCCTTTGAGCGCTACAGGGGAACAGACAGACAGGCAGACAGACACACACACACACACACACACACACGCACGCACACACACACAAACACGTCAAACTTATAACACCCCGTCGTTTTTGCGTCGGGGGTTAATTAAAATTTAAAAAGATCGATTGGTGTTGTAAATATTTAAAGCGGTTGTTGACGCTTATGAATTAGTCCGTTAGTAGATTTCAAAATTTGGGAAATCGGCCGCATTATAAAAACTTCCCACTGGGAACTTAAAAAAGAGGTCAAACCTGAACTCTGACAGCATGCTCGTGTCTCCTCTTCATATCGTCGATGTGATGTGCGATACCTGTCATCTTCAGCAAGGCATATTCCGTCTCGCACGATGCACACTGCTTCACCACATTCTGCGAAAGGCCAAAAAAATCCGTTCAACAACTAGGTAGGTAGGTAGGTAATCCAAAAATTAGGTAAACGATATCTCAATTCCAGTAGCCTTTCCTTAAATTCTCTGAAGGCAGGGGTTAAGGGAGTGCACCTCCATCTTAGCGCTCCAACTGTCAACTTCACCTGCACGTGGTGCCCCCTGCTAAGCAACAGACGAGGCTCTGACGACCGACAAATGGCGGTATAACCATTTCATAGTGACTAAACTACAGAAATAGCAAGGGCCGATGTCAGGCAGCAGCGACATCGGTGCAATAGTCTAGCCCTGCGATCGCTAACCCGCCTGCCCCGCGTGGCGATTAAGGGCATAACCTTGTAAATGGATACAGAAATGAAGCCACAGCTCCTAGTCCCCGAGTCGCTGGTAGCCGCTGGAAACAGGCGGCACAAGATCGTGTTCTGTGGCGATCCTTGCAAGAGACCTATGTCCAGCAGTCGATCGTCGTAGCATTGACGATCGATCGCAGATCGTCGTGATCATCTCAACCAATAGATGTCCATCTATTGGTTGAGATGATCACGACGACGTGAAGGCAGAATTGCTAATCCTTCCTCCATTAAAAATCATTAGGATGAAGTGTATACTGACAAACAGGATTCTCAAAAGATGTCAAACTGAAGAATAGTTTATTTTAGAGACCGCAATGTATTTAAATGTTCGTCTGAAATAGCAAATAGTTATGACGTCTTAAAAAGTGGGTATCCTTAGTGAGAGTAGAATATATATTGGTTGTATAGAATAAAATATAATAGACAAAAATAAGAAGAAAGAATACAATGATTATAAGTAAGGTAGCATGCAATGGCGAGGCCTTACTGCTGAAGAAATCTTTTCCAGGCAACCCTTGTCTAGAGAGGACAAATTATATTGGTGATTCACGCGTAGGATATATCCCAAGAAGATTTCACTTCGGAGTCCGCATCACAGTTTGTAACTACTGTCTACATACTGAAATTCTAAGAGACTATGAGAGCAAATGGTACTTCAGAATCCGTTGTACAGGCTTCAGCAAACACGAGGCCATCGGCAGAGGGTGCCTTAAGACCAGCTGCCTCTCTCTAAATTCCCTTGCGCTCTTGAGGCCAGCATTGCTAACCGCTCCATGGGCTTCGGGTAGCCGGTACAGTATATCACAGTTTGTGTCTCCTGCTTACATATTCTAAGAGACTATTATATTCTAAGAGACTAACCTGCAGAAGCAAATGGTACTTCAGAATCCGTTGTACAGGCTTCAGCAAACACGAGGCTATCGGCAGAGGTTGCCTCAGGACCAGCTGCCTCTCTCTAAATTCCCTTGCGCTCTTGAGGCCAGCATTGCTAATCGCTCCATGGGCTTCGGGTAGTCGGTATAATATAACACAGTTTGTGTCTCCTGCTTACATACTATAATTCTAAGAGACTAACCTGCAGAAGCAAATGGTACTTCAGAATCCGTTGTACAGGCTTCAGCAAATACGAAGCCAGCGGCAAAGGATGCCTCAAATCCAGCTGCCTCTCTCTGAATTCCCGTGCGCTTTGCGGTCTTGAGGCCAGCATTGCTAATCGCTCCATTGTCTTCGGGTAGCCGGTACAGTATGAGGTGTAGACTGAGAACCCGGTGGTGTTGTTGACGAAGCATCGTGCTATGCAGGTGGCGTCCAGACGACAGGAGTTCAGCTCGCTGCATAGTGATCTGGAATAAGAATTTATATATGTTACATATGGAAGGTCGACCTCTCACTGCAAAGTGCAGTGTTGGCAGACCCCCCCCCCACTAGGTTACATCCCTTCCATATTATGGAAGGGCGACCTCGCCCTGCAAATCACAGTGTTGGCAGACCCCCCACACTAGCACTAATTTACATAAATGGAAGGGCGACCGCGCACTGCAAAACGCAGTTTTGGCATATGTCCCTCACTAGGATACATAATATGAAAGGGTGACCTAGCACCGCAAAGCGCAGTGTTGGCAGACCTCCCCACTAGATGGACAGACCGACAGACGATATATAGAGCCGCTAGATTCAAGCGACGCAATACCAAGGCGTATGGAAATACCTATAAGAGACCTATATTAAGCAGTGCGACGTCTATCGTTTGACGACGATGAGGACTCTTTGGTTGAAAAACACATCCATTCATTACATTACTTAGGACACAATATATTTTTTTTAATATAATAATACTGGGCAAACGAGCAAGCGGATCACCTGATGTTAAGTGATTACCGCCGCCCGCAACTAATGCGTTACCGGCTTTTGAGGAAGGGGACTGGCTATTCAGCTCGCTGCCGGAATGCATCGGATGCTTTGCAGCTGAAGTACGGTCGCTAACCAGGTGGATTCCGGGTAGAATTCTACCACAAAGCGGTGATACCATCTAGATTATGTTGTGTGGTATCATGCACAACGACCCGTAGAGGGGACTGAGAGCGTCAGGGCCTCGTTAGCATATTGGCAGGGTGCACCGCGCGCAGGTGAGGTTGACTTTGGCCACATAGGTGGAATTTGGACCACTTCCGCCCCAAGCTACACTTACACAATAGTTAAGATCGTGTTCAATTGAAAAACCAATAAAATAAGCGATTACCTTGAGGTTAACAATATTTATGACCATGCATGTTACCATTGTTCCCATTCCAGTACGTAGGTATTGTTCCTTTCTTACTTTTACGACCACTTCGTAGCAAACGTGACTTTTCGAAAATACGCATACCTTACCCTTAACCCTATTACATTATTCTTGTTTGAAACTACTTAAATATTAAAAGGAAAAGACTTCTACGTCTTTGGAGTGGATTGGTAAAAAAAAACCATACGGTCTGATTATTAAAATCTACTGAATATTATAAAAACGAAAGTGTGTGAACCGCTGAACCTTGTTCCTAGCTTCCCAGTTACGGGCCTAGGCAATACTTTTCATCCCGGAAAAACAAAGAGTTCCAACGGGATTGTAACAATCCTAAATTCACGTGAATGAAGTCGCTGGTATTGGAAAGAATAGTATTAAAAGGTAAACATTTCTATGTTACCTACGTAAAAAAGGTTACGCATGTTAAAAATGCGCAGGAAAGAAACGATTAATATTTCCCTAATAAATAAAAAAGCTGCACCCTCGGCTCTTGACGTCTTTCCCTATTATATTTACAAGGGCGAAAGTCCTCGTGTTAGCAAGGGCCGTACTTGGACGTGCGGATTAAAGTATCGTAATCGTAACACATTGTTCGAACAGTAGAAGCTTGCTGGGCCCATAACCTGTTAGAGTTTAAAGCAAAACTATTAATATAAGATTTCTTTAATCTGGTATAAGTTACGATCTCTAAGCGATAGTTATAATAGTTTGAACCATTTAATAGAGGTGAATTATAAAAAAATCATTATATAGAACTTTTAATTTACTAAAATATGGTAAACGTATGGCTTAGTGGTGAAGTTTTTTCGAAATTTCTGGACCGATTTGTGTGATTTTTTTTAATTGATGGAAAGGTGAGATGTTCCTATAGAAGTTTGTGGTTCCAACTTCTTAAACCAATCAGCTTTCAAAAGCCCTACTTCAACAGAAATGTACAAACAACCATTAATTTTAATCCTTGCAGTGATGTTTGAAATCGGCTTTTAAAAAGAAGATTGCCATCAATATAAACCACTAAAGTAGCAAACATTTTTTTAATACCGCAAAGTCTGTCCCCGTACTAAATGTCACACGCATAAAAGCCGCCCAAATAGCTCTCTAGAAAATGTGGAAAGGCAAAATCGTCGTTTATTTGAGACCATGTGTTGGTATTGTACGGCACAAGCTCCCCGAGGTTTATTGCATGTTCTTATAGAACTGCGATATTAATTCCATCAAGTACTTTTTACTCATGTGTTTTTATTCTGGAATGATAATTAGTGGCATGAAGTGTCAAAACGAAAGCCTTCTAAAAAAATGGATATAAGCGGCACAAGATCCTGTGCTGTGGTAATCCTTGCAAGAGACGTCTAGCAGTGAAGTCTAACCCCTTAAAAAGGAATTTTAGTAAAATATGGACAAATTCACAGCAAATAAGTCTAGCGTTGACCTTCAATGCGCAGAAGTCGAAAATGAGGTATCTCGGGGTGTGAGGGGGTCGCGGGGGAGGGCGTGGGGATCGTTCGTACTTCGTAAGCACTGATTAGCTCTCGCGGATCCCTCATAAGCGCTAATTGGCTCTCCAATCGTATTGTGTCCCGCTCACTCGTACGACGCTGTGCGCACTTGAAGGTCAGCGCTCGACTTACGTGCCGGGAGTTATACAGTACCTATTAAAAGTGTAGATATCTTCAATGTTATTGAACAGCTCTGACAACTCTTCGTCGGAAAACGTCATGTCCCGTCGCCACACGTGCAAGTAGCCCTGGAAATAAACAAATTGCAATTTAATCGTGGTAGGTATATATGGTTGACGATTTCTCCGACAAGTTCCGACAAGTTTCAAGTTCAAATGTTCAAGTTCAAGTGTTCAAGTGTTCAAGTTCAAGTGTTCAAGTTGAAGTGTTGAAGTGCTTAAGTTCAAGTGTTTATCATTAGGGGCTCCTTTATGACACTCTCATTCGCAGTAGGTTGGAAGCAAGTGCGTGCATTTGGAATCCCCACGAAAGCACCTACGCACTTATTTTAGAAAAAGTTCAGAAGGCCTATCTCAGGCATCTATATAAGCGTACCTATGGATACTACCCTTGTCTGTACCCCACAAGGTATCTCCTGGGCTGCCTAGAATATAACTCACTGGAAGTGAGGAGGATGCTCGATCAGATCACAACGGTGCTCAAAGTCCTCCACGGAAAGATTAACTTCCCTTTGCTACTCGAGCAACTATCACGGATATTGGTACCGGATGGCAGGCGTGTCAGGAGACACAAACTGTTTGCCGTGCCCAGAGCGCGTACAGTAGCGCGTGCTCGCTCTCCTATCCCTCGCGCTCTCTCAGCGATCAATGCTGTCCTCGGTTTCAAACCCGAGTTCGATGTGTTTGCTGATGAATGGAAGGTGATCGTACGAACGTGTCTGGAGTTTTGTGAGAAGTCAGTGTGATTGTGATTGTATAACCTATTTATTTAACAGTGCTCTTTTTTATTTTTTGTTATTCTTTTGTTTTTACTTAATTAATTAGAGTAAGTGGCCTGCGCGCCGTTCTAATTGATTTAAATAAATAAATAAATAAATAATAAATGACTCCTGAGGGAGAAGCATGTAGTTATAAGATTACGATTTTGGTCCTACTTAGATATCCTCCCAGTGACCTCCTCAGTCAAAAAAGAAAAGACAGGGAATTTAACCTTCTATGTATACAGCCATATACAGCAATGGTCAGGTGCGGTGAGGATTTAAAACCGAAAGGTACGGAGACAGCGGACAAATCACAATCAAATCCTACCCGTTACACTATAATTTTGTCTTACAAACTATTCAGGATATCGATAGTACGATCGACAATATTGCCACGTAGCAATACTGTCGACAGATTGTAGTCACTATTGATTTTGCTTTAATTATCGATATTAGACTATCGATATTTAACACTTTGGCTAGTTTACTTTGGCCATATTATGAGAAACACCAAATATGACCTCCTGCAGCTCATAATTCAGGGCAAAATAGCCGGAAGAAGACCACCTGGCCGTAGAAGAACGTCCTGGCTGAAGAATTTACGCCAATGGTACGGGAAAAGTACCCGATCTCTGTTCCGTGCAGCAGCATCCAAAGTACAAAATAGCCCTAATGGTTGCCAACCTCCGATAGGAGACGGCACTACAAGAAGATTTAACACTAACCTACTTAATTAATCTTTACGCTTACTTAATGGGGGTTAAACATGTCCACCATGGTTAATATTCTTTAAAAAAAACAATTTACCAGAAAAAAAATCTCACGTCCTTGAGAACCGATTGCCAAATCTCTGCGGTTACGAACAAATAAAAAACAAGGAAGTATTGTTGACTAATAAAAATGCCAAACAATCAGGTATACGATGCTTACTCAGTGCCGAGAATAACTTTACCGTTCCGCACACGGTTCGATAACCGGAGGTGTAATTTGTTGTGGCCAATTCTGTTGTACACAATCTCTAAACTAAACTAAATTGACAGGTTTAAAAATAGTCCTATCCTTTTCCGCAGGTATCACTGTGAAAGAGATAAGATTATATTTAGCCCTGTCCATTTTAGTTTAGGTTTAGTGATTGTGTATAACAGAATTAGTCACAATGTGTACCAAACAACATACTCGTATCTTGTTCAGCTTTGTAAGTTTTCTTTTATAGGAAGGGTATTTTTTTTTCAATAACTCTTCTCGGTTGAACATTTCCTTTAAGTAGATATTTTTTTTCAACAACTCTTCAAAAATCGCTTTCTTTTTGACGGCATAATTATATCATTAGCATGAAACGTACGGTTTAATTTGTCAAACGGCTAATTAGAATAATTATTATTTATGGGGTTCAGAGATGCGATTTGTATGATAGTTTAAACAATTCTTCTTTTTCTTGTAGTGCCGTCTCCTATCGGAGGTTGGCAACCATTAGGGCTATTTGTACTTTGGATGCTGCTGCACGGAACAGAGATCGGGTACTTTTCCCGTACCATTGGCGTAAATTCTTCAGCCAGGACGTTCTTCTACGGCCAGGAGGTCTTCTTCTGGCTATTTTCCCCCGAATTATGAGCTGCAGGAGGTCATATTTGGTGTTTCTCATTATATGGCCAAAGCACTCTTTAAACAATTAGTATCTAAACAATAGTTAATTATTTAAGTTGTTTGAGCTTAATGCTAATAAATGTCAAATCAGATTTATTTTATACAATTCGAATTTTCTTTATCCTTTATTAACATTTATAAGAACTATTTGATAACCAAGTAGCATTTTGTAGGCAATTTTTAAGGTTAGGGAATCTACTTAACTACTTTGAAGCATAAACTTGCATGATATTATGTTATATTTTACATTTACATACATACATATATCATACTAAGCGCTTATACGCATTATAGCGGTTGCGGTAGCGGTGCGGCTAGCCGCTTTTTATATTTTTATATGCAACCGCTCATTTTGTACGCACTAAGCGCTCGTACGCATTAGCGGTTGCCATCGATGTAGAAGGATAAGCCTTTCTCATATAATTGCGTGTACGAAAATGCGCCCGAATAGTTCCTTCGCGGCACGCTTTAACACCGATAACCTGTGAGGTCGGACCAATCACGTTCAAGGATAAGCTAATAAATTAAAATTTTATAGTTCGTAAGCCACTCCCCTTTTACCAGAACATAGTATGAATGGAGTGGCATAGAACATTTATTGTAAAACTTTTATTTTAATACAATTACAGTTAGTGAGCTCCAGTACCTACTTCTTTTGAAGATTTCGACATTAGTATTTAGTTCGTTCGGTAACTTAGTGTCGGTACAGGCGCAGGTGCTCTTAGTATTCTGCTTTTATTTTTATTACTTTTTTTCTGTTTGTAATTTTTTTTTCTATTCTAACAGAATCTCCGAATAGTCTGCCAATAAGCACTTAGCCAGCGTGGTAGACTATGGTTAAAATCCTTCTCATTTTGAGAGAAGACCCGTGTTCATGAGAATATTATATTTTATGTTTATGGTTATATTGTAATAAAATACGAATATAAAAAATATTAATTATAAATTTTTTTTTTTTTCAATTTTTAATTAATCATATCCTGGACTGGAATTTGTTAGGCAACCCATATGCAATATATTCATTGACGTATTAAATTAAATATAAAATACGTTTCATCAAATAAGCATCTCGGTGAAGGTCGTTGTATGTCGGGATCCTATACTATTACTGAAATATGGTTTCGAGCGATAGCGTTTTTACTACCCTTTACGAAATAAGACGATTTTAATCTCAATGGATTCAGTACATCGTGATCTAGGTTTGTACGTTATTTTTTTAGTAATTCAGTTTAGTTTATTAAAATAAATAAAAACGCTGGAGGAAGTTTTTACGTCAAAAATAGAGATATTTAGACGCTAATAACATACACCGTAAGCAATAATTCTTTAAAATAAACCTACCTAGCACCTAGTTTATTACTATATCTACAACATTTCCAAAAAACATAAAAATTGGACAATATTTACTGCGAGAAAAACGTTATCGCTTTTTGTATGAAAATTTGTAGGTTCACGATCCTCTTAAACGCTACTTATCACAATGTGTATTTTTATATTTTTAACAGTACATACAACGTATACATACAAACATAGTTAAATACATATTTACACACAAACATAGTTAATTATGATTATTAATCATTATCTTTTATATGCGGATAACAAGTATAAATTAAAAATTAAGAAAACCCCTGACATTAGCTATTTTGTGGTGGCGGCCATCTTAGATTTACAAATTGCTATTCTACTATTCAAGCCCTTTCATTTGATACCCATATTGAGGGAGTTGTGAAAAAATGTAATCCGCCATTTTGTGGCGGCGGCCATCTTGGACTGATTTTCATCAAACATAGCTAAGAACACTTCGGACTAATTCACCTTTCAAAGAAAAAAAACCGCATTCAAATCAGTTCACCCGTTTGAGAGCTACGGTGGAACAGACAGACAGACAGGCTCAGACACACACACACACACACACAGACACGTCACACTTATAACACTTTGTTGTTATTGCGTCGGGGGTAAAAAAGTTTCACTTCAAAAAATATACATTATCGACTCCATTCTTTCTAAAACTGAAATTATACGTAATATTTGAAGAACATTTTTAATTTTACAAAATTTTAAAAATACACAGCTTATGCGCTGAATTAAATGAGGAAACGATATACTTACACGTGAAATGTAATTCCGTCTCTTTTTTGATGTATTTCGGAACGTTTTTTGCAAGATTTAACCACACAGGACGGCATTTTTCCCGAGCAAAAAACACGTGCGATACGTCGAAGCGACGGCGGCCGAATGTAAACCAAGATACTCGACTTTTTCAAATTCGAGTATGTTTGAGAGAGTGTTTTTTTTGCTCGAAGGGCCTATCCTTCTACATCGATGGCGGTTGCGGTAGCGGTTGCATATAAAAATATAAAAGCGGCTAGCCGCACCGCTACCGCAACCGCTAATGCGTATGAGGGCTAACAGCGTCATTCTCTGGACAAACCAGATTATCAAATAATAACGACTCTTTATGCTTCCTTCACATGTGAGAGCTTAATTGATAGAGTCGCTAAATGTCATAAGAGCCACAAGTATGTAGATCTACATGAAATGAATAATTTTGAATTTCGATTTTCTTTACACACCTGCTCCTAGAACAAACTCGACGCTTAATTGGTGGGGCAAGGGGAATAAATATGGCTGAGTAATTTTCGACGCATAGGAATTTGAGGTGAGGATTGGCAATGCCAATGTGCCAAGTATGGGTTGCTGGTAATGATTCAGTTAATTGATAAAATGATTCAGTGTTGCGTTTAAGTACCGAGGTACATATTATCTCTGCGGACAAATACGGAATCACAATAAACGATAGTACAAGCCGAAACACCCATTGTAAAACACTTGCTATCTATAACCTATTTACATTATAACGCCCAGAGATAGCTATAATAATTATATTATTAAGAAAAGTTTACTTTTTGAGGTAAACACCGTAACAAAAATGATCTAAAACTGACAACTTTGACTCCAATAAATTCATGATCATCATTTTATTGAAATGTGCGTGAATTATTTATGCATGCATCGTAATGATCTCAAAATTCGTCAGTAAACATTTTCACGCATTCATATAAATAGGTACGGAAAACGTCGAATGGAGACTCTATTTGCTTTATACTGCAACATATAAAAGTGCAGTCTATGCTATTATTTTGATTAATTAGCATTTTCATAAACACTTGTTCCAGAGTTAGTCACTAGTGTTTGTCGTTCAAGTCACGTAGCGTGTCGGAACGCGGCCCGGCGCGTGAACAATGGCGGCACCGGTTTGCCCACTGTCATTGTCACTGTCACGCTCTTGCTATCCTCGTGTGTAAATACAAGCTCGCTCTACCGGTATTCCTCCTATGCATTGGTGCTTCTTCACTCTAAAGCCCTGTTCCCATTAAGGCGCCTCTACACGTTGGCCAACAAGATGGCGGATATGTTGGAAGGTATTGGGCGAGGAGTTTGTGTTCGCGTCCACACGTTGGAAGGTCGTTCAGTATGCTCCGATTAGGGCCAATGTGCGGACGTATTTACTAAATTGAATATTGAGACGTTAACAGCTGCTGCGGTTTAATTATTCACAGCATACCGCAACTACGTGAATGTGTATACGAAAATTGAATTTTTTTATTTTTGTAATTTTATTTCTTGGGTTTCACAAACAATTTTTGGCTTAGTAGGGCTCTATAAAGCAAAAAGTTTCTTCATGGTCATTGTCACTGCCATTTTGTGGACATTATACTAGTTACGACGCGTGAATATAAAATTTAAAAGACGTGCATGCGTGCGATCACTCTGAGAGCTCGTAGCAAACTGAACTTGCCTCCAACGTGTGGATGCGACGGCCAAACTCTGTCCCAAACCCTTGATGTACCGACACGAAATGGATCTCGCGCCAACTTGCAGGCCATCATTCCAATACCTACCAAAATAGCACAAACTCCCCCTCTACACGTTGGTTAACGTGTTGGGCCATTAGATGGGCCAGCATGTTGGCCAACGTGTGGATGAGCAGTTAGGCGAACAGTAGGCGGCTGACTGAGTGGCGCGTAGCAGTTGTAATTCATAGAGTACTAGCGGACCGGGCAGACGTCGTCCTGCCTGGTGACATACCGATAGCAGCGTCACCTACCGAGAACCCGGTAGGTTACCTGTACCTACCCGGTAATTGTGTTTTCAAACCATTCAAGAACCCTCAACCCATTGAAATATACACAAAATATTTCATCCAAATCGGTCCAGCCATTTAGGCTCCTCCTAAAGTCCTCAGGTGACAAACACACGTGCCGAAGAATTATATAGGTACGGGTGAGAAAGTTTACCGTATCGACGGGATGAATGTGCGACAGTTACGAAACCCGTGAACATTTTGTACGGGAAAAAGAAAATTACAAAAAATGTGATAAGTAAGTAAATGAAGAAACGCTCGACCGAAGTTTGCATATTTTATGCAAACTTCACATAAACCATCTACAGTCCGAACAAAGCCTAAACATTTGGTTTGGATAGGTGAGCCTGTTCTTGAGTTATAAAATTACAACGAAAAGTGGCATTGATTTTTATTATTCTATACTAGCGGACCCGGCAGACGTCGTCCTGCCCGCTATTAGCGCCACCTACCGGGTCCAATTTTTCTACTTATAAACCTTCCTCTTGAATCACTCTATCTATTTAAAAAAACCGCATCTAAATCCGTTACGTAGTTTTAAAGATTTAAGCATACATAGGGACATAAGATAGGGACATAGGGATATAATGACAGAGAAAGCGACTTTGTTTTATACGTGTTTTATACTATGTAGTGATTATATTAGAAGAAGAAGATAGAAGATAGATGTTCAAAAAGAGAATCGGCCGCGGCGTATGGAGAATAGGAAAGGAGCAATTCAGAGCCTAGACCCGCCACGCTGCTCCGATACGGGGTTATCGGGAAAATGTCGTGTAGGAGTTAACTATTCAAATAAACTGAGTATTTCTCAACACGTTCAAAAGCACATCACAACAGAGTATGGTTATTCCAAGCACATCTCGAAAACTTTAGTTAAATTCGCATATCGAAAGACTATAATAACTTATATCAGAGCAGAATGAACCCAAAGACTCTTATTTTAGGGCCTGTTTCACATCCTTCTGATGTGTCGGATAGCTTATTCACAACTTTTGTCTTTTTCCACTTGACATATAGTAAGAAAGTCATAAAACTTACGTTTAAGCTATCAGACACTTAGGGCCAAATTAGACGGTGTCCCGTTCATCGTTCATTTTTGCGGTGAACGATGCACGATACGATATATACAATGGCAAAGTGCCTGCGAACGATGAACGGTCGGTGTTTAGACAGTTCATTTTCGATGATTCACCGATGAAGCCTCGAAAATGAAAGCAAAAATCTCGAAAAATGAACCGTCTAATTTAGCCTTTAGCAGAAGGTGGTGAAAGTTGAAACAGACCCAAGTCGTAATTAAGTACATACATACTTCGAATATTTATTTTATAAAATTTCCGCTTGGGGCGCTGTCTGTAGACAAATGGCTGTAAATGAATGTACGGTGTACCAGTTTAATTTGTGTTTCGATATTCGAATTTTAATAAAGTTTTCGACGTGTGCAAGCTCGGAATAACCATAAAGTTACGAAAGCCTCCAAACTCGTTCGTAAAACTGCCATCGAGCAGTTTAATTTTAACTTTTTAACTTCGTCGTACTCGCACGTATAATGACAGCCGCACACGGAACGGAACGTGTCTATTTGTGATCGCGCCCACGCGGAGCGACATAAGCGGAGTTATGTCCCGGGTGCCGCCCATCCACGGGGATATAAATACATTATACGAAAACTTTCTTATAACTTAGTTAAGTTGGGTGTACCTATGTTATATTATATACTAGCTGACCCCCGCGACTTCGTTCGCGTGTTTTTCTTTGCTATAAACCTCACGGAGCCCGAGACCTTTCCAACGAATGCAAAACCGTGGAAATCGGTTCGTGCGTTCTGGAGTTATAGCGTCAGGAAAGAAAACTCGACTTATTTTTATATAGTAGGTAGACATACCTACTAGGTTTTGCCAGCGGCTTCGCCCGCGTAAATTTCGGTTTTTCACAAATCCCGAGGGAATCGTGGATTTCCAGTTCCTTTCCAGTGTCTGTCTGTTCCCCTGTAGCGCTCAAACGGGTGAACCGATTTGAATGCGGTTTTTTTTGTTTGAAAGGTGAATTAGTTAGTCGAGAGTGCTGTTAGTTATGTTTAATGAAAATCTATCCAAGATGGCCACCGCTACAAAATGGCGGATTACATATTATATCACAACTCCCTCAATATGGGTATCAAATGAAAGGGCTTGACTAGTAGAATAGCACTAAGTATGTAAATCCAAGTTGGCTGCCACCACAAAATGGCGAATGTCGGGGGTTTTTTAAATTTTTAATTTATACTTGTCTTATGACGTTACCACGTAAAATTATCGTGCATAAACCGACTTCACAGAGTTTATTCTAAGCAACCAATTATTATAAAGCTGTGATAGCCTAGTGGTTAGGACGACCGACTTCTAATCGGAGGTCGTGGGTTTGATCCCGAGACCTCTAACTTTTCGGAGTTTTGTGCGTTTTAAGTATTGAATATCACTTGCTTTAACGGTGAAGGAAAACATCGTGAGGAAACCTGCATGCCTGAGAGTTCTCCATAACGTTCTCAAAGGTGTGTGAAGTCTGCCAATCCGCTTGGCCAGCGTGGTAGACTATGGCCAAAACCCTTCTCACTCTGAGAGGAGACCCGTGCTCTGTAGTGAGCCGGTAATGGGTTGATCATGATGATGATGAACCAATTATTTGATGTGGTCGTATGTAGTTACGGAACTCTAATAACGCAAGGACCGACTAGCACTTGGCCGATTTTATTATTTCAATATCTCGCTAACCCAATTTCAATAGAAAGGTGCCCAATAAATGTAATCTACTTTCCAGGTATGTTCGCCCTAAAGCTATCGATTATTCACCAGTATCCACACAATAAAAGTCACGTGTAGGCGTATTACAGTTAATATCGATATAATAATAACGACCGAACCGCCTACACACCGATCTATCACCTAGCGATGCATCTTAATCGATCATTGGATGGGCTGCAAGTCTACACTGTTCCGGTAGCACTTCACTATGTATGTCTATTGTCTATTGTTTTTTTAAGTGACACCATAGATAAATAAATAAATTAAAATTTAAAAAACCCCCGACATTTGCCATTTTGTGGCGGCGGCCATCTTGGATTTGCAATAATGCTATTCTACTAGTCAAGCCCATATTAAGGGAGTTGTGAAAAAATATGTAATCCGCCATTTTGTAGCGGCGGCCATCTTAGACCGATTTTCATCAAACATAGCTAACAACACTCTCGACTAATTCACCTTTCAAACAAAAAAAAACCGCATTCAAATCGGTCCACCCGTATGAGCGCCACAGGGAAACAGACACACACACGCACACAGACACGTCAAACTTATAACACCCCGTCGTTTTTGCGTCGGGGGTTAAAAAATTGTTGATGATGATGATGACGGGGCTGCACTGTCTTAAAACTTTGTCACAGTAGAGCATAGAATGTAGGTAGGTTGTTTCATTAAAAAAAAAAAAACAAATATCTAAGTAGTTATTACACACATTTAACAATCGAGTCCCGAAAAATGTTTGTTTTTCTTTTCTGGCTGTCTGTACATCACGCTGAATCTACCTACTGAACCGATTTGAATGCAATTTAGTTAATAATCCGAACATTTCTAGCCCGAAAAATAATAGGGTTCCTAACTTCCTACGGGAGTACGGGATAGGGAATTTTAGATACAACAAAAATAAATTCGAAAGCATATCTCTAGTATCCAAAGCAACTTTAGTAGTTTCGAGAAAAACACGAATACAGCCCATAAATATGTGCAACAAATCTAAGACTATGCACAATCTAATTAATTAAAATTAATCTAAGACTGTACTTAATGCAAAAACCGCATTAAGCTTCAGAAAATTGATAAAATAAAAACACACAAACAAACACTATCTCTTACGTTAAACACACATACCATCTCCGTTCCGTCGTGGATAAAAAATGTTTGTATCACCTATATGGGATTCAAATCCGGGATCACATCTCACCCATGGCATGATTGCCAGTGATTTATTTTGTAACCCATTATAGCCATAGCGTACGCCTATTACACACAGTTCGCAAAAACTTGCGCTACCCTACAATTATACCTTTTTAGGCTGTGACCATCCTAACGGGATGGTCACAGCCTAAAAAGGTATAATTGTATATACCTTGGGCGAATATAAACTTTATTAACGTGGAAATACGAAATCGCTCGTATTTCCACGTTAATAAAGTTTATATTCGCTTGACTTTTAAATTTTAATATGACCAGTTTTAAATGGCCTCCGCGTCCTGAAGGTTTTCTTATAACGGTACAGTTTAAGTAGGGAACGAAATATATGGAGGGGTCAGTGTAAAGTTGACGTTAAGATTAATCAAGCTGGCTTGTTAGAAACATTACACTGTGATACAGTTATACTATTGGTAGACTAGCTGATGCTCACGACTTCGTCCGCGTGGATTTAGGTTTTTCAAAAATCCCATGGAAACATTGATTTCTGGGGATATAAAGCAGCCTTTTCTGTCTAAGTAGTATGCCAACCGGCGAAAGGTGCGCATTTTCGATCCAAGATGGCCGCCGCCATAAAATGGCGGATTACATATTTTTTCACAACTCCCTCAATATAGGTATCAAATGAAAGAGCTTGACTAGCACTGTAGAATAGCACTATGTAAATCCAAGATGACCGCCACCACAAAACGGCGAACGTCGGGGGTTTTTAAAATTTTTAATTTATATACCTACCTACTTGTGAAACCATAGAGCCTAAAACTATACAGATAGGTACCAAGTTAAAAACAAAATAAACCCGAGTTATAATTTGTACGCTCGAGATATTCCGCACAGATTTTCTACAAAGCCGAACAAACGTTGCATGCCGACCGTAAGTTTGATGTCCACCGGCCAATTATCCCACTCGGAACAGAATTTATCGCCAAATTACACACTTTCCCCCGGTGGAGTGTGCGGCTTTAGATTTTAACTTTCTCTCTTAAAAGTTTCCACCGACCTAATTAGTGACTATGTTACACCAGTAATAGGTGCACTATTATAATAATTTGGACTGTAAGTGTAGATCTAGCTAACTAACTAACTAAACGAACAGCACAGTCATATTGTTATTCCGAGCTAGCGCACCTCGAAAACTTTACTAAATAGATACTAGATATCGAAAAACTGTAATATTTAATACAAAATGAATCCACATAGGAAGTTTACATTTGTAGTTTAATAAATAATTTAAAATGAACAGTCAATTCGCGCCATAGAATATGAAGACAAAGAAATTCTAACTTTTTTATTTTTTGCTCCGAATGCCGCTAACAGCGCTCGCAGCGCTGTAAAGAATCCCATACGAATAATTACGCTGTGTTGTGAGCTCTTAAAGCGCAATTCGGTATAGTTCCGAATTCAAACTATTTAAGCCAAAGAAAAAAAAATAATACAAGATATTCATGAAGAAAGATTATTCCAAATTCAAACTTAAGACCAGAAATGAAATTTCATACTTACTTTTCTGGACAGTTGTAATACTTTCCACTCTACAGTCTATGAAATGTGAACATTTCATATCATTTTTTAGAAAAAACATTTTCCCATACAAAATGTTCATGGGTTTCGTAACTGTCAAACATTTAATTGTCATCCCGTCGATACGATAATTCTCACCCGTACCTCTCATACAGTATGTGATATTATGTATTACCTTCTGCACGTATGTTTGTCCGGCAGACTTCGTCCTGCCCGATCCACTAGTCAAACATAAAAATAAGCCAGTTTAGGTCCATTTTACTCGATATGTAGTACTAGACGATGCCCACGAATTCGTCCGCGTGGATTTAGATTTCTTAAAATCCTGTGGGAACTATTTGTTTTTTGGGGATAAAAGTCGCCTATGTCAATTACAGGGACGAAAGCTACCTCTGTACCAAACTTCGTATAATTCAGTTAAACGGATGAATCTTTAAGAATCCTGTGGGAACTCTTTCATTTACCGAGATAAAAAGTAGACTATGGCCGACCCCAGGCTGTAAGCTAAGTTTGTACCTTTCATCAAAATCGGTTGCACTGCTGGGTCGTTAAAGGGTAGCAGACAGACAGACAGACGGACACACTTTTTTATTTATAATATTAGTATGGATTTAGTAAAGTTTTCGAGGTGTGCAAGCTCGGACTAACCGTACAGAATACTTAATAGTAGATACTATTGGTAAGCGTAGTGGTTAGAACTTCGTCCTCCCTTCCGTCGGGGGTGCGAGTTGAATACCGGCATGTACTTACCTCAAGGTTTATGTACGTTTTAAGCTATAAGTAGATTTTAAGATATGGGCTTTTTTTCTCTTTTCAGTTATTTTTTATTTCGGTACGTTGATGTAGGTTTAATTTTTCTTAATGTTTAACATTATAATGAGGAACCCTAAATACTTATAAGGGCTGCCTAATGCCACCTGTCGTCGACCTGCCAGCCCTGATTAACGTAAGTGCTTCTATTAACGACCCCCCAAAATTTGTATTCTATTACCGCCCTATTTTTAAATTTTTCATAAAAGACTTAATATAGGTTCTAGAAAAGTTGTAACCTTAAAATTATCTAGGTATGTTTATTGATAAACAAAAAGAATAAAGTTGTTGTGCGTAAATAACCAGTAAACGAAGTAATTTCACAATGAGTAAGACGCGCCCGCAACGGACGCACTTTTCATACTGTCGCGCTCTCAACAACGTAAGAACACCTAAATATCACTTAAGGATATTAACACGCTTAAAATGTGTATATCAACATGCTTAAATATAATTATAATAATTTATATATTAGTTTCTTTAATGGGCCCTCAATATTACATTTTGGCTGTTTTTTTGTAGTTTAAATCAAATTTTAAATTAGAAAGGTGTTAGAAACAAATTTTCATAAGTTGCTTCTAATAACGATCCATGGCGTTATTAGTTGTTTGAGAACATTTAGTATTTTAGTAATTATCTTTCTTAAATTACGCATTTTGCCTCGATTTTTTTACTTGTGGGATTCGTAAGAATATTTCACATAATTGGATCAATTAACGCCATACGTTTTGTCTTATAGATTTTGCGTAAAACTATATTCAACGTTAGCAATTGTATCACCTTTTGTATCAGACTTAATAGCTATTTAATATAAAATAAAAACATATATCAATGACACTTAACTGATCAAGATTTCATTAAAGTAGATATTTTTACTGGTTACTGTTTCTTTTGTTGGTCGCTAATAGAATATAGTAATATTTATACTTAATTCTATTACCGTCTTATAGCTATAACGCAAGCTGCGAAGAGACGAAAGTCTTTGTACATAATAATACATTGTTTAAAATAATAGACACATATACAATAGACTGCCTCGTCGGTCTAGTGGTTAGTATATTCGATTGCAGATCACAAGGTCCCGGGTTCGATTCCCGGGTTGGGCAAATTATTGTTAGGTATTGGGTTTTCTGTCATGAAATTCTATGTGCCAGCCCGGAGTCGGTAGTTGGCGGTGTTTCATCGCCGTCTGTCCCGGTTATTATCACTATCATGTGACAATAGTCGTTAAAGCCCGCGAGTCCGCATCGGAGTAGCGTGGCGGGTCTAAGCCCTAAAGTCTAAACCCCTCTCTCCTATGAGAATCCAGTCTGTGCCCAGCAGTGGGACGTAAAATAGGCTGTGGTGGCATAAAATAATTCCACTATCTCTATTATATTATTTATTGTTTTATCGAACTTGGAAAATCGTTGTTCATGATTTTATCATAATAATATATTATTATTATTATTAAATATTAATATTTATTTATTTGCTCGAAATTTGAGTACATTCGAAACAACTTTGCAAAATAAAGACGAACAGATTTTGCACCTCAAGTTAAGTTTAGAGTTATAGGTAATGAGTTGCAGAATACGCCTCTAAATTATCGCTAGTTCGATCCCGCACACACTGTATATTTACCGCTATACCTACTTAATAAATATTTTAATTGATTTGAAATTATAATTTTATTTTTAACTAGCTGACCCCCGCGACTTCGTTCGCGTGTTTATAGTTTTTATATAGGATCGGATCGGATCTTATAATTATTTTATGTACCTAAACTAAATGTAGACCAAGTTACTTTTTATACCATCGGCTATCTACCATTGAAAGTTCCGTTAAAATCGATCCAGCCGTTTCGGAGATTAGTTGAAACAAATAGACTGACCGACAAACATAAATTTAAACACACAACAGTTTAAAATAAGCCGTACGTACAAAGATCCGGGGCCCAAGTTATTTGAACCCAATAAATGTCTGTCATTTCTGAACTAAAAAACCTATGACCTTGAAATATTTACGGGACAATATATAATGTACTACCTTTCTAACAAAAAAAGAATGAGTTAAATCGAACTACGCGTTAATGAATTACAGCTAAATACACGTTTTAACTTTCTTCCCCTCTCCCAAGGGAACCGTGTTGAATTTCGGGATAAAAAGTATTCTATGTCCTACCTCGGAGTATAAACTCAAATCGTACCAAGTTTCATTCGAATCCGTTCAGTAGTTTCGGCGTGATGCGCGGCCAAGATACAGACAGACAGACAGACAGACAGACAGACAGACAGACAGACAGACAGACAGACAGACAGACAGACAGACAGACAAAAATAAAAAAAATTGCAGTTTTGGCTTCAGTATCGATTATAGAGTGCCCTCCAATAAAAATTTTCAAAATATCTTCAATGTACAGAATTGGATCTGTTACAGTTTTATTATATTATAGATTTTATTTTATTGTATGGAGAGGTTGTAAATTCTGAGCGGTCAGTAATAGAAACATTAAAAACGTTAATAGAAACAAATCTCATTACATGGGTCGGCAATAGAAACAAATGCCTTTTCAGATGAAAATATTATTTATTAATTATTGTGTGATTGAATACTGAATTTAAGCACTGAATTTCAAAGAACACACTATCATAATCATAAATTATTTGAAACTTCTTTTCTAGCATAACGGCTTATATCTAATTTTCTGAAGTAACTCCGAACTCCGAAGTCAGCTTAAACTGGCGGTAATAGAAGCGTTTACGTTAGTATCGCCTGGGTTGTTGCATATGGCAGCAAAATTATTATTTGTTTTTTTCAGGGGGCATCCACAAATTACGTCACACGTAAGAGCGTTGATGCGTTCTGCGCCATTTTAGCTCATTTTTAAGCTATTTCGACCCTTCATATGTTGTTAATCTATGCATTTACTTAAAAACTTATTTATACTACATTGTAGAAAATTTTGTGTTCTAGGGAATTGGAAGACAACATTTTGCAATTTATTGATAGTTTTTGTCTTATTGCCAAAATACCAAAAGCCTATTTATGAATTTTGGGATTCGTGGAATCTTTGACGTTCACTACGTCAAAAGTTACTTGTTCAATTCACACACAAAGATATATTTATGAAAGGAAATGTCCCGAACTAAAGACATGGAAGAAAACATTTTTTAATTTGGCATTTTTTACATCATAAAAATCCAAGCAAAGGAATTATAATTTCAGTAAATTATAGACATATAAAACCGTCACTTTAGTAGATTATTTTTCGCCATTTATAAGTAAAATTAAGTACACATAAAAGTTAACCATATTTGCAATAATATAAGTAAAAAAAAATCTAAAATTAATTACTTTTTGTTTCCAAAAAATAACTTTGAAACAGACACCAAAACGCAGAAACAGGCAGTAGGAAATTGAACTATGAAACTAGTATGAGCCGAGGCCTCTCCGCGAACGGACGTAACGCTTTTTGTCTCGGCAATTCTTATTGGATTATATGGAATATACGTAAAATTGTAGTGCGACAACCACTATTCAATACTAGATATTTTTAATGCTTGCTATTTTTTCTTACAGATAGATGAAAACTTTTTACGTATTTTTAATAATTGTAATATATTATATTATAGTTATAGTTGAGGATTATAGTTGTAAATCAGTAATCCATACTATATAAAATTATAAATGCGAAAGTGTGTCTGTCTGTCTGCCGATTTTTATGTAATTAGGTACAGAGTTAGCTTACATCCTGGGGACGGATATAGGATACTTTTTAACCCCCGACGCAAAAACGACGGGGTGTTATAAGTTTCACGTGTCTGTGTGTGTGTGTGTGTGTGTGTGTGTGTGTGTCTGTCTGTTCCCCTGTAGCGCTCAAACGGGTGGACCGATTTGAATGCGGTTTTTTTTGTTAGAAAGGTGAATTAGTCGAGAGTGTTGTTAGCTATGTTTGATGAAAATCGATCCAAGATGGCCGCCGCTACAAAATGGTGGATTATATATTTTTTACAATTCCCTTAATATGGGTATCAAATGAAAGGTCTTGACTAGCAGAATAGCACTATGTAAATCCAACATGGCCGCCGCCACAAAATGGCGAATGTTGGGGGTTTTTTAAATTTTCAATTTATACTTGTTATTTCGAAAAATTAAAGAGTTCTCACGGAATTCTTAAAAGTCCGTTCATTTAACAAATTCGTTATACAAAATTTGGTAGGTACAGAGGTAGCTTGTGTCTCGAAAATTGACATAGTTCCCACAGGATTTTTAAAAACCTAAATCCACGCTGACGAACTCGCGGCCAACATATAGTACATAATATTATGTGGAAAATGAACTAGAAAATAGCTATCGTATACAAAAACTATCGTCCGGTAACAACGGTTTTCAAACCATCCAGGAACCCATTGAAATATACACACAAAATATTATACAAATCAGTCCAGCCGTTTAGGAGGAGTTAGGTGACTAACATACGTACCAAAGAATTATATAGGTACGGGTGAGAGAGTTTACCGTATCGACGCGATGGGTTGTTTGACAGTTACGAATCCCTTGAAAATTTTGTATGGGAAAATGTTTTTCCTCTTATTTTATTTTTTCGTCAATTTTCCAATGTTTTTAATAGTTATTATGCTATTCTGAACGGAGACAAATCAAAAACCATGAAAATCGCTCCAGCCGTTCTCGAGTTATAAATGTTCGACACAACTTTGTTTTATATATATAGATTTTATAAATTCTAATATTTTAAGGTACATTGCGACATTACAATGAATGATTTCTAATTGCATTTTTGTATTAGCGGTATATTTAATGTTCAAATTAAGTATACCTACAATCTACATACAGAAAATGTATTTATTACCTGTTTTGAATTACTTTAGTAATAATTTTATTTTGTAAATATGTAAAAAGATAAATCCACGATTCCCTCAGGATTTGTAAAAAACCGAAATTCACACGGGCGAAGCCGCGGGCAAAATCTGGTATGTAATAAGTAAATTAACAAGATTTTGAATGAATCTGCATTTTTCTTCACTATCTTACCCTTACACGAGTACGGAGTAGGTATATAAAAAAATCAATATCAGAAGCTGTACTATATTCTCCAACTAGCTGAACCCCGCAACTTCGTTCGCGTAGATATATAGGTTTTTATATAGGATCGGATCGGATCCCATAATTATTTTATGTACCTAAACTAAATGTAGCCTAAGTTACTCCTTATAACATTGAAAGTCCCATTAAAATCGATCCAGCCATTTCGGAGATTAGCTGGAATAAATAGACAGACCGACAAACATAAATTTAAACACACACCAGTTTAAAATAAGCCGTATGTTCAAAAATCCGGGTCCTAAGTTATTTGAACCCAATACTGAGGATTGTAATGTCTGTCATTTCTAAACTAAAAACCTATGACCTTGAAATATTTACGGGACAATACATAAAGTACTACCTTTCTAACAAAAAAGAATGAGTGAAATCGAACAACGCGTTAATGAATTACAGCTAAATACACGTTTTAACTTTCATCCCTTCTCCCAAGGGAACCGTGCTAAATTTCGGGATAAAAAGTATCCTATGTCCTACCTCGGAGTATAAACTCAAATCGTACCAAGTTTCATTTGAATCCGTTCAGTAGTTTCAGCGTGATGCGCGGCCAAGATACAGACAGACAGACAGACAGACAAAAATGAAAAAAATTACAGTTTTGGCTTCAGTATCGATTATAGAGTGCCCTTCAAAAGAAATTTTCAAAATATCTTCAATGTACAGAATTGGATCTGTTACAGTTTTATTATATTATAGATTATAATTTTTATGTACTGGTCTACTCTATAAGGTCTTTTCAAGCATTATACATTAATTATGCCTGCTATATAAAATTAAAAATCTACGAACTAAAAACTTAGGTATAGGTGCCTAAGAATATTGAAAAAATAAATAAGCCCATTTGAAAATGCTAAAAAGATCAAAACGGTTTGTTACACTACACTGCATTTGGAGCGGCGCGTTCATTCACGTAAACAAAGAATCCCAGGTAAATGCCTAAACTTGCGAAGCGGGTCCGTGCGTCAACGCTCTTAAGGGGGGAGGGGAGTCGACGAATTGTGATATTGTGTGACAAGGGGGTGGGAGGGGTCCTAAATTTTGAGACGTCACATTTGAACGATATGTAAAGGATTAAAAAAAATAAGCTGTTTTTTTAATTTAATGTCTATAAGATTTAATTTGAATTTAATGTCTATAGATGTGTAATGTGTAACGTGTAATGCAAAATATGTAACGTCACACTAGGGAGAGGGCAATTGCCCTCACTGTCACAAATGTGACTAGCTGTGACAATGGGGGGAGGGTCAAAAAAATAATGAAATTCGTGTGACATAATTTATGGATGGCCCCTAATACGTGTTGAAAATACACCTCATGGCTTCATTAGCTACGTTTGAAAATGGACAAAGCTAAAAAAATGACTGCGACAGACGGACGAACAGGTGGCCAAGAAACTTTTGATGGTGAGAAGCCTAAAAATTTTAGTTCAAAATTCAAAAATCAATTAGGTATTTGATGTAGCTCTGTCTGCCAACTTTATCCGTGTTATCTACTCAATGCTATCCATTTCCCTGCTGAAAGTATAAGACTGTTAAACCATTGTTTAATCAAAGCGTTTCAAGTAAGTAAATCCCTTGGCTTGAAGTTTATTAAGACCTATACCCGTATTACTAATTCCCCGGAATTCTGACGTTTCGTAATGTTACCAGAGATAAAACAATTCCCACAAAAAAGATAAAATATTCAAAACTTATGCAAATACAAATCAACTGCCGCATGTAGATATGACAATTAATGCCTGACAGACACTTCATGGTGATAATGCCATTCGACATCCATTTTTCAATAAATTTTTTCAATGTGCTTCTTTTGTTTTCTATTGCTGTTAGTGTGCACTTTCTAGTTTCCACTCTTGGTGTTTTCTATTTTAGGGCGAAACGACTAATAAGTATTATTATTCAGCATATGGCTTTTTATGATGACAGGGAATTAAAGTAGTTTGGGGTAAAATCGTACTTCGTAGATGTTAACCCTGTTCTCCATACAAATAACTCATCTGTAAAAGACAATGACAGCTGTCAGAATTCCGGGGAATTAGTAATACGGGTATAGATACTTAAAAGCGCACCGTAGAAGACTTTTCTTTTTATGTTAGAGGAACTCGAAAATAACCGAAAATAACTTCAGAGAGGGCTGTCAAGTGTCAACTGTCAACCGTCTCCCATTAGCGCTTGTCAAAGTTAATGAGCAATAGCGTCTCTCGACAAATACGACGGCAAAATATTCGTCAACCGTTCAAAAGAATTTGGTCTGGAGTTACCTGCACCACAGAATATCTACATATTAGTCCTACAAGGTACAGAAGATCCACTCCGTAAAATCATTTAATTTATTTAAAAGCAACTCATGTAACGGCACAATAAAGTGCAATTGGTCATAGTGGCGCTAACTATGACCCCCGTCACGTAAGTCAACTGGTGACCTTCAAGTGCGCTCAGCGTCGTACGAGTGAGCGGGACACAATACGATTGGAGAGCCAATCAGCGCTTACGAGGGATCCGCGAGAGCTAATCAGTGCTTACGAACGATCCCCACGCCCTCCCCCGCGACCCCCTTACACCCCGAGATACCTCATTTTCGACTCTTGCACATTGAAGGTCAACGCTAGACTTATTTGCCGTGACTTGTACAAGCCCTAGTACCAAACTTTAGCATTGTCCTCCAATCGTATTGTGTCCCGCTCACTCGTACGACGCTGCGCGCACTTGAAGGTCACCGCTCGACTTACGTGCCGGGGGTTATAGCAAAGGATTAATCAATAAATATAGAGCCATGGAAAAATTGATCTTTTTCATGACATAAATATACTTAGGTATAGTATAAGTGCCACGGTATACGAAGTTTGTTTTGCGGTTGCCTGGCAAATCCCTTGTCCTACTGACCTGCTAAGCAAATAGAGCGTGACGGAGAATCACATTGACATTCTACTGCAGTGGAACAAAACAAAATATCCATTTACTAGCGACCCGCACCGGCTTCGCACGGGTAGTTATTACCCGCTACTAACCCACCATACATTGTTTTGTTATATTTCAATGGGATCAGGCAGCGTTTTCGATGAAAGCTCCCAGGCGGCTTGACTTTTTCCAACGTTTTCAACAGTTACATTATGTACACTACAGTTATGGTATTCATTGGGTTTTTCTGTCAAGAAATTCTCAGTGAAAGCCCGGAGTTAGTAGTTGGCGGTGTTTCACCCCCGTGTCTCAGAGAGCATATTAAGCAGTCGGTCCCGGTTAATATCACTATCCAAACAAAAACATTTCATGTGAATAATAAGGCCAACTTCCTATCAAAAAGTTTCGGCCATTAAAAGTACTGATATCAAAAATTATGACCAAGTCCTTTGCTAGGCTCGATAAATGAAACCATACAGTTTTAGAAGGTATATCTTCTTCGATCACCCTCAAGCTGTCATACCATTCCTAATGATCCTGTTAAAATATTTTTAAATAATTTATGTCTTACTAATAACACTATAATATGAAGCACATTTGGGACTGAGAATAGTTTTATTGTTTTCAACTTGACAACATTTTTGTACTCCTTTGAATTTGTTTAATTTAAAAAATGTTGCCAAGTTGAAAACAATAAAACTATTCTCAGTCCCAAATGAGCTTCATATTATAGTGTTATTAGTAAGACATAAATTATTTAAAAATATTTTAACAGGATCATTAGGAATTGTATGACAGCTTGAGGGTGATCGAAGAAGATATACCTTCTAAAACTGTATGGTTTCATTTATCGAGCCTAGCAAAGGACTTGGTCATAATTTTTGATATCAGTACTTTTAATGGCCGAAACTTTTTGATAGGAAGTTGGCCTTATTATTCACATGAAATGTTTTTGTTTGGATCTCACTCCTTTTTTCTAAGTATTTCAAAGTTAATGCAATAAGTATAATGAAGTTGTGATGGCTTATAATCGAGTCTTTTTTCTGTCTTACGCTTCAGTATAATTAGGAATAGAACCCTATCACATTTTACGGTCTGATTAGATGTGGTTTAATCTTCAATACATAGTATAAAACAAAGTCGCTTTCTCTGTTCTAATTGGGTGAATTTTTATTTTGTTCGTCTGTCTGTCAAAATCACAGATAACAGAAACTCCACTCCAGAGTATTTCCACTCAGTGGTCAGTTTCAGAACTTAGAACCATACGGCTTAACTAAGAGAAGATTTTGAGTATTTTACTCTCATTAAGTTTAATGAATAGTATTAGATATTAGTGATACCACAGTGATACCTAGTAGCCGGAATCAACAGGACACCAAAGTCTCCTCCAAACCTCCAAAGTCGGCCACCCATCCATTTCCTGACTTGGGTCAAGGTTGCCCAACTAGCACACTAGTGGAAATAGCAGCCTATTTTGCAACTTTTAGCTGTACTGTAGCGCTTTAGGGGTTCAGAAAGTGGTTTTAAGTTCTACTATTGCTTTCGTAACTGCTCATAGCTGTAAATATCACTAGGGGTTGCAGACACTGAACCAAATGCCACTTTAGGCTTTATAAGAGTTAATTTTACAACCCATTGCCGTCTATAGCTTTAAAAGAGAGTTAAAACATATATGTTAAAACTTAAAACTGCTATAAAGCTTCTATTGCCGCTGCTGTACGCTTCAGAATTGCATAAATACTTTAATTGCAGACTTTGTAACGGAACTGTATAAAAGACATATTTATTACTGTTCTGCCACTGAAAGTTTCATTGCAGAAGTGATTTGTATTTTTGCGCAGACTTAAGTAGCAATTTGATCGACTGTTTTACTAATAGCGATATTAAGGCTTCACAATAGAAGCAGGAGCGTAAAAGCTGCTTCCCATAGACGCCATTGTTTACAAGACAATTATTTATCATTACTTGAGAAATGTATAAGTTTTTATCACAATTTGTAGTAAAATATAACTAAATATAGAACCAGCAACTTACTAAATAAAAATGTAGTCAAGTATGTAATTTCAATATCGTGTAGGTATGTGATATAATATTATTTAAAATAATAATATTTTACATATTTTACGATATTCTGAGGTAATTATTGAGGCGCTTTAAAAATACTCCAATAATATCAACTATTTGCACGATAAACTGATCTGCGTTTTTAGCCACTTGCTTAAAATACAAAATATAACTCAAAAACACTTAATACCTTGACTTCATTTATTATTTATTTGTATTCTGTAATAGTCTGACATCAGGAACAACAGATGTATTTAATTAAAAATGAGAGACAAGGTGAATGGATAAGTGATCCTTATTCGTTCAATTAAACCTGTCATTCATTCAATAAGCGCCACAAGAGCTTTAGTGTGGTGTTAATTATTAGTTGCAGCTCCTGTAGCGCTTTTATGCCACTATTATGAAGCTCTAATGGAACTGGAGGTTGCAAAAAGTTGTGCCCCTTTGGCTGCAAAGCGGCCGCATAAGGTCTGCAGTGCACGCTCTGGCGCTTGAGCTTGGCACTTTTGGGAATAATCGGATTAGCTCCAAAGCTCTTAAGCAACTAGTTTGTGCTAGTTGGGTGCTTATCAAAATTATTAAGAAAATCGCGCTTCTGGTTTTATTGGCAAAGACGAATCTCAAACTACTGGAAGGAACGGGCACACAGATAGCTATTAATGTGGCGTACGACATCCGCAAAGAAAGGATTTTTGAAAATTCAACCCCTTAGGGGGTAATATAGGGGTTTGAAATTTGTGTAGTCCACGCCGACGAAGTCGCGCCCGTGACTTCGATAAAAAAATATACCTCTTGGCGTTTTATTATTTACCTACACTTTACTTTTTATTAGAACTCAAGACCAGTAAGATTGACCCCTTGCTAGAAAACTTAAAAAGTCACATCTCCCTAAATAGTGCACCGATTTCGATGAAACAAGAACCATATATAGCTTCGAATAAAGTAAAATACATTTATTAAAACAAAATGAAAATTTGTTCAGTATTTTTTGTGTGATGTGGGAATAGACAGATTTTTATATATCTTTGAATTGGTCAGTGTCTGATGCAACTTTTGGACATTTTTCGATTTTTTCCTTCATATACACACTAAGACTCATCTTCTTACCAAATTTCAACATTCCACATACACGGGAAGTGCGTCATAATTTTGATCAGTCAGTGAGTAGGTCTTGTTTTATGTGATTTTCAAACCTCTGTATCTCAGAAACGGTTCAACTTGAAAATTTGAAACTTTCAATTTATCATCACATCCACGAGTTTAACTTATATTTCAAATTTCGTAGGATTACTATCCCGCGAACCAGAGTTATGAGGGGGGTCAAAACAGCTCGAAATGGATCGTGTAAATAACACACTCATGCGACAAGGCCGGAGGAACTTGGCCTGGCGCACTTCGTGCGCCTAGATCATGTGACAATAGTCGTCAAAGCCCGCCAACCCTAAATCTCTAAACTTCTCCTATGAGAGAATTAGAGAGGAGGCCTGTGCCCAGCAGTGGGACATTAAAATGTTTATAATATTATTTTTAAGTACCGGCAAAAAAACTAAGTACACGTGATATCTTACTATACTCCCCCCCCCTCACCCCTTTCGAACCTCAGGTGATTATAATGGACAGCCCCTAATTAACTTGTCTTCGTTACCGAAATTCAACATAACAGTATTTAATCCTCCAATCACAGAGGAGATCGAAAATACCCTAAAAGTGTAGAAATAAAAAGGAAGTATTTCTCCCACCTTCCGATGTTTTAATAGGATTGGCCAACGTTGTTTATTTGCGCTCGCTTCCTCTTCGGAAAGCTTTGAAATGTTAGCTCCGTTTCAATTCATCTGGATGTGGTTATATAAATAGCTTTAACTTACGCAACAACTCTATGGCAGGTTAATTTGAGGATATTTTCGTAATGCTACAGTGGTTTTTTCCTAATCGTACCTACGCAACGATATTATGGCACAAAATGCTTGCGATTTGTTGGTTCCTTGAGATACAGTCGTAGCAAGTTGGAAACTATTAGATTGTATTTCAAGGTATTCTAGCCAAATAGATGTAGAAAAAGAATACGGAATACAGCAGCTCATTAGAGCTGTAGTATAGTATAGTAACTCAAAACTACGGAACAGATTTCCATGCTGTTTTCACCAATAGACAAAGTGATTCATGAGGAATGTTTAGGATTAAAGATTTGTGTAAATTGGATGAAATAATATGACGATAGTTGTTGAAAATGTCGAGAAAATTCAAGTCGCCCGATTGGGAGCTTTCATCGAAAACAATGCCTAGACTCTTTCAGATATAACAAAACAATGTAATAGATCAAGCTGATGCGACCCTATGACAGAAAAAACATTTACGCATAATATGCTCTACTACTCAAGCCAGGGTGGGAAGCTAATGTATAGGTAAATTATTGAAGCTATTGGGCAGGAATAAAGGAATTTGATGCAAGGAAACATGGGGATGTTTCAGTTAAATAAAAAGTATTGTTGTGGTAAATGTGTGTCTACCTATACCTACACAATATCCTGTTTTAAATGATACTTTGATTTCACTAATTTAGTACGACAGGTACAAGAAGGAAAATATAATATGCTTACCTCAACAACTTGCCTGAGATCTTCCACGTAGACGTTTTCCGTTTGCACGATTTCAGCGCAGACTCGCTCCAGTTGCGATAATCCTGGCGTCTCTTCGAAGGCGTTTTGTCCTGGTCAAAGATGATTAATTTTAAAGCTCTAAACACAAAAAAAACCAATCATTAAAAGAATAATTAACGACTTGATTAGTGATCACGTTCGATATAACGTTTAAAAAAAAATTAATTCATATAATTTGGTCAACGTTCTGATAAATATAGTGTAGTTGTAGATTCACTTGACGATTCAAAAGCACGTGTAAAACTTGAATAAATTTTTTTTCTATTCTATTGAGAATCTTGAAAATATTGAAATGTTTGTACAGTTTACTTGTGGTACTTAAAAGTTAAAGGCTTAACAAAACATTTCTCTCTAATTATAGAGAGAATGTAGAGCTTAAAAATCACAACGATTTTTAACGTAGATTAGCTGTTAGTCAACACCTGTAGTCTATTTTCCATTGTATTTTCATAAACCTAAGATCGCTTTAGCTTGGTGTGGATAGCTAGAAAGTGTTGAGGCCTTTTCCGTGTATTTCTGTTCTTCATTGCTTTTTCTCGTCCACTTATCTATCTATCTATTTATCCCAGAATATCTGGCAATAATAAAAGTTGTAGAGATGTTTTCCCTCACTAAAAACAACCTTTTCTAGAAAATTTTATAATTCCTAACCTTAAACTAGGTTCTAGGGTCTAGGGTCTTTAACTAAAGATACTTACTTGGCAATTCCGTCCTACTGTCTTCTGACACGCTGGTCTTCAGCATACCAGCGCTGTTCACGAAGTTATTGCTCCCATTCGCTGACGTCATATCAGCATCACTGTGGTCATCCAGACTCTCGATCGAAGCCAAGTACGCAGAGTTCACTCCTCCCTTATTTTGGACCCCGCTACTTGACGTCGAGCTAGACGACGCAATGGAACTCATCGATAGAGGTCTGGTCACTTCTATCGCTGGATTTAGCCTAATAACTTCTTTTTCCTGTATCATTTTTAGATTTCCAGTAGACGCTACTGCTTCGGGATACGGTCCACTTTTCAACAGTTTACTCGGAGATCCTTCAGCTTTAGAACCGAAATTTTTTCTGTGTAAACTGTTCGTACCGTCACTAAGGTTTTTCGGGAACTTAACAGGTGATGCTTCTGGTGTTGATGTTTTAAGTTCGGACTTCTGCGGTGAACTATCTTTCGAAGGCAATTTGGTATCGAATTCCCTATCGTTAGCGGATATAGAGAGCTCGATGGATTGGTCGATGAATGGTAGGGAGAGAGATTCAAAGGCGGTTTTGCTAGGATTAGGAACATCGTATATGGCGGGTTGGTTGTTCGTTGGGACGTCGTACGTCGTTTGTTCATCGTTAATTTTAAACTCTGGTTTAATCTGAGGATTCGCAGCGGCTGTTTTAACTGGGGAATCATTACTGAAAGATTTTAAAGTCGGCTGATCGTAAATCTCTACTGACGGTAAAATTTCAAGTCCCGATTGGGATATTTTAGATGTCGCCCCTACTAGTGGTATATTGCATCGCCTCGTCGACGATCTACCGACGGTTATCGACTTCTTTTGGAATTTAAGCGTCGTACTTTCCGCTGCGCCTGATATCATTCTCTTAACGTTCGGGGAGAGATTGTCGAAAGTCGTTGTTTCTTTGTTAACATCCTTAAACGTTCTTTGCACTTTAACTGTATCACTGGTAAGGTCACACGTGGGTTCGTTAGCACCATTGTTATCACTTTTAGTTCGTAATGTAAAGAGGGAGCTTTTGTTTGCTGTAGCTATGGGTAGTTTGACACTGCCTGCTATTTTGGATGGGTCTTTCGGTGGGCTCGCCGGTACTGTGATATCCTTTTCCTCTGTCATGTTGTCTTCGACGTTTTCGTGTACGGGTGGGTCGTTTCGGGCATCTTTGGCTGTTTCGAGGCGGTCCGCTTCGGGTCTCAGGCTCTTCACTGGCTCCAATAGGGAGTCGTATATGCCGATGAGTGTTGGTGTGAGATCCGTTGTACTACCTGTAACAATGGGAAAAAAAGTGTTTCAGTCATTAAGGCATGCGTGATACGAAGAATCTTAAACATTAAACAAAATATTTATATGTTGTCCTTTATGTGGTCGCGTGTCGTTCATTTGATTCCGCTGAAACTTGGCACAGAGATAGCTAGGAATTCTGGCGGTCATCCTGCTACATATATGTATGTAGCTGGAGTTCATCCTGGAGACGGTTTGCGGATACTTTACATCCTGAAAAGATTTGCCCCGAAAACAAGGATTAGCGGATACATTACATCCTGAAAAGATTTGCCCCGAAAATAAGGGTTTTTGGAAACTTTACACCATGAAAAGATTTGCCTCGAAAACATAAGCTAGTTTAGTATAAAATCAGTCTCAAGTAAGTTAAAGAGACAACGCGTCGCTTAGCCTTCTTATTACCTTAACTACATAATTCTCATCGCAATCGAGAATGAACGTGTCATCGAATAAAACAAAAAACAAACATACTAAAAGGACGAAGAAAATGAGGAAGACTGAATAGATGACAGATACACTACTCACATAAGTTAGATATAACTAAGAAAAAGATTCAAAAGAATCGTGACCAAAACAAGTAAGTATAAACAGAGAAAGCATTCGATGCTTATCATGGTAACGTCAGGATTATGTCATTTGGTAACAAAAAGGCTTTTAACTCAGGTGATGGAATCTTCAATCCTGTTTGATAATATGACGCAATGGAGACGTTTTTTGTTACGCATATTACGTAATTGTGTTAGTGTTTTAATATTATGTACAGCTTGGAAGCAAATAAGTAGAAATGGGGTGATTTTTTTTTTTTCATAGAAAATGATGCAAGAATACTGGTTATAAACGGACTTTAAAGGAAAAAAATAGATGAGTTCCAATTGTTCCAAGATGAAATTAATTGTATTGGAATTATTTTTTATCAAATCCTTAAAAGGACAAGTAGTAGGTAGACACATAGTGATCAAGTTCTAATGTTGGAGCAGGAAGATGGCGGGACGTCAGTATAGTTGTTCTGAGTTTGCGCACCTCCAAAACTTTACACAAATACTAAAATAATATCGAAAAACTGTAATATGTAATGCAAATTGAACCCAAAGTCGAATTGAACATTTTAAAGTCGTAATTCAATACTTCGAATATTTCATTTTACAATATTGCTGCTTGGGGCGCCACGCTGGCTGCAGACGAATGCTGAATGTATTGGAGAACTTGAACCTTAAAAAAAGCCACTTTAGGTCCATTTCACTCTGAACTCATTGTGTTTCGATATGTAGTATTTAGTAGTTTTCGAGCTCAGCAAACTTAAACTAAGCATACAGGAAGATGATGTGACGGTTTATCAAATGTACATACAAAAATCGTTGGAGGTGATTTAAACTTGTAATTAAGGCTTGTTAAAACCGAAATAAATGTGTGCCCTTCGCCTTAAATTGAAACTGTTATTCCATTTCCATCAAGAAACCAATATCTCTCGTATAATTCTTGTCGTAACTCCTAATCGAATTTGTTCGGCCACTTCCCGACGGTAATGGGAATTTTATGGCCTTTATATAGGTACATGCGTTAGAGGTTTAGGCCCCTCTGGTATAGAGATGTCTCCTTCTACCTTTTATCATTTAAATTAATACTGCGGCGCCATCGCGCTTACCCGTATTGAAACGTGTAATCTTCTAAAAAATTCAATAGAATAGAATGGAATTGAGTTTTTTATTCAAATAAACTTTTACGAATAGCCCAGTCAACCTACGAAAAATTAAAATAAAAAGTTTTGGAAATTCGTCTAAAGTGTCCTTTGGGCCTTCCTCTATAACATATCCAAAACCCCCATATGGAGGGGTGCGGAACCAGCCGCCATTTTGAATTTAAGGACCCTTTTTTCAGTTTTTTGCACATATATGTCTCGAAAATCTCTACTTCTAGCATTATGGTTACTTCTGACAAAAGTTTTTACTTTTGCTACAAATTTGGTACCATTCATTTTTACTCTAAGCTTATTACTTTAGGAGCTACAGGGTGTTTAAGTTAACAGAGAGATAAAAAATGGCGATTAAGAATACGGCGTCGTTTATAAAAATTTATATTCATTATCGCTCATATTTTTAGTTTACAATAAGCAAGCTCATAGTCATCTACCGACCCAACATAAAAATTGGCCAAGTGCGAGTCGGATTAACACACGAAGGGTTCCGTACCATAGAGCAAAAAGAAAAATTTATTGTTCCATCGCCTTTAAATTTTAACTTTATTTTATTTTAATTATTTTGTAGTTATATATGTATAGACTATAATTATGATACTCACTCTCTGAAATTTTCAAATATCTACCTATAACGGTTCAAGTGGTACAGCGATTGTTAAGGTCAAGCAAAAAACGCAGAAAAAGTCAAGTTTCTTGGATGGGGGCGGAAACACCGCCCCCATACAAGAAACTTGACAGAAAAACTTCAATATCTATATAACAATTGTTTGCCCGACCCGGGAATCGAACCCGGGAGCTCGTGATCCGCAGTCGCATATGCTAAACATTAGACCAACGAGGTAGTTAATTGATAGAGTACGTAACTTTCGCGACAAGTGACAAGCTCTATTACGAAACGTTGACGCTATAATTTGGCAGCCAACATCTGGTGCTCCGGAAGCAATTTATTGTTGAGGACAGAGGTCATTAGCACAAGTAGGTTGTACGGTTAGCAAAAAAAGATATAAGGATTTTGTTGAACAATCGAGTAATGGAAACCAAAAATAAGTATTTAACTTTTCATACATTGAAATAAGATTGAAATGCATCGTCTATTATATTGTATCTAAAGAAACTTTTTTCGAGTTTAACTACCGGATCGATTTGCACCTATACCTAATTCTTCGTAGCTTTCGAAATTGATTTATAGCATTACTTACTTTGAAACGGCCATTCAGGAGACCTAGATATGAGGTTTATTTATTCTTATTTTAACCAATTTAATCTTAATTAACAATGTTACATTTACAACATATAAGTATGTAAAACTGCAGCTTTAGAGGAAAGGAATCGCTTACCTTCGCGTACCTTTTAGAATCTTGAATCTGAAGTCTGAACAGATTTCGATAACTCTTTTTTCATTGCACAGTTTAATATTAGTCAGTGTAAGTGTTTGAAACTCCTACAATTCAGTATTAGGTAATGTAAGCTAATGGATATAACCTGGTAGGTAATCGCAAAATATAGTTTATTGCTAAATTTATATTAAATTTAAGAAATCGCAAGCTAAGCTCCTACCTATCCTTTTTTTAACCCCCGACGCAAAAACGACGGGGTGTTATAAGTTTGACGTGTCTGTGTGTGTGTGTGTGTGTGTGTGTGTGTGTGTGTGTCTGTCTGTTCCCCTGTGGAGCTCAAACGGGTGGACCGATTTGAATGCGGTTTTTTTTGTTTGAAAGGTGAATTAGTCGAGCGTGTTGTTAGCTATATTTGATGAAAATCGATCCAAGATGGCCGCCGCTACAAAATGGCGGATTACATATTTTTTCACAACTCCCTTAATATGGGTATCAAATGAAAGGGCTTGACTAGTAGAATATCACTATTGCAAATCCAAGATGGCCGCCACCACAAAATGTCACAGAATGTCGGGGGTTTTTTAAATTTTCAATTTATACTTGTTAATTCGATTATTTGTATTCCAGACAAAGCCAAATCGTCGTCTATCTAATAGTAAAATATGTAATGTCCTCTTTAATCATGTGATCTAGGGCAAAAATAATATGAAATAACGGATGTGAGGCGATCATATCATTTGTCGCACGGATGGACCTCAATTTTCTAGACTTTAGACTTTAGATAGGTTTACAGTAAATATGATCTTATTTGGCGCTATTTTGCTATGCTCTTTAGCATGTTTATTTTAAGCACGAAAATTTAGAAGTCATCATTAACAACTCATTACCGGCCCACTACAAGGCACGGGTCTCCTCTCAGAATGAGAAGGGTTTAGGCCATAGTCCACTACGCTGGTTAAGTGCGGATTGGTAGACTTCGCACGCCTTTGAGAATATGCAGAACTATCAGGCGTGCAGGTTTCCTCATGATGTTTTCCTTCACCGTTAAAGCAAGCGATAGTTAATTGCTTAAAACCCACGTAACTTTGAAAAGTTATAAGTGCGTGCCGGGGATCGAACCCGAAAGGGAAGCCGAGGTCTTAACCACTAGGCTATCAGCCTATCACCGTTTACTACCATATTTACCTAAGAATGGGGTGAGCAAAATGAATTCAGCCCCTTCAACCTAGTTTATTTATTTATTTTATTTATTTGGAACATAAATATACAGGCAAACTTATAACATAGATTACGATTAAATAAAAATTATTACCATTATTACATAAAAATTATAGTCGGATGCTGATGCCTAATTTAGGTTTCCCTGTGCTATAGGCATCTGCAATCCTACTTAAAAGTGAATAACTTAAAAGAGTTACATGACAATCGTTTATCTGAGATGATTCTGTTAGTTGGTAATTAATCTACCGCTAATAGTAGGGGAGCCCAATAGGCCTGGGACGTATACAACGGGTTCCCCAGGCGTCCAGCACAGTCAGCGAGAGGGAACAGCCGTGGTGGTTTTAGTTCGGGTATACCCATAGGGGGAGTCCCACATAACCCCCGTTCTGCCCAAAGAACGGGGGTACCTATAAAAGGTTTCCACCACGAAAAAAAAAAAAAAAAAGGGGAGCCCAAGAGAGGATTTTTGGATTTACTCGGGATTTACTCGAACGCGTCAGATTAAGATAAGGGAGGCACCTTGCATCCTGCTGAGTACCTCTACCATCCTCTACCATAGGGTAGACTGGGTACGGTTGAAACGGTGGACGGTTGAAACAAAGCGAATACCTCGACACCGTGTGTGGTGAGGTTGATGGTTACAAGGGAAGAACGAAGCGGACGACAAGTCCAAACACGAATTTTGGTGTTATGTCGCCCTTCGCGCGCTGTACTTGTAGATAAGAGGCCTCATTGTGTTTTTTGACGTAAAAGTAAGTATTTTATGTCCGTACATTTTTGAAATTATAATGGTGTTATTAAAGTTAGATTACTGAGAGTTTAGTATCGTTTTTATTGAAGTTTGTAGAATATGGTTGTATGATTAGTGTTTATTTAAATTTATTATTATTCTTACTGCGAACAATTTTATACCTAGAAGGGGGGTTGGGGACAGTTGAAACATTTTTTGTGGGTACGGTTGAAACAATGTATTTATTTTATTTTCTTGTTTCAAAGATGCCAAAGGGAGACTACGAGATGTCAAGCTGACTTATCGACGTACAAGTAAACATAAGAAGGTGTAAAAGCCGGATCTTCGTTAAGAACAGCGGCAGAAAAGAATGGACTGAACCACTGTTTCCAGTTGAGGTATACAATGTACGTAAACGAGATGTGACTGGTGGCAATGAAAATCAAGAAATGGGATATAAAGCTCACAATCGAGTGTTTAACCAGGAACAAGAGCGTGAACAATCTAAATATTTAATTAGATGTGCAGACATATATTTTTGCCTAACTAAAAAGGATGTCTAACTAAACTATGCTAAACTAAAGAATATATAACCAGAAAGTCGTAAAATGTTATTAGACGATGAATAAAAAAGTTCATTTATTATATTTTGTATTATTTGCATGTGTTTCAATTGACCCCAGGCACTGTTTCAACCGACCCTGGCATGGGGACGGTTGAAACAGTTTCCCATTTTTTTTAAGATTTGATTTTACACATAAAATACAATACAGTGATCGCAAATAACATTGCCCATTCGTAGACAGATATGTGGTCTTTTATTTGATATATTTCTTTCAACGCTCGCTTAACTATTCCCGACGAAATGGACGATTAACGCTAAAATGTTTCAACCGTACCCAGTCTCCCCTACTCAGAAACGTCAGATTAAGGTATGGTGGGTTAATTATGAGCTAAAAAAGTATATTTAGAAAATCAGACTATTTGAACGTAACCGTACGAGAGTGGGAGCGTTACAAAGCTGCAAAAAAAACGTTATCTTGACATTCTCGAATCTTGATGGTGGTTGAATATTTTTCTATTTTGAAAGAAATGATGCAAAAATAACAAAAAAATATAATCAGCCGATTTCCACAAGACGAAGTAATAAAAAACGTCCATGAAAATGAGAGCGTGCAGCTAGACGCTTTCCCCGCCACTGAAAGGGGAAACATTATATAACCTTTTATTCTTCCTATCTACTAATCTACAATTACAAATCTAATAGGTCCCGACGACGCTCGAGTAAATTCACATTTAGCATCATCGGCTCCCCTACCATAATCAGAACGCTATCTCGATCTTATTTGAAGTTAATCAAATATGTATGTATTTAGCTATTTGGTGTATCGATCGGATATCCAGATACATTCAAGGTTAGCTACAATCGAGTCACAACAATAGAATTCCTTGAACTAATAACCTATGTTGACGCCGGCATCGGACCAAGAATAATTTGGTACGGAGCGTGAAATCAACAATGGATTCAAATCGGAACAGTTATGATTTGACAACCTCCCTGGCGCAGTGGTGAGCGGTCTTACATAGTTGGAGGTCTTGAGTTCGATTCCCGACGGAGTTAATTTGGTAATTTATAATTTCTACACGGACTCTGGGGGACTCTACTGACAAGTGATTAAGTTTTAGATGCGATATTATGATGCCTTATACTCGTAGAATATCTACTTATTAAAATAAGTTTTGCCTGCGACCCCGTCTGCTCTTTTTTGTCCCAGGATAAAAAGTATTCTACGTCACTCTCCGGGTCCTCAACTATGCAAAAAAACGTCGATCTGTAGCTCTGTTGAGGCGTGATTGAAGGACAAACAAACATACTTTCGCGTTCATAATATTAGTAGAGATAATAGTAGGGATACTCTAGAACTCAAAATGCAGCCATTTCAACGGAAAGATGTCGTAAAACTTTTGCTTTGATGTATCTACCGGTTAATTATTATCCCAACTTAACCTCATTTTAGTAAGTATGTCTAAATACCACTCTGTTCATTAAACAAATGCACTTAGCAGTGAAAATAAAGTATTAAACGTAAATACGAGTATTTAGTATTTTATAACGTTAATAGTTAATACGTTTAGATATTTTATAACGTTATCGCAATCTGTCAGTAACGGGTAAAGCTAATAACGATCTAATCACGGTGGTCGTATAATTTTACGTCGCACTTGACCATCGGATCTCAATAATTCTAAATTCAAATATTATCCAATATGGCCGACGTACAGCTGGATTGAACATAAAGTTCCCGCGTTTTATGTAGCCCCGGTAAGTAGTAAAATCTACAAAGAAACACATAGATAACTTTTATAGTGTTTTTATCGTTTACTTTAAGATAAGATGAAGTACGTGCACGGAAGAAGTGGTAGGTACAGGAAGTAAGTATGTATTTCAGTCACATAGGAATATCGCAGGAAGAATTTTAAAAATTCATGGCCATTTAGAGGAAAATCGTCGTAACGAACGTACTACTTATATCGATTTGGACGTGATACCTATTAAATATTTGAGAAAAACTTAAAAGTAACAAAACAAAAATTATTGCTTAACGTTTGAGTTTATAATTAGGTTTCAACTTACGAAATATACTGCAAATGGCAAAGTTAAGCATCAAAGGGGCAGAAGGTAAAATCAAAGTAATTTATTACAATAAAATGCCGCCTTTTGTATCCTACTGAGTGTAGAGACCTAAAGTAGAATATGTAGAATGAATATCAAATTCCTAGTAAAGGGAAACCTCAAACCGTCGACAATAAGTACAGAGTAGAAACAGAGAAAGTGTGCAAAGGGTATGCAATTACAGGGAACAATATCGGCCTGACTCTATGCTCTATGGCGCATAGTCTATGACATTACACGAGTGCAATCGACGTTGAAAGTGCAGGGAAAGTCATAAATCAAGCGTATGGTAATGTGCGGTTGTGGGATGTGTATTAATGTTTAATGTCCCTTGGCTATGCCCTCATTTGAAACTAAACACTGATCCGTCTAGAAACCAATCGTATAAATCTTAATATTATAAAATCCTACTGTCTATTGTATAACTATAGGTGACCTTTTTAACCTGTGGTTTACTCTGTGGTCTTTACTCTACAAGAGAGAGATCCCAGGTCGATTCCCAGCTATATTAATTCGGGAATGAAAAAGTGCCAAATATGGCCAATACTGCGCTTCAGAAGAGTCGCAGGGAACCGCTGGATACAAGCACCACAAGAGCGCGACGTTTAAAAGTTCCTACAAGAGACTATATACAATGAATCTTGTTATTCCTTGTGTATCATTCCGCAAAACAACACATGCTTCTATCCACATTTAATTTTACTTGTGTACAACTGAATTACGAAAAAATACAGATAATTAATACCGTAATAATTAAATATTATATTATCTGTACTATCCACAGCATTATCTATCAATCTCTATAATCTGTGGTGAGTTTTCCCGCGACGCCGCGGCGCCTTTGCCGCCGGCGCCGTCGCAGAATCTCATGCGAGTTAATACGAGCGGCATTTCATAAACTAGTCTGTACTTTCGAACATGCGGAAAGTGAAAACATTTATTTATGTGTATTTCTTTCCCCCTTTACTTTATCTTAACAAGAGGAACATAATTATTTTTTTTCATTAAAAAAAATGAGGAGAGCCGTGGTAGAATCTAGACCGACGCGACGACGTAGGTAATCGAATCGCGAAACTGAAGTGACAATGGACGGCGCACGTAGTTCAGTAAAATATTTATATTTTTTAAATATACTTCAGTACCTATATTTAAAATACCACTACGTAAACGATAATGTAATAATTAGTTGAGCATTTAATCATGTGACACTCATAATTTTGCTATTTAATTATAATTGTATTAGTGTATTCAACTGTTTTTTTATTAGCCTCACTTTGTTTTCATGGGTGTTTCAACGCGTTAACATAATGCGATGACATCCATACTGTCCAATATAGAAAAACTGGAGAAACATTCACAGTATTTTATACTTTACTGCAGTTGAAATAAGAGTTATAAATCATAAATTACACTCAAGTAATACGATATCCCGCTGTTAACAATTCGACACGGTAGGTATTATTCGTATGTAATTTAAAATGCAATTTAAGCTTATCGATTTTTCGTATTGAAAATCGATGATAAATTACCGTTAAACGATTCATAGTTTACTACTGTGTGGTGTACTCTTTTGTGAAAGCCTATCTTATCAGTTTATGATAATTATAAAATAAATTTTAAATGAATTTTAAATTATTATTAACTATAATATTTAAAATTAGGTACCTTAAAAGTTTACTATAGTACCATAGTACCTAATCTACCTATAGATAGCTGTAGCTATAGATTTCGGTTTTTTCAAAACCCCGTGAGAACTGTGGATTTTTTCAGGATAAAAAGTGTTAAGTCAGGGCATAATCTATCTACCTACATTCAAAATTTCAGCCACACATGCACACACACACACACAACACACACAAACTTTCGCTTTTATAATATTAATGTGATATTTATGACAAGTGAAACATAAACTACGAGGGGTTCCCAACGCGCCCTGATCTAAGAAGAGCTCACAGCAAATTCAGCCGGGTTCATCATGAGCAAGTTTAGCTATAAATAAAACTCAAAACTTGTCAGTAAACTATTGAGTTTTTTTCCTTTACAACATTGTTCATAATAACAGAGCCCTCGTGATTAACAAATTGTTATCAGAGACAGGAACTCAACCGGTGTGGTTTCAATTTAAGTGACATAACCCACTGGCGCGACACGTCGCGCGCGGCAAGCCGCGGGTTGTCGCACGCGATTTTATTTTCTAAACAAACTCTATGTAAAACTGACGTGCAAAACCCACTGGCGCGGGACGAAATCGCGCCGCGCCAGAGGGTTTTGCGCCAAGCGTTTGCATAGAGTTTGTATAGAAAATAAAAACGCGCGCGACAACCCGCGGCTTGCCGCGCGCGACGTGTCGCGCCAGTGGGTTATGGCACTTAGACAGGCCACGAATAAGGCCGTCTTTACATCGCACGACTATATAATGATACGATACGATAAATAAGTAACGTCGTAGTCGTCCGATCGTATGCTCGAACTGACACAGGTTTATCATCTTACCTTATCCATATAAATAAAAATCAATGTGTGTCTGTATGACTTCTATGCACTGCTAAACTATTCATCTGATTATGGTGAAATTTCGGTGAATTGTTTTCCATACGTCCGCTAAGATTTTTGGTCCAAAAAATCTATATAAAAATGAATGTTTGTTTGTTTGTCCCAACTGAGGACAATGTAATTCCTAAGTGTTATCTACTGGTTAACGAAGGAATCAGCAAGGAAACAATGCCTCCAAGATAAGAATATATTATACGATTATGCCCAAATGTGGACGTCTATCGGTTGACGAAGAAAAGTTCTTCTTATCCACTCTACTTATTTCTCTAAGCATCTGTGAAACTAATTTTCGTGTGTTTATTGTATAAAACATCGACACGTACATCAAACGCTGAAGGAAATTGGAGGGGGTAAGCTATTGTATTACGTGCGTGACAGTTCCCATACGCAGCTATCCCATCCACGTTTCGTTTAGCGTTTGATGTACGTGGCGCGGGTTATAATACGAATTTATTATTTATCGTTACGATACCAATAACGTTATCGTGTCGTAACGGTTAAGTAATATACCGGTGCGCGTTCAAACCAGATGCCAGCGTTATCGGTCACAGATAACTAATGAATATTCATACCATACAGTTTACAGTTAGATATTACTCATGGCTCCGGTGCTGCCACGTGTGAATAAAATGATTAATTACTTTTCTTTAACGTACAAATTAAAAAATAATATTTTAAAATGGTATTAGCGTTTTAGGGACACTGAAATATTAGGTAATACGTGGTAACGTTATGAATAATATAGGTATATAGGTATAGATAATTATAGGTACCTACTGCTTATTGTCTTTGCAATATTATTGCATACTAGCTTTTGCCCGCGGCTTCGCCCGCGTGAATTTCGATTTTTCACAAATCCTGAGGGATAAGTAGATTTCTGGTCCACCCGCCCCCCGCCGCGCGGCGGCGTACCGCGGTCACACGAGTAGTAAATCTACAGAGGGGAAGCTTCTACAAGCGGCCCGCTGTAGGTATACTCACACATATGCACATGTTTGTCACCAACTGTACCGGTTAGTTGCACGAGCGTGCGTCCGTGAACCGTTGGTGAGTGTGTTTGTGTGAGTATACCTACAGCGGGCCGCTTGTGGAAGCTTCCCCTCTGTAGGTACTCTGTGCCGCGGTACCGCGTACGGCGGGCGCAGGGCGCAGGGGCGCGGGCGCGGGGAGCGGGCGTCGGCCGTCGCGATCGCGCGCAGCGAAAATACCTATCAGGGCGTTTTTAACATCTGTATTTACCGATTTCAACACAACTCCTTTTTTGAAAGTCGGTTAAAAAAGTAGCCTATGTTACTCCTTGGTTAATCCTCTACTTGTCTGTGAAAGTCCCGTCAAAATCGGTTCAGCCGTTCCGAAGATTAGCCCGTTCAAACAGACAGACAGACAGACAAAAATTTTAAAAACGTGTGATTCGGTTATGGTATCGTTCAAATAACCATATGAGCTTAATATGTGGTAGTTATTTCGAAATTACAGACAGACACTTCAATTTTATTTATTAAAAAAAAAAAGTATAGATTATACTTGTAAGCAATTGCGTTAATACTAAGTACAGTCAATCACATAAGCCAATGCAGTTAAAGTAAACATACCAAACTCGTCACGACATTTCACTTTTGCGTACAATATTTTCATTGTTGCTTATAACAAATCACTCACAATGATCTTTTTTCCCAAAGTAAAACTTGTTAAGTTTATATTACACACAAAACCAATTCAATTTTAGCAGTTTACGTAAATATTTTAACAAAAATCTAGTCCACAATCATAAATAAAACCACAGAGTATTGACCTACTATGGAGTTTGACATAAGATATAGACTAAATGCCTAGTGCTGAAAACGAAAAGTGAACCATAGAGTGAATGTTATGATGAGCACTCCCCCTCCCTCAAATAAAACTATTTCTTACTCTTTAGGTAATTTTTGGCTATTGTCATCAATTCATATATATTTTTACTAGCGACCCGCCCCGGCTTCGCATGGGTAGTAGAGCATATTATGCGTAGGTACTACCCGCTCAGGGATTAGGCAGCGTTTTCGGACGCGCTTATAGGCACGCTCCCGCCGACGCAATTTTTAAATCTGTAATATCTTCGAAAGTATTCATTTAAATCATATGCTGTAAAGGGCCATATGGATTTATATCAAATCAACAATGTATTTAAGGTATTTAATTAGATAAGGATTAATGCTGTATTGGTTGAAATCGCTTCGAAAATTAGCCATTATTTGTCGTAAAAAGTAAATGACAAAAAAATGTTATTGTGGGATATCCATAAGAGATAGACATATACCATCGCGGACTTTTCTGTAGACCTTTTCAATGTGTACAATACTTAGTACATTATTTTGATAAATCTCGTAGGGTTCAGCCTGCGTTTGCAATGTAAGCAGAAAAAATGTAATTATTTACGTCATCACATTAGAAACCTCAAAAATAACAGTATTTCTCCACTATTTAATGGATGTTATTATACATATAAACCTTCCTCTTGAATCACTCTATCTATTAAAAAAAACCGCATCAAAATCCGTTGCGTAGTTTTAAAGATTTAAGCGTACAAAGGGACATAGGGACATAGGGATATAGGGACGGAGAAAGCGACTTTGTTTTATACTATGTAGTGATAAAAAGCTTTATGTTATTTTAAATCAGATATAACCAGATAAAACATCATGTAACAAAACTTGCTACAAAGCTAGTAATATTAAATGTAGTATCTGATTTCAAAGGTTTAAATAATATCGTTTTCAACGATAGAAGGTTGTTTTTAAAATCACTCTATTTCGATAATCGATTTAAGAATGTATTCATTCAATCGTCCATTCACAATCTGCCTGCTTCTGCTTCCCATCACTATGAGTACAATGACAAATATGATCACGTGATCTGACGCCATTTCTGTTTACAAATACTGTATTGGGATATGGTATGGACTGTAGGTATAACAATAGTACTGTATACGGTATTTTTCCTTACAAAATATCACAGCAGCTATGAAAATAATTTAATTTTTTTTAATAATTTTTTTAAAAATACCTACCAAAAAACACTTGCGACCTCGCGTGTCAAGTAAGTAAGTAGGTACCTAATACCGTATTAGCACCTCGCATAATTATTATAATATTATTCAAGGGGTTGAAAAAGAATTGTAAGTATAGTTCGTTCGGTAACTTAGTGTCGGTACAGGCGCAGGTGCTCTTAGTATTCTGCTTTTATTTTTATTACTTTTTTTCTGTTTGTAATTTTTTTTCTATTCTAACAGAATCTCCGAATAGTCTGCCAATCCGCACTTGGCCAGCGTGGTAGACTATGGTTAAAATCCTTCTCATTTTGAGAGAAGACTCGTGTTCATGAGAATATTATATTTTATGTTTATGGTTATATTGTAATAAAATACGAATATAAAAAAATATAAAAAGGAAAGAGAATTTTAATGAAAAAATATGAGTAGGTATAAAACGCCAAAACCCCTTGTGCCTGTACACCCCTCGCGGCATGCTTTGAAGTCACGGCGGTGTCTTTGGCAAAACACCGCGCGGCGGAGGCGGCTAGACACAAAAGGCGACCGTAAGAAAACGAACAGACTATATCTAATACTAGTGTTGCGCTCGGTGCGCGAGCTGCAAGCAGCTCGCGTGCCTTGTAGTCTCTTCAATATTCGTAAAATAAAGAAATGGGAGGCCATACCAAATACCAGAATATTCTAGAGTCTCTTGAAAGATAGAAAGAAATATTGGTATCACGTTTCGTATCTTTTCTGAAAGGACACTAATCAGTTCTATGCATGCGTTTAGTGGAAAAAAAAGGATCTATACAAAAATGTTCTGGAGAGCCACTTGAAAATTAAAAAGAAATTTTGTATGGACACGAATTTTTTTGTTCCATAGCCTTAGAATAAATAGGTAAAGAAAGGCAGTCGTCGACGCGGCGATAAGCCGTTTTTAGAAAGCCTAAAAGGCTATCGTCGCGTCAGTGCTCAAGGTACTCATGCGCTTGTGTGTGTGTCGGCAAATGTAATTACAGGGCACACATGGGTTGGTTTATAGCTTACGTTTCGAGCGGAAATTGGTTAGAAACTTCCATTCTAAGCGTAATAGTTCGATGTCCGTAGCTTACTTTTTTTTACTGACTCACCAAAGGGCCTAAGGTCTTGAACATTTTAGTTTCAGGACCATGCCTCTATGATTGATAGTTTTTGAGGGCCGTTAGGATACTCTGGTAATTTTTCCACATTCACTACGTTTTGTGATTTTTGTGAAAAAAATCTTTAAGTTCTATTTATAAGTGCAGTAGGGGGAAAATTTTTCATACAAAAATGTCTAAGAGAGCCTCTAGAAAAGAACCCAAAAAATTTGTATGGAGAAAATTTTTTTTTGTTTGGCGGCCATCTTTTTTTTACCGGTTTACCCAATGGCCCAAGGTCTTTAATAACATTTGTTTGGGACCATGTCTGTATGATTGATAGTTTTGGAGGACCCATGAGGTACTCTGGTAAATTTTCCACATTCATGACGTTTCATAATTTTCCTGAAGGAAGACCCATAAGTTCTACGCACATAAATAGTGAAAGGAAAAAAGTCCCATACAAAATTGTTCTGGAGAGCCTCTTGAAAAGAACCCAAAAATTTGTATGGAGAAAATTTTTTTTTGTTCGGCGGCCATCTTTTTTTTACCGGTTCACCCAATGGCCCAAGGTCTTTAATAACATTTGTTTGGGACCATGTCTGTATGACTGGTAGTTTTGGAGGACCCATGAGATTCTCTGGTAAATATTCCACATTCATAACGTTTAGTATTTTTCCTGAAAGCACACTCATAAGCTCTATGCATGTGCTTAGTGAAGTAAAAAAAGTTCTATACAAAAATGTTCTGGAGAGCCTCTTGAAAATTAAAAAAAAAATTTGTATGGACGCGAAAAAATTTTTTGTTCGGTGCCTATCTTTTTTTTACTGGCTCACCAAAGGGCCCAAGGTTTTGAACATTTTCAGTTTCAGGACCATGTCTCTACGACTGATAGTTTTTGAGAGCCTTTGGGGTACTCTGGTAAATTTTCCACATTCATGACGTTTCATATTTTTCCTGAAGGAAGACCTATAAGTTCTACGCATATAAATAGTGAGGCGAAAAAAGTTCCATACAAAATTGTTCTGGAGAGCCTCTTGAAAATTAGCAAAATTTTTGTATGGAGACGAAATTTTTTTTTGTTTGGTGGCCATATTTTTTTCACCGGTTCACCCAATGGCCCAAGGTTTTGAACATTTTTTGTTTCGGGACGGTACCTTTCCGACTGATAGTTTTCGAGATCCCTTAGGGCACCCTAGTCAGTTTTCCACGTTCAGCTCTCTCTATAATTTTGTAGACCTTATATTTTTGAATTTTACACACATGAAAATTATGGTGAAAAAGTCCCATACAAAATTGTTCAGGAGAGGTGATCAGTACCTGACTTCAAGTAGCTTTATATATATAACTAGCGACCCGCCCCGGCTTCGCACGGGTAGTAGAGCATTTTATGCGTAGGTACTACCCGCTCAGGGATTAGGCAGCGTTTTCGATGAAAGCTCCCAGGCGGCTTTTACGACTTTTTACGATATTTTCCACAATGAACTTACTATATCTCACCTTATACCCGAATTACTAATTCCGTGGAATTCTGACGTTTCATAATGTTACCAGAGATAAAACAATTCCCACAAAAAAGATGAAAAATTCAAAACTTATGCAAATACAAATCAACTGCTGCATGTAGATATGACTTTCTGGTTTCCATTCTTAGCAATTTCTATTTTAGGGCGAAACAATTAATATTATTAAGCGGCTTAGAGCTTTATATGTTGACAGGGAATTAAAGTAGTTTGGGGTAAAATCGTACTTCGTAGATGTTAACCCTGTTCTCCATATAAATAACTCATCTGTAAATGAAAATGACAGCTGTCAGAATTAAGTCGATATTAAGTCAAAAATAAGGAGAAAAACTAAATATTTCAAATCAAATAAATTAGTGTATTTGGGACATAAGAAAGTAAGTTTTCACCAGATTCCGTGAAAAAAAAAATTATTTTAAAAGATAAAAATTAAGAACCAAAAACTTGGTTTTTTGAACTTTTCACATAAATTTTGAGGTTATGTGAAAAAAGTGTAAATATAAAAGTTGTAGATCTTTTTATTACCTACAACTTTGCCATTTAATTTTTTTCCATAGGACTTCTAGTTTTGCCGGAAATCGAGATAAACCGTTTTTTACCCTTAAAACTCCCCCCCTTTTTTCCCGAGCTCAGATCGCCCGTAAATTATTTTTCCTTGTATTTTATAATATTCTCCTCCTTTTCCAATGGGTTTCATCCTACGTACTGTGATTTTTTTTTGGTTTCAAAAATTATCGACAATGGGCTATAGGGAGAACCGCGGCCGCCGACGCGCTTATAGGCACGCTCCCGCGCCGCCGCAATTTTTAAATCTGTAATATCTTCGAAAGTATTCATTTAAATCATATGCTGTAAAGGACCATATGGATTTATATAAAATCAACAATGCATTTAAGGTATTTAATTAGATAAGGATTAATGCTGTATTGGTTGAAATCGCTTCGAAAATTAGCCATTATTTGTCGTAAAAAGTAAATGACAAAAAAATGTTATTGTGGGATATCCATAAGAGATAGACATATACCATCGCGGACTTTTCTGTAGACCTTTTCAATGTGTACAATACTTAGTACATTATTTTGATAAATCTCGTAGGGTTCAGCCTGCGTTTGCAATGTAAGCGGAAAAAATGTAATTATTTACGACATCACATTAGAAACCTCAAAAATAACAGTATTTTTCCACAATTTAATGGATGTTATTATACATATAAACCTTCCTCTTGAATCACTCTATCTATTAAAAAAAACCGCATCAAAATCCGTTGCGTAGTTTTAAAGATTTAAGCGTACAAAGGGATATAGGGACAGAGAAAACGACTTTGTTTTATACTATGTAGTGATTATTTCAGTAGTGAAGGGGAAATAATAATGTAACCTACAACGTTAATACTAAAATAATAAATGCAGATTTTACACACAGTTTACTTATTTATCTATATAACTTAAATATGATTATAATTCAGTCCGTTCTATCTTGTATCTTATTGAGATTTAAACTTTTCTTCGAAGAATGCATCAAAAAGCAAACAAAATTCCGAAACGTGTACAAACAACATGTTTACTTACTTATAACACAGAATATCTAGGCGCACGAAGTGCGCCAGGCCAAGTTCCTCCGGCCTTGTCGCATGAGTGTGTTATTTACACGATCCATTTCGAGCTGTTTTGACCCCCCTCATAATTCTGGTTCGCGGGATAGTAATCCTACGAAATTTGAAATATAAGTTAAACTCGTGGATGTGATGATAAATTGAAAGTTTCAAATTTTCAAGTTGAACCGTTTCTGAGATACAGAGGTTTGAAAATCACATAAAACAAGACCTACTCACTGACTGATCAAAATTATGACGCACTTCCCGTGTATGTGGAATGTTGAAATTTGGTAAGAAGATGAGTCTTAGTGTGTATATGAAGGAAAAAATCGAAAAATGTCCAAAAGTTGCATCAGACACTGACCAATTCAAAGATATATAAAAATCTGTCGGTTCCCACATCACACAAAAAATACTGAACAAATTTTCATTTTGTTTTAATAAATGTATTTTACTTTATTCGAAGCTATATATGGTTCTTGTTTCATCGAAATCGGTGCACTATTTAGGGAGATGTGACTTTTTAAGTTTTCTAGCAAGGGGTCAATCTTACTGGTCTTGAGTTCTAATAAAAAGTAAAGTGTAGGTAAATAATAAAACACCAAGAGGTATATTTTTTTATCGAAGTCGCGGGCGCGACTTCGTCGGCGTGGACTACACAAATTTTAAACCCCTATATTACCCCCTAAGGGGTTGAATTTTCAAAAATCCTTTCTTTGCGGATGTCGTACGCCACATTAATAGCTATCTGTGTGCCTAAGCCCGTTCCTTCCAGTAGTTTGAGATTCATCTTTGCCAATAAAACCAAATAAAGAAGCGCGATTTTCTTAATAATTTTGATAAGCAACCTTGACCCAAGTCAGGAAGTGGATGGGTGGCCGACTTTGGAGGTTTGGAGGAGACTTTGGTGTCCTGTTGATTCCGGCTACTAGGTATCACTAATATCTAATACTATTCATTAAACTTAATGAGAGTCAAATACTCAAAATCTTCTCTTAGTTAAGCCGTATGGTTCTAAGTTCTGAAACTGACCACTGAGTGGAAATACTCTGGAGTGGAGTGTCTGTTATCTGTGATTTTGACAGACAGACGAACAAAATAAAAATTCACCCAATTAGAACAGAGAAAGCGACTTTGTTTTATACTATGTATTGAAGATTAAACCACATCTAATCAGACCGTAAAATGTGATAGGGTTCTATTCCTAATTATACTGAAGCGTAAGAGAGAAAAAAGACTTCATTATACTTATTGCATTAACTTTGAAATACTTAGAAAAAAGGAGTGAGATCCAAACAAAAACATTTCATGTGAATAATAAGGCCAACTTCCTATCAAAAAGTTTCGGCCATTAAAAGTACTGATATCAAAAATTATGACCAAGTCCTTTGCTAGGCTCGATAAATGAAACCATACAGTTTTAGAAGGTATATCTTCTTCGATCACCCTCAAGCTGTCATACCATTCCTAATGATCCTGTTAAAATATTTTTAAATAATTTATGTCTTACTAATAACACTATAATATGAAGCTCATTTGGGACTGAGAATAGTTTTATTGTTTTCAACTTGGCAACATTTTTTAAATTAAACAAATTCAAAGGAGTGCAAAAATGTTGTCAAGTTGAAAACAATAAAACTATTCTCAGTCCCAAATGAGCTTCATATTATAGTGTTATTACTAAGACATAAATTATTTAAAAATATTTTAACAGGATCATTAGGAATGGTATGACAGCTTGAGGGTGATCGAAGAAGATATACCTTCTAAAACTGTATGGTTTCATTTATCGAGCCTAGCAAAGGACTTGGTCATAATTTTTGATATCAGTACTTTTAATGGCCGAAACTTTTTGATAGGAAGTTGGCCTTATTATTCACATGAAATGTTTTTGTTTGGATATAATAGTACTACGTACTTATAATAAGTATTTTTAGGGTTCCGTACCCGAAGGGTAAAAACGGAGCCCTATTAATGTCACTCGGCTGTCTGTCTGTCTGTCTGTCTGTCTGTCTGTCTGTCTGTCTGTCTGTCTGTCCGTCTGTCCGCCGGTCACAGGTCTCTAGCTCGCAGACGAAATGAGTTACAAACCTGAAATTTTGGTACTTAGTGTAAAACGTTAACCCAAAATCAAATATTGAATTAGAAATTGAATTAAATTATTTTTCAGGGGGGCTCCCATACATGAAAAAGGAGCCGGAAAAAAAAAATTTTTCTTTACCCTAGCTTGTGGGGTATCATTGTTTAGAGCTCATTAAGTAGAGTACAAATATATATTTTTTTATTTTTTATCTCAAAAAATAAGGGAATGGGAGGCCATCAAAGTTGTCAGTTTTAGACCATTTTTGTGACGGGGGCTATCTCAAAAACTAAACTAGTTGGGAATATGATATTTCAGTATATTATGTACTATATGCTCTATTTAAACAACAAATACTGAAAACAACGATTTATTAAATAGTTTATAAGCTGTGACCAAAATAAACGAACATTTTTTTGGGTTTTTCTTTCACGGTTTGTTGCGATGTCTAGCTCGGAAATTAAATATTTCTTAGACCCAAAATATTATATTGTTCATAATTATGTACGGAACCCTGAAAGAGCGAGGCCCGACTCGCACTTGGCTGATTTTTTTATTATCATCTGATGCTTTATTTAATTGCTTTATGAAAACGCTTGCTTGTACTATTTGTTCCTATGTTAATTTCTGGGACGCAAGCTACCTCTGTACCTTTCATTAAAATCGGTTAAACTGTTGGGCCGTGAAAAGCTAGCAGACAGACATATTATAGACACACTTTCGCTTTATTATAATACTAGCTGATCCCCGCAACTTCGTTCGCGTAGATATAGGTTTTTATAATATAGGATCGGATCGGATCCCATAATTCTTTTATGTACCTAAATTAAATGTAGCCTGTTATTCCTTATAACATTGAAAGTTCCATTAAAATCGATCCAGCCGTTTCGGAGATTAGCTGGAACAAATAGACAGACCAACAAACAAATTTAAACGCACACCAGTTTAAAATAAGCTGTACGTTCAAAGATGCGGGTCCCAAGTTATTTGAACCCAATACTTGAGGGTTTTTATGTCTGTCATTTCTGAACTAAAAAACCTATGACCTTGAAATATTTACGGGACAATATATAAAGTACTACCTTTCTAACAAAAAAAGAATGAGTGAAATCGAACAACGCATTCATGAATTACAGCTAAATACACGTTTTAACTTTCATCCTCTCTCCCAAGGAAACCGTGCTAAATTTCGGGATAAAAAGTATCCTATGTCCTACCTCGGAGTATAAACTCAAATTGTACCAAGTTTCATTTGAATCCATTCAGTAGTTTCGGCGTGATGCGCGGCCAAGATACAGACAGACAGACAAAAATGAAACAAATTGCAGTTTTGGTTTCAGTATCGATTCTATAGTGCCCTCCAATAAAAAATTTCAAAATATCTTCAATGTACAGAATTGGATCTGTTACAGTTTTATTATATTACAAGCGGACACCCGCGATTTCATTCGCGTGGATATTGGTTTTTAAAAATCCCGTGGGAATCATTTTGTTTTTCCTAAGCTCCTTTGAGCTCCTACCTTGCTCAAAACTGGTATAATTTCACGGGCGGATGTTTAGGTAGATCAAAATGTAAACATCCGCCAGAAAAAGTCCCATCAAAATCGATACAGCTTTTCAGAGATAAGCCGGTAATCCTTAAAGTATCCCCTTTCTAACAAAAAAAGAATGAATGAAATCGGACCACGCGTTAATGAATTACAGCTAAGTACACATTTTAACTTTCATCCCCTCTCCCAAGGGAACCGTGCTGAATTTTGGGATAAAAAGTATTCTATATGTTACTCCATAGTATGAACTTAAATCGTGCCAAGTTTTACTTCAATCCATTCAGTAGTTTTAGCGTGATGCGCGCACAAACATACAGACAAACAGATAAACAGACAAACAGACAAACAGACAAACAGACAAACAGACAAACAGACAAAAATTTCAAAAATAGCTTTTTTATGCTCCATTACTTATCCCTAACACTCCCCAGTTATTATCTTGCAAAAATCTTTAATGTACAGAATACAGATACGGCAATTCTACGATTTTATTATATGTATAGAATAGATTATTATATGTATAGATAAATAAATAAATAAATAAATAAATAAACAAATAAATTAATTAAGTATGGATTAATCGGTATAATCCATAGACTGAGACATATATGTAGTAGAGTAGTTAGAGTACATCTCTATCTACCTGTGCCTACTGCCTACCTGTACATTAAAAAAAAGAAGTCTGACAGCCCGCAGCGGGTGTCTAATGAACGTGTGCCAGCCGCGGCGCCAGGCTTGGCGCCAACTTTTGACGAATGACATTCGAATAAGTAATAACGAATAACATTCCAAATTCGAACATGATTCTGCATTCCGTACACTTTGATTGGTTCCTCTTATGTCCATCAATAGTACCAAAGAGAAAATTGCAACTTTTTCTTCGTTACATACTTACAAGTCATGGCAAATAAGTCGACCGGTGACCTTCAATGCGCAGAAGTCGAAAATGAGGTATCTCAGGGTGTGAGGGGTCGCGGGGAGGGCGTGGGGATCGTTGGTAAACACTGATTAGCTCTCACGGATCCCTCGTAAGCGCTGATTGGCTCTCCAATCGTATTGTGTCCCACTCACTCGTACGACGCTGTGCACACTTGAACGTCACCGGTCGACTTACCTGCCGGGGGTTATATTACTTTATATTACTTTAAAAGTGTTAATTATTGAGTTATATACATATAGGTATTGTAAAGTGCTTATATATCTATGTAATAGAATATACAGATAAAGACGACCATAAAAACGAGCTACATCTATACATATAATAAAATCGTAGAATTGCCGTATCTGGACATAGTATCAATAATCTTCTATCTTCTATAATATAATAAAACTGTAACAGATCCAATTCTGTACATTGAAGATATTTTGAAAATTTTTATTGGAGGGCACTCTATAATCGATACTGAAGCCAAAACTGCAATTTTTTTCATTTTTGTCTGTCTGTCTGTCTGTCTGTCTGTCTGTCTGTCTGTCTGTCTGTCTGTCTGTCTGTCTGTATCTTGGCCGCGCATCACGCCGAAACTACTGAATGGATTCGAATGAAACTTGGTACGATTTGAGTTTATACTCCGAGGTAGGACATAGGATACTTTTTCTCCCGAAATTCACCACGGTTCACTGGGGAGAGGGGATGAAAGTTAAAACGTGTATTTAGCTGTAATTCATTAACGCGTTGTTCGATTTCACTCATTCTTTTTTTGTTAGAAAGGTAGTACTTTATATATTGTCCCGTAAATATTTCAAGGTCATAGGTTTGTTAGTTCAGAAATGACAGACATTTATTGGGTTCAAATAACTTGGGACCCGGATCTTTGTACGTACGGCTTATTTTAAACTGGCGTGCGTTTAAATTTATGTTTGTCGGTCTGTCTATTTGTTTCAACTAATCTCAGAAACGGATGGATCGATTTTAACGGAACTTTCAATGGCAGATAGGTGATGTTATAAGGAGTAACTTAGGCTACATTTAGTTTAAGTACATAAAAGAATTATGGGATCCGTTCCGATCCTATATAAAACCTATAAACACGCGAACGAAGTCGCGGGGGTCAGCTAGTATAAGTAATATAATAGTAAGTAATTATTACTGGCTATCCTCTGAAAGGTTGGACAGATTTTGATGGGACTTTCACTGGCGGATTTTTACATTTTGATCTACGTAAACATCCGCCAGTGAACTTTTAACAGTTTTTAGCAAGGTATGAGCTCAAAGGAGCCTAGGAAAAACAAAATGATTCTCATGGGATTTTTAAAAACCAATATCCACGCGAACGAAGTCGCGGGTATCCGCTTGTATTTTATATTATGGTATATTTTCTAAATGCAAAGTCGGTATAGTCGGCCAGCTATCAGCAACATTTTCTGCTTTATTATGCATTTTTATAGCTCGTTTATGACTCACAATGTCATTGACATGTGATCATCCCGTATCTTATAACCAGTATATTCCAAATTCAAACACAATCACCATTAAATCAAATCCCATTCCAAATCAAAGACAAAGTCGTAACTTTTATTGAAATCATAATAATAATATATTTTTATTAGCCGCTCATATTCTAATTTCATTAAAAAATGTTTTTATTTATGACTAGCTGACCCCCGCGACTTCGTTCGCGTGTTTATAGGTTTTATATAGGGTCGGAACGGATCCCATAATTCTTTTATTTACCTAAACTAAATGTAGCCTAAGTTACTCCTTATAACATCACCTATCTGCCATTGAAAGTTCCGTTAAAATCGATCCAGCCGTTTTGGAGATTAGCTGGAACAAATAGACAGACCAAAAAACATAAATTTAAACGCACACCAGTTTAAAATAAGCCGTACGTTAAAAGATCCGGGTCCCAAGTTATTTGAACCCAATACTGAGGGTTGTAATGTCTGTCATTTGGAAACTAAAAAACCTATGACCTTGAAATATTTCCGGTACAATAAATAAGGTACTACCTTTCTAACAAAAAAAGAATAAGTGAAATCGAACAACGCGTTAATGAATTACAGCTAAATACCCGTTTTAACTTTCATCCCCTCTCCCAAGGGAACCGTGCTGAATTTCGGGATAAAAATTATCCTATGTCCTACCTCGGAGTGTAAACTCAAATCGTACCAAGTTTCATTTAAATCCATTCAGTAGTTTCGGCGTGATGCGCGGCCAAGATACAGACAGACAGACAGACAGACAGACAGACAGACAGACAGACAGACAGACAGACAGACAAAAATAAAAAAAATTGCAGTTTTGGCTTCAGTATCGATTATAAAGTGCCCTCCAATAAAAAATTTCAAAATATATTCAATGTACAGAATTGGATCTGTTACAGTTTTATTATATTATAGATAAGGTATATCAGATTTCTTATATTATAAATTATAGCGTTTCCTCATAACGATATGGAGATGGCGCAAACCAGACAAACTCATAAACTGCATGCCTACCTCACAAGATGACAAAATATTTCGTTTGGAATATCTATTTTCGTTTCATACATTCACGATATATACCTAGTAAAATTAATTTGGGGCTGTCCATTAATCACGTGAGGTTCGAAAGGGGGGGGAGGGGTTCGGCAAAAATCACGAAATATCTCAAGAGGTGAGGGGGGGTACAGTAAGATATCACGTGTACTTATTTTTTCGTCAAACGCGTGATTTCTAAACCGAATTAGTTTTCTATAAATAAGGATTAGATTATACTTTATACCGGCCGGCACTTAAAAATAATATTTATGCATTATAAAATTTTTAAGATTCTTTGTAGGTACATACCTACTAAAAATACACGTGATTTTTGGTCGGGGGTGGAGGGGTAGTCTTAAACCTCACCACGTATCACCATGGGGGAGGGAGGTGTTAAAAAATATTAAAAAAACATCACGTGATGTGATAATGGACAGCCCCTTTTTAAACCGATTTTACACACAATGTAATAGTGTGTTAATTTTACGCTGTCTTGCATAAATAACTCTCTGAACTCTTGGCACAAAAGCAAACTAGAACCCAAAGCCTTTTTTTTTTAATTTTTTATTAACAACGCTCTCGACTAATTCACCTTTCAAACAAAAAAAAACGCATTCAAATCGGTCCACCCGTTTGAGCGCCACAGGGGAACAGACAGACACACACATACACACACACAGACACGTCAAACACCCTGTCGTTTTTGCGTCGGGGGTTGAAAAAGCGTGCACTCAGCGTTTGGTTGATTTCTGATGGAACGATATGAAAAAATTTAGAACCTGAAATTAGAGAATAATATGTGTAACTCACAAAGTTGTATGCAATGTGTTTTTTGTTTTAGATATTTTTTATCCGGAATAAAGTTCCGAATTTTTTTTTTTAAGAATTTAAAGACTCAAAGGACTAGAACTTGAGTCATAAACCTAGTACCTAGGTAAAAGAAAAACCTGTAGTACTCTGTACTGCTACACTTGACTGCAAAAAAAAGAAAAGCATTTTTCTCTCAGTAGGTACACTGAACACTTCAGTTTTAAAATTGAATGAATAATTAAGTTATTTAAACTCCATCCGGCAGCGCAGCGTGATTATAATAAAGGGGCGCGTGCCGCGTGCCGGCGCCACGTGTTTCGTAGGTCTCCCACGGTGAAGTGTGTTCGAAATTCGAATATGTCCATCGGCCATTTTAAGCCACTTTTTAGGGTTCCGTAGTAAACAAGGAACCCTTATAGTTTCGCCATGTCCGTCCGTCTGTCCGTCTGTCCGTCTGTCCGTCTGTCCGTCCGTCCTCGGTTAATCTCAGAGACTATTAGTGCTAGAAATCCGTAATTTGGCATGAGTATAAATATTAATCACGCCGACAAAGTGGTGAAATAAAATTTTGATAAATATTTTTTTTTAGGGTAGCTCCCCTACATGTAAAGTGGGGATGAATATTTTTTTTCTCGTCTACCCCATAGTGTGGGGTATCGTTGAATAGGTCTTTTAAAAATACTGTGGGTGTGGGAACATCATTTTTCGATTTCTAGATCCGTTTGTAAAATATGATGTTTTAAAGTGCAAATTTTTATTAGAGTCAAGTGTCCCCCCCCTCTATCAGCCAAATGGCAGTATATAGGAACTTGAAAAAATTCACAGCAGTAGGGTATATAATCAATTTTAAAGGAAAACTATCACGGCTAAGTAGGGTTCACAGGTTAAGGAGTTATATCTGTTTTTCGAGGATTGTGACTACGGAACCCTACACTGCGCGTGGCCCGCCACGCACTTGACCGGTTTTATTTTCAGAACGCCGCGCATTTAATCTTTTTCATGTTTCTGAACGTAGGATTTCTGAAAGTTTTTTTTTTAAATTCTTCAAGTCTTTTTATTTTAATTATTCTCCTAGGAACAACTTAACAAGTTTTGCCCTGCTACCATAATTTTCATTGGTAATCAATCATTAATCAATTACCAATAACACAGAAGTTACTGAAGTGTGCGTTTTTCAATGATGTTTATGTATTCCATTGTAGTTTTTCTGTCTTAAAAGTACCTAAGTTGAGGGTGGCGAGAGGACCTCAAAATTTGGTAGAAAATATTTTTCACATCCATTACGTCAATCAAAAGCTATACTTAGGTAAAAGGAGACTCTTTTCCCTACCTACTCTATGCAATTATGAGTATGTATGTCAGCTACATAGATGTAAGAAGGTATATACATACCTAACTGCTTGTAGGTAGTCGTAGCTATGTCAGCAATGTGGGGAATTCTCCAAAGGGTGTCACATCAAGTCAGTGAAGGTAGTAATTCAAGAATCAAGATGTCTGAGACACGTTCGAGATGGCGCCGTTTGCTTGTCGATTACCATATGATATGTTAATCCGAACTCAGTGAGAATTAATTGTATGGCGATAGGAATGTTTGTTTAATCTCACTTTATTAGGTAACTGCCTCGGTGGCCTAACGGTTGGCGTGATCGACTGCGGATCACGAGGTCCTGGGTTCGATTCACGGGTTGGGCCAAATATTATGAGGTGTCAGGTTTTTCTGTTAAGAAATTCTCAGTGCCAGCTCGGAGCAAGCCCGGAAGTTAGAAGCCCGGAAGCCCGGTTGGAAGTTAGCGGTGTGAGATACACCCCCGTGCCTTGGAGTATCCAAGGCACTGGGAGAGCAAGTAAAGTATCGGAGCCTCGGAGAGCATCAGTCTTGCACCTGGTGAACGTGTCGCATTGGTGTTCCATTGGACTATGAGAGTGAAGGAAATCTGTGTACACACTTATCCACTATAATATCTCCTGCGTAGTTGGCTAATTTCCGCCTCGGTTCAGATTGGCCGCCATGGCCGGAATTCGGTCAGAAGGGGCGCCGTTGGTAACTACCTCGCTGGTCTAGTGGTTAGCATATTCGATTGCAGATCACGAGGTCCCGGGTTCGATTCCCGGGTCGGGCAAAAATTGTTCGGTACCTACTGGGTTTTTTGTCAAGAAATTCTCAGTGCCAACCCGGAGTTGGTAGTTGGCGGTGTTTCATCCCCGTGCCTCGGAGAGCACGATAAGCAGTCGATACTGTAATCACTATCCAAACAAAAACATTTCATGTGAATAATAAGGCCAACTTCCTATCAAAAAGTTTCGGCCATTAAAAGTACTGATATCAAAAATTATGACCAAGTCCTTTGCTAGGCTCGATAAATGAAACCATACAGTTTTAGAAGGTATATCTTCTTCGATCACCCTCAAGCTGTCATACCATTCCTATAAATGATCCTGTTAAAATATTTTTAAATAATTTATGTCTTAGTAATAACACTATAATATGAAGCTCATTTGGGACTGAGAATAGTTTTATTGTTTTCAACTTGACAACATTTTTGCACTCCTTTGAATTTGTTTAATTTAAAAAATGTTGCCAAGTTGAAAACAATAAAACTATTCTCAGTCCCAAATGAGCTTCATATTATAGTGTTATTAGTAAGACATAAATTATTTAAAAATATTTTAACAGGATCATTAGGAATGGTATGACAGCTTGAGGGTGATCGAAGAAGATATACCTTCTAAAACTGTATGGTTTCATTTATCGAGCCTAGCAAAGGACTTGGTCATAATTTTTGATATCAGTACTTTTAATGGCCGAAACTTTTTGATAGGAAGTTGGCCTTATTATTCACATGAAATGTTTTTGTTTGGATCTCACTCCTTTTTTCTAAGTATTTCAAAGTTAATGCAATAAGTATAATGAAGTCTTTTTTCTCTCTTACGCTTCAGTATAATTAGGAATAGAACCCTATCACATTTTACGGTCTGATTAGATGTGGTTTAATCTTCAATACATAGTATAAAACAAAGTCGCTTTCTCTGTTCTAATTGGGTGAATTTTTATTTTGTTCGTCTGTCTGTCAAAATCACAGATAACAGAAACTCCACTCCAGAGTATTTCCACTCAGTGGTCAGTTTCAGAACTTAGAACCATACGGCTTAATTAAGAGAAGATTTTGAGTATTTGACTCTCATTAAGTTTAATGAATAGTATTAGATATTAGTGATACCTAGTAGCCGGAATCAACAGGACACCAAAGTCTCCTCCAAACCTCCAAAGTCGGCCACCCATCCATTTCCTGACTTGGGTCAAGGTTGCTTATCAAAATTATTAAGAAAATCGCGCTTCTGGTTTTATTGGCAAAGACGAATCTCAAACTACTGGAAGGAACGGGCTTAGGCACACAGCTATTAATGTGGCGTACGACATCCGCAAAGAAAGGATTTTTGAAAATTCAACCCCTTAGGGGGTAATATAGGGGTTTAAAATTTGTGTAGTCCACGCCGACGAAGTCGCGCCCGCGACTTCGATAAAAAAATATACCTCTTGGCGTTTTATTATTTACCTACACTTTACTTTTTATTAGAACTCAAGACCAGTAAGATTGACCCCTTGCTAGAAAACTTAAAAAGTCACATCTCCCTAAATAGTGCACCGATTTCGATGAAACAAGAACCATATATAGCTTCGAATAAAGTAAAATACATTTATTAAAACAAAATGAAAATTTGTTCAGTATTTTTTGTGTGATGTGGGAACAGACAGATTTTTATATATCTTTGAATTGGTCAGTGTCTGATGCAACTTTTGGACATTTTTCGATTTTTTCCTTCATATACACACTAAGACTCATCTTCTTACCAAATTTCAACATTCCACATACACGGGAAGTGCGTCATAATTTTGATCAGTCAGTGAGTAGGTCTTGTTTTATGTGATTTTCAAACCTCTGTATCTCAGAAACGGTTCAACTTGAAAATTTGAAACTTTCAATTTATCATCACATCCACGAGTTTAACTTATATTTCAAATTTCGTAGGATTACTATCCCGCGAACCAGAGTTATGAGGGGGGTCAAAACAGCTCGAAATGGATCGTGTAAATAACACACTCATGCGACAAGGCCGGAGGAACTTGGCCTGGCGCACTTCGTGCGCCTAGATCATGTGACAATAGCCGTTAAAACCCCAATCTGAATTGGAGCAGCGTGGTGGGTCTAAATCCTATGAGAGAGGAGTCCTGTGCCCAGCAGTGGGACATTTAAAGGCGGTAGTGGCACCGGCGCTCTGGTGTAGAGAGAACTACTTATACAAGTAAAGTTACAAGCCTGGGGCTCTCCGTGATCTACCAGTACTAACTTGTACCTGTAGGTAGGTATCCACTATCCAGTATTGTATTTGGTAGCCCGGGGCCTATAGAAAGTCTGGGTGGGTAGTTCAAACCGATGTTTAGAGATCTATGTAAGTCGGGTGAGATTCTGATTTAGGCCAGTGTGGACACAACTGAAAGTGTTTAGTGTAGGAATAAAAGATTTTTTTTTATAAAAATCTTTTATCTAAAACTGGGTTACTTTTCTAAACTGATTTCAAAAAAAGGAGGAGATTCTTAATTCGGCGGAATCTTTTTTACTCTTGGCGAGCAGCGGGAAGCGAGTGTGTAGTTCCGATAGTTTTGTCGCTGGGTGCGAGTAGCGAGTGTGCGATTGCGACGGGCGATAAAGCTTGGTTTACACACATTATGTTGTCAAGTAGTTAACTAAATTTTAACTTAATTTTAAGTGAAATAATGCATGTAAACAGTGAGTTTAGTAATAAGTTGCAAGTTAAAATTTAGTACGCAAGTAAACAAGTAGAATAGAATTAAGTATGTCTATTTTTCGGTTAAGTCGCCGCGCCCCACGCCGCCGGTGACTAGAGATGCAATTTCGCGCAGGAAAGTGTTTTTTCATTGAAAATTTCATTGTTAATTTCTTCTGTGACTTAACTGAGCACTTATAAAATTACAGAGTTTATTATTTCATGCACTTCGCTGTTCATCTCGGTATGAATTTGAGAGCTTTACTAAATTACTTGTCTGGTTTCGTGAAAACGCTTACTTAAAATTAAGTCGCTTAAAATTAAGTTAAAATTTAGTTAACTAGGGGAGAGGGGGGCAGTTTCGAACAGAGGCAGTTTTGAATTGTTTGTTTTATGAACGAATCCTTTACCATTCTTAACCTCTAAAACTATTTTAATACTGGTAACATTGACCTAAACGTCTGTCAGTTCCCGACTAACGTCAATGTCAGTGTAATTTTGAAAATCATTTGCCGGTTTGTTTACGAACGCCAGAGTAAATAAATATTTTTTTATTTGTAAGCAAATTACTGACAAAGTAAGTATTATTTTCAAGTTGTTATTATTTTATTGCGTTGAATATATTATATCCCGAGTATTACAAATGGAAATTAATTTGAACTCAAGTAAGTTTTTCGTCCAGAGATGTTTATTTATGCAAGATAGTGTTGGGGCAGATTTGAACAAAATTGCTGGGGCACTTTTGAATAAAATGTTCAAAAGTGCCCCTATAGGTATCTAACCAAGTAAATACGCATCCATCATGAGATTTTAAATTTTTAATTGGTCTCTTGTTTCAGTCATCATGGTAAGAAATTACAAAAAGAAAAAAGAAAATTCTGTGAATGAAGACGATGCCGAAAAAATTTTTGTTTCCTGACAAAGAAGATCAATCTTTCATTCCTATTATGGATATTGTGAAGAAACTTCCAAAACCATGTCCTACTGCAGGAACTTCACGAACAGCTGCTCTTTTAACCTTCAAATTTGACTTTAGTAAATTTAAGCTGGGCTAAGTTCTAACCACCAATGTTTTAATTTGTTTCTTTTTAATTTTTTATGTTTTTTCGTCCTGACCTTTAAGGCTATTTTGATTGTTTATTTTATAATTTAAAGCTTTGAAAGTTCCAAAGACTCTTATGTCATATTTTTAAGATAAGTAAGTATTATATATTGTATATCAAGGTACCTTTATGTGATTGTTTTGCAATATTCATATTGATCCCTTTTATAACTTGTAAGTTAACTATCTTGTTCAAGACTGCCCCAGACTGTTTAGAGTTTTATACTATTTATTTAAGTAACAACTAGTGTAGGTATAAATGGCTATGTTCAATGATAATATATGATGCAAATAACTTAAATATAGTGTTGATTATATTCTAAGTTACGTGTTTTTTATTTTATCCTGATTTTTCAATACTGCCCCTAAGGGTTTCAAATGTGCCCCGCGGATGGGGCAGATTTGAACAAAATATGGTTTTAAAAAAAATGGAAATTAAATTAGTTTGATGGGTCAAAATAAATAAATATAATTTTTATTATTTAGTATAAAGCCCATATCTATTTATAAAATATAATACATCTTGATTTGTAACACCATATGAGAAATATAATTTAATAACTAAAAAGTGTTCAAAGGTGCCCCCCTCTCCCCTACTTGATAACTTACTATGTGTAAATTAACCTTTACTCGCGCCACTCGCTCACGGCGGCGGCGGTCTTTTGGTCTCTCGGCGTGAGTTTTGACCAAGTGAGCATCGCAGAGAGAGTATTATAAGTATCTTTGCTAGCTCTTGTCGCTCAGCGACAAACTGGTGGAGCGAGTCCTCGCCGGCATGTGAACAATCAGCGATCAACCCTTAATATATGCATCTTTTTTGTTTACACGGATTGTATATCTATTGTACGTTTCTTGAGCGGAAAATAGCCTATACATAGTCGCTTCCTCGCCGGCGGTGAGACAAGTGCCTAAGCACTGACAAACTGCAAGACACGTACAGCTACACTGACAGACCAGTGTCGAAATGCGCGTTAAACCTAGCGTTAAACCAATAAACCATTTAATAAATTATTATTATTAATACTACACTACTAATTATTATTATTAAACTACTAGCTGATCCCCGCGACTTCGTCCGCGTGGATATAGGCTTTTATATAGGATCGGATTGGATCCCATAATCCTTTTTTGTACCTAAACTAAATATAGCCTAAGTTACTCCTTATAACATCACCTATCTGCCATTGAAAGTTCCGTCAAAATCGATCCAGCCGTTTCGGAAATTAGCTGGAACAAATATACAGATCGACAAACATAAATTTAAACGCACAGCAGTTTAAAATAAGCCGTAAGTTCAAAGATCCGGGTCCCAAGTTATTTGAACCCAATAAATGTCTGTCATTTCTGAACTGAAAAACCTATGACCTTGAAATATTTATGGAACAATACTTAAAGTACAACCTTTCTAACAAAAAAAGAATGAGTTAAATCGAACTACGCGTTAATGAATTACAGCTACATAAATACATGTTTTAACTTTCTTCCCCTCTCCCAAGGGAACTATGCTGAATTTCGGGATAAAATGTATCCTATGTCCTACCTCGGAGTATAAACTCAAATCGTACCAAGTTTAATTCGAATCCATTCAGTAGTTTCGGCGTGATGCGCGGCCAAGATACAGACAGACAGACAGACAGACAGACAAAAATGAAAAAAATTACAGTTTTGGCATCAGTATCGATTATAGAGTGCCCTCGAAAAAAAATTTTCAAAATATCTTCAATGTACAGAATTGGATCTGTTACAGTTTTATTATATTATAGATAGATTATTAATATAAATTTAATAAATATTAATATAAACATGAGATGCGTGCTGTAGGTACTGTAACTTGACACGTACAATTATAATATTTATGTGACGTTAGCGTTTCCTGCAATACGTTATACGCACAAGTCGATAACCGGGGCAGTTGCACTGACTCGTGAAAATACCTATTGTGATAATGATTTTATTATTGTAATAAATTGTACGTGATACTTAGTAATTGTAACCGGCAGACATATTGGCGGCCGTAATCAGTTAGTAAAGCTACTGTGAGTTTGGTTAGTGTTTACTACGAGTATAATATTACCAGGAGTGTAAAGTCTAATGCACAATGGGTCAACAGACAATACACTCAGCCAATGCATTCGGCGAATGTGTGCAAGGTAATTTCGCGCTCGGCCAACGCTTACCGAATTGCCGAATGGTGTTGGTTTTTTGACCAGATACACGTCATAGAATTTTGACGCAATTCTAAAATTCAGCATTTGACGCATTCTAAAATCTCCAGTACTGTGCGAATTATGGCAGCAACGACGACGTGTTATGTTTGTACCTATATGAAAATCCACAAAAGTTAAGCGCTGTCCGCACGCGGCAAATATACTCCAAATGGCCCTATACACATTGATGGTGGGCATTGGCCGAGCGTTTTAGGCCAATGTGTCCACAGTACAAGGTTCTTGGTAGAAAAAACTCTGAATTTGGCGCTATCCTAAAATTTTTAAGGCAAACTAACATCTAATTTTTTGGTAAAGGCGGAAAAATCTGACGGCTTCTAGGGGTGAAATAAGGTTGTGAGAGGTTTTATCAAACACATTATGGGACTCAGATTTTTAATAATTAACTCCTAGAAAGTTACGAAATGGGAAATATTATTAGAAATATTTTCCCCAGATAAAGTCGCGACTCAGTAGGTTCCTCATTATTTTTACGAAACCTGATCAAAATATCGAAATCAAAAGATCACAGTTGTAATAACTCGTCTTACGAATCGTTTTCGATTTCGAATGCTTATGACATGACGAAATCAGGTATTTCGGCCTTCAAGTGGATGATGCTGCGTTAAGGCGATCGCACACTGCCGCGAGACTGCCAGAGACGCAAAGGCCGCAGGACAGGAGGCGCGCTACAATTCAGAGATATACCTATTAATCTAATTCATTATCTAGACTCTAGAGTCATAAGACCTGGCACTTATTTAGTCTAATAGTTATGCCTTGCTATCCAAAGAGTAGGTTATACATATGTACATAAAATTATAGGTACTCTACCTAGTTATAGAGAATTATAATTGTTAATAAAATGTGCAAATTAGGATGACGTTATGTGCAACTGCAATGCACGCTATATGTAAAAATTACATTAGATTTAGAAAGTGTAGCAATAGTTTTTGAATTAGTCAAAAATCAAGAGCTTTTAGTAATTGAAAAATGGGGTAGCAGAGGTCGTCACGTGGTGTACGATCACGCACTTTTACGGCGCGTCCAATGTTGCTAACGTCTGCGTCACTCGAAATTACAGTACTGAGAAATACGGCTCTTGCGGCTATGGCAGATTGTCTCGTGGTATACGATCACCTTTACTAGAGCCTATGCCCATGACGTTTTGATATATCCCATTTAAATAATTGAATAGTTTCGTCATCTAAAAACCTGAAGCAAATGTTATTATTTATTTATGAGTTCGGATTTCCTCTATTTTTATTTAAACGTGTCATCAATGCTACCTTTAAAAAAAACATGCGCAGAAGAGAGATCCTCCTCAATTTTTGGAAGTTGGTTAAAAATACACAAAAATTATAAAACCAATTCTGGCAACATTATAAAAAAAAATACTTAAATAAGATAGACTTTAGTGGGTCAAATGTAACTAAATAATATGCAAGTAGTGTTTAATAAAGACATCCAGGAAAATTACCTCTTTCAAAGCCATCAGAAAACCTCTACGATGAGTTATGGGTAATTAACTGTTATTTTCATTGTCTGTAACTTAATTACTCAGACAATTAGAAGTAGGTAACTAACTATAAAACATCTTCTTTATAGTTTTAAACCGACTTCTAAAAAAAGGAGGAGGTTCTCAGTTCTACGCGTATTTTTTTTTGTTTATTAAACATATATTATACGTACATACCTATAGATCTATTTAACTATGTATGGTATTATTAATTTATCAATAATAATTATGACATTGTCACACGAGTAGATATTATACAGAGGAAAAGCTACCTAACGGAGAGCGCTCACGGAGCGGTTTGGAATCGCGCCCGCCGCGGCTGCGGGAGAGAGGTTAGAGAGAGCGCGCTCACGAGCCCGCTTGTTTTTGCGGGACCGCAACCGCCGCGGCTGCGGGCGTCGCCCGCCGAGTTGGCGGGCGACGCCCGCAAGACCGGCGGTTATAGTTATATATGAAGAGCTGGCGAACAAAATGTTATATTTTTTAATCCGATGGTCTTTGGCTTGCTGAATAAGAATATCAACTTAATTTTACTTAAAACGGCCCGCAACTGTATCAAAATTGCATCCATAGGTCGTGGTTTCGATCATAACGGCATAATTACAATAAAGTTTCGAAAGATTTGAATAATCAAGCACGTTTTCGTTCAAAATGGATTAATTTCCATACTTTGTAAGATGTCAATCAAAATGATTATTTCTTTTTCAGAAGAAAAATTAGTTTTTTTTACTAAGAATTTTTTTTTAATTAAAAAGTTTATCATTTAAAAACTTTATTCACTAATAAAGTTTTTAAACAATTTATGTTGAAATTGACCTAAACTAACTTACAAATGTCAGACTGACTTACAAATGATAGATTATTGTTGAAAATTAATTAGAATTTTTAGAAATGGTTTACGAATTATTAATTTCATAATTGAAATAGGTTAGAATTAACTGACATTTGATTCATTCAGTGGCGCCGAACCGCCATCTTGAATTATTGGTATAAATACGGGTAATTCGAAGCCATGAATTGAGTCTCCTCCAAAGACTCAACCGACTATTAGATGCTTCAGCGTCTAGGTCGTGATATTTGATTGAGGGCTGCGATAGCAATCACACCCTCATCGAATAAATGCTGCCATTTTGGACTTGGCTGAGTGTAATTAATTAATTAGTATAAAATATATTTGAAAATAGATCTCAGTTAAACTAATCTCTGAGTTGATATAAATTGAGTTATGTGCGGGTGATAAACGCAGATATTTTAATAATAGTTTGATTTAGTTTTAATATTAATTGATAGTCTGCTTCTGGAGTTATGTGTTTACACAAACAAGTTATTGCTTGCAATATTAATTAATTATTATTGCTTCCGTTAACTTATATGAGATAGCAAACTGAATTTAACATATTATTATGTTCAATAAAGTCACAAACTACATATGGGTAAATAAAAATCCACGCCAAAGCTCACTGTAAGTATGTCATTCAGTTTAATATTAATATTTAATATTTCATAGGTTACCTGAATCAATACAGGCCATGCCTCTTCAAACTTTTAAAGTAAAACTAAAGAACTGGCTCATGGAGAAATGTTTTTACAATTTAAAAGAATATAGGTATGACATAAATTCTATTTATTGCAATTAATTTTATATTTATATCTTTAGAACGTTGACATGTATGCTACTTACGTCATTTTGTTTAGTCTTAAAATCAATAATTCAATTTGCACACTAATTTATTAGTTAAATGTGTTGGAAGACAATAAGCTTTAAGATCCATAATATTTGTACCACATTTTTGCAAATAAAGACTCTTACTCTTTAGTTTGATGCAACTATACCGTTTTGTTCGCCAGCTCCTCCTATAAGAAAAATGCGATCGCGCCCGCCAAAAAACCGCAGAGCTTGCGGGCGACGCCCGCAAAGCTCGCGGGCGCCCGCTGCCCGCCTTCTGCGGGAGCCGCGAGCAACCGCCAACTCTGCGGGAGTAAATCGCGTCGTGAGTTTTGCACTCGACATTTGTATGAATTTCGAGTATTGCGGGCCCGCAACCGCGGCGGGCGCGGGTGCGAACCGCTCCGTGAGCGCTCTCTCTAAGAACGTCCAAAATGTATACCTATTCTGATAGGGTTGTCACCTGTTGCATGTGAAAAATTATGGGTAAAAATAATAATATTATATAGTAGTATACATAATATAGCAAGATATGTAATAATGATTGAAAAAATATGTTTTTTATATTATATTACTATACTATATATAAGTTATATACTTACTTAGGTAGGTAGTAGGTACCTACTAAAAGTATATGTAATAGCACATGCGTAGATATCCCTAGCGATAGTACCTACATACTTACTTACTTTTGTAAATTAAGTACCTAGTTACTTAGGTATGTAGTAGGTACTTACTAAAACTAAGTGTGATAGCACATGCAGAGATATCCCTAGTGACAGTACCTAGAATCTAGATACTTACTTACTTTAGTAAATTGAATGAATTAAGTACCTAGTTACTTAGAATGACCCGTTAGCGCGGTTGGCAGTGACCCTGCCTTCCGCTCCGAGGTCGCGGGTTCGATTCCCGCCCCGAGTCTGGGTGTATTTATAATATGTATGTATACCTTTATATAAAATATATATATGTATTTATATGTAAATATGTCTATCAGTTGGCTATTACCTATAACACAGGCATGAAGTTGCCTACTTTAGGAATAGACGGCCGTGTGTGTATGTGTGAGTATTTATTTAATTATTTATTTAGATAGGTACCTTAGATAGGCCCATCGCGATGGCCCATTGCATAGAGGATCTATAACACATTTTAACTTACAACCCGTTTACTAAAAGATAGGACCTCGCTGACAAGTTGCTTTGACTCGCTGGCTCGCAAGACAATACTAACACAGCATACCAAGAGTTTTTCACAAACATTTAAGTTTCATACAATACCTAAATATTCTTAATGATGCTTTTTTGCACACCGTACCCATGCGTCGCAGTGACGTCATCGACGCCAGGTCCAATCTTTTAGTAAACGGGTTGTACCTGGCAATGTTATAACTCAATTATATTCAGTAGAATCTGCTTTCCGAACCAGTAGTAGAGTCTTGACATAGTATCATAAGTGGCACATACCTACTATCCTACAATAAATAAATTCATGTCATTTCAATTAATTTCATTTCATTAATTTTATTGCATAGATATGTAAAGGTAGGTATACTTACTTCACTTGATCTCTAGGGTACACAAAAAAAGAGATTGGAAAAGTGCGCACGACCCACAGCCCTGTCGTTTGTTTACCAACTGTCCTACCAGCGGAGCGTACGTGAACCGTTGGTGAGAGCTCGTGTGTGCGTGAGCGGCGCTATGTGTGAGTGTACCTACAGCGGGCCGCTTGTAGGTAGCTTTCTCTCTGTATAATATCTACTCGTGTGACATTGTTATCGATAGTAGTGATATTTTATGAGAAAAAATTTCGTAAAATACCTACTACTTATACTCAGTCCCTAATTTATGGTTGATAAGAATTAACAACAGCTGATAAGACTAGCAACAAAAGGATGCTACAGGCTACAGTACACTAACAATCGCTGTCACTTCTGAATGACAGATTTAAAAATATTGCTATCCTTTTCCGCAGGAAGCATTATGAAAGAGATAGGTATACATTTAGATTGTCTAATAGTTGCATCGATTATTATTGCTACAATCTCAACTGTGGTGATTGCAATTAGCTGAATTTACGATATTCTCACATGACTAGATATCCCTAGATTCATGTGGTTTTCAATACATTTTAGCCAATAGCGACAGTTTCAATAAAATAGCGAGAGAGGTCAATCAGAGGCGAATGCGATCGTAGACTTTTAGACGATAGAGTAAAGACCCCCTGTTGTAGCAAGAGCACCATAAATACAGGGAATGATAAATTGTGATTATCGCAATGTAATAATCACAACTTTTGTACTAACCCCCCCAAGATTAGGTACTTTTAAAAGTACATATTTACTTAAGTTATATTCGAATTACCTACTCACCGTAAATTACTTCTAACTGTAATCCACCTGTTAATGTAATCCAAGTCCAACAAAATAACAAGAATCTGTGTCACACTAAAATCCTTAATTTAAAAAAAAGGATCAAAAGAACTAGAATCCAAAGCCGTATCATTCACATTCCACACAATTCCTCACCAAACTTGGCACTTTAAAAAAACCTTGCGCTTTATTTATTAAAAAAAAAACAAAAACAAAATGGACGTCTGTTTTCGTCCTCTCGCACGCGGCACTGGCGCGATGGACGATGAATCACGAATAAGGCAAATACTACCAATTAAACTTGTACAATAGGATATTTTAAGATGTTTTTGCTATAATTAATTGCAAGCGATTCTCAACTTTATATCTAAGTTGTTATAGTATTTAAAGTGTTTGTTTGTTTCGCAAAGTTTTTCACACTCACACTTCAGCGCAGACTAAACAAAAGAGATGGAGTGGAACACTCATAAAAGGAATATTTTTAAAACCACTAAAATAAAGCCCTTTGCCATGCCATAAACATACCGTTGTATTGCAAAAATGTTCGGATGGAGAGGTAGTATATTAATTGGCTTCTTGATGTGTTACAAATTATCCCCTTCGGAACATGATGATTCATGCCTGGAAGGCCTGATGCTTTTGTTTGACAGCTATGGAGTAACGAAGGCAAACATTCACTTACTATTGGCTAAAATTTACTGTTACAGTCACAATTATTAATAGTATTCCTTCAGTACCTTCCAGCCAATAGTGGAAAAATGTCAGCCAATCAGAGATGATTGCAACTGTCACACGGTAGCTGTCAAACTACGGTAATGATCCCCTGGACACTGTTCGTTATGCCGTACAAAATATATATTTTTTGACGTTATAACATCTTATAAATCTACACGCACGAAAAAGCATGACTCACTGTCACGTACCGCGAGCAAGCGAGAGCGCAGAACAAGCGATAGAGAAGGCACGATCGGCCTAAGCGTTCGGCTTGTGACGCATGTATCTCTCTTTGTTTCTTATGACGTTATCACGTAAAATTATCATCCATAAACCGTCTTTACTGGCAACTAATTTTTTTTAATAGTTTTGCTATACTTTTTATACTCAAAGCTCTGTTTAATTTATTGCACACTCGAGACCTTGGTCACTCATTTATAGGAGCTCCATTCTTTGTCTATCTTTTTCCGTAGTCTATGTATTGGAGAAACTATGACGTATTTCTATGACTCAACATGACTACAAGTTCAAGACTTCCTAGTAATATGACGCTATACCTAGTAGTAAGTTATTTAATTCACGACTACTTTTGTGGCGTTAATTTACCGTTTTAGTTGATACAGGAACTATGTAAGTTATTTCATTATTTGCATATTAAGTAATTAAAATTGCGGCAGCAAAATACTAACATCGAACCATACTCTACTTGGTTCTATAATACGTACTACGAGTATAAGTATGCTTGCTTACGTCAGATAGACAGCCTTCTTGTTTTCACCCGACTGCGCGATGCACAAGAGTGGTAATGTGTTTATCAGTAGGTACGTTTGTTCCTTTGTGGCACTCTAGAGAGTAGAGACTAAACGCGTGGGTCGATTTTGTTAAGTCGTAGGTACGGAGTTAGATTTGCCGTGTCAACGCGATTGTTGACGAGAACATAAAAATTTGAAAAATTCAAAGTGGTGAATTTTGGACGCCATAATATGGGGTTCAAAAATTTTTTTTTCCAAATCCTGTCGAGTGGGGTATAGATAGATAGAGTGCATACACAGGTGCGCTCTTTATAGTGAAGAGTATAGGAAGGAGTGAAGGCAGGAAAGGCCCACACACTCGTGCCCTATAATATCTCCTGTGTAGTTGGCTAGCTCTATAATTATTTTATTAGGGACTAATGAGGATTATAGCGAATGTATACCTATTACCTACAATTAAAAACAAATGCAACACGACCGGAAAAAGATCAGGCGCAGAACCGACGGGTTTACGTGCTCTCCGAGACACGGGGGTGTAACTGATACCACCAACTTCCAACACCGGGCTGGCACTGAGAATTTCGTGACAGAAAAATCCAATACCTCATAATTTTTGTTCCCGACCCGGGAATCGAACCTAGGACCTCATGATCCGCGGTCGATCACGCTAACCGCTAGACCGCCTAGGCAGTTAGTCCACCATCACCACCTCCACTACAGCCTTTTTTAACATCCCACTACTGGACATAGGTCTCCTCTCTCATAGGAGAGAGGGATTAAGAGAGCTTAGACCCACCACCCTACTCTCTTCAGGTGGTAACCCTGTTTTTCATACAAATAACTCATTCTATTTTTAAATGACAACTGTCAAAATTCCACCGAATTAAAAATCAGACTATACAAGAATTAATCAAAGAGCTTTCACGTGATTTTAAGAAACTTATCGCGAATGAACGTATTTTACATAATAATAATTTAATGTTGCATAAACCTAGTTCAAAACACTTAACGCCCGCTAAAAGGTCGTGCACCGATTATGCAAACCACATTTTTCTGCTGTGTCACGTACATTTTGTATTCTAAGGTCGTGTCCAATTCTCGCGCTGAGCTGTTGGAGCGATCGTTGGTGAGACAGTGACAAATGTCTGGTGTTGTGCGTCTATAATTTATTTATTTATTCGTCTTACCTCGTGCTAGAATTCCGTCTATTATTTTATTGTAGTCTGTGTTTTGTTGTCCTCAATACACGGTGGAAACTTTTAGCACAGTTAGTGCGCTCAGGCGTTTATTTTCTCAATATAGAAGAGATATTCTTTTTTTTAATTATTCATCTACAAGTTAACCCTTGACTGCGATCTTATTTGGTGGTACAAGTCACAGCAAATAAGTCGAGCAATGACCTTCAATGCGCAGAAGTCGAAAATAAGGTATCTCGGGGTGTGAGGGTGTCGCGGGGAGGGCGTGGGGATCGTTCGTAAGCACTGATTAGCTCTCGCGGATCCCTCGTAAGCGCTGATTGGCTCTCCAATCGTATTGTGTCCCACTCACTCTTACGACGCTGCGCGCACTTGAAGGTCACCGCTCGACTTACGTGCCGGGGGTTATAACATGAAAGCGGGCTGACTTGGAAGAGCTGTGACAGTTTTAATAAAGCTCGTAGTTCGTACACCTGATCGAGTTCGTACCGTAAATTGCTTGTATATAAGTGGTTTATTTCCAGTCTCATAAGTCATAGTTATTTTTGTCTAAATGGCCAATGGCTTTTTGACGACAATAGTTTAGTCACCTGTTTTAAAAACACCATCAAATTATTTTATTCTCTATGGTTTATTTAATATCTGTGAGACACGCGAAGTCCGAAGAAAATATAGAGCAATGTAATATTGTAAGTATTTATAATAATTTTAAAATAACTTTCATATCTCTATATCTATTAAAAACACTGAATTATATTTACATATCAATTTGAATAGAATAAAAAATATTTTATTCAAATAAACTTATTAAAGTACTTTTGAATCGTCAAGTGAATCTACCACTGGTTCGGAATATCGTTCCTACCAACAGGGTTCCGGCAACAAACTCGACGGTTATTCGGGTTCCTTTTTCTGGGTGGTTTAAAAAGAAATAACAACGAAGGAGTTAGGATAGAAGGGGATGGCGGGGTAACCTATCCGAGACGAAGTGCCCCAACTCCTGAGCTCGCTTCGCTTGCTCTTGGACAAGTTCTCTCTACGAGACGGAAGACCGGTCGACGGAGCCCCGCCGGTCGTTTGAAATCCGAAAAAACATAAATTTAAAATTTAAAAAACCCCCGACATTCGCCATTTTGTAGCGGCGGCCATCTTGGATTTGCAATAGTGCTATTCTACTAGTCAAGCCCTTTCATTTGATACCCATATTGAGGGAGTTGTGAAAAAATATGTAATCCGCCATTTTGTAGCGGCGACCATCTTGGATCGATTTTCATCAAACATAGCTAACAACACTCGACTAATTCACCTTTCAAACAAAAAAAAAACACTTTCAAATCGGTCCACCCGTTTGAGCGCTACAGAGGAACAGACAGACACACACACACAGACACGTCAAACTTATAACACCCCGTCGTTTTTGCGTCGGGGGTTAATAATACTTAGTCCATTGATTTTCGTTGCGTAGTCACCTTACTTTCTGTTATTTCACTTCAAAACAACATGATATCAGCGCCTCTAATGGTGGATAATGTAACTATTTTACGATATTATGATCACTAATATTTGACCATGGGGGTTATTCTGTAACTTAGTTAGCAACTGGAAATAGTTGCCAACGAATTAGTTCGATATACATTGCTGCTTTACTGTGTAAAATTATGAAAACCCTTTATATTTCCCACAGTAAAGCAGCAATGTATATCAAACTAATTCGTGGGCAACTATTTTCAGTTGCTAACTAAGTTACAGAATAACCCAGCATATCATGAAGTAGCCATGGGTTTAACTGTTGATATCATTAAACGGTGATCATATTGTGGCCGACCATTTCGTGAAACGGTTCTGTTTCATGAAACGGTTCTGTTTCATGAAACGGTTATGTTTCATGAAACGGTTATGTTTCATGCAACGGTTCTGTTTCATGCAACGGTTCTGTTTCATGCAACGGTTCTGTTTCATGAAACGGTTCTGTTTCATGAAATGATCGGCCACGTCATGAACATGAAGTTATCATGTGGCCCACGTGGCCACAACATATCTAACAACTTCCAACTTGACACAGTTTGACAGTTGACAGAAAACCCAATACCTACCACATAATTTAAAAAACAAGTAACAAATAATACAAAGTAGATAATATGTAGTATTACGAAACCCCAGTAATTAGTAATCAATTATTGTACGCAACTACGAGGTCGCATCGAAGGCCGCTAACGAATGGTGTCTTCCCACGTACGACGGATAACCTTTGAGATGATGTTAGATCATTTTATTGTTATAATAAATTAAGTATTATTATTTATGTTTCCCACAGAGATCCGGAAATAAACTTAAAATAATAGCTGAATGTGGCTAATTCTGTTGTACACAATCTCTAAACATAAACTAAATTGACAGGTTTAAAAATAGTGCTATCCCCTTCAGCAGGGAGGATTTTGAAAGAGACAGGAATATATTTAGACCTGTCATTTTAGTTTAGACGAGCGGATACCCGCGACTTCGTTCGCGTGGATATTGATTTTAATAATCCCGTGGGAATCATTTTGTTTTTCCTATGCTCCTTTGAGCTTAAACCTTGCTAAAAACTGTTAAAAGTTCACTGGCGGATGTTTAGGTACATCAAAATGTAAACATCCGCCAGTGAAAGTCCCATCAAAATCGGTCCAGCCTTTCGGAGATAAGCCAGTAGTCTTTAAAGTATCTACTTTCTAACAAAAAAAGAATGAATGAAATCGGACCACCCGTTAACGAATTACAGCTAAGTACACATTTTGCCTTTCATCCCCTTTCCCAAGGGAACCGTGCTGAATTTCGGGATAAAAAGTATCCTATATGTTACTCCATAGTATTAACTTAAATCATGCCGAGTTTCATTTCAATCCATTCAGTAGTTTTTACGTGATGCGCGCACAAACATACAGACAAACAGACAAACAGATAAACAGACAAACAGACAAACAGATAAACAGACAAACAGACAAACAGACAAAAATTTCAAAAATAGCTTTTTTACGTTTTATTACTTATCCCTAACATCCCCAGTTATTATTTTGCAAAAATCTTCAATGTACAGATACGGCAATTCTACGATCTAGGCGCACGAAGTGCGCCAGGCCAAGTTCCTCCGGCCTTGTCGCATGAGTGTGTTATTTACACGATCCATTTCGAGCTGTTTTGACCCCCCTCATAACTCTGGTTCGCGGGATAGTAATCCTACGAAATTTGAAATATAAGTTAAACTTGTGGATGTGATGATAAATTGAAAGTTTCAAATTTTCAAGTTGAACCGTTTCTGAGATACAGAGGTTTGAAAATCACATAAAACAAGACCTACTCACTGACTGATCAAAATTATGACGCACTTCCCGTGTATGTGGAATGTTGAAATTTGGTAAGAAGATGAGTCTTAGTGTGTATATGAAGGAAAAAATCGAAAAATGTCCAAAAGTTGCATCAGACACTGACCAATTCAAAGATATATAAAAATCTGTCTGTTCTCACATCACACAAAAAATACTGAACAAATTTTCATTTTGTTTTAATAAATGTATTTTACTTTATTCGAAGCTATATATGGTTCTTGTTTCATCGAAATCGGTGCACTATTTAGGGAGATGTGACTTTTTAAGTTTTCTAGCAAGGGGTCAATCTTACTGGTCTTGAGTTCTAATAAAAAGTAAAGTGTAGGTAAATAATAAAACGCCAAGAGGTATATTTTTTTATCGAAGTCGCGGGCGCGACTTCGTCGGCGTGGACTACACAAATTTTAAACCCCTATATTACCCCCTAAGGGGTTGAATTTTCAAAAATCCTTTCTTTGCGGATGTCGTACGCCACATTAATAGCTATCTGTGTGCCTAAGCCCGTTCCTTCCAGTAGTTTGAGATTCGTCTTTGCCAATAAAACCAGAAGCGCGATTTTCTTAATAATTTTGATAAGCAACCTTGACCCAAGTCAGGAAATGGATGGGTGGCCGACTTTGGAGGTTTGGAGGAGACTTTGGTGTCCTGTTGATTCCGGCTACTAGGTATCACTAATATCTAATACTATTCATTAAACTTAATGAGAGTCAAATACTCAAAATCTTCTCTTAGTTAAGCCGTATGGTTCTAAGTTCTGAAACTGACCACTGAGTGGAAATACTCTGGAGTGGAGTTTCTGTTATCTGTGATTTTGACAGACAGACGAACAAAATAAAAATTCACCCAATTAGAACAGAGAAAGCGACTTTGTTTTATACTATATGTATTGAAGATTAAACCACATCTAATCAGACCGTAAAATGTGATAGGGTTCTATTCCTAATTATACTGAAGCGTAAGAGAGAAAAAAGACTTCATTATACTTATTGCATTAACTTTGAAATACTTAGAAAAAAGGAGTGAGATCCAAACAAAAACATTTCATGTGAATAATAAGGCCAACTTCCTATCAAAAAGTTTCGGCCATTAAAAGTACTGATATCAAAAATTATGACCAAGTCCTTTGCTAGGCTCGATAAATGAAACCATACAGTTTTAGAAGGTATATCTTCTTCGATCACCCTCAAGCTGTCATACCATTCCTAATGATCCTGTTAAAATATTTTTAAATAATTTATGTCTTACTAATAACACTATAATATGAAGCTCATTTGGGACTGAGAATAGTTTTATTGTTTTCAACTTGGCAACATTTTTTAAATTAAACAAATTCAAAGGAGTGCAAAAATGTTGTCAAGTTGAAAACAATAAAACTATTCTCAGTCCCAAATGAGCTTCATATTATAGTGTTATTACTAAGACATAAATTATTTAAAAATATTTTAACAGGATCATTAGGAATGGTATGACAGCTTGAGGGTGATCGAAGAAGATATACCTTCTAAAACTGTATGGTTTCATTTATCGAGCCTAGCAAAGGACTTGGTCATAATTTTTGATATCAGTACTTTTAATGGCCGAAACTTTTTGATAGGAAGTTGGCCTTATTATTCACATGAAATGTTTTTGTTTGGATTTTATTATATGTATAGAATAGATTTAGAGATTGTGTACAACAGAATCGGCCACATTATTTGCCTATAAATAAATAAGTTTATGGTGATTCTTCGTTAGAACTAGCTATAGGTTTTCGGTAGGTAGGTATCTAGCTTAGGTTTTTTAGGGTTCTGTACCCAAAAGGTAAAACAGGTCCCTATTACTAAGACTCCGCTGTCCATCTGTCTGTCTATCCGTCTGTCATCAGGCTGTCTCATGAACCGTGATAGTTTAGACAGTTTAAATTTTCACAGATGATGTATTTCTATTGCCACTATAACATCAAATACTAAAAAACAGAATAAATAGTTCGATGAGAATAAAATAAAATATTTAAGGAGGCTTCCATACAATAAACATGATTTTTTTGCTCGATATTGACAACGGCAACATGTAGACTCTTGAAATATTTAGATACAGAATATGTACAGAATATTCACTTTTAAAATAAATAATTAAATTAAAATATTTAAAGGGTTTTTTTGCCGTTTTATAAGCACGGAACCATTCGTGCGCAAGTCCGACTCACACTTGGCCGGTTTTGTTAATTTTAATTCCTGCAAACCAAGCACTTAGTTTTTTTTAATCACGATGCGTCTCCATCGGTTATTCATTTCTCATTTCTGCTGTACGCCCGCGGGCCGTAATTACTGTTCATGTCTTCGGCCATTTTCTAGGCCTTTAAAAAAATATTTTTTATCTTCACAAGCGAGCGCATTCATTAGTACCTACCACACCGGTCAATGCCCTCACGCATATCGCACGTAGGGCTGCGCTTAGACGATGCTCTATTTTATCGATTTATCGATAAATGGAAACAATATTTATTTATTTTAGCCTATGTGTACCTACTAACTGCCTCGTTGGTCTAGTGGTTAGAGTATTCTACTGCAGATTACGAGGTCCCGGGTTCGATACCCTGGTCGGGCAAATATTGTTAGGTATTGGGTTTTTCTGTCAAGAAATTCTCAGTGCCGGCCCGGAGTTGGTAGTTGGCGGTGTTTCACCGTTTATCACGTGACAATAGTCGTTAAAGCTCGCCAACCCACATTGGAGCAGCATTGGAGGTCTCAGCTCTATATCCTTCTCTCCTATGAGTGATGAGGCCTGTGCCCAGTTGTGGGACGTTAAAAGGCTGTAGTGGAGGTGATTGATGGTGGATGTATACCTACTACGAAACTGTTGTGAAATAAATGTGAGAAAGATACCTATACTTACTTCTTAATAAATCTCCAGTCCCTGTCGCGTAACTAGAAAGAGATGGCGATACAATCGACAATCATATCTTAGAATTGTTTTCGCTGACACATTATTTTATAAATTTTTTCCTCTCAGTCGAAATCAATTTACTTTACTTTTAATTTTCTTTACTTTATCGGGATCGTTACAGATTTTCTCGAATCTGATTAAATCGCCGATGAGAAGGTCTGACAAGTGCAATTACGAAGTGAAAAGGGCAAAACAATTTAACAACTTGGAAAAAAAAAACGTGATTATTGATTTTAATGTTGTAAAAGTGTTAAATAAATTGGCAAGTGATACCTTTTTCATAATTGAATTACAAGTTTTTTTTTTATAATTCAATTGTGACCTCTCTTTCGGGGGACCGAATTTGTGCCCCGGCACGCACCTCTACTTTTCGGAGTTATTTGCGTTTAAAGCAGTGAAATATCACTCGCTTTTCACCGTGAAGGAAAAATCTTGACGAAACCTGCTTGCCTGAGAGTTTTCCATAATATTGTCAATGGCGCGTGAAGTTTACCAATCCGCACTTGGCCAGCGTGGTGGACTACGACCTTAAAAACCTCCTCAATCCGAGAAGAGACCCGCGCTTTATCAATCTAAAAGGATTAATTAAAGCAGGATTTATGAATTGATACTTATAAGCTTCACTTTTATAAACTATCGATATATAATATATATGTCACATCACTACAAAGCAACAGTACACTAAATAAAAGCAAAGTCATAATATCCTGTACCGCACGTGCGATGGCCGTCAGTTCGACTCCGGCTTAGTAACCAACACTGCCCATCTTCTCTTAGGGGAGATGCTTTACCCAGCATTCTCTTTTGCCAGAGTACCGGACCACTAGGTCATAAAAAGATGTGTAAACTCGTCAATACCCTATATAGTTAAATTACCACTACAGCCCTTCAACTACTGAGCTAAAGCCCCTTTCTTATAATAGAGATGGATTTAGAAATTAACCACGCTGCTCCAATGAAGGTTCGAGGGCTTTGACGACCTTTGTCACGTGAATTGATAATAACCGAGACTAACGGCTTAACGTGTTCTCCGCGTGAAGCACCACCAAGTACCAATTCCGGGCTGGCATTAACAATAATTTCTTGACAGAGAAACCCAACAACTGACAATTAAATACCCGATCCGATCGAATCGAAAATCGAGCTCAGGACCTCGTAATCCGCAATCGAATATAGTAATCACTAGAACAACGAGGCAGTTACCCTTTCTATGTACCCAAAGTCCTCTAGTCCATAAACGTTATTTTGCCGTGAAAAATTCCGTTTGATTCACCGTGTGTAGACACGGTCATCAGTGTTGTATGATACAATTGAAAATGGACGTTTGTTGACAAGCACGAGGGTACTACGGCACGACGCCGCCGTATGCATCGTACCTGTCAACACGGCGACACGGCGAATCAACCAAAATTGTCACGGCAAAAAACGTATGTGAACAAGAGGCCTGAGTCTCCTCTTAAGCGTGTCACTCGTTGATTTCATCTCGAAGCAGAGCCTATAACATCCACAATACCACATTTAGACTCGAGCACCTCCATTGAGCGCTCAGATGAATGGAGATTTGCCTCTCCACTTGAAAGATGGACGATAAATAAATATTAATATGTATGTATATATGTACGTGCGTACGGAACTTATAAAAATAACTGTTTAATTCACGCTACTCGATAAAGCTTCGTCCTTTTAAAAAGGTACATTTAAAGAAAAATTAAACCGATTTAATCGGTCCAGCAATCTCAGAAAAATCGGTGTACCAATCAAAAACATTTGTGACATGAGATCGCAGCCAAGGACTAACCTATAGAAGTTTTTTTTTTTTGGTATTCCTACTTACTGAAAAAAAATATGGTAAGACTTATTTTTAACCCCCGACGCAAAAACGACGGGGTGTTATAAGTTTGACGTGTCTGTGTGTGTGTGTGTGTGTGTGTGTGTGTGTGTGTGTGTGTCTGTCTGTTCCCCTGTGGCGCTCAAACGGGTGGACCGATTTGAATGCGGTTTTTTTTGTTTGAAAGGTGAATTAGTCGAGAGTGTTCTTAGCTATGTTTGATGAAAATCGGTCCAAGATGGCCGCCGCTACAAAATGGCGGATGATATATTTTTTCACAACTCCCTTGATATGGGTATCAAATGAAAGGGCTTGACTAGTAGAATAGCACTATTGCAAATTCAAGATGGCCGCCGCCACTAAATGGCGAATGTCGGGGGTTTTTTAAATTTTCAATTTACACTTGTTAAAAGCATGTCTACTACAGGGGGTAACAGGAGAATACTCTCGGAAACGAAGACATGTAATAATACTGATGATTACTGATAAAATACCATAAAAAACGTGAAAAAACATTTTTACAAAAATAAATTGACTTTTTTGTGCAATACTTATAACTTACCCGTTTTACAGAACTGTAATTGAAAAAAAAATATGTCGTGTATTTTTTAAACTTCGAAACGTAATTCAAATAAAATCTGCTGACGCTGGAGGTCAACGAACGTTGCGTTACCTTTTTTTTCAAAGATAAAAGAACCGACTTCAATCCATTCGAACTAAAAAGTTCAACTTCATCAACAGGTCTGGCAATCTCAGAGAGCTTAGTGACATATATGTACATTTATGCTTATAACTTCGTACATAAGAATGATAACTCGATGTGCTATACACTAAAACCTTCCTGAAAGTATTTAGATTACGATAGTGAAAAAATCATCAAAATCGGTTCATTCGTTGCGGAGATAATCGCGAACATACATACATACATACATACATACGTACGTAGTACGTACATACATACATACATACGGGTCGAATACAGAACCTCCTTTTATTGAAGTTGGTTAATAAAATAAGCGAGTAGGTATGTACACAGCACAGGTCATTTGTAAACGCGAACGTTCAATAGCTAATCTGTGCTGGCTGCGATCTAGGCGTTATCTAGATGACCTACTTCCTTGAGGGCTTATGAACTAGGTACCCACTCTAGTACGTAACTACTCAGTAGAGTTTAGCCACGTTTGATTTGAGTCTCGTTTATTATTGAGATTGTTTGTTTGTTTATATGCATTCTTATTTTCTTAGGGTACGATTTTTTTGGTAAGACTTTAAAGTATAAACATTGACGTAAGTATTATTATTTAAATAATGATTTTTGGGTCTTAAAATCTAAGTTAGCTAACAACTAACTAACAATAAGCTAGTAGGTACCTACTAAGAAAATAGCTAATTATAACAATTTTTGGTCGTCGTCGTCGTCGTTATCAACCGATAGACGTCCACTGCTGGACATAGGTCTCTTGAAGGGACTTCCATACGCCACGGTCTTGTGCCTCTTGTATCCAGCGGCTCCCTGCGACTCTATTGATGTCATCGGTCCACCTATTGGGGGGTCTGCCAACACTGCGCTCCCCGGTGCGAGGTCGCCACTCCAGCACATTGGGACCCCAACGTCTATCGGTTCTCCGAACTATGTGCCCCGCCCATTGCCACTTCAGTTTCGCAACCCGTTGAGCTATGTCGGTGACTCTGGTTCTTCTACGGATCTCCTCATTTCTGATTTGATCGCGGAGAGAAACTCCGAGCATAGCTCTCACGCTCCATCGCTCTCTGAGTGACTCTGAGCTTTCTTATGAGGCCTATAGTTAGCGACCATGTCTCGGATCCGTATTTCATCACTGTTCGAAGACTTTCGTCTTTAGGCGTATTAGAAAGTTGAAAATATTGTTTTTTTTTAGTCAACTTAAAATTACGACAGTATCAACCTAGCTATAAATCACACGACGATACGGTAAAGTTTTCCCACTAGGGAGTAAATTCAAATTACTTCACTACTGTAACTCATAAACAAACAGTGCAATTTCCATTAAATTTAACTATACAGTACGTCTAACAGACCACGATTCGCGAATACTGTATCAACTTACAAAGTACCAACAACAAAATGTCACATCAAATTGAACTTTATGATCCTGGTTTCAAGAGTGAAAAGTTGAAAACTTAAAAGAAGACCAAGACTGGCTCAGTAGGTCACGTCTTCGGTAATTAATTGGCTGCTAATGTAAAAGCTGTTAGCTGTGATAGCCTAGTAGTTAGGACGACCGACTTCTAATCGGAGGTCGTGGGTTCGATCCCGGGCACGCACCTCTAACTTTTCGGAGTTATGTGCGTTTTAACTATTTAAATATCACTTGCTTTAACGGTGAAGGAAAACATCGTGAGGAAATCTGCATGCCTGAGAGTTCTCCATAACGTTCTCAAAGGTGTGTGAAGTCTGCCAATCCGCTTGGCCAGCGTGGTAGACTATGGCCAAACCCCTTCTCACTCTGAGAGGAGACCCGTGCTCTGCAGTGAGCCGGTAATGGGTTGATCATGATGATGATGATGAATGTAAAAGTGCTAGGCAGGTCGGTGTAATGGACGCCCTGGATCTACGCCCGTTTGCATACTTTTCTAACAACACAGTTTTATAGTGTTTTGTTACCAGTATTATTGTGAAAATGTGAAGTCAGTTCTACAACGTTAGTTTTACTTGTAGCAAAACCTGAAAGTAGTTTGCTCAAAATCAGTAACAGAATCGAATCCAACTATTTTTATAATGTGTTATAATTTTGTCCAAAAATATTTTAAAATCCTGCAAGCTTAGGCACAGTGGTTGAAACGAGCATCAGCTGACGATTGGCATATAGCGCGCGGTCATTCAACTCGCGAGTCATGGTGACGATGGCTTGCGAGTTGGGGTGACCATTTTTTTGAGGACATAGACGCAACACAAAAAGCTTATAACTTCGTTTTACATTAGTTTATATGTTATTGAAATTTTGTATAACTATGTATTAAAATGTAAAAATATTTGACACGTGTTTCGGTTTTTGAGCAAAGTAAAACTAACGTTGTATAATTTTATGAACTAACCACCGACGTGTTTCGGCTTCACACCGGTAGTAATAACCCGCTACTATCTCTCCATATTTTATACTTGTACCAAAGGGATTAGACGGCGTTTTCAATAAAAGCTCCCGGCTTGACGATTTCCAACAATTATCGTCATATTTCAATCAATTTACACAAAACTTTAACAAATTATAACCTAAACCTTCTTCATGAATTATTATGTTTATTGGTGAAATCTGAAAACCGCATCAAAATCCGATCAGTAGGTAATTTATTCGAGTTTATCGCGAACAGTGAGACAGACAGACGCGATAGGGGAATTTGTTTTATAATATTAAGTAGTGATATAAATATTTGAAAGGAGCTTGGAAAAAGGTCTGCCTCGTTGGTCTAGTGCAATAGTTCCCAAAGTGTTCCAGGTGGACCCCTAAGGGTCCACGGGAGACTCGACGAGGGTCTACGTTGGCGTGACCAAAAAATGGGGGTTCACGAGTTGTAAGCGGGGGTCCACGAAAATTTATCTGCTTTCGATAATGAAGACCTAAAATGTTGGCTTGACTTCACCTAACAATGTAGGCAGATAATATTTTAAGAAGCTCAGCGACTGTTACTTGTAAAAACTTGCATATTCCATATTCAGTACTTAACTTTACTTTACAGAACTTTACTTTTTGACGTCCACTCACAGCACAATCAATTAACCAATCAATTCTCACTTTTTTTGAAAACTAATTTCGTGGTTGGAACTCAACCGCAATGCAAATTTCCATAGTAAGATATAATATTCATTTTTTTTTTTTTGAGTTTTGGGAATATGGTAGAAATATAGCTACAGGGGGTCCATCGGCACTAGCTAAATTTTGAAAGTGGTCTATGAGCAAAAAAAGTTTGGGAACCCTTGGTCTAGTGGTTAGCGTATTCGACTGCAGATCACGAGGTCCTGGGTTGGATTCCCGGGTCGGGCAAATAATTGTTAGATATTGGGTAGGTACTTTTCAGTCAAGAAATTCTCAGTGCCAGCCCGGAGTTGGTAGTTGGCGATGTTTCATCCCAGTGTCTCGGAGAGCACGTTAAGCAGTCGGACCCGGTTATTATCACTATCATGTGACAATAGTCGTTAAAGCCCGCTAACCCGCATTAGAGCAGCGTGGTGGGTCTAAGCTCTAAATCCCTCTCTCCTATGAGAGAGGAGGCCTGTGCCCAACAGGGGGACGTAAAAAGGCTGTAGTGGTGGTGTTGGTGGAAAAAGGAGAAATTGGAAAAAGGAGAAATTGGGCCAAACATGTCATTTGTTACAGCTCTATGAATCTTATAAACACCCCTGTTAAATACACCCCCGTGCCTCGGAGAAAGCCTTCGTCGGTTCTGCGTCTGATTTCTCCTCAATCGTGTCTCATTTATAGACTCTCATCGACTACGAGAGTGAGGGAATACAGAGTATTGAGTTTTATTACTTACGCTCGTTTTATTTGTGTCTGTTCAGTGTTTAATGCATATTAAATAAACAAAAAAACATAAACAAACGCCGGCACATCCGTCACACGTGGCCGGCTCCTAATTCGATATTCATAACGTCGGAGCGACCGGCTGTGTTCCAACTGCCAATAAAGAACCGCTCTGTAATATCAATTTTATATGTACCTAGTACAAGACACGGCAAATAAGTCGAGCGGTGACCTTCAATGCGCAGAAGTCGAAAATGAGGTATCTCGGGGTGTGAGGGGGTCGCGGGGAGGGCGTGGGGATCGTTCGTAAACACTGATTAGCTCTCGCGGATCCCTCGTAAGCGCTGATTGGCTTTCCAATCGTATTGTGTCCCGCTCACTCGTACGACGCTGCGCGCAGTGGAAGGTCACCGGTCGACTTACGTGCCGGGGGTTATACCTACTTTTCTTCCTAAAACTGACCTGCTATCTTACCTGATTGTAATTGAGAGACCTCTCATTTAAAAGACCCCCCACCAGCGTTCACCACCGCGCCAGGGAGGTCGTATGAAGGTTCCGTTTTTTCATTCGGACGCACGAAACCCTAATTACCCTTTGGGTACGGAACCCTAAAAAGGGGACATTCAAATCAAATTAGAGAAATAACCATTATAAACCAATAAAACGCGTATATCTCGCCTCCACGCCGCGTATAAATATCAATCGGACACTAAATCGAAAGGTCAAACGATATAAATGTCGATAGCGTTTAGATTGTAGGCCCTTAACGTAAATAACACGACCGGCGACATTATTGCGAATGGGTTTAAAGGGTTTAAAGGTAATGTTTAATTGAGCAATCAATTTTTTTTTGTACTTTATATGGGATAGTAGGTAGTTTTTAGGGTTCCGTACCTCAAAAGGTAAAAAAAGGAACCCTTATAAGATCACTTTCTTGTCCGTCTGTCCGTGTGTCACCACCGATTTTCTCAGGAACGGGAGGACCTAGCAAGTTGAAATTTGTACCAGATACTAAGGTCTATAGTCCCTATTAGGTGTATAAAAATTAAGGTCCTGAGTCCACACAATAAAGAGATATGGGCTTTAGATTTTTACGAAAATTTGTAAGTACCCAAATTTACCTTAATTTTCAACTTTTTTTATTTTTCGGAATTTTCCCTTTACTTGATCTGCAAAACTTTGCTTTTAACCAAAATTGACAAATCTAGGTCAACCGGAAGTACCCTATAGGTTTTGGGTCGAAAACCTAAATGGTAGTTCCAATTGACCTAGAATTACGAAATTTGGCAAAAAGCTAGGTCTTACAGCACAAATAAAGGAAAAATATCAAAAAATAAAAAAAAATTGGAAATTAAAGGGTGTCCCCATACATACATAGACGCGCCATTAAGATAGACTTCTGAGTTGTATGAGTGCTCATACAATTTAGAGGCCTAGCTTAATTAGCACCTTACCTTTTAAGCCAAACTAATGAAAAACAGATTGTACTTATACTTCTGGAGTACGGAACCCTCGGTGCGCGAGTCTGACTCGCACTTGGCCGGTTTTATTTTTGTATGGGACATCTGTCAAAAAGTTTAATTTATTCGTCAGTAAATGTGAACTGCATTTTAATTTTTACTCTATGTATAGTAATTAGTAGGTATTCCGTATTACCTATCTACACTAAGTTACTAACTAAATCAAAATTAATTTCTTTTTACACAACGCATAACTCGTTCTTAAACTAGTATCTTATCGTTCTATAACTTGTTCACAACTCGATCTTGTTACGCGGAACAAAAAGAATAAAAAAATAACACACGGTACACATCACATTTCCACGAGGCGGGATGAGATGAGCACATGGACAGCTTAATACGATATCTTTGTTTGGATAGACGGCCGCTTTTACTGCTGCGCTAGTGATGTACCTACCCCTGGCCCTATGTAACCCGGTTGATTTATCGATAACGTATTATGAACGTGTATAGATCGACTAGAATCTCATGAAAAATACGGAAATGAAATTCCAAAGTTAGCAACACTACGGCTGCCCTAGCGATAAACAAAGTAACTGACATTTTTTGTGAAATTGACTTTTTTGCATTAACAAAAGTTTTATGTCGAGTAGTTTTTCACCACAGTTTAATATTTCAAATAACTTGAACCATTTACTGAAATTTGAATTGCCCAAACAACGTAACTGCACACACTAACCCGGAATATAAATGCAAAACCAAGTAAACAACAAGCACAACACAAAAACAAAGTAATTGGATGTTGATTACTTTGCTTTTGTATTTAAAATCAGTTGCTTGATTTTTCGTTTCGTGAAACGATCCCAGGTAAGGTGTTCTGAATGTAATTACTTTGTTTATCACTAGGGCAACCGAGTTAACCTAGTGTTGCTTACTACAAAATTTAATTTCCCTATTTTTCATGAGATTCTGGTCGATCTATATACTTACTTACTTCACCGTTTTTACTGCTGCGCTAGTGATGTTCCCGTAACCGTAACCCGGTAGATTTATCGATAACGTACATAATATATCGGGTTATGGACGCGTACCTACTTCACTAGATAAGTATTCAAAAATTCGACAGACGGAGTAGATTATTATTTAAGTAGGTACTTACTTAATTTTATTTTAACGATACAATTTCTGAAAATTATGGATTGTAATATTATGAAGACTCTCCATTGATAACTGATGTATGCCTGGTTCCTATAGGTATGTATACGATACCTACACAGTCAAAAACCGTCATAATTTGTATAAAATTTTAATTTTTGAAAAATATTTTAAAATTCATACAAATTATACAAATTCATACAAATATTCATTTTACTTATCTACAGATTTCAAATAGATTGAATACAGAAACCAGCTGTGCTTAGACAAGCCCTCAAGCACTTACAAGGAAAAAATCAAATAGAATGTTAATAAGTAATATCTGTTAGTAAAGAAAGAAAAATAGTACCTACAGAGCATGATAATGATAGAATTTATCATTTACTTTTTCCGCAAGAATTTACTGTACTCATAATATTTTTCTCGAAATAGTATTTTGATACCTACCTATTCACTGAAAGTTATAAAGATTAAGATCTAGGATACTTAAAAGATTTGATTAAAATTAGGTGGGGGTGGGACTTAGGTAAAAAAAAACAAAAGTCAAAACGCGCACGCTTGCGCTCGCCGCCACGCGCCGCGCCATTGCTATTATCAGAAATTCCAAAGAAGGATAAAGTTAGAAAATGGCGGGAGGTGTGTGTTGTGAACCAAAATTATACAGATCCGTTGGTCTGAGAGTTGAGACGTTGTTTTTTTTTTTTTTGGTGATTTCAGTGAATTATTTATAGCTCTGATTATAGTCTTCGAAATTTGGTATTGTTTTTGTAATGTACTTACATTACTAATTTTATATACAGTAATTAAGTAGTGTAAGAGGCCACTATCAAAACACCCTTCTCTAAGCTAGGAGCGCAGCGGACTGGGGCCGCGGCGCGGGCAGCGTTTTTTCCCGCCGCTCGCGCACGGCTAGCGACAGGCGAGGAGCGCGAGACGCGGGACGGGAGGGCGAACGTTCGTTCGTTGTCATGGTAACGCTCGAGGCCACCGCGCCAAGGTTAGATGTCTACTACACACTCCCCCTTTTCACCTGTTTTTGTGACCTCACAACAGGTTAAACTACAGAGGTTAGGCAGATAATTTGCGCGGTCTACCACGTTGCCTTTTAGGACGAACTGGTTCAGGCTGATCGTTATCACGCGCGTGGTATCGACGCAGATCCACAGTGTGATACTTACCAAGTACGTCATCATTTTTTCCGCAATGTGCAAGGAGATAAGTAGTAGGACTCACTTTCTTTGAAATGACGTAAGGGCCGTCACGCTTCGGAGCTAACTTGGATGTGACGCCCTTCCGTGCATTACTGAGCACATGGCTGCGTAATAGGACCAGATCCCCGGGAACATATTCTTCTGAGTCACGTCGAGTTTGGTCTTTGATAACTTTTCTACTATCTTGCTCCTGCTCGATAGTCTCTTTGGTTAAACTCAAAGTTTGGGCCATTTTTAACAAATAAGGGGTGATCTGGGGCACGTAATTCTCGGCTTCAATAATGGCTCGAAGATCACTTTGGGCAGTAATTGGGGATCGAAGTTCGCGTCCAAAAGTGAGAAAAGCCGGCGTATGCTTAGTTGACTTACATATGGAAGTGTTCAAGGCAAACCGAATAAACGGTAAAGCCTCTGCCCATTGTCGATGTTCACTTTCTACAAGGATGGCTAACTGACCTTTCAAGTCGCGATTCTTTCGTTCTACCGGATTTGCTTCGGGATGGTAAAGTGGGACCAGGCTCTGCTTAATTCCGAGGACAAACATGGCATGCTGCATTAGATCCGCAACAAACTGCACCCCATTATCGGAGATTAGCTTGCGCGGCAGGCCGAATCGGAGAAACACTTCTTCAATGAGTACTTTAGCACAACTTTCAGCGGTAGCTTCAATGAGTGCGAAAAGTTCCACCCACCTACTGGCTGTATCCTCGATGATTAATACCCATCTCTCACCGTTAGGCCCCTTGGGCAACGGTCCGAAGAGATCGACGGCTAACACCTCAAACCGCTGAGACGGCACGGGTGTTTGCAATAAACCGACTGGCTTTTGGTTGCTAGGCTTATAGCGCTGACACTCTATGCAAGTCTTAAGGTACTCGGTCACATATCGTCGCATACCTGGAAAGTAGAATCGTTGGGAGATACGATGAAGAGTTCTTTCAATACCACCATGACCTGATGTGGCTGAGTCGTGGCATTCCACCATAACCTGCTTCTTCAAATCATCAGGCACGACGAGTTGTGGTTCTTCTGTGTCACTATCCGTATATCGGTATAAGACTCCTCCGCACATATAATATCCTCTTCCTGTCCAGGTACTAATGGAAACTTCTTCCTTACCTTCCAATCCTTGAATGATTTTAGCTACTTCCGGATCAGCTAACTGAGACTCTCGCACGGACGCTGCATTCCAACGAGGGGTCTCTACAATTACCGTACATACATCGCAAGCCTCCCGCGTCTGGTCGTCACAAGGCGGTCGACTAAGCGTGTCAGCGAGGACATTTAACTTTCCGGGTGTGTATTCCACTTGAAGGTCAAAAGCTTGCAATTTCATTGCCCAGCGAACAAGCCTACCTGTAGGTGATTTAAGGGTAAGAAGCCACCTCAAAGGCTGGTGATCGCTACCAACGCGCACCGGATGACCGTCAAGGTAGCCACGGAACTTCTCGCAGGCCCACACTACCGCAAGGGCTTCCCTCTCTGTGGTCGAGTAGTTACGCTCTGCCGCCGTGAGTAGACGACTGGCATATGCGATGGGGCGCTCCTCGTGAGCTGACTCCCCCTGGAGTAAAGCGGCACCAAGCGCGTAGTTGCTTGCATCTGTCCTCAATACAAAGGGACGGCTATAATCCGGTTGGATAAGAATTGGGGTGGAGGTAAGTAACCGCTTAAGTTCTTTGAAAGCCTGTACTTGGGCTTCTCCCCAGGTCCAAGCTTGATCCTTCCTGGTAAGCATCGTTAGTGGTTGTGCGATTTTCGCAAACCCTGGAACGAACTTACGAAACCACGAACAAGTCTGTAAGAAGCTCTTGATATGCTTCACAGTTGTTGGTTGGTTCATGTCGCGTATGGCACGTACCTTATCTGGATCCGGCGCAATACCTTCTGATGAAATAATGTGTCCGAGGTACTTTACGCTTTCCCGCGCGAATACACATTTGTCGCGGTTAGCTTGGAGGCTGAAGACACGTAGACGCTCAAAGACAGCACGAAGATCCTGAAGATGCTTAGTGAAGCTGTCGGAAATCACTATCAGGTCATCAATGTATCCCAGAAGAGTGACATCTTTAAGGGAAGCGCCAGACTTGAATCTATCAAGAAGCCGCTGAAAGGTAGCGGGGGCGTTCCGCAGACCGAACGGCATGCGCTTAAATCGATGAACCCCAAACGGAGTGACGAAAGCCGTCTTATCTTGATCCTCCTTTCGAACACATACTTGCCAGTATCCAGCCCGAAGATCGATGGTGCTCATGAAGCAACTTTTACCAGTATACTGTAGTAGATCGTCAATCACAGGTAAGGGATAGGAATCGCTTTTGGTGATGGCGTTTAACTTACGGTAATCTACACAAAACCTATACGAACCATCTCTCTTTGGTACCAATAGAGCTGGAGCAGCCCATGCAGATTCGCACTCCTCAATAATACCGTCGCGCAACATTTTATCCAGTTCTTTCTCCATAACGGCTCTCTTGGCAGGAGTGAGGCGATAGGGCGGTACGGCAATTGGTGAGTGGTCCCCGGTGTCAATGGCATGTTCAGCAAACGGAGTTGGTCCCTTACCTTCTGCGAAGACGTCGGCGTACTCGTCAATCAGGCATGCGAGTTCAGTACGCTCAGCAGGCGACAGCTTAGGGCCCTCGTCCACTCTAAGCACATCCGCGGAAGCACATCCTACAAAATCGCGAGAAGACTCACACCGAAGCGGATAAACTGCGTGAGGACGATCGGCCGTGAACCAGCTTTTCGAATCTATGTTAACTACAAGTCGCGCTTTACGTATGAAATCTATGCCAAGAAGTGTATCATTGGTACGCGAGTGAGTGAAAATGACAAAAGTAATAGGTATCGTTAGGTTAGTCTGGGCTAATGTAACCTGTACGTCCGCGAGTTTAACCTCAAGGGTACGCACGACCCCATCCGCGAGCCTTACTGTCATTTCACTATTTCGAAACGAGTGATGTGTGTTTCGCAACCAATCATAAAGCCTAAAGCCAGCAATGCTACGCTTTGCGGCGGTGTCAATCAAACCGGTACCATGGCAACCACTAATCACAATATCAAGAATCGGACGATCGCCGATACCCGTTACCTCCTTACCTGATGCTGAAATGGTAGATGCAACTACCGAGTCCGTCTGCAAACTCTTAGTCACATAAACATTTTCGGAAATATTATCTCTGAGAGACAAACATTCGTAGGTATGAATATTATCACTACTCTTTGACATCATTGATCTATCATTAGAAGTTAAACCATCATTGTTAGAAACATTGCCTCTGAGAGACAAACATTCGTAGGTATGAATATTATCACTACTCTTTGACATCATTGATCTATGACTAAAACAATCATTGTTAGAAACATTGCCTCTGAGAGACAAACATTCATTGTCACATAAATATTGGTTATTCTTTGACATTATTGATCTATGTTTAGGAGTAGACAAATCCTTAGATCTAAGTACTCTACGCGATTTATCATTTTTACGATTATCGCGACGATTATCACTGTAAACATCGCACGAACTAAAAGAATTGCACCGCTCACAGTCCGAACGAATAAAACCTCTTTGTTTGCACTTGTAACACAACAACGGACTATTGTTATTATTATTAGCAGGAGTAACCGTTTCACTCTTTTGTTTTAAACGTAAGCAAGAGTCGATCCCGTGACCACCACGCTTGCAATAAACACAGAACAGTTTACCTTTCGCACCGGTAGTTACCGTACGTGAGTCCGTAGGTAGAGCCGTACCCGCTGCGCCGTTCGATCGCGCCGATGTACTCAAATCGCGCGAATACACGCGCGCTGCGGCGGGCGATGGCGCTGCCCTGGCTTCGCGCGCTGCGGCGAGCGATGGCGCTGCCCTGGCTTCGCGCGCTGCTTCGTTGACGTTAGACGTATGCGTAGCACTTTGCACGACTTCGGCTAAGGCCTCTTCTACTATCCTCGCCTTTTCGTACAGTTCGTTAACACTAGAAAATTTGTCTCGCGCTACTCGTTCGCGAATGTTCCTGCGAAGTAGTCCATAAATAATGTCCAGCTGCATCCTTTCATCGACTGCATATGGCAGTCTTGTGAATTTAGCGCGTAAACGGGCAATAAAAACCTCCGCGCGTTCCTCTCCTTGCTCCGCCGCGAAGATTTCTCTAAATATCTTGTGCGGCGGCCGCGGAACTCCGTACATTCCCCGAAGTTTGGAGACGGCGTCATTCCATGACGTGATCGTCGATTTCACCCCTCTGAACCATACAGCTGCTTCTCCTTCCAGGAGCATGGGCAACCCCTTCAGAGCGTGATCATCCGATATGTTGACGCACTCCTTAAATACTTTCACAGAGTCGAGGAACGCCTCCAGGATTTCCGGGTTCTCTGAACATCCTGCACCATTAAACCTTGCTAAGCACTTCGCGAAGTTACCAGGCTGCTGCACATTCGCAGACAAAGTTGGTGATGGGGAAGTGGGAGAATCAGTCTGGTTGGCGCGCGAGGCCAAAAAAGTCTCCACCAGCTGTCGGTTGGCGTCGGCTTGAGTCTGCGCAAAAGAAGCCAACAAAGACGCGATTCGCTCCTCCATTCCTTCAGGTCGAGTCTCACTAGCACTAGCAGTAACACGAGGCATTTTGAAAAATGCCGGTTACGATACGATTACGTCGCACATATTAGCTAGGTACGTTCACCAAAATATAATTCATCGGGCCACTAGTTGAGCGCCAGTGTAAGAGGCCACTATCAAAACACCCTTCTCTAAGCTAGGAGCGCAGCGGACTGGGGCCGCGGCGCGGGCAGCGTTTTTTCCCGCCGCTCGCGCACGGCTAGCGACAGGCGAGGAGCGCGAGACGCGGGACGGGAGGGCGAACGTTCGTTCGTTGTCATGGTAACGCTCGAGGCCACCGCGCCAAGGTTAGATGTCTACTACAGTAGCTAATATATCTACAGTTTTTTTCCTAACTAAAAAAATACTAATACAGAGATCTAAAGCTACGTGATGAATGATTGTATTTTCCATAGTAGATATTATACAAGTACCTATAAATTGAAAATTTAAAAACCCCCGACATTCGCCATTTTGTGGCGGTGGCCATTTTAGATTTGCATAGTGCTATTCTACTAGTCAAGCCCTTTCATTTGATACCCATATTAAGGGAGTTGTGAAAAAATATGTAATCCGCCATTTTGTAGCGGCGGCCATCTTGGACCGATTTTCTTCAAACATAGCTAACAACACTCTCGACTGATTCACCTTTCAAACAAAAAAAACCGCATTCAAATCGGTCCACCCGTTTGAGCGCCACAGGGGAACAGACAGACACACACACACACACACACATACACACACACACACACACACACACACACACACACACACACACACACACACACACACAGACACGTCAAACTTATAACACCCCGTCGTTTTTGCGTCGGGGGTTAAAAAATAAACCATAACGGAATCGACTAAACAAAAAAAGAAACTCGGAATCAGTAAACGGTGACAATCATCCCTAAAATAAAACCAAAAACGATATTCCCTACCAGCATTCTAAAAACATAAAAAATTCATCTCGGATTTTATAATGTTCATCGTAAAATAGACAATGTACTTAACAAAATATCAAAGCTTGGATTTGCAATAATGCTAAAGTCTACTAGTCAAGCCCTTTCATTTGATACCCATATTAAGGGGGTTGTGAAAAAATATGTAATCCACCAGTTTGTAGCGGTGGCCATCTTGGACCGATTTTCATCAAACATAGCTAACAACACTCTCGACTAATTCACCTTTCAAACAAAAAAAACCGCATTCAAATCGGTCCACCCGTTTGAGCGCCACAGGGGAACAGACACACACACACACACGCACGCACGCACGCCGCACGCACGCACGCACGCACGCACGCACGCACGCACGCAAGCACGCACGCACGCACGCACGCACGCACGCACGCACGCACGCACGCACGCACGCACGCACACACACACACACACACACACAGACACGTCAAACTTATAACACCCCGTCGTTTTTGCGTCGGGGGTTAAAAATAGTCAAAGCGATAAAACCACAAAGAGTTTAAAGTAAAAAAAATGCTCATAATATCAGATATTATCCTGTAATACGATGTCAGCTTTCAAATACCTCAAAGGTCCAAACAGATAATCTGGCGAGTCTGGCGACTTTAATTACCTGTGAACAAAATAAATAATTAACGTTAATTTTATAGCGTTATAAATTGCGTTATTTTACGTCTACGAATCGTTGGTTTTACGTTAGTAACATAGTTCGATAGGAGTGAACTACGTCCGTTTTCTACATTTCGATAAAATATAACACGGTATAAAAATGGTTGGATTCTATTCTGTTACTGATACTGAACAAACTATTTTCAGGTTTTGCAAGTAAAACTATCGTTGTATATTCAGTTTACCTGTTTGTGGATGAGTTACTTAGCAACTTAGTTATTTGTCAACTGCCTCGGTGGTCTAGGGGTTGGCGTGGTCGACTATGGATCACAAGGTCCTGGGGTCGATTCCCGGGTCGATCCAAAAGATTATGATTTATGAGGGTTTTGCAGTCTTTTCTGCGGGGACATTATTATGATAAGTTGGCAAAAGCAACTTCCACCCAGAATCCAGATGCCTCTAAAATGCATATATAGGTAGGTAGGTATTATTTGTATTAAGTACTTTCTTTTCACAATCAGGACAATTTAGTAGGCGTCACCTACTCTACAGTGAAAACAGATGCGAAGCGCACTAAGCCACTTCAACATTCCTTTTATACTAGGTACAACTATAACTGGGGAGACAGGAAACGCGATCGGCTCACGTTAACTAGAACGCGTTTATTCTTACAAAACTAATATAATAAGAACACACAATTTGTAAACTATACAAACAGTACTGAAGTTCCACCATTTAAGAAAAAACCTATTTATTCTAAGGAAAAAAGCTAACAAGTATAAATTAAAAATTAAAAAAACCCCCGACATTCGCCATTTTGCGGTGGCGGCCATCTTGGATTTGCATAGTGCTATTCTACTAATCAAGCCCTTTCATTTGATATCCATATTGAGAGCGTTGCGATAAAATAATGTAATCCGCCATTTTGTAGCGGCGGCCATCTTGAACCGTCCGTGTGTGTCTGTCTGTTCCCCTGTAGCGCTCAAACGGGTGGACCGATTTGAATGTTTTTTTATTTGAAAGGTGAATTAGTCGAGAGTGTTGTTAGCTATGTTTGATGAAAATCAATCCAAGATGGCCGCCGCTACAAAATGGTGGATTACATATTTTTTCATAACTCTCTTAATATGGGTATCAAATGAAAGGGCTTGACTAGTAGAATAGCACTATTGCAAATCCAAGATGGCCGCCGTCTCAAAATGGTGAATGTCGGGGGTTTTTTAAATTTTTTATTTATACTTGTACTGCAGTTACTACATTTTTGATGATAAAACTTAAACTCAAAACACCAAAAGGGTTTTCAGATATTCAAAACGTAATGTTCACATCACTCCTATTACCTATATAGCGTAGAATAGTTACAGAAAATGGCATATTCCCATTATAAACTTTGGCTTCTTGGACCGAAAAGCTTAGGAGGTACTGAGCAGAACTATAGATTTACTGGTATGGCATTAAACACGGGCATAGGACATTGATTAATGGTGGTTCAAAACGGTGCATTTACACGCTCGCGCGGTAGATCGTAGAGTTATGACTGTGATGCAACCTGAGTCATAGCATTGGCAGGCTTTTGGCCGGATCATATTGTTAACAATGGAACATGATATAGAATATGTATTATGGATATATATATCCTCAGGAAGGACTTCCTATGGCGGTCTTTTGCGGTGATTATACTGTAGATTTGAGATTATTTATCTATGGGCCAGTTCCATAAAATATATGGTTACAATTTGACCACCAAAAAATATAACATTTTGTCTTCGAGTCAGCGTTCTTAAACTTTTAACCATTTAAGCTTTAGTCTTAACTGTGGAAAAACGAACACTGAATTGTGTAACGCCCGTTGCTTGCTTTATGGTGGATAAGTTCAACATTACTTTATGGTGTTTATATCCTATAGATCTACATAATAACTTAGATAGTCCTTGCATGAGATAGGTTTAGGCCGTAGTCAACCACGCTGGCCAATTGCGGGTTGGTAACATTACATGCCTTTGAGAACATTTAACGGAGAACTCTCAGGCATGCAGGTATCCTCATGATGTTTTCCCTCGCGGTTAAAACGAGTGATATTAATTAATTGTTAAAACCTCAGAACAGTAAATGCACATAACTCGGAAAAGTTAGACGTGCGTGTCGGGGAACTCGGTCTCCCCGAAAGGGAGGCCGAAGTTTTAACCACTAGCAAGGCTATATCACAGCTTTTTAACAAAATCGTCTAATAAAATCTATACATCTTCTATATCTATCTATACATATAATAAAATCGTAGAATTGCCGTATCTGTACATTGAAGATTTTTGCAAAATAATAATTGGGGGATGTTAGGGATAAGTAATAGAACGTAAAAAAGCTATTTTTGAAATTTTTGTCTGTTTGTCTGTTTATCTGTTTGTCTGTTTGTCTGTTTGTCTGTTTGTTTGTCTGTTTGTCTGTATGTTTGTGCGCGCATCACGTAAAAACTACTGAATGGATTGAAATGAAACTCGGCATGATTTAAGTTAATACTATGGAGTAACATATAGGATACTTTTTATCCCGAAATTCAGCACGGTTCCCTTGGGAGAGGGGATGAAAGGCAAAATGTGTACTTAGCTGTAATTCGTTAACGGGTGGTCCGATTTCAATCATTCTTTTTTTGTTAGAAAGTAGATACTTTAAAGACTACTGGCTAATCTCCGAAAGGCTGGACCGATTTTGATGGGACTTTCACTGGCGGATGTTTACATTTTGATGTACCTAAACATCCGCCAGTGAACTTTTAACAGTTTTTAGCAAGGTTTAAGCTCAAAGGAGCATAGGAAAAACAAAATGATTCCCACAGGATTATTAAAATCAATATCCACGCGAACGAAGTCGCGGGTATCCGCTCGTTAAAATTAAAATTTAATTTATTGGTATTAAGAGCCCTCTACATGGGAGCGACAAATCGTTGGTGGGTGGATTCTAAAACAGTGATTTCTGCATTTAGAGAGCGAGACGTCTTCAGTAAAGAAGAGTACTAAAAATATATAAATATATAAATAATTAAATAAATAAATTTTGCTTGAGATATGATGATTTTTAGGGAAAAACAGCAAAGTAAAAAGATGGGAAAGTAAGTTTGGAATTACGCCTATTATTATAGGAAATATTTGGCAATTATTTACATAAACTAAAGACATTTGAAATTATCATGAAGTAACGTATGATAATATGACTTTGGTCGTTTTTCAATTTTCTAGTTTCTTATATATAGTTTATTTATGCACGAAGTTGCCTCAAAATTTGCCCAAAAATAGTGATTTTTCAAGCGTCATAACTTTCAAAATAAATATAATTTTACTAATTTTTTTATTTTATGGCATAGATAATGGAGATATAAATTGATATCTGGCTTAACTTTAGATCTATTGCGACAAATATTAGATAGGCGTAATACGTTTGTATGGAGAAGCGCGTGAGGAGAGCAACCTTAATATTAGAAATGAATAAACATACATTTATGTGACTTGACTCATTATTGGTCATTTAATAACAACAAAGACAAGTTAAATAATAAGTGTATGTTAACAGTTATTGTATTATTTATGAACTTATACTGAGTGGTGATTTAATAAAACGATATATGGAAGGCGCTTGGTTGTTTTCCACTTCATTTTCATTGTTTGGTTTGTTAATACGAGCAATGAGGATGCTTGCTTTGTGATTTGTCACAGGAGGCAGTAAATAAATAAGTTTCTCGAACGTGTTTAATAATTTATATTACCTTAGATTTATCAGATAGATGGCTCGATTCAGATAAGGTTAAGATAAACTAAGTGTAATTTATTAAACGTATTCTAAAACGTTAAAAGTAAGTATTTATTTTGGCACGCGCGATTTCTTAGCAAACAGTGATTTTCGCCAATCTACTCATAAATTATGTCTGTAGTCTCTACTCTCTAAAAATGATATATATTTATGTAAAAATCATCAAGTGTCAGAAGTGAAGTGATCCGTAGAAGTACCAGAATCACCGAAATAGCTCAATGGACTAGCTAAAGTAAAGCGCTAAAGTAAAGTAATATCCTGATATGGAAAACCTCGGACCGAAACGTACCACCTCTATCGATCGTCAAAAGTTGTTCCACTTTGTCCGCTTATACATCTGATTTGCTTATAGTTTATCCAATGCGGAATGTTACAAGTTACATCGCTCTTTCACGTTTATGGGAGGAACGCGAGATGTTATCACGGGACCAATGATGCGCTATGAATACCTACTTGTGCAACTCAGCTCGTGTTTACGTAACACTAGCACGTGCAGAACAAACTTTTACGTTGGTTTAATGCAAACTGATGATTGCTTTACAAAGTGGGGCAAGCTCTGATTAGATTCTTTTGCTTTCTGAGGAATGCGAATCTAAATTAAAGCTAAGGTAAAGGCCGGGGCAGGTAAGTAAGCATTTAAGTACCAAGGCCTGAGACGAACGGAAAACCTCGGACCGAAACGTACCACCTCTATCGGTCGTCAAAAGCTGTTCTACTTTGTCCGATTATACATCTGATTTGCTTATAGGTGATCTAATGCGGAATGTTACAAGTTACATCGCTCTTTCACGTTTATGGGAGGCACGCGATGTTATCACGGGAGCAATGATGCGCTATGAATACTTGTGCAACTCAGCTCGTGCTTACGTAACGCGAGCACGTGTAGAACAACCACAGAAATCCTAATAACAAGGCACTTGAAATGCTGTGTACGCGTGACCTTGTCGCCGTGCTGAGGACGCAGACGTCGCCAGTGCAACAAACGAACGATGCGACGCATTTGCAACCTTAAGGCCGCTCTCTTCACGCGCTTTTCCATACAAAAGTATTACGCCTATTATTCTAATATTTGTCGCAATAGGTCTAAAGTTAAGCCAGATATCAATTTATATCTCCATTACCTATGCCATAAAATAAAAATATTAGTAAAATTATATTTATTTTGAAAGTTATGACGCTTGAAAAATCACTATTTTTGGGCAAATTTTGGGGCAACTTCGTGCGTAAATAAACTATATAAGAAACTAGAAAATTGAAAAACGACTTAAGTCTTATCATAGGTTACTTCATAATAAATAATTACAAATGTCTTTAGTTCATGTAAAAAATTGCCAAATATTTACTAAAATAGGCGAAATTCCAAACCTTGATTTGCATCTTTTTACTTTGCCGTTTTTCACTAAAAATCATGATATCTCAAGCAAAATTTATTTATTTAATTAATTTATTATTTATTTATGTATATATTTTTAGTACTCTTCTATACTGAAGATGTCTCGCTCTCTAAATGCAGAAATCATTGTTTTAGACTCCACTCACTAACGATTTGTCGCTCCCATGGAGAGGGCTCTTAACGCGCCAATCTTGCAGATTAATTCTGTCTGCAAAGCATTGTTAATGTGTTTGTGTGATTGCGTAGACCTATGTTTGAGTATGTAGCAAGGCCGCGACATGCGTTCTATACAGTTTGAAGGGGTGCACACCTTCTAATGTCTTATTATTAGGATTTCTGTGAGAATGACCTTTTACGTTGGTTTAAACTTTAATGCAAAGTGATGACTGCCTTATAAAGTGGGGCGAGCTCTGATTAGAGTGTTTTGATGTCTGATTCATTGTTTTGTTCCTTATGGGTTATTCGAAACGAAAAGATAGCCTAGCCTAGCCTAGATAGATGTTGACTTGGTTGAGTAAAGCTTTGCGATTTTATATGGAGTTATATAGCATTTGGTTTGTTGAGACAAAGCTTTTGTGATGATCACATATGTGAGTACTGAGTACCTAAGTAAAAATTTTCGAAAATTCAATCACACTAATATTATAAAGGCGAACGTTTATATGTGTGTGTGTCTCTTTAACTGCAACTACTGAACCGATTTTGCTGAAATTTTTAGTGGAGATATATTATGCCTTGACTTAACATACTTTTTATCCTGGAAAATTCCACAGTTTCCACGGGATTTTGAAAAAACCGGAATCTATAGCTACAGCTATAATAGGTTGATTACTATAGCAAACTTCTTTGAAAGTAGGTATAAAGGTTGGAAAAGAGCGGGAACAGGAACCGGAAATCCACGATTCCCTCGGGATTTGTGAAAAGCCGAAATTCACGCGAGCGAAGCCGCGGATAGAAGCTAGTCAAATATATGTATGAAAAATATTATCACACATAACCACATAGACGCCTAGACCGATTTGGAAAATTCTTCTTTTGTTTGAAAGGGTAGAATAGAATAGAATAGAATAGAATAGAAAAGTTTTTTATTCAAATAAACTTTTACAAGTAGGTACTTTTGAATAGTCAAATGAATCTACCACTGGTTCGGAATGCCATTCCAACCGAGAAGAACCAGCAAGAAACTCGGCGGTTGCTCTTTTCCAAATTTACAATATCAATATAACAATTTTATGTTAAGTAAATGATTGAATTGCCGTCTCGCGCATAGCTGGAACGAGTCAAATCCACGCCTTTTTATCATTTATATAAGTAATCTTCAATTTTAATAAACTTTCACAAGCGCTTACGAATCGACAAATGAATCTTCAATCTACCACAGGTTCGGAATGGTGCTTACAATTCCACACATGTGAAGAAGGGCAGACAAAAGTAGCCCCATTTCCGACGGTGGCACCCGTTCACGAGCATGACGCATGATCCAGCCATTGCTTCGCTCAACCATATTCGAGGGAACGTAACAACCCGCGTATACTTCCCAGGTGGTCCCATGGTCATCAGATCAGGATCTGAAGATGGGATCCTGGAGAAATCGAGGGAAGTCTTCTTTTATGGTATTCCTAAAATACTTAGCTGTAGATATAGCTTGTGGATTTCGAGTATTTTTGCGAGTGGTTAGGTACTATTTTTCTATTTTATAATTTTTCTAAAAGACTGTAATGTATATAATCGTGTAGATGATAAGTGATAAACTGATAACAGAACTAAGTCGGACATGATAATATATGATTGCACTTTAATAGACGTTCGCAAATAAACCTGGCCCGTAAGTAGTTTGTTATCTGTCCGTTATCTGTTCCATAATATCTCGCAAACAAGATAAACGATGATAACATCCACATTTTTAGGCCTGCGTAGCAATAAGTTTGTAATTTTACCCATAAAACTATTTTTTAATAATTTTAAGAAAACAAACAATTAAAACTTAAAAACTCTAAAACAATATACGTACTTACTTAGGTTTAGTCAATTGCCTCGTTGGTCTAGTGGTTAGCGTATTCGACTGTAGATCACGAGGTCCCGGGTTCGATTCCCGGGTCGGGCAATTAATTGTTAGGTATTGGGTTTTTCTGTCAAGAAATTCTCAGTGCCAGCCCGGAGTTGGTAGTTGGCGGTTCACCCCCATGCCTCGGAGAGCACGTTAAGCAGTCGGTCCCGGTTATTATCACTATCATGTGACAATAGTCGTTAAAGCCCGCCAACCCGCATCGGAGCAGCGTGGTGGGTCTAAGCTCTAAATCCCTCTCTCCTATGAGAGAGGAGGCCTGTGCCCAGCAGTGGGACGTTAAAAGGCTGTAGTAGTAGTAGTAGTATCTAAAGGCATGAACCTTCAATGCGTAGAAGAAACTCCTCACAGATCTGCCCCCTGATTGTGTAACTTTTGACGATGAAATGGTATTCATTTGATGGCCTAAGGCCATTAAAGTAAAATATTCCTTGAATGTTAAAGTCACAAATTCAGTACAACTGATTTTAACATAGAGCGTTATGGATCGTATCGTACATACCTAAACGTATAAGAATGGATACACGAAATTGAGCTCTATTTCAATGATATTTTGGTTTATTTTACTTTGATGCCTAAGGCCATCAAATGAATACCATTTCATCGTCAAAAGTTACACAATCTGCCCCCAGATTAATAAAACCAACGCTTTGGTGAGCGCTGTGGCCTTATAAGTGGGAGGTCCCGGGTTGTACTCCCGGCAGGGCATTTGGGGAATTTATAATTTCTAAATTATCTCTGATCTGCTGGGTTATTCTGTAACTTAGTTAGCAACTGAAAATAGTTGCCAACGAATTAGTTCGATATACATTGCTGCTTTAATGTGGGAAATATAAAGTGTTTTCATAATTTTACACAGTAAAGCAGCAATGTATATCGAACTAATTCGTTGGCAACTATTTTCAGTTGCTAACTAAGTTACAGAATAACCCAGCTGGTCTAGTAAGAGACTTCAGTTGTGGCTAGTCACCATCCTATACCGGCAAAGCCGTGCCGCCAAGCGATTTAGCGTTCCAGTACGATGCCGCATATGGCTTTTATAAAAAAACTACCATAGCTCTTCCAGGTTAGCCCGCTTCCATCTTAGACTGCATAGTCAATTAGTCACTTAACATCAAGTGAGATCGCAGTCAAACTAACTTGTAGATGAACATAAAAAAACACGTTACCAAAGATCGGATATAACAAATAACAATATAACATAATCAATGATAAATAATCGAATAATAATAATCGATGTATGTCGCAACATCCCGATACCGGTACGTAAGCGTATTAACCGAATGTCGTTGAAGTGAAAGTGCTTGACAGATGTCAGGCGTCCCGTCCAAATCGCGTTAATGAAAGTTGCACCAAAATGGATGCATCACCGACACTCTTATACTTATAACTTATGGAGTTACGTTCCTGTGAATGCGAAGCGAATGCTAATTTCAGCGCTTGGTTTTGACATGAATACGTCTTTGAATGAATCGGACGCACGGAAATCTTAACAAGTATAAATTAAAAATTTAAAAAATCCCCGACATTCGCCATTTTGTGGGGCGGCCATCTTGGATTTGCAATAGTGCTATTCTACTAATCAAGCCCTTTCATTTGATAGGTACCCATAGTAAGGGAATTGTGAAAAAATATGTGATCCGCCATTTTGTAGCGGCAGCCATCTTGGATAGATTTTCATCAAACATAGCTAACAACACTCTCGACTAATTCACCTTTCAAATAAAAAAAACCTCATTCAAATCGGTCCACCCGTTTGAGCGCTACAGGGGAACAGCCAGACAGACACACACACACACACACACACACACACACACACACACACACGCACACACACACACACACACACACACAGACACGTCAAACTTATAACACCCCGTCGTTTTTGCGTCGGGGGTTAAAAAAAAGAAAAAGAATATTAGCTACATGACTAATTATATTACCCTTTCCCCTCCAAATAAGCAGCTTGTGCTAGGAGTGGGTACGACAGTAGTGGAACGGGTGGGATTTGAACTGTCGATTTTTTGGTTTTTTAGAATATTTTTTTTTCACTAAAATTAAACAAATGATAAAACTTATAAATAGGTAGGTAGGTAAACCTACCACAAAGTTTAAACATTATAGTTAGTTATTTTTATATATTTTTATATGGCATGCCCTATGAAACATGTTTAATTTAACCAAAGGTTATATAATAGCTTTAAGGTATAGCATCTGAAGCTATAGGTTCAGACTAACCTATCTTTGGTTAGTCTGAACTAAGATATAAACCTGTGTTTCAGCTTCAGTACCAAATCCCCTAGTGGATTTGCTGATAATTGAATTTTTGGGAAAGCTAGAAGCTTCGCTTTAAAAGTGTACCAATATCTTTAAATTAAAAGTAAATGATCACGCGCCATAATTTTTGTCAGAATTATTGTTACATCATTATTCCGAGCGACGAACTGTCATTGAACTTGATTTCAGAACGAAGGTGCGAGTTTGAATAAATGCTTCTATAATCACTTCCAAACGAAAGTTCTATTTTCAAATATGGAAATCTGACGGCTGTAATTCCAATATGGCGATCGTAGAAAAAGTATACATATTGCAAAAGTTAATATATAGCTAATTTTAAAATACTTACTAAGCGTATTTTTAAAGTATAATTAAAAAATCAATGACGTACACTATAAAAATTACTTATCAAAGTAAATAAATAAATAATCAATCAACATCCTTGAATTTGTAAATTATTCATCAAATCGAATAGGTACCTAATACGTTTTTCAGACGTTTATTGGAATAATCTTGACAGATAAAACATAATTCACACAACTCTTGATATTAAAAACTCTTTAAATAAAAAAAAACTATATTATATCACTACATAGTATAAAACAAAGTCGCTTTCTCTGTCCCTATATCCCTGTCCCTATGTATGCTTAAATCTTTAAAACTACGCAACGGATTTTGATGCGGTTTTTTTTAATAGATAGAGTGATTCAAGAGGAAGGTTTATAAGTAGAAAAATTGGACCCGGTAGGTGGCGCTAATAGCAGGCAGGACGACGTCTGCCGGGTCCGCTAGTCTATATATAAAAGAAAGTCGTGTTAGTTACACTATTTATAACTCAAGAACAGCTTTACCGATTTGGACGAAATTTGGTGTAGAGATAGACAAAGCCTTGGAAAAGGACGTAGGGTACTTTTTATCCCGGAAAATTAAAGAGTTCCCAAGGGATTTTTAAAAAATATTTTCCCATACAAAATGTTCACGGGTTTCGTAACTGTCAAACATCCCGTCGCGTGGATACGGTAAACTCTCTTACCCGTACCTACATATATATTCTTCTGTACGTGTGTTTGTCACCTAACTCCTCCTAAACGGCTGGCCCGATTTGGATGAAATTTTGTGTGTATGTATATTTCAATGGGTTCCTGGATGATTTGAAAACAATTACGGGGTAAGTATAGGTAACCTACCGGGTCTCGGTAGGTGATGCTGATGTCGGTATGTCACCACCGGGCAGGACGAAGTCTGGGGGTCCACTAGTAAAGTATATTAGAATAGTATTTTCATACGTTCCCAGTGAAATATAATGAAAGTTATTCACAATATAATATATTCCGAAATGAAAGCAGACTGTAGACTTTGCGAGATTTAAATTCAAAGTGTTCCTTTAGCTTGCATGTTTAAAATGGAATCTAATTAAAAAGTTCTCTTTTGCGAAAATTTTAAAAGCCAAAAAGGAAATGAGTTAACAGCTAGCTTTAAAGCTATTCATATGAAATTAAATCTAAAGCTTATATTTAACTATCAAAGCTCGAATACACAATGTTAAATCTCAGGTGTTTCTGTCAAGGACCTTGGGAACCAAGGGAACCTGTAAAATTGACAGTTTTTTTTATTTTCCGGCATAGAAAGTATCTCGTATTACGTATATGATAGGTACAAGATTCCCGTCAAAATAGTTGCAGCCGTTTTACTCTAGAGTCTAGACTCTGATACTACTCGTATAAGGAGACCGCTTTGGTAACTTATAGCCTTAGCGCTATTAATACATGTACCTACCTATTAGGTACCTACAATACATTTTAACCATTTGTCTTGTAGTTATTACTGGTGCGTTACATTGCGAAAAGAAAAATACAGGAAATACTTTAATATTTTTTCGTGTTTTTTTTTTTTGTGGTAAGTACGGTCTATCTTGTCAGTAGTCACCACTAGGTAACCACCTACCTGTTTTCGTTTCCGAAAGCGGTCCGCTTACACCCGTTATGTAATTATAACTAGTATACAATCATCATCATCATCATCATCATGATCAACCCATTACCGGCTCACTACAGAGCACGGGTCTCCTCTCAGAGTGAGAAGGGTTTTGGCCATAGTCTACCACGCTGGCCAAGCGGCTTGGCAGACTTCACACACCTTTGAGAACGTTATGGAGAACTCTCAGGCATGCAGGTTTCCTCACGATGTTTTCCTTCACCGTTAAAGCAAGTGATATTTAAATACTTAAAACGCACATAACTCCGAAAAGTTAGAGGTGCGTGCCCGGGATCGAACCCACGACCTCCGATTAGAAGTCGGTCGTCCTAACCACTAGGCTAATAACTAACTAGTATACAATATACATATGTAATTGTATAAGTAGATGTAACTCGTGTGTACCAGTTACATGCGCGTGTCACTTGGGTCGTTTTATTCCCGTTCACAAAGGCTTCATTCAGCCGGGAGTGACCGTGGGCGGACCGGCCGCGTCCCACGCGCTCGGTAATCCTACACTGGTTTGACGTAGGTTTGTACATATTATGTGAACACGCAAAGCCTTGTGTTATTTTTTTCCCCCTTTTTATACAACTGGCTTCTGTCCGCGGCTTCGCCCGCGTGAGTTTCGGTTTTTACAAGTCCCGAGGGAATCGTGGATTTCCGGTTCCCGTTTCCGCCAACCTTTATACCTACTTTTAAAGGACAGGACATTAAAGGACATTTCCAAACAGCCCCTGGCGGCAATCAAAGACCCTGGATACGAGCGGCGCAAGACCGCGTTGTGTGGGTATCCATACAAGAGAAAGTTTTCCAGAAGTGGACATCAAAATTGACGACGACAAAGATGTAATCGAGCGAATCTATAGAGGTTTGTCTCAAAAAAATTTTTTTTTCTTTATTTATATATTTTATTTGTAACTTGCACTTGTAAAGCACCTTAAATGAAGGGAAATTAATTGAAAAGCACTTGTAAAGCACCTCTGAAGTGAAGTGAAGTGACCAAAATGAAGTGAAATGTATGATGAAAAGTGAAACTTGAGCAAAATAGAAGTTTCGCTGGTAAAATATTAAAGCTTATTTGAGCTTTATTTCTCGCCGAGATTCTTTTCCAATGTAAAACAACACTGTGCATAATTTGTTTCAATGAGAACAGGCCAGTGAAATGTATGCTTAGTCTCACTTTGCAGAGCTCGAAAACTTTACTATAGTTGTGTTATTATGTCGCTGCAGACTCGGCCATAAATCATAATCGGACTAGAGATGTGCGCTAGTTGCGCGCGCGCAAGGCCGTTATCCATAACGGAATCATCAAGGTTACAAAACAAAAACAAAACCTTCAAGATAGCTGATGTCGAGAAGTTAGTCGATGAAGCCATTTCCAATGTCTCTGTTGAAAATTGGCAAAAATGTGTGGAGCATGCAGAATTGCTCCAAGATGAAGACTTGAGAAAAGCACATTTATGCGAAGAGTTCATCATTCATGTGGATGACGATTACGATGAGTCAGACATAGAATTTAAATTTGAATTTTTAGATTTATATATATATATATACGTTCTTTTATTTATATATTTAATATGCTATGTTGTATTTTTATTGGTAATAAAAAAATCTAAAAAAATAAACGTGTTTTTATTTCTATCTATTCTATAAAGATACAAAAAAAACAACTATCGATATTACTCATCGACTGCAGTAATGCACAGGAGCCATGCCATAAGGCCCGTGAGTGGGAAAGAGAGCGAAACACTCGGATAATTTATGACCGAGTCTGCAGCGACATAATAACACAACTATAAATACTATTGATCGAATCACAATGACTTCAGAGTAAAATGGACCTAAAATGTCTTATATGTATAAAGGTTTGAGTTCGCCAATACATTCAGTATTCGAAAACAGCCAGCGGAAATGTTGCAAAATATTCGAACTATTGAATTACGACTTTAAAATAGAGTGAGACTTTAAAATAGACTTTAAAATAGAGTGTTTGGGTTTATTTTTCTCTGAAGTCATTGTGTGTCGATACTCGAATTTCGATCATCGTTGCCAACTTGCCACTATGTACAAAGTCGGCATAAGGCCTCTGTTTAAAAATAAGAATAAAGCGTTCTTTTATTACACCTCGTAGCCTTTAGGGGACCGTTTTCATAATAATATTTCCAGTCACGTACCGGCAGCGCACAACAATCGGTTGTAAATATGTCTGTCTGTCTGTCTGTGTATACTTTTGCGGTAGGTCGCGTCGTGTACCTACGCAACTTTGTAATAATGAACAATGCCGTGTAAACTGTGGACGACCTTTTTAAAAGCCCTCTTGGACGAATACCCGTAGTTGTAAATCCAACAGACCAAATTCGATTTTCTTGCGTCAATTACAAGTCACGGCAAATAAGTCTAGCGTTGACCTTCAATGCGCAGAAGTCGAAAAAGAGGTATCTCGGGGTGTGAGGGGGTCGCGAGGAGGGCGCGGGCGTGGGGATCGTTGTAAGCTGCACTGATTAGCTCTCGCGGATCCCTCGTAAACGCTGATTGGCTCTCCAATCGTATTGTCCCGCTCACTAGCACGACGCTGCGCGCACTTGAAGTTCACCGGTCGACTTACGTGCCGGGGGTTATTATTGTTTAGGAAAAATTAAACCGATTTAATCTCAAGATCGAATCAAACATATGAATCCTCTTTGGACATTAATAGATCGCCTGAAATGCAAAATACGCACGCTTGAGGATACTGGATAGGTGGCATAAAACCGAATTACTTACGCAATATATGAAATGCACAATAATAGAAAAGAAATGAATATTTATAGTTTAGTACACTCTGCAATCAAGTGTTGCCACTCTTGCAAAAAGCAATAAACGGTCGCAGTGGGCGGTATTGTTACCGTCGCCATTGTTCGGGGTTTTTTATCGTGCATCTTAATTATTGCAAGTGCCTTACTCTTGTGTAGCTTTGCTTATAAACGTGGTAGATAAAGCACCTAATTATTAACCAGCTTTATTCATTGTTTGTCATTGTAAAATCGAATTTGAGTTGACAGGCGTCACACGCCAGCTTTTTAGGGTTCCGTACCAAAAGGGTAAAAACGGAACCCTATTAATGTCACTCTGCTGTCTGTCTGTCTGTCCGCCGGTCACAGGTCTGTACTCTGTAGCTCACAGACGAAATGAGTTACAAACTTGAAATTTTGGTATTTTCTGTAGAACGTTGATCTAAAATCAAATATTGAATTAGAAATTGAATTAAATTATTTTTCAGGGGGGCTCCTCATGAGAAAGGAGCCGAAAAAATAAATTTTTTCTTACCCTAGCTTGTGGGGTTTATTGTTTAGTCATTGTCATATATCATTGTTTAGAGCTCATTATAAGTAGAGTAAGAATATATATTTTTTTAATTTTTTACTCAAAAAAATAAGGAAATGGGGGGCCATCAAAGTTGTCAGTTTTAGACCATTTTTGTGACGGGGGCTATCTCAAAAACTAAACTAGTTAGGAATATGATATTTCGGTATATTATGTACCCATATGCTCTACTTAAACAACAAATACTGAAAAGAACGATTCATAAAGTAGTTTATAAGCTGTGACCAAAACAAACGAACATTTTTTGGATTTTTCTTTCACGGTTTGTTGCGATGTCTAGCTCAGAAATTAAATATTTCTTAGACCCAATATATTATATTATTCATAATTATGTACGGAACCCTAAAAGAGCGAGGCCCACCTCGCTTGGCTGATTTTTTATATTTTCGGAAAGGATTTGTGAAATTTTGAGAGGGGTCCATGACTAGAAAAAGGTTAAGAAACCCTGGTCTAGGACATTTCAATGATTTACTATCTCAGAACCCATAAATTAACAACTCAATCTTTATAAAAGCTCATAAACTGAGTCTACAACGGCCGGTGACACTGATTCGGGAGCCAGTAAATCTTTTTAGCGCATTAAAGCGTAGCGCGCAGTTATGTCAACACGCGAGCCTGAGTGGCCACCGTTACTTTGACAGTTCACAGTTTGCGCAATGGCGGTGTTAAACCAGAAACTTGTACCTATTTCATCTACAAGCTTTATGAGTACCCTGGCTTTCGACCGAGTGGACCGTTTGAATACCATGTAATCTAGTCCACTGCATCAATAAGTTTTTCTTATACCCGTATTACGAATTCCTCGGAATTCTGACAGCTGTCATTGTCATTTACAGATGAGTTATTTGTATGGAGAACAGGGTTAACATCTACGAAGTACGATTTTACCCCAAACTACTTTAATTCCCTGTCATCATAAAAAGCCATATGCCGCGTAATAATATTACTCGTTTCGCCTTAAAATAGAAAACACCATGAGTGAAAACTAGAAAGTGCACACTAACAGCAATAGAAAACAAAAGAAGCACACTGAAAAAATTTAGTCAAAAATGGATGTCGAATGACATTATCACCATGAAGTGTCTGTCAGGCATTTGTCATATCTACATGCGGCAGTTGATTTGTATTTGCATAAGTTTTGAATTTTTTATCTTTTTTGTGGGAATTGTTTTATCTCTGGTAACATTACGAAACGTCAGAATTCCAGGGAATTAGTAATACGGGTGTAGTTACAGCTGGCGTCGTCCTAATTGGCAAACGATCGTACGATCAATACGATCACTTTGTTCACACGATCGAATCACACACACAGACACAGACACACACATACAAACATACACACACAGACACGGCAAACTTATAACACCCCGTCGAGGAACCGATGGACGTCAAATAAGCCTGCGATTATTTCGGAATCACAGACAAACACTTCATATTCGTTTGCACCTTTACAGGTGAACATTAACAATTTTTAAGAAATCCCATCCAACTGGTCTAGCCATTAAAAATTAAAATCATAATCTCATTAGAGAAATAAAACGCTTGCGTAACGCGAATCAGTTAAGCATTTGTTTGCGTAAACATTTTGACGGAGCCGCGCTCGTGAGCAGTGAGGGGGTCACTGGGTCACGGGTCACGGGGGGTCACGCTTACGAGTAATCGGTGAAAAAAACACTGACAGGTATCTGATGTACGCGACTGTGTATTGGATCGTTATGACATCGGATTTTGCATTTCTCTCGCGCGAATAATTTTGTTTTGCAATATCAAGTTGAAAATACATTAAAGCGTTTCAACGTGATGGACATGTTTTGGATGGACACATGATCTGGCTCATATGTACTCTGTGAAATAACTAAAACTGAAGTGACTAAGGTTACATAATTACATCGAACTATTACGCTTAGATTGGAAGTTTCTAACAAATTTCCGCTCGAAACATAAGCTATAAACCAACCCATGTGTGCCCTGTAATTACATTTGCCGACACGCACACAAGCGCATGAGTACCTTGAGCACTGACGCGACGATAGCCTTTTAGGCTTGCTAAAAACGGCTTATCGCCGCGTCGACGACTGCCTTTCTTTACCTATTTATTCTAAGCATAATTATTATATCTAACGACAAAATAACCCAAACGCGCGTTTTATTTGGACGAAGAATTTAAGATCTAACTTACCTTTGTCACGAAGGTATTCACCACCACTACAGCCATTTAACGTCCCACTGCTGGGCACAGGCCTCCTCTCTCATAGGAGGAGAGACAGGGATTCAGAGCTTAGACCCACCACGCTGCTCCAATTTAAGTTTTGCGGGCTTCAACGACTATTGTCACATGATAATGATAATAACCGGGACCAACTGCTTCGAGGCACGGGGGTGAAACACCGCCAACGAGCTACTCCGGACTGGCACTGAGAATTTTCTTGACAGAAAAACCCAATTTTTTGCCCGACCCGGGAATCGAACCCGGGACCTCGTGATCTGCGTTCGAATATGCTAACCACTAGACCAACGAGACAGTTGTCCCAACACCTGACAGTTATTGCGCCGACCGGACCCGGGGGTCGACCCATGACCCCGTAATCCGCCTCTGCCTCTGCCCCGTAAACTGCCTCGTTGATCTCTATTTTAAATGTATAGGAAGAAGTAAAAACCTCACTATACAAAGCAGGGTGCAAGTGTCGCTTCCCAAGTGATGCGTAAAGTAAAGTGAAGTCTCGTGCCTCAAACTCCACCTTAAATCTCGTTCCCGAAGCGGTCGTTGCGTGCATCTAGAAATTCTAGAAGTATCTGGCAGTCAGCCAGTTAGTTACCAATAAAAGGAAACAAAAGCGGTTATTTTCCATTATACATCGGAATACGGGTGGCGTGCGCGCGTGTCCATTGCGCAACGCTTATGTATTCCACGACCCGGCGCTTCCTGCCCGCTGACACGAAGAAAGTTGCCGATTGTTGTCCGTACTTCATAGTCCATACACAGTCCTGCATTTTGATAGACTATAAGTACAATTCTTAGGTTGAGATCTAATTCAATGGCGTGCACTCCATAGAAGGACGGAAGCTCTGCTTACCCTGAGCCTAAGGTTTCGTAAATAAAAATTAGAATGTACTCTGTCTATCTATACTAACTCTGTCTTAAGTCTAAGTAGCATCTGAGTACGCTCTATAGATCTTAGCCTAAGTACCTCTCTCCTATGAGAGAGAAGGCCTGTGCCCAGCCGTGGGACGTTAAAAGACTGTAGTGGTAGTTCAGGAGACTGAAGAAAGCATTTGTATTTAACGAAAGATACTTAGTGGCATTCATTGTTTAATAGCCATTAAGTTTGAGAATAGGCCATGGGGGGTCTGGAAATCAGTGTCTGGAATGCTTTAAAGAAATCTCTTTAAATCGTCAGAACATGAGGTTGTGTATGTTATAAGTGCAAATATCATAAACGTATTATGAGTATGACTGTAAATATTCGCAGCTGCTTTTCACAGTCGCTGTTTACAGTGCAGCTACACGTGATTGGTTCGATGAGGTGCCAGATACGAACCTAGAGTCATTTATCAAGTGGGAATTTAGATCTAACTATATACCTTCGTGCAGCTGCCTCGTTGGTCTAGTTGTTAGCATATTCGACCGCAGATCACGAGGTCCCGGGTCCGATTCCCGGATCGGGCAAATGATTGTTAGGTGTTGGGTTTTCTGTCAAGAAATTCTCAGTGCCAGCCCGGAGTTGGAAACTGGCGGTGTTTCACCCCCGTGCCTCGGAGAGCACGTTAAGCAGTCAGTCCCGGTTATTATCACTATCATGTGACAATAGTCGTTAAAGCCCGCTAACACGCATTGTAGCAGCGTGGCGGGTCTAAGCTCTAAATCCCTTTCTCCTATGAGAGAGAAGGCATGTGCCCAGCAGTGGGACGTTAAAAGGCCGTAGTTGTGGTGGTGGTGGTGGTGGATGGGATTTTCTGTCATAATAATTCTCAGTGTCAGCCGGAGTTGACAGGTTGTGTTTCACTCCCGTGCCTCGTAGAGCACGCTAAGCCATCAAGTGACAATTTATTCGTCAAAGCCCGTTTGTCTACGGCTCTATGGCACGTCTTCTTTTTTCCCCTAAAAAGCTGCGATCTATATTATCTATGGCTCTCTATTATCTGTGGGTGAGAACGAAACCCGACCCCCGAAGTGGGCATGCACGGGAGCGGGCGCGGCGAAGGTGATCAATATGTCATTGAACTTGAACTACCATCAGTTAATTGCGCCACGCCTCGCTCCACAGATTATATTAGCTCCAACTGTACGACCATAGACTAAAATAGAGAAGACATCGAGCTCATGTTCACAGACAGAGAAGGAAATTGATGCGTGCATCTCGCAAACTGCGGATTTAACCAGTTTATATATAGTACGACTTTACCGTAGACAGAGTTTTTAAAGCCTATAAAGTGAAAGTTAAATGGACCTTTACGGTTTGAGCTCATAGTTACATACATATCTACAGCCAAAGCGGAAAATTAGCGAAATAAAAATCATTTGCTAATATTATTTCTATCACGCTAAGTTTATACTAAGTTCCTGTATTTTTCGTAAATTCGCAATATAACGTAGTAATCAGCTGTATAAAGTTGTCGCGGACCACCCGCCGCTCGCGAGGTCAATGCCCTGACTTTTGCACGTTGTTCATTGCCGGTTTTTTGAAAAATCTATACATACATCGATGTATACATATAATAAAATCGTAGACTTGCCGTATTAAAGATTTTTGCAAAATAATAACTGGAGGATGTTAGGGATAAGTAATAGAACGTAAAAAAGCTATTTTTGTAATTTTTGTCTGTATGTTTGTCCGCGCATCACGCAAAAACTACTGAATGAAACTTGGCATGATTTAAGTTCATACTACGGAGTAACATATAGGATACTTTTTATCCCGGCTTTTAAATTCAGCACGATTCCCTTGGGAGAGTGGATGAAAGTCAAAATGTGTACTTAGCAGTTAGCTGTATCAAGTTTGATATATTATATCCATTTTGTATGAAAGCTATAGGTATAGGTATTATTATTTTATTGTATTATTTATGAATACTATCTGCTATGTTACTTAAACACACTAAAATTATCTAGCGATTGCTTTCTTTGTAGAAAATAACAGAATAATCAAGAAACACGTATTGCAATATATTATTTAAAAAAAAATTGATATATATCGGATATATAATATCCATTATTGATATATATCATCAAACCCAGTTGGATATAAATATTCTTGAACCCTGATAATAATAGCGCGAATTTTTCGAAAGCGTTCTCCTTATACCCTGTAAGTCCCGTTTGTGAAAATTCTAATCTATTTTCTATCGTCTAAACGGATTGAGTAGGCAGCTGTTTTATTGCCACCACTTCCTAGTCGTAACCCTTCATCGAGTAAAATCAACACCCAGTGTTTAGACAAATCGGGAATAGCTCTCCGGGATTACTCTTTCTTCTACTGATTTATATTATGTAGTTTTACCTATAGCGGTCGTTCAACTTACATTTTATTGATGTTCACTTTATTTAGAACTAGATGATGCCCGCGACTTTGTCCGGATTTAGGTTTTTTAAAATCCTGTGGGAACTACTTGCTTTTCCGGAATGAAAGTTGTCTATGTCAATTTCCGGACCGTAAACTACCTCTGTACCAAATTTCGTATAAATCGGTTAAACGGATGGACCATCGAACTATTACGCTTAGAATGGAAGTTTCTAACAAATTTCCGCTCGAAGCTATAAACCAACCCATGTGTGCCCTGTAATTACATTTACCGACACGCACACAAGCACATGAGTACCTTGAGCACTGACGCGACGATAGCCTTTTAGGCTTGCTAAAAACGGCTTATCGCCGCGTCGACGACTGCCTTTCTTTACCTATTTATTCTAAGGGATGGACCTTTAAGAATCCCATGGAAACTCTTTAATTTTCCGGGATAAAAAGTAGCCTATATCTGTCCCCGGGATGTACCTAAGCTAACTTTGTACCAAATTTCAACAAAATCGGTTAAACTGTTGGGTCGTGAAAAGCTATCAGACAGACAGACAGACAGACAAACAGACAGACAGACACACTTTCGCATTATAATATCAGTAGGTATGGATTTATGTTTTTTTTCGATAATATAGGATATACGAGAAGTTAGCTATCTTGCAACAAAAGGCGATACGATTTTCATTTTCTGTATTTATTTTCAGGATTTTTTAAAGATTTTAGTTTTTTTTTCCTTTTTTTTTTGAGATTTTAGTTAAGTATAATAAGCTTTGAATGTACAGTAGGTACACAGCTTTTTGCGGCGGAGATATGCTAAATGCTAATGGCCTTATATCTGGGATTTAGTGTCACCGCCCACGATCCTCTAAAAATGAAAAAAAAATGTAACTAGGTAGGTAGTAGTTCTAGTTACAAAACAAACAAAAAACATCCAAGTAATAATAAATAACTAACATTTTACGTAATCTACGAACCCATCAGAGCTTTTAATAAACCACGAAACAAGAAATTATATCCATCGCTTAAAAAACCCCTAGCTTTGATTTCCCACGCATATTGACAAAAATACTTCCTACAGTCTGAATATACCGTATTTTTAAGGTAATAAGGGTTAAAACACAACAATCCTTGTAGAATTTTACGTAAGCTCTCACATGCCCACCTAAACGAACAATGAACAACAACTCTTTTGAATGAAACCACTCTCGTATGCAGTAAGTACCTACTCTTTGACATATTGAAAGTGTTGATGACAAGAGCTTTATTTAAGAACTAATGCTTTTTAGTGTTCCGTACCCAAAGGGTACGGTAAAAGTACCTATAAATTAAAAATTTAAAAAACCCCCGACATTCGCCATTTTGTGGCGGCAGCCATCTTGGATTTGCATAGTACTATTCTACTAGTCAAGCCCTTTCATATGATACCCATATGAAGGGAGTTGTGAAAAAATATGTAATCTGCCATTTTTTAGCGGCGGCCATCTTGGATCGGATCGGATCGGAAATCGGTTCACCCGATCACACACACACACACACAGACACGTCAAACTTATAACACCCCGTCGCTTTTGCGTCGGAGTTAAAAACAGAATAAAATAAATATTTAAGGGGGCTCTCCCATACAACAAATGTGATTTTTTGCCGTTTTTATAGATGACGGTACGGAACCCTTCGTGCGCGAGTCCGACTCGCACTTGGCCGGTTTTATTTTAAAGATTTTTTTTAATACGGTACATACATACATGTGATATAGGTACCTAATACCTATTCCACAAAATGTTACTAGCATTTTTGCATTATTTGTTGTAATTATTATTTTTCTTACGGTACATACATCCATGTGATATAAGTACCTATTCCACAAAAAGTTATTACTTACTAGCCCAGCATTTTTGCATTTTTTGTTGTAATTTTGTAACAAACCGTGTTCATCCATGGATTCTCACAACATTTTCCGTAGGGGCGCCTGCAGGGCACGGGGGTCGGTCGCAATAAATCAACTCATAGCGTTAAACTAATCCATTCTGCCTGTTTTATTTTGTCGGAAGTGTTTCGTCGCGAGAGCGAGGGGTGCGTTAATTGCACTTTATGTTTTATACAAAATTTCTCTTTTTACAATCTGCTAAGAGTGCTAACGATGCCACTTTTGATGATGGCTGTAAAAACATAGCTAAGTAATACGGTAATAATATGTGTTTTTAATATCCATTGTAGGTACTAGAAATGCAGTTTTTTCTTGGAATATTCTGTGAATATTTCAGCGTCTATCTGTTGCCGTTATAAATATCGAGCAAAAAAATCACGTCTGTTGTATGGGAGCCCCCTTAAATATTTATTTTATTCTATTTTTTAGTATTATTGTTGTTATAGCGGCAACAGAAATACATCATCTGTGAAAATTTCTACCTATCATGGTTCATGAGATACAGCCTGTTGACAGACGGACGGACGGACGGACGGACAGCGGATTCTTAGTAATAGGGTCCCGTTTTTAACCCCCAACGCAAAAACGACGGGGTGTTATAAGTTTGATGTGTCTCTGTGTGTGTGTGTGTGTGTGTGTGTGTGTATGTGTGTGTGAGAGTGTGTGTGTGTGTGTGTGTGTGTGTGTGTGTGTGTGTGTGTCTGTTCCCCTGTGGCGCTCAAACGGGTAGACCGATTTGAATGCGGTTTTTTTTGTTTGAAAGGTGAATTAGTCGAGAGTGTTGTTAGCTATATTTGATGAAAATCGATCTAAGATGGACGCCGCTGCAAAATGGCGGATTACATATTTTATCACAACGCCCTCAATATGGGTATCAAATGAAAGGGCTTGACTAGTAGAATAGCACTATGCAAATCAAAGATGGCCGCCACCATAAAATGGCAAAGGTCGGGGGTTTTTTTAATTTTTAATTTATACTTGTTACTCTTTGTGTTGGTACCTACGGAACCCCAAAAATGGACAAGCCTCAGACGAGGGAGATTTCTGGCGCCGCACGCATTCATTCTCTGTAGTTATAATTATATTAATGATCATCATTAATTTACTCCTTAATAATCGCGCATGTAGGCGGCGCGAAAATAAAATAATCAGCAGAAAAGGAACAGAAAAATTGTTTTATTCGAATAAAAATTGAAGCTTCCTGAATAGATTCCCGTTTTTTCCACGACTGCGCAACGCAAGGGAGTCGTTATATTATTACAAGTTGTAGTCCGTACAAAGTAGTTGAACATTACAACAACTGTTATATCTGTGCTCGGTAGATAGGGAGCGGGCGTATCGACCCGCGCGGCGCAGGCCTACCCCAAAACCGGTGATAACGGAGCAGGGTTCGACATTGAACCTCACTCATACGGCTATACCACAGAGTACCTACAGAGGGGAAGCTTCTACAAGCGGCCCGCTGTAGGTACACTCACACATATGCGCACGTTTGTCACCAACTGTACCGGTTAGTAGAACGAGCGGGCGTCCGTGAACCGTTGGTGAGTGTGTTTGTGTGAGTATACCTACAGCGGGCCGCTTGTGGAAGCTTCCCCTCTGTAGATTTACTACTCGTGTGGCTATACCTACCGCCCGGCGAAAACTTACATACATATAAACGAGATCAAGAAAAAACATGTTACGTTGGTTCTTCAAACAAGCTATTTTTTAAGAAAAATTAAACCGACTTCAGACCAGCAATCTTAGAAAATCGGTATAACTACTTACCAATCAAAAATATTAGTCACTTATGGGTACATTTATCTATGCGTGTAACCGTACCTATGAATGATAACTAGGTGTTATATTAATATATATCTGTGCCTCCTGTGACAGGTGATACAAGTCAAAAATCACCATTTTACAGGAGAGCAAAAACAAGATTAAAAAAATTCTAGTTCGCGATCTAATTGGGCTAGGTTAAACTTGAGTGCTTTCTTTTGTAGATAAAAACATTCACTTTCACCGTGTATTTAAATTTTTGCGGTAAATATTATAGTTTTAAAGTAATTCTTGAAAAACCTGTGAGTTGTACCTTTTTTAATTTCTAATCGATGCTAAAATTACGTGATAAATGATACAAGTACAGTTAAATTACGTTACACCTTTATATTGTCTTCGTGTAAATTGATATACATAAAGTAAAAATATCTAATAACTCATTAGAATATATTCCCAACCCAATGGTGCTCAAACAAAGGATAAATGTAATATCTCAAAGATGAGATTTTTTTACTTATCAGTCCCCTATTTTAACAATTTAGCTGAATTGTATCAGTTTGCTAAAATTTTGGTCTTCTGAAAAATGTGTTAAATAATACAACTCATGTTATACCCCTCACTAAAATGCATTTTTATGGTGCAAATAAATACAAGTTTTACAAAAATAAATCAACGTTTGTGAAACTTCTTCTAAACCAATAATTCACTAATAAAATACTAGCTGATGCCCACAACTTCATTTCGGGTGTATTCTTAGAAGTATATTATATCGATTTCCAGGATTTAAACTGCAAAAATATAAAGGTTTTTATCTTCAATATGATGGACTCCCACACAAAGATTTAACCCTTATTTCAACCCCTTCAAGCCTTTATTTCGCAACAAAAGATAACTTATGTTGGTCTCCAAAGTCTAATTTATCTCTGTTCCAAATTTCATCAAAATCGGTTTTGCGGTTTAGGCGTGAAAGCATAATATACAGATAGACAGAGTTACATTCGCATTTATAATATTAGTATGGATTAAGTCCTTACATATTATGAAACTGGCGTTTTATCGAACTGGCTACTATGATCTCATATATCGTGCATATATCTTGGCGTATTCCAAATTTAAATTTATTTCAAAAGTGGTTTATGTATTTGTTTTTTGAATCTAGTGATTCATTTGTTTTCGCTCAATTTGATTTTTCTTTGACATCGATCTGTTCAAAAAATGGAAAACTTATCACATTATTTACGAATACGAGTTCCACAGTGGCACCAGTACTGCAAAAACAATTCGAAGGATTAATGATGAGTATGGGGAAACCCTTACTGTAAAATAAAGCATGGTACGATTTTTGTTCCAACGTTTTTGTTCTGGAAATTTTGACCTAAAAACAAACCCCGTGGACAGCTGGAAACCCTAGTTGACAATGAAGAATTAAAGATGATTGTGGTAGCGGATCTATCGCAAACTATGTTAGAGTTAGTGGCAGGCTTCGGTGTGAGTGATATAATAATATTAATTCACTGAAAACAAATTTGAAAAGTGAAAAACTCGAGAAATAGGTACCTACCGCATGAATTGAGTGGAGCACACTAACAAACACGCATTAAGTGCTGCGTTACATTACTCAATTGTCACAATAACGACGGAATTTTGAATCGTATTGTTATCAGTGATGAAAAATGGTGTACGATAGTCGGAAATGCTCATCACAGTGGTTGAATCCAAGAGAACTGGCGAAACCCAACTGGTGAAACTGTCCCAAACGAAAGTTGACTCAAAAAAAACTACTGGTGTGTGTTTGGTGGACCAGTGCTGGTATCATACACTATGGCTTCCTAAGATCTGGCCAGACAATAAAGATAGATCAACAATTTCAAACCATGATGGAAACGTCAGCAGTTAAACAACCGAAACTGGTCATTTCTCTTGCCCAATGCTGTTAACTTAGACCAACGCTAGACCTCATACTTCACAACAGACAGTCGCTAAATTAAAGGTGCTGCGATTGAAATATCTCCAACACCCATCACTCTCCCCGGGAGTTTGCTTCAACAGATTACTACTTTTTTCGGAATTTAGTCAATTTCTTGCAAGGAAAACAATTCAATAACAAAGTCCTAATATTTAAACTCTGTAAAACTCATGATCGCGCTCCTGAATAAAGCATAGCAAAACACATATTACTTCTTATCGGTTGAAACAGTAATCTTGAAGTGGTAGGCTATTGGTACTGTCTTTATTGTAATCGTAATAGCGTAAGCTTTACCTCGTTTCAAACAATCCATAGTCTTGTATTCATCATCCTTGAATTCATTTTGTGTAAGAAAAACGGGGAATATTTTCTTTGGTATGCAAAACAGATCGAACATCACACCACATCAACATTCCAATGCAAGAGTAAGAAATTGCTTGAAAACATGTTGAATCACAAATCATTTAGATAACAGTACCTACCTAAACTTTGCTGTTTTGTTTGAAGCTGTACGCACTAGTTGGTACCAATCTCTTTGCAAATGAATAACCATACTCATGTGCTTCTTCTTACGCTCAATTAACGCATGGTTGGTGTCAATCTCCATAAGAGTATGACTTGACGATTTCACTTGTATCATTTAGCACGTCTCCTTCTTCATACATTTTTTCTAGATTTGGTTTGAGTTTTAGATACAATTCAATTTATATTCGTTTACACAGATAATGTTGATTTGTACACAATGATGCAAGTCGAGATGTATCACTGATCACAAATCAGGCATAAATTTAGATTGTGATTATATTAGGTATATGTATAATTGTACCCTAATCAGTTTTGAAAAAAATCTGTTCAAAGTGATATAACTCTAATTATATCAATATTCACGATAAATATACTAAAAATAAAATGTGAAAATTAATATAATCGCACTTATACCACGAAGCACGAAAAATAATGCATGCAGAAAATTACTTATTGAGGTTACAACTTGAAATATATCTATATGCACGATATTTTTGCAAAAATGCTGCCACTTATATCACTTTGCACAAAATTATCTCCGAAACTATAATAGTTAGAAGAACGTGGGTTAGACAAAAAAAAAGCTAATTTTTTTCTGATCATTTCTATGTAAAAATCTCAAAAAGGGTACAACTCGACTTAGATCACTCATCACAGGAGGCACAATTATATAGCTGTTCGTTCTGATTCACTGACTCATTCATCGCCCCTCCTGTAAAATTTTGTATGAAAAAATTTTTTTTCACTAATGGTTTCGTATAGAGGACAAAAATTGAAGTAGAACAAAAATATGGAGAGAGCTGATGATTGAGGATTTCGGAGACGGGTGAAGAGCACGCTTAAGGTATTGAAGATAGGTGGGGGGTGCTCGAGCAAATGTCACTCGAAACGTCATCCAATTGGCAGTTAGGTGAAAAAAAATTCAAAATGGCGAAAAAAAGATGGCCGCCATACAAATTTCGTCGGTCTCCATCTCGGAGGGTATAAAAGATGGAAGAGTGGTTTCTTCGCAAAAGATGATGAGGATCCAAAGGTTTACTTGATGAATTGAAAAAAAATTCAAAATGGCGGCATTTATTTTTCTATAGAAAATGTATGGCGAATATTGAAGAGACTACAAGTTGTGAACTATGCAAGGCTTTAATGCGGTTTTTTGGAGAACTCTCAAAGAAAAATATGGGAAGACATGATGATTGAGGGTTTGGAAGTTGGTTGAGGAGCCCGGGCAGGGTATTGAAGATAGGTAGGAGGTGCTCAAACAAAAATTACTCGAAACATCATCCAATTGGCAGTGAGCTGAAAAAAGTCCAAAATGGCGGATTCAAGATGGCGGCCATATAAACATCGGTGTCTATCTCACCAAGTATAAAAGATGGAAGAGTGGTTTTTGCCAAAAGATGATTAAGACCTTAAGTTCTACTTGATGAGCAGAATGATTCGAGAAAAAATATGGAGAGTGATAATGATCGAGGATTAGGAATAGGGGAGAGATAGGTGGAGGCTGCTCAAACCAAAATACCCGAAAGCGAAACCTCGCGGTCCGCTTGCGGGCCGCGCACCCACGCGCCCTACTAGTTATATATATAAAGCTACTTGAAGTCAGGTACTGATCACCTCTCCTGAACAATTTTGTATGGGACTTTTTCACCATAATTTTCATGTGTGTAAAATTCAAAAATATAAGGTCTACAAAATTATAGAGAGAGCTGAACGTGGAAAACTGACTAGGGTGCCCTAAGGGATCTCGAAAACTATCAGTCGGAAAGGTATCGTCCCGAAACAAAAAATGTTGAAAACCTTGGGCCATTGGGTGAACCGGTGAAAAAAATATGGCCACCAAACAAAAAAAAATTTCGTCTCCATACAAAAATTTTGCTAATTTTCAAGAGGCTCTCCAGAACAATTTTGTATGGAACTTTTTTCGCCTCACTATTTATATGCGTAGAACTTATGGGTCTTCCTTCAGGAAAAATATGAAACGTCATGAATGTGGAAAATTTACCAGAGTACCCCAAAGGCTCTAAAAAACTATCAGTCATAGAGACATGGTCCTGAAACTGAAAATGTTCAAACCTTGGGCCCTTTGGTGAGCCAGTAAAAAAAAGATAGGCACCGAACAAAAAAAATTTTCGCGTCCATACAAATTTTTTTTTTAATTTTCAATAGGCTCTCCAGAACATTTTTGTATAGAACTTTTTTTACCTCACTAAGCGCATGCATAGAGCTCATGAGTATCCTTTCAGGAAAAATACGAAACGTTATGAATGTGGAATATTTTCCAGAGTACCTCATGGGTCCTCCAAAACTACCAGTCATACAGACATGGTCCCAAACAAATGTTATTAAAGACCTTGGGCCATTGGGTGAACCGGTAAAAAAAAGATAGACGCCGAACAAAAAAAAATTTTCTCCATACAATTTTTTTGGGTTCTATTCAAGAAGCTCTCTAGAACAATTTTGTATGGAACTTTTTTCCTTTCACTATTTATGTGCGTAGGACTTATGGGTCTTCCTTCAGGAAAATTATGAAACGTCATGAATGTGGAAAATTTACCAGAGTACCCCATGGGTCCTCCAAAACTACCAATCATACAGACATGGTCCCAAACAAATGTTATTAAAGACCTTGGGCCATTGGGTGAACCGGTAAAAAAAAGATGGCCGCCGAACAAAAAAAATTTTCTCCATACAAATTTTTTGGGTTTTTTTCAAGAGGCTCTCCAGAACAATTTTGTATGGAACTTTTCCCTTCACTATTTATGTGCGTAGAACTTATAGGTCTTCCTTCAGGAAACTTATGAAACGTCATGAATGTGGAAAATTTACCAGAGTACCTCATGGGTCCTCTAAAACTACCAGTCATACAGACATGGTCCCAAACAAATGTTATTAAAAACCTTGGGCCATTGGGTGAACCGGTAAAAGAAGATGGCCGCCTAACAAAAAAAAAATTCCACTAAACGCATGCATAGAACTGATTAGTGTCCTTTCAGAAAAGATACGAAACGTGATACCAATATTTCTTTCTATCTTTCAAGAGACTCTCCAGAATATTCTGGTATTTGGTATGGCCTCCCATTTCTTTATTTTACGAATATTGAAGAGACTACAAGGCACGCGAGCTGCTTGCAGCTCGCGCACCGAGCGCAACACTAGTTTATACTAAAACCTTTGTGAAAGTATGTAGATTACGATTTACGATAGTGAAAAAATCATCAAAATCGGTTCAATGGTTTTTGAAATAATCGCGAATATACTTACATACAACATATGTACATACGGGTCGAATACAGAACCTCCTTTTTTGAAGTCGGTTAATTTTTTTTAATTATTTAATAATAATAATGAAAGAATTTTGAAGAATTTTGAGGCCTTTGAAATGTAACGGTAGAGTAATAAAGAAAAGAAGATTCGAGGCATTAGTTAGTTATTTTGATAATCTATACTAATAAATAAAATTGAAGTGTCTGTCTGTAATTTCGAAATAACTACCACATATTAAGCTCATATGGTTATTTGAACGATACCATAACCGAATCACACGTTTTTAAAATTTTTGTCTGTCTGTCTGTCTGTTTGAACGGGCTAATCTTCGGAACGGCTGAACCGATTTTGACGGGACTTTCACAGACAAGTAGAGGATTAACCAAGGAGTAACATAGGCTACTTTTTTAACCGACTTTCAAAAAAGGAGTTGTGTTGAAATCGGTAAATACAGATGTTAAAAACGCCCTGATAGGTATTTTCGCTGCGCGCGATCGCGACGGCCGACGCGGACGCTCGCGCTCCCCGCGCCGCGCCACGCGCCCCTGCGCCCTGCGCCCGCCGTACGCGGTACCGCGGTACGCCGCCGCGCGGCGGGGGGCGGGTGGACCAGAAATCTACTTATCCCTCAGGATTTGTGAAAAATCGAAATTCACGCGGGCGAAGCCGCGGGCAATAGCTAGTTTGAAATATAAGAGATTTTGGGTTGGTTAGGTTTTTTTTTTTAAATACTTGTCCCTCTTGCATGACAAGAGACTTTTTGTATTTTTTTGGTTTCTTTTCTTTTTGTTTCTTTTTCTTACGTTTATTGTTTCTTCCGGGTTGGTTAGGTTATTTTGGATTTGTAAAAACATCAGTCGGAGATTTGTGATGACTTGTGACTTTTAAGTGGTGAACATTTCTGCCCAAAAAAAAATTTAAATTGCCAGATAAAAAAAGTTTAAAATCCTCCCGCCCCCTCGATTCGATTTTGTACAAAATTAAAACACTGTTGAACAGTTTTGTCGGGATAATTTTATTAGAGCGCGCCTGTAGGGCTATTCTCTAAAATACCATCTCGATATCGAAGCTCACTCAAGTGAAATAACTCGCTTCGAAAGCAAACTCACTTCACCTTGGTTTGATATTCTGTAAACATCTGCTACGCACTTGCGAAGTGAAGTGAGTTTGAGTGAGAAGACCTGTACTATCGAGTTTTACAGAGTACAAATTAGCAAACTCATCTCGAATTCACTCTCGATAATTCGAAAATGGCTTTACAGAATAGCCCTGCTGAGCGGCCGCCGCCGGCGGATGGCAAACTGCCAACACAATTCAATGAAGTTTCGAGAAGTCGCCTGCAGTACGGGCACAGGTTTGAGGTAGGTCCTGTCTGTCCGAAAAGACCGTGAGATATACAATGGGGATGCTGGAGAATCTATTGTAAACTATTTGGACCGTTTGTATTTAGTCCCGAAAAGACCCCGAGATAAACAGCTGAATAGTGAAGCCAGGGACAAAATTGCGAACTATTTGAAAAGTTTGTATCTAAACTGGAAATGTTATTTATCAGTAGTTTCAAGAATTTAGCTTGTTCAGTTGCGGATCATTCTGTATTCCTTCACTCTCATATAGCCATTTTTCAGAAGTTTCAAGAATATCTAAATATTTTGCTAGCTACTGCACTGGTTAGCTTGTTCAGCTGAGGATCATTCTGTATTCCTTCACTCCCATATGAAGTCCTAGGGACGCCAATGTGACACGACCGGAGAGAGATCAGGCGCCAATGTCAGGCGCAGGACCGAAGGTTTTACTCTCCGAGACATGTATGTATTTAATACTGACATCTTCCAACTCCGGGCTGGCACTGAAAATGTATTCACAAAAAAACCCAATACCTAACAATTACTTGCCCGACCCGGGAATCGAACCCGGGACCTCGTGATCTGCGGTCGAATATGCTGACCACTAGACCAACGAGGCAGTTACTTACTATCTAACACCGCTATCTTCCAACTCAGGGTGGGCACTGACAATTTATTCACAGAAAAATCCAATAAGTACAAGTCACGGCAAATAAGTCGCCCGGTGACATTCAATGCGCAGAAGTCGAAAATGAGGTATCTCAGGGTGTGAGGGGATCGCGGGGAGGGCGTGGGGATCGTTCGTAAGCACTGATTATCTCTCGCGGATCCCTCGTAAGCGCTGATTAGCTCTCCTATCGTAGTGTCCTGCTCACTCGTACGACGCTGCGCGCACTTGAAGATCACCGCTCGACTTACGTGCCGGAGGTTAAACCTCATAATTTTCGAACCGAAGACCTCGAGAACCGCAGTGGATCACTCTAACCACTAGACCGCCGAGGCAGTTGAGGCAAATGCAACTTAACGACTTTGTCCTGTAAAAAGTGATAAAATCATCAATCTCGTCTGGCCGCATGAGACGAATGACAAAAAGGCGACGAGTTAAACGAAACAAGAGTACAGAGTGTTCGCCGACGTTCGTGACAGAATGACTGCGTTTCGGAGAATATCATTCAACTGGTCGAAGATTGCTCTACTTCGATTTGTGCGATACGACCGATGCGGCCACTGAAAAATAATAAGGCACGATACGACAATGGCAGGTCCCGGCCATAGGCTAAAGTGGGCAGTTGCCTAGCCTCCTATAGAGCGCTACATTTGAACGGCGGCATGGCATAGCCTAGTGGTTAAGACTTCGGCTTCCCTCTTTGATTGAGGGGGGGGGGAGTCGCTTCGAATCTATCTATCTATAATATAATAAAACTGTAACAGATCCAATTCTGTACATTGAAGATATTTTGAAAATTTTTATTGGAGGGCACTCTATAATCGATATTGAAGCCAAAACTGCAATTTTTTTTATTTTTGTCTGTCTGTCTGTCTGTCTGTCTGTCTGTCTGTCTGTCTGTATCTTGACCGCGCATCACGCCGAAACTACTGAATGGATTCGAATGAAACTTGGTACGATTTGAGTTTATACTCCGAGGTAGGACATAGGATACTTTTCATCCCGAAATTCAGCGCGGTTCCCTTGGGAGAGGGGATGAAAGTTAAAACGTGTATTTAGCTGTATTTCATTAACGCGTTGTTCGATTTCACTATTTTTTTTTTTTGTTAGAAAGATAGTACTTTATATATTGTCCTATAAATATTTCAAGGTCATAGGTTTTTTAGTTCCGAAATGACAGACATTACAACCCTCAGTATTGGGTTCAAATAACTTGGGACCCGGATCTTTGAACGTACGGCTTATTTTAAACTGGTGTGATGTTTGTCGGTCTGTCTATTTGTTCCAACTAATCTCCGAAACGGCTGGATCGATTTTAACGGAACTTTCAATGGTGATGTTATAAGGAGTAACTTAGGCTACATTTAGTTTAGGCACATAAAAGAATTATGGGATCCGATCCGATCCTATATAAACCTATAAACACGCGAACGAAGTCGCGGGGGTCAGCTAGTAGTTAATATTATTACATGTAAATACATCTAGAGTACCCATTTATCTCGAGAGTCAAGTTCTTTGATGCACAGTTTTGTTTTTTCCTAAGTAAGTGTCCTTTCCTTAGCTTCTATTGGTGATTTGTTGTCCACAAGATGAACTACTTACTACTAATTAATTGTCGTATCGTCTACTCTAAACGAAGCGACTGATCGAAGGCGTGTTTTAAGGTCATGGTGCACACTTTATCGTATCGTGGACTCTAAATGGCAGCCCGAAGGCGTGCGAATTGTTTTTATTGCATTTTTTAAGGTTACGTCCGCGGCGGAATCTCGCATTTTTACCCTTTGAGTCACACATCTCGCCGGCGATGGGTTATGAACCATGTTCTACTTACATTGATATTGTTTTTTTAATAAGTTATCAATCACTCTTTATTACGCCGTCTTGAAACCTTGGGGGGGTCCTGTCTGGTGTTAACTAACTTCGACGCCGCAACTTCTCGAAATGGCTCTTGAGTTTTCACAACAAAGAGGCGCGGCGCCAGTTACAGAAGAGCTCTTGCTAATACCTAGTTGTTGAATTCAAGAGTACTAAGGTGCTGTAAGTGATATCGTGAGATGGTGATAGTAAAAAGAATTTCCGGATGGGTCAGTTGTGGGCATCTTCTCAGCCAGGGCGCGTTTGGAACCCTCGCTACTTTAGTTTTAGCTGTCGTAAATACCTATTGACATTCGAAAAGTGTGCAGCGTACCAACTTTGACTTTGAATTTCACTTGACCTAGCTTCTGAGTCCGAAATCTGAATTAGGTTTTTCGATTTTTTTCGATTCGATTTTTCTAAAGGAAAAACGCTAGCGGAATTCCTAGTAAGTACCTACTTACCTAGGTAGTAGGCACCTAGATATACTATGAAATTCCAAGTAAACACTATGGAATTCCTAGTAAATAAGAGTAGGTAGGAATTGCTAGTTATTGACTTATTTTTGTTATGTTTTAAAAACAACAAAGCGTAAGTAAAGCAGTTATGAAATGCGCTCGTTAACTTTTCGTGCAGACATGTGTGCACTTTATCAAAATGAGCTGTCGCGAACACCACAAACCCTCCATTTCTGTATTTTATCACTCCACACGGCACACCCCCGATATGTAAAACGTTTGTATACCCTTGTACCCTTGTGGTTGAATAACATAGAACTGCACGTGTCATAGCCAAACCATAAAATATACGTATAATAAATTAAGCTTTTGACGTAACTGCAGACTGCGTTTTACAATTATTTTTAACCGACTTCAAAAAAGAAGGTTCTCAATTCATCGAAATCTTTTTATGTAGGTATATTAAAAATTTATGTTCCCCTATTATAAATACTCAAAGTTTGCTGGACCGATTTGAAAAATTCCTCTTTTATTTGAAAGTGTATTATACTTCCCAATCCTTGTGGTCTTGGCTTGGTGGCACGACTTTGCCGATATGGCGGCAACTAGCCACGGCCGTAGCTTCCTACCTGACTAGACCAGAGACAATTTAGAAATAATAAATTCCCAAATCTTCCCCGCTGGGAATAGAACCCGGACCTCCCACTATACCATAGACAGACAGTTCAATTTCATTTATTTGTATCTAAACGTATCTAAATATATATATATATATATATATATATATATATATATATATATATATATATATAATATGTATGTATATGTCATGTATTCTAGTATGTACTGTTATTTCCTCTTAAACTTGCGTACACCCTCAATTCGTTCTCATTGATTATTATATCCTCCTCATCATGATGGTTGCCTGGAAGAGATCGCTCCTAAGCGATAAGGCCGCCATTTGTACCTTTTTTAATATTCATATCTTTAATTTAATGTATGTAGTTCTTGGTGTACAATAATAGTAGTTTATGAAACGGTTGCATAATAGAGGTTATTAAAACACGAGTGTTAGTTTAAAAAACGAGCCGCAGGCGAGTTTTTTAATAGTATTACGCGAGTGTTTTAATAACTAATTATGTAGAGTTTCATACACTACTTTATCTAAACTCATATCTTAAAATCCAAACCTTAAAATCTTGGTAATATTTGTCGTAAATTTTCCTTGATTTTGCTGGCAAAAGATTGTTGGTCGGTGGTCAGGTGGAGTTAAATTCTCTTCAGTATCACTGCTAGACATTTTTCCGCACAATAAAAACCATGTCTTGTAAAGTTTTGAGTAACAAATAAAAAATTTAAATAATATAACTAGCGTATGGCGCCAAAATTCAGTTGTTACCATAGAGATTCTTCTTCTTTTTCGGTTCGTCCCTTTCGGGACAGGCCAAGATCGTTGACTATACAGCCTGGGTTACCATAGAGAAATTAATAGTAGTAGAGGAGTCCTAATGTCCTATAGAAATTAGTGGATCGGAAAATAGCTCAAGCTTATCAAAAATTTAATTTTTAATAGTTATTAATTTTTAGTAGTTATTTTTAGTAGTTACTTAATTTTAAGTAAACTTAATTTTTAGTAGTTACTCTTCTGCAATTTAACACAATTCACAATGTTTAACGCGTTTGTACAGTTACACACATCTACTGCAAGGAGGTCGCACGAATTTCCCGCCATGGCTCAAAAATACCAGAACCCAGTGCGCCTGTACTATAATGTAGAAAAAATTATTTTATAACATTACTTTGCAATAATTTCCTAACAAAGTAGTGTTATAATGAACTTTTTTAATTTTTTTTTAAATATTATAGATGTATGTGAATAAAGTAGTCCAATATAAGACACATTTTGATTTCATATTCGGGATTTTAAGATATGAGAGTAGATAAAGTATATTTTCATTTCATTTCATTTCATTTCAGATTTTATGGAGTCAGCAGAGCCCAGAGGTGGTGGGTAGGTAGGTACATTGTATTCATGAATGGCAGCTGAAAGGAGCAACAGTAGTACGGTGTTAGCCCACATTATAAACTGCGAACCCCCCGTCTAGACGTCTGCGTCCGCATCGCAGCGCCGCGCGTGCGCGCCGCATTACAAGCGGCGCTTTGCCAAAAATCGACGTGAACATTAAACTTTACTAAGGCTTGTTTCACAGCCGTACGGACGACCCATACGTAGCCAGTACCGGCTCCCGGAACGGAGACACGCGAAGCGCAAGCTAGAACAGGCTTCATTAGCAGGCGAATTTTCGTGTCGCGTTGCCGCGCCAAAAACATCGTACGGATGAACGCGACGTTCTTGTCTAACATCTACGCAGTCAACTACAAAATCCTAATAAAACCCTTTGATGCGCCGCGCGCCCGTTTACCGACAATGCCAAGACGACAAATCGTCTGCGCCCGAATGCCGCTATGCGACGAACTTCCCGGCCACACTTGTCGCAACAACGCGAATATTCGCCGTAGCGCGCTAATGAAGCCCCAGCATCAGCGACAGCGAACAGCGGCGCGGATTGTTCCGTACGAAACTCGCTCCGCGTAGAGCCCGTAGATACAACGATAGCCAGTAGGCAGTAGCATATGTATCCGTACGTTTCAGAGCACTGCGAGCGCATAACAGGCGACCCGTACGGATCCAGTGGACACAGTTGCAGAGGCGATGTACGGTAGCGAGCCCAGTCGCGATACTAGTCGCGATTCCTGTCGCAATCCCAGTGGCAGTCGCGGTCGCGGTCAGTTATCGTAGGGTCCGCATAGGTATAGCTATACTACCGTCTGCTACACTGACCGCGACAAACGCGCTCGAAACCTACGACTAAACCTCATCAGTCATCATTGCTTTCCATCAGGCATGATTGCTCTCACACGCAATTTTATGAATTGTTTTGTATTATAGATATATAAATATAATATATTATACAGTATGTACTTAAATGCAGTTATTTTCTGACACTATTTATCTTCATTCGTTTGCTTTGAAACAACAAACAAAGAAACAAGCAAAGAACATTGTGGTCCTTGTTGAGAAATTAATCGAACACGGCCAGGGTTGACAACTTTGTGAAATTAAATTTTTTGACGCTGCAAAGAATTAAATATTACATTGTAGGCACTGAGGTAGTAATTCAATTTATTACAACATACTCTACGTTGTAGTAAATTAAAGTACAAAATTTAACGCATACGAGTACCTTAATCATGCCATTGTGTATTCCAATACTTTTCCTTGTATTATCTACAATAGCAAGCAAACTACAATATTTTTTACAAACTTCTAATCATGCTAGTATGCATCACAATATATTTCATACTAGCTGATGCCAGCGACTTCGTCCGCGTGGATACAGGTTTTTTTTAAATCCCGTGGAAACTTTTTGATTTTCCGGGATAAAAAGTAGCCTATGTGTTAATCCAGAGTATAATCTATCTCCATTCCAAATTTCAGCCAAATCCATCCAGTAGTATTTGCGTGATTGAGTAACAAACATCCACACTTTCACATCTATATATATAAAACAAAGTCGTGTTTCGAACACTTATAACTCGAGAACGGCTGGAGTAATTTTCATGGTTATTGATTTGTTGTATTTGTCTCCGTCCCGAATAGCAGAATAACTATTAAAAACATTGGAAAATTGACGAAAAAATAAAGTAAAAGTAAAAACATTTTCCCATACAATATGTTCAGGGGTTTCGTAACTGTCAAACATCCCGTAGCGTGGATACGGTAAACTCTCTCACCTGTACCTATATATAATTCTTCCGTAGGTACGTGTGTTTGTCATCTAACTCCTCCTAAACGGCTGGACCGATTTGAATGAAATTTTGTGTGTATATTTCAATGGGTTCCTGGATAGTTTGAAAACACAATTACCGGATAGGTACAGGTAGCCTACCGCGTATCAGTAGGTGGCGCCGATGTCAGTATGTCACCGGGCAGGACAAAGTCTGCCGGGTCCACTAGTTTATAATATTAGTAGGACTACATAAAAAAGAAAGTTTTAAAAAAAAATGGTGAAAACAAAATGTTTGACCAAATTTTTAAGCACATATTTCTAGCGACTTAACATAATACTTCGAAACAAGCTGAAAAAAGTTTCTTCATGCAAACTTTTCAAGGGATGAATAAATCAAAAGGCAAAAGGGATCAAAAATATCTCCTCGATACACCTCTAGGGTAACTACTCAAGGAATATTTCACTCAACTTCAAATTTCTAGGTCCACTGGTTAAGACTGTGAGTAGTATCATGTTGTAGATAAATGTCAGCCAGTCCATTAAGTTACCGTTTATATAATTAAGTATGTACCTGTCTTCTTAATTTATATTTCATACGTATAAATATAAAAGATACACAGATAGATGTGGCAAGTGGCAACCCTAAACGCAAATGACGTCATGGCGTGCGAACTGAACGCAATGTGCGTTGACGCGCCATGTTGAAAAAATAAACACGGATCGTTTCTGTGCACCAAGTACCAACTCGAAATGCAAATAAATAGGATCAACATTCTCTTGCGTTACTTTTTATTGCGAGTTTTGTTTATAAAAGTTATGTAGGTACTTAAGTCCAAATTAGATAGAAATAGAAATTAAAATTGCCTCGAAAATGAACGCAAAAATTAAATAAACAAACTCGCGTTTAAACAAACAAAAACTCTTCCGCTTTATTATATTAGTATAGATTAATCTATTTCTACTCACATCGCTGCGACACATCTATTCCCATTTCTCACCACCACTAACAGCCTTTTTAACGTCCCCCTGCTAGGCACAGGCCTCCTCTCATAGGAGAGAGGGATTTAGAGCTTAGACCCGCCACGCTGCTCCAATGCGGGTTGGCGGACTTTAACGACTATTGTACGACCTGGAACGACTGCTTAACATGCTCTCCGGGGGTGAAACACCACAAACAAAACAATTTTTGCAATAATCTGGAACCCAGGACCACGTGATCCGCAGTCGAACATGCTAACCGCTAAACCAACGAGGCAGTTAATAAAATGCAACACATAAAAATTCATAATTTAGTCATATGCAAAGTGGTAGGTACCTAGTTAAACAATACCACTTTCCAAATAGCTATTCAGCTTGTTAAGAATCTCGATACTATCTCAAGATATTATTATTAGTAGCTTCATAAAGATGATCGTAAACTGCGACGGGTAACAGATACTCGATGTTAATTTATGCTCAGCTAAACCCAGCCAGTTACACACACGGTCGGCTGTGTGATGCGTTTATATTATGCTCTGCTGGACTTTGTCTTTGATGCATTGTTTAGAACACGCTTTTATCCAGATATACTTAACCATAATTATTTACTAAGTAAGTATATTATGATTATAATTTATAGATAAACAACAAACTCCTCACTTTACAAGCAAAACTCAATACAAATTAACGCAAAATCTTGGTCCACTAGGGTTATTCAGTTATTCAGCTTGTTAAGAACCTCAATACTATCTCAAGGTATTATTATTAGTAGCTTCATAAAGATGATCGTAAACTGCGACGGGTAACAGATACTCGATGTTAATTTATGCTCAGCTAAACCCAGCCAGTTACACACACGGTCGACTGTGTGATGCGTTTATATTATGCTCTGCTGGGCTTTGTCTTTGATGCATTTTTTAGAACACGCTTATATCTAGATATACTTAACCATAATTATTTACTAAGTATACGATTATAATTACTACATAGTATAAAACAAAGTCGCTTTTTCTGTCCCTATGTCCCTATGTATGCTTAAATCTTTAAAACTACGCAACGGATTTTGATGCGGTTTTTTTTAATAGATAGAGTGATTTAAGAGGAAGGTTTGTAAGTAGAAAAATTGGACCCAGTAGGTGGCGCTAATAGCGGGCAGGACGACGTCTGCCGGGTCCGCTAGTTTATAGATAAACAACAAACTCCTCACTTTACAAACAAAGCTCAATACAAATTAACGCAAAATCTTGGTCCACTAGTAGGGTTATTCAGCTATTCAGCTTGTTAAGAACCTCAATACTATCTCAAGGTATTATTATTGGTAACTTCATAAAGATAATCGTAAACTGCGACTGGTAACAGATACTCGATGTTAATTTATGCCAGCCAGTTACACACACGGTCGACTGTGTGATGCGTTTATATTATGCTCTGCTGGGCTTTGTCTTGGATGCATTGTTTAGAACACGCTTTTATCTAGATATACTTAACTATGATAATAATTATTGCCTGGATACTTAAGTATATGATTATTTATCAGTACACAATTAAAAGCACGTAGTTTTTAAGTAAACTTCGTGTTTTGAAAATTTTATATAGTTCTAATTAACGCAAACTTTTAGTGCACTAGAGTTTGCATTAATTTGTATGGAGCTTTCTTTAGCTTTGGAACTAGGGTCAGTGACACTCAATGAGTCGCGGCTCTTTGTACAGGTACGACTAAAGCTGGCTGGTCTTATGTATACGCGTTATTGTTATGTTATCTTATGTAGAGCGTACGTGAGCGAGGCGAGCGACACGAGTTACCAAAACTAGTTTCTCTCTTTCTTTTGAGGTGAACATTTCACACCATAGTCAGGTCAATGCAATTAAAATAAATTACCAATACCTAATTAAAATAAATTCACGTACAAATTTTTACTAAATTTAAGTTTTTTACTTTTGTGTTTTTGTTTACGTTTTAAGGAAAACGAACTCCCTTTCAAAAGGAATGCCCGTTGAGCTAAATAGCTTTTACGAGCAAAACCGCGTGTTCAAAGTTACGTAATGACCGGGTATTGATTGCCCAGTCGCCAGCAAGTGCCGCATACTTAATAATAATTAAGATGCGCGTGACATACCATTCCTTGAATGTTGAAATTATTGACTTGTCTTACTCAAATGGTATGAGGTAAATGTTCCGACTTGTAGTATTTTAGGGTTGTCTCACACTCCCTTCGAATTCCACACATTTCATTCAATGGAGGAGTATCATAGTGTTTAATAATAAGTTGGCAACCCTATTATTACTTCACGCATAAAACGTCTGCCCGTAATACCATTTAATTTGTAACTCTAACTCCGCGTAGTTAGATACAAATATTATGAACGTTACGAATTTCATTTTTTTCATTGTACTCATCTACTGTCAAATATGAAACCCCCAAAACGTTTTTGCAGACAATTAAAAACCGTATTTCAAAAGGCTTACAGGTTACATATTCCATGCGTCAGTTTTATGAATAATTTGAAACTTTCTGCATGACGCTCGAAGCTACAGTGTCTTCATTAGAGATTTCCGTATTTACAAATCATTATTTTCTTTGTAAATACCTACCTACCTAAATTGTACAGAAGAAGGGCTTAGCAAGTTAGCCTGCTGTATTTTATCTACATTTGTTTGTTACTATTAAAACTAGGTACATACCACATAGGTGTTTTAATGTCTTTGCCATTATGTAGCGGCTAGTTACATCTATCTAAATCTATCTAAATAGGCTGAATCTAAATATATACAGGCTACATTGCAGCCTGTATATATTAATTAGATTTTAGACGAATATTCAAAGACAGTTTCCGTCTTTACGACATAATCTAGTCAAAACAATATTATACGAGACTTTAATCTGAATGGCTGCTGAAAAACAATAAATTAAAAAAAAAACTTAGATCACAAGAATGTTTTTTTCTTATAAAAATTTGATTACCTACTCAAATAATAATAATATTATTTATTTATATAGGTTTTACAATTATTTATCATTCAATGAATTCGCTTGATCTGTTTTCTGTCTGCTAAAAATATCGCTATTTTTATCATCACAGCGCGCGTCATGTAATTTTTACGGTAACAATGTAAAAAGTGTTAGTGTAAAAAATAAAAAATACGCGTCGAATTGAGAACCTCCTTCTTTTTGTGAAGTCGGTTAAATAGAGATGAAATAGTATGTACGTTCACTTAAAGATGTTTATTGTTTACCAGTTCCTTTAATGTCGTACGTGTTTGTTATGATCAATGTCAGGTTTTTTAACGTGATAACGTCTTATAAATCGATGTACGCTGGCCGTATGCACGAAAAAGCATGACTCATTGTCACGTACCATAGCAACGCCATAGCAAGTAGCAACGCACGTACCATAGCAAACGAGAGCGCGGAACTAGCGTTTGGCTTGTAGCGAAGTTGTAACGCATCTATTTCTCTTTGTTTTTAACCCCCGACGAAAAAACGACGGGGTGTTATAAGTTTGACGTGTGTGTGTGTGTGTGTGTGCGTGCGTGCGTGCGTGCGTGCGTGCGTGCGTGCGTGCGTGCGTGTGTGTGTGTGTGTGTCTGTCTGTTCCCCTGTGGCGCTCAAACGGGTGGACCGATTTGAATGCGGTTTTTTTTGTTTGAAAGGTGAATTAGTCGAGAGTGTTGTTAGTTATGTTTGATGAAAATCAGTCCAAGATGGCCGCCGCTACAAAATGGCGAATTACATATTTTTTCACAACTCCCTTAATATGGGTATCAAATGAAAGGGCTTGACTAGTAGAATAGCATTATTGCAAATCCAAGTGGCCGCCGCCACAAAATGTCGGGGGTTTTTTAAATTTTTATACTACACCTGCTCTGAAAGTACCTTCTGGTTTTTCTCATATCGAAAGTCAAAGTACGTCATTACTGTCAAACAAATAGGCGGGACGAAAAAATATATGGAATTTCATTGTTATCGCGCTAGAGCGGAAGTTCCATTTATGAAATTCCATTACTAACGTGCTTTTTTCTTTTTAATTTTTGATCAAATCCGATCAGTACATGAAAAAAAACCTATGTCGACAAACACGACGTAAAAAGCACCCAATAAATAACAACCGTCACGGTAGGCGGCGCTGATGTCGCTATGTCACCGGGCAGGACCGGGGTCTGCTAGTTTAAATATAGGGTAAAACCCGGATAGATGCCGCAGTTGGATAGATGCCTCAGTGTCAAAAAACCTGACTTCCCAAACTCGCGACTAAAAATTGATAGTTTAAATAAGAAGCGCAGGCCCCCCAAACCTCAGGCCCCTACATACATTTGTATTAAAACAATTTGTTTCGCTTGTGCGTGTGATTATCTCCGCAGCGAACGCGGCAAATCCTTCAAAGTTTTAGAGGCGAGTATTTGCCGTTGTATAACTTTTGAAGTAGTAGAAGATTCTGTTATATTTTTTATTATGTCAATACACTGGTTCAATAAGTGTACACCTAAGTGTAAATAATCGCTCTTTAGTTTTTAGTTTATTTAATAAATAAAAGGGCATCTATCCATATCAAAAAGGATAGTTGCCTCGATTTTTCGAGGTATAGGTGCCCTTAGAGGCATCTATCCCCTTATATACCTATAGATATATCAAGTATTTTTTTAATATTTTTAATGTTCTTTTATATTTTTATTTCTTTTTTCAATAAATTCCTGATAGTTTTAATATACTTCGGGGCATCTATCTCTTTCAGCCCGATCTGTCCAGTGGTTTGAGCTGTGCGTTGATAGATCAGTCAGGCAGTCAGTCAGTCAGTCACCTTTTCCTTTTATATATTTAGATAATAAAACCTTATGAAACTATGTATTTTGCTTATTTTTTTTCATAGGGCATCTATCCTTTTTAGTATTTTCATAGTGGGGCATCTATCCACACAGGTAGGCATCTATCCTCAAAAAAAAGGGTCTGCGAAAAGTTAAATTCTGCAAAATCTGTAATCGTTAGGACAACAAAAACAAGTCATAATGGAACCCAAAAGATTAAACTAGCTATATTCATAAATATTATTTGTGATAAATTAATATTTTTAAAGTTATGAGGCCATTTCAAAAAGTGGGGCGTCTATCCGGGTTTTACCCTATTTAATTTTAATTATTATAATTACATATGAACATAAAATAAAAGTAAAAAATACAAAATAGATTTTTTTCGCGCTATTTTCTTTTTATTTTGCGAGTCGCTTTCTTTTGTTTTACCTATCCAAATTTTCAATTTATAAAATTACAAGTAGCTATTATGGAAGTCAAAGTGTCTAGTAGTGATAGTGAAGATTTGATGACGCCGCCCAACGCCGCCAGAATTAAAAATATGTGGCTAAGTAGTTATTTTTATATTGAAAATCTTTTACCCAAGATATCTAAAGATAGATAGAAATAGTTACAACAAAGCATATGAAGAAGAAGACAATGGAAACCCAACCTCTTCTTCTGATTGATTTACGGTAATAATTATTTTTGATTATTTTATTATTTTCCTCGCAGGTGTAGTATAAAGCACTATGTATCCCTTCGGGAGAAAGTGCGATTCCTCTCGGGCGTATTGCGGCCCTACGGCCTACGGCCTCGGGCCTCAAACTACACCCTCGTAGTAATCGGTCACTTTCTCCCGTCGAGGAACAATGTACTATTAATTTATACTTGTCATATGACTTTATCACGTAAAATCGACTTTACAGACAACAAATTTTTTTTTAGGTTTAGGCATTTAATAAATGCCTAGTTAATATATTTGCAGCTGATAGTGCAGTTTTGAAAACGCTGTAAAATATACGCAAGCAATATGCAAATATGCAAAGTAAGCTAAGTAAGCTTTTGTAAGACCTCCTGCTTGAAGACGGTAAAAAATAATAATGTTTTGTACAAAAATGAAGTAAAATTAAACTAGGTCACTGCAAGTAGATAATGGGCAGTTATAATTGCTATCAATTACGTAGGTAGATGTATAATAAAAAAAAATATACAAACACACCTTGAACTAAAAACCGGTGAACACGCGAGATTGTTAACTGTATCGCCGTAAAATCGATACTTTACGATCTTTCTGTATAAGTAACATAATTTACGTAAAATACGAGTGTAAAATTAAAGACCCCAGATTTGTTGTTTTTTCTGCTATGACTGAAATGATATTTAAGTACCTAAAGTAAGTACTTACCTACATCAAACAAACAAATAAAAGTGAAATGTTTAATGTTTATGTACTGTCGTATATGCTTTTGCCCGCGGCTTCGCTCGCGTGTATTTCGCTTTTTCTCAAATCCCGAGAGAATCGATGATTTCCGGTTCCCGTTCCCGCTCCCTTTTCCAACCTCTATACCTACTTTCAAAGAAGTTTGCTATAGTAATCTACCTATAGCTGTAGCTATAGATATTTTTTTCAAAATCCCATGGGAACTGTGGATTTTTCCAGGATAAAAAGTAGCCTATATGTTAAGTCAAGGTATAATCTATCTCCATTCTAAATTTCAGCAAAATCAGTGAAGTAGTTGCGGCGTTAAAGAGTAACAAACATACACACAAACTTTTACCTTTATTATTAAGTGTGATGTGTGTGATAAATATGATTATGAAAAACTTTATTGACTTGATATCTATGCATTTAATGTGTATATTAAACAGATACAGAAATCTACACTTTCAATTTTCATCTCGGCAGAATGCAGACAGACGCATGCCGCAGTGTTCTTTTAAAAAAAAAAACAAAGTCGCGCCACCACAGCTCATTACTTCGACTGATAAGACAAAGGCACAGGAATACTTCCACAAAGCCTAAGTAACAAGTATAAATTAAAAATTAAAAAACCCCCGACATTCGCCATTTTGTGGTGGCGGCCATCTTGGATTTGCATAGTACTATTCTACTAGTCAAGCCCTTTCGTTTGATATCCATATTGAGGGAGTTGTGAAAAATATGTAATCCGTCATTTTATGGCGGCGGCCATCTTGGATCGATTTTCATCAAACATAGCTAAGAACACTCTCGACTAAATCACCTTTTAAACAAAAAAAAACCGCATTCAAATCGGTTCACCCGTTTGAGCGCTACAGGGGAACAGACAGACACACACACAGACACGTTAAGCTTTTAACACCCCGACACAGCTCATTACTTCGACTGATGAGACAAAGGGCAAAGGAATATTTCCACAAAGCCTATAAGTAAAAACTTGCCGCAAGAATAGAAACTGAGATCAATTAAGAAATCCTAAGGATATGAAAGCGGTGAAAGTTTTTATTAGTATGCGAAGTCTAGACCCGTTGTTACATTGGTTTTAGATATATGATACACTAGATGATGCCCACGGCTTCGCCCGTGTGGATTTAGGTTTTTAAAAATCCCGTGGGAACGTTTGATTTTCCAGAACAAAAAGTAGCTAATCTGTAGAAACCCGTCCCCAAAACGGAAAAATCTCGTGGGATCCCCACGATTTCGGAATACAATTCCTTACAGCATCAGGGTTGAGGAGTTGGATATGTACCTACTCGAGTTCATTCAACGATAAAGTCTTTAATTGGTACCCCCAATATCAATTTAAATAACCGAAAGTTTCTAAAACCCATTACTTTTGGGAATTAGGTCCCCTACAGCATCAGGATTGAGGAGTTGGAATCCAAATTTCTTATAGAACAGGGTCGCAATGTTTCTCTATCGATTAAAAAAAAAATTACGCAAATCGGTTCAGAAATCTCGGAGATATCGGTGTACATAGGTAGAAAAACACAACTCCTCCTTTTTTGAAAGTCGGTTAAAAAAGTAGCCTATGTTACTCCCTGGTTAATTCTCTACTTGTATGTGAAGGTCCCGTCAAAATCGGTTCAGCCGTTCCAAAGATTAGCCCGTTCAAACAGACAGACAGACAGACAGACAGACAGACAGACAGACAGACAGACAAAAATTTTAAAAACGTTTGATTCTGTTATGGTACCGTTTAAATAACCATTATGAGGTAGTTATTTCGATATTACAGACAGACACTTCAATTTTATTTATTAGTATAGATAGTATAGACTAGCTAGATGCTACTACTACGGATACTTCGTCCAACGTGGATTTAGGTTGAAAAAAATCTTCATGAAAACTTTACTATCCCTTTTCACTTTGGGGATAGAATTAAAAAAAGAACCTCTTTAATGCACCTATAAGAGACCTTCGATCCTACTATAATGTTATAAATGTGAAAGTGTGGATGTTTGGATGTTTGTTATTTTATAACGTCGCAACTACAGAACCGATTTGGCTGAAATTGTGAATGAAGATAGATTATGCCCTGACTTAAAACATAAGCTACTTTTTATCCTGGAAAAATCCATAGTTCCCGCGGAATTTTGAAAAACCCGAAACCTATATCTACAGCTATAGGTAGATTACTATAGCAAACTTCCTTGAAAGTAGGTATAAAAGTTGGAAAAGGAAGCGGAAACGGAAACCAGATATCCACGATTCCCTCAGGATTTGTGAAAAATCGAAATTCACGCGGGCGAAGCCGCGGGCAAAAGCTAGTAAGATATAAGAACTCAAGGGATATTTCATTCAAATTTCAAATTCCTAGGTTCACTTTAGGCTGTGTGTTGTCTGTCAGACGGACGGACGGTGGTGGTGGGTTAGACAGACCGACAGTCAGTCACAGAATTGTCACCTGTCTTGTAAGTTGCATGTATAGATTCAGTCGTCCGTTACACGAAAAGGTACAAAGGAACAAGCCATGCCCGAAGCCTTCCGAATTGCCCCTACCGGGAATCGAGCCCGGGTCCTACCACTTGTAAGGCCACAGCGCCCACTACTGTGTCATCTATCTATCTATCTATCTATACCAGTGGTTCCCAACCTTTTCTTGATCAGGGCCCACCTTCTTTGTTGTTTGCAGGGACCACGATGTACAAGAAAAATAAACTGAATCAATCCGAAAGTAAACTTTACTCAAAAATTCAATGTAACTTGCATTAACGATGTTATATTAGATAGCGCAAGGCGATTTCTCGAGTTTTAGTGTACGAAATTGCTTTTTACACCAAAATTTCTCAAGTGAATTAGATTCAAAGTCTTCCTTACAGTTTCTATCATTACGAAATTCAATGAATTCTTCCTAGATTCCTTCAGTAACTTCACCATCTTTTGTGCTAAAAGGGTTGTGAATCAGTTTTTAATCAACTTTAGCTTGTTTCAAAATTTTCGGGAAGTAAAGATTGAATTCGTCAATCAACATTTTATAGATGACTCTTAATATTTTTTTGTATGTTTGCCCTATTGGCGACATACTTTTCGCCCTTTTATTTACAATACTTTTAATGTCGAGAACGCACAATAGTTGTTCTCCCCAATACCTATTGCCTAACCATAACTGAAGCTTGCAAATAAAGGCGCGAAGTTAAAAATTTAGTTAAAAATTTACAAAGATTCAAAGATAAACATTTGAACTTTTCAATGTTAAGTTCAATTATTTAAGTGTATAAAAAAATATCAACAAAATTTGCCAAATTCATCTGAAATGTCGGATTAGAAAACTGCTTCAGCAACTAATTATTTTTTTTGTTATCTAGAAAAATCTCAACCTCTGTCATGAGTTCGTACAATCTTCCCAACATATTACCTTTCAATAAGAGTTCTGTTTGAAAGAGAAGTCCATTTTTGTGCATGATTTTGAAAAATGGTGTGTATTTACAGCCCTGCTTTTGATAACATTAACCACGTTTATGGTTGATTGCATTGTTCTTTAAGGCATTCTCTCCTCCGATGGCCCTTGCCTCTCCTGCGCCATCCGCGCTCGCGTCACTCGTGACGTGCGATGATATATCATCCGCGAAATTTAAGGCCTAGGCCGCATTGCGAAATTTATCGCGCGAATTTTTTCGCAAAATTCTGTGACATATGGGAATGTATGAAGCTGCACGCACATGCGATTTAAAATTCGCTAGAAAAATATATTAAAATGCGGAATATAAACCGCGCGAATAAAATTCGCGCGAATAATTTTCGCAGTGCGGCCCCGCTCTAAAATCGCTCGCGGACCATATTTTGACTCCTACGGACCACTGGTGGTCCGCGGACCACTGGTTGGGAACCAGTGAATTCTATACTATCTATATACTACTAATAAATAAAATTGAAGTGTCTGTCTGTAATTTCGAAATAACTACCACATATTAAGCTCATATGGTTATTTGAACGATACCATAACCGAATCACACGTTTTTAAAATTTTTGTCTGTCTGTCTGTCTGTTTGAACGGGCTAATCTTCGGAACGGCTGAACCGATTTTGACGGGCCTTTCACAGACAAGTAGAGGATTAACCAAGGAGTAACATAGGCTACTTTTTTAACCGACTTTCAAAAAAGGAGTTGTGTTGAAATCGGTAAGTAGGTACCTATGTTAAAAAACGCCCTGATAGGTATTTTCGCTACGCACGACGCTCGCGCTGCACGGAACTCCCCGCGCCGCGCCGCGCGGCGGGCGCGGGCGGGTGCGGTGAAGGGTGCATGCTCCAATCCAATCTCCATTTCGAACGAGGGAGCTAATGCGTGCGGATGTGTCCTGCGTTTGTTGCGTGCGTTTTCGTAATTTTTATTTTGAATCGGAGATTTTGTTTTTATTAGGGGTATGATGTTTTTTATTTCTTTAGTTTGTTTTAGTCGTACATATGTATGTATGTCGAAGGCAGGGTCACTGCCAACCGCGCCAACGGGCCAGTCAAAACTACTGAACAGATTTGGCTGAAATTTTGAATGGAGATAAAAATGCCTTAAGTAAGTATAAAGGTTGGAAAAGGGAGCGGGATTGGGAACCAGAAATCTACTTATCCCTCAGGATTTGTGAAAAACCGAAATTCACGCGGGCGAAGCCGCGGGCAAAAGCTAGTATAATATAATAAAGCGGAAGAGTTTGTTTGTTTGAACGCGCTAATCTCGGAAACTACTGGACCGATTTCAAAAATTCTTTCACCGTTGGATATGTACGTGATCCTTGAGTGTTATAGGCTATATATGTACTACGGGCGAAGCCGGGGCGGACCGCTAGTAATAATATAAAGAAGTTTGTCCTGACTGACTGATCATCAACGCACAGCCTAAAGTCTAAACCATTGAAGCTACAAACTTGAAATTTTTACAGTAACTTCCTTTTATAACGTAGGCGCACACTAAGAAAGGATTATTGGAAATTTCACCCCTAAGAGCATTAAATAGGGGATGAAAGTTTGTATGAAAGTCTGTCATTTTTCAAGTTATATCCATGAAAATTGGTATTAAGGTTTTCGGTTAAAAATAAAGTAACGAGTGATTTAAGGCTTATTTCGTGGTTTATCGACATATTCTAATGTAAAAATTACGGGTACATACCACGATTAATCACGACCAAGAGACCCATAGCCACTCGGGTATCGGAACATATTAAAGCGGTGAGAAACAACGATCCTCAGAAATCTGCGATCGCGGAGCATATTCTGCAACCGGGAACAAACCACTGGATAGAACTGCATAAACCTCGAGTTCTTTCCACAGACCGCTACTACATACCCAGATTAGTGCGCGAGGCGATTGAAATCCGCAAACATCCTAATTTCAATCGTGATGATGGTTTCAAACTGCCGAGTACGTGGAATCCAGTGGTAGAATTATGCAAACCAGGACAGCGTCGTAAGAAAGAAGAAAAGAGTGATGTTGTGAGCGTATTTTGCCGGACAGCCCGTGAAGTTTCGATGAAAAGAGTGAGAAGGCGGGTAGTTCGATACTGCCCGTGACAGTTGAAACTTCCCCCCTCGCAGCACCGCAGTCTCGTCGCGACCACGGTCCATGTAACTGGACCGAAATATCGACAAAATCAAAAAACAAATTAATCGTGGTATGTACCCGTAATTTTTACATTAGAAAGTAACGAGTTTAAGGAATTTTGGAAAAACTACCCCCAAGTGGGTAAAATAAGGAGTGAAAGTTTGTATGAAAGTCCGTCATTTTAAAAGTTATATCAATGAAAATCGGTATTTGTATTGTCGGTTAAAAATAAAGAATTACGTGTTTCAGGAATTTTGGAAATTCCACCCCCCCAGTGAGATTTATAAGAATCCAAGCGGACGAAGTCGCTGGCATCTGCTAGTTGTATAATAAGCCAATCGAATGATGAACGATCATTGCTCATTGCTCAAGTCTGTTCGAGCGATCGAATTAAATCGACATAATTATCATGCCATGTATACTAGTATGGGGTTCACGGAAGTGCATCGCATAATTAGGTTGCCTTATGCGTTACGATGATCCCGCGTAAGGACAGTTTAAGCCCTCACGCGAATCTATTCCCTATCTCGAGGGATTAAGGATCAAAATTGTTAGGCGTTTAGTGATAGCTTCGGCATGATTTACAACAAAATAGCTGATCCCCGCGCCTTATACAATGCATTGATTATGTCATTTGTGTAGTCGATATGCTGTAGAGAATGCCAAGTGATTTTAATTGTTGTTCTCACGAGTTGGTTAAAATGCATGAAAGTAATGAGATGCTTACCTGATGATGCTGATGATGTATACTAGAATCCCGCCCCGGCTCTGCATGGGTAGTAATTACCCGCTACTATCCGATCATATTGTACATGTATTGTACATTGTTTTTAACCCCCGACGCAAAAACGACGGGGTGTTATAAGTTTGTGTGTGTGTGTGTGTGTGAGTGTCTGTCTGTTCCCCTGTAGCAAACGGGTGAACCGATTTGAATGCGGTTTTTTTGTTTGAAAGGTGAATTAGTCGAGTGTTATTAGCTATGTTTGATGAAATTGAAAATCGATCCAAGATGGCCGCCGCTACAAAATGACGGATTACATATTTTATCACAGCTCCCTCAATATGGGTATCAAATGAAAGGGCTTGACTAGTAGAATAGCACTATGTAAATCCAAGATGGCTGCCACCACAAAATGGCCAATATCGGGTTTTTTTTTTAATTTTTAATTTATACTTGTGTTAGGCAGCGTTTCCGATGAAAGCTCCGAGGCGGATTGATTTTTCCGATATTTTCAACAATTATTATCGTCATATTTGAACCAAGTTACATAAAAAGTTAACAAATAATACCTACCTATATGTATATCTTCCTCGTGAATCACTCTGTCTATTGGTAAAAACTACATGAAAATCCGTTCAGTAGTTTTTGAGTTTATCGCGAACAGACAGACAGACAGACGCGGCGGGTGACTTTGTTTTATAATATAGTAAATAATAATATACCCGGGCGAAGCCGGGACGGGTTGCTTTGCTAGTTACATAATAATATCTATTATGCATATTAAAAAGCTATAATGGTCGCAATATTTTTCAACAAGGAAATGATGTACTTAGCTCTTTTTTATCATCTGACCACATTCTTACGATAACCACACTACTTAGTACTCGTAAGTTATGTTCTTTGTTACTACAACAGCTTTTAAATATATGCACCTACATAATATATAAATACTTATCTACATATATTTACACGAGACATGGAGTACCAAAAAAGGAAAGAAAATATGTTAATGTAAACCTTAATTATTACATAGTAGTAGTATGTAGTAATAGTAGGTATAACTTATTATAGGTACCTACTACTCAATACTTACTTTATTATAGGTATGTTGTTTTACTATATTTTTAAGTGAAAAAAATTATGTTTTTGATGTATATTTATTTTAAATTTCGAAGTTATTAATTACGAAAATAAATCTATATCTATACTAATAAATAAAATTGAAGTGTCTGTCTGTAATTTCGAAATAACTACCTCATATTAAGCTCATATGGTTATTTGAACGGTACCATAACCGAATCACACGTTTTTAAAATTTTTGTCTGTCTGTCTGTCTGTTTGAACGGGCTAATCTTCGGAACGCCTGAACCGATTTTGACGGGACTTTCACATACAAGTAGAGAATTAACCAGGGAGTAACATAGGCTACTTTTTAACCGACTTTCAAAAAAGAAGGAGTTGTGTTTTTCTACCTATGTACACCGATATCTCCGAGATTTCTGAACCAATTTGCGTAATTTTTTTTTAATCGATAGAAAAACATTTCGACACTGTCCTACAAACAATTTGGATTCCAACTCCTCAATCCTGATGCTGTAGAGGACCTGCTCCCCAAAACTAATGGGATTTAGGAACTGTCGGTTATTTAAATTATATTGGGGGTACCAATTAAAGACTTTATCGTTGAATGAAGAACTCGAGTAGGTACATATCCAACTCCTCAACCCTGATGCTGTAAGGAATTGCATTCCGAAATCGTGGGGATCCCACGGGATTTTTGCGTTTTGGGGACGGGTTACTACAGATAAGCTACTTTTTGTAATAAGATACTTACAGAAAAGTTCCCACGGGATATTTAAAAACCTAAATCCACACGGGCGAAGCCGTGGGCATCATCTAGTTATTAATATAATATAACATAGCACCAATAACCAGTAACCACCACCACCACCACTACAGCCTTTTCCCATCCCACTGCTGGGCACAGGCCTCCTCTCATAGGAGAGAGGGATTTAGAGCTTAGACCCGCCACGCTGCTCCAATGCGGGTTGGCGGGCTTTAACGACTATTGTCACATGATAGTGATAATAACCGGGACAATGTACAGGCCCGGATCTAGGGGGGGGGGCAGGCCGGGGCCCGTGCCCCGGGCGGCAGAATCAGAGGGCGGCAAATTCAAAATGCTGAGTACAGCATCATCGAAATTTTGCGATGATTGAATGCGCAGTATAGTAGTAAAATAATCAATAGGTCAATTATGGCGGATTATCCTTAAGGCAAACTAGGCACGTGCCTAGGGGCGCGAGATTACAAGGGGCGCCAAAATTAAGTAAGCAGGTGCTGCAAAGTTAGCACTGCAGGTCTTTCGAAGCTGCAAACTTGAATTAGTACCTACCTATATCTACACGACTTTTATTGGTCCTAACAACATCAGAACTAGCTGCTAGTTCAGCCAATCAGGGGCGCCGATGAAGTGCTGCCTAGAGCGCTGTCGACATCTTAATCCGCCACTGTAATTGGTACATATTTCAAACTGTTACAGGTCCAATTTTGTATTACATTGTAAATATTTTGAAAATTATTTTGAATGGCACTGTATAATCGATACTGAACCTAAACCTGTAATTTTTCGTTTTTGTCTGTCTGTCTATAATCTTGGCCATGAATCACGCTGAATCTACTACGCCAGTCAAATTTTACATTAAAATCGCAATCAAACGGCAAGTTCTGATTTTTTAATATGATGTTAGGACTACTACCAGTAGTATTAATCTAATTTTGCAGCTTCGAAAGACCTGTGCTAACTTTGCAGCACTCGAAAAACCGCGAAATTTTTGCACTTTTTTTGGATTTTTCAATATATGTAGGTAAGTCCTAAACTATGCGTTTTCATTGAGGCATCTATCCAACTGCGGCATCTAGCCGGGTTTTATCCTAAACTAAAATTGCTACAATTTAAGACTAGAATCAGCTCTGAAAATTCAATATTTACTGAGATACAGCTCTTCAAAACTTGACAATTATTTCCAAAAAAGTTAAATTTTAAGGTTTGGTCAATTTTAAACTCCGATGTTGGGGAAACTACTCATTTTACAGGTAAAGTTATATGAAAAGATGTTGTAGTAAATATAATTAACTTTAATTTTAACATAAAACGACATTTTTAGGCCATATAGTTTATTTACAAATCCTGAAAATTCAAAATATTTCAATTTATTTAAATTTGCCTATAATTCTAATTTCTACCCGTAAAATGAGTAATATCCCCAACATCGCGGTCGAAAATTGTCCAAATCTTAAAATTTCACTTTTTTAGAAAAAAAAAATCAATTTTAGTCCACTTTCAAAATGTAACTATAGAAAATATTTAAAAAATAAAGCGTGTAAAATGGGTAGTTTATACTGGTGAATCAGTGGTGATCGATACTGGTGTATACCGAAAATATTGGTGGGGGGCGGCATTTTTCAGTTTTTGCCCCGCCTCGAAAAAATTGAAGATCCGGGGCTGACAATGTACCTACCTAAGTAATCAATGTTACTTATTTCGTAGGGGATATTGGATTTTTTTGTATGAAACTAATATTCCCATTATTCGCAATGGGGGGATAGCGGGACACATTTCCCACAAGGTTAGAACTTAGAACATAAATTGTACGGCGTTATTTTTGGATTAACACCTTTTAATACGATTGATGACTACTTATTCAAGTCATTCCAATCTGTCGAATCAGGTATAACCAGAACGTTATATTTAAATTTTTTCCGAGAAACTGTAACATATTTTTTCCGAGAAACTGTAACATATTTCTGGCATAAGTGTGTAAGTCCTTTGATTCATAATGACCTCAACTCGCTAACACAGGTATGTAGGTAGAGGTATGTACTTATGTAGGTACTATGTAGGTATTAATTACTGTTCAAGGTATTGGTATTACGGTAAAACAATGAGCAAAAAAACAATGGGAGCCTATTATGTCCTAAGTGCAAAAAACAGATGTATAGTGGATTCAGTATTAACTGACGCGTTTCCACTTGAACGTAAACAATAGGGGTAATAAACCAAATACTCATAGAACCCATTCATTTTTAAAGGAGCCGTTTCGACCTTATCTATTTTGTTGCAAACCAACCAGTGTTGATACTTTTGAATATTCATAGAATAATTAAAAAAAAATTACGAACATGTTAATATACAAATACAATAACAAATTAAATTATTTATTTATTTTAAAGTAATAAATCAAACGTTCAAGAGAGTTATTTGTGCATCACGACTTATAAGATTGTTGAACACATTCGGATTATCGTCGTTACTAAGTATTTTCACATGGCACGGTGGAAGGTGATTTCACCCAAGAACGAAACATATCGAAAAACGTATATTTCCACTGAAGATTCTCTTCGAAGTTTAAAAAACAACTGAGTGGTATTTCTATTTATTATATTATTATTAAAAGGAAAATAACATAGGGAAAGTATCAAAAACGTTTGAACCGTTTTGCAAGCGTTTAGGTACAAAGCTTTGATTATCCACATTGATAATGTAACTCACGAGTGCGCCCTAAAAAATGTTCACTTAAATTGGTAGGATCGCTCTCACCTACTTCAGTGTCACTTAATAAACTACGCAGTAAACAGCTCCCGAAAAATAAAAAAATATGCCGGTTTGTGCGGTGAAATTATGTCGTAATTATCCTTCACAACAAAATAAGAGGTCGAAGATCTCATATCATCAGTAAGTTTTTACATTTGCGTATGTTTTTTTGAGAAAATAGGATTTTTAATTTCGATGTTTTATAGGTACGTCGAACTGGCCGGTGATACCAGCTGAGCATTGTGGTATTTTGCACATTATTGTGCAAAAATATATTGTTGTATGTTATACGTGTGTGAACATTAATAATTATTAATAAAATCAATTTGTTGCCAGTAGTGAGGTAATTTGCCACAAATATAGGGAAGTCCCGGAATATAGTAAATATTTATTATTAATATTATACTTACTGAATTTTGACCTTCAATAATTTTTTTAAATAATAATTATCCTACTAATATTATAAATGTGAAAGTGTGGATGTTTGGATGTTTAGATGTTTGGATGTTTGGATGTTTGTATGTTTGGATGTTTGTTACTCAATCACGCCGCAACTACTAAACCGATTTGGCTGAAATTTTGAATGGAGATAGAATATGCCCTGACTTAAAACATAGGCTACTTTTTATCCTGGAAAAATTCACAGTTCCCACGGGATTTTGAAAAACCCGAAATCTATAGCTACAGCTATAGGTAGATTAATATAGAGAACTTCCTTGATAGTAGGTATAAAGGTTGGAAAAGGGAGCGGGAACGGGAGCCGGAAATCCACGATTCCCTCGGGATTTGTTTAAAACCGAAATTCACGCGGGCGAAGCCGCGGGCATTTCCTAGTTCTAAATAATTATGATTATAAATATAAATTATATAAAAAAAAATTAAAAATAAATTTTCTAATTAGTTTATAATTATTATTAATACTTAATTAATGTAGATTTCCAACGGATCCAATACTAAGACATCGCTGGACAGCTGTCATCAGAAGGACACGACATGACGACTGTTGGAAACGTATTATAAAAGTATTTGACTAAATCAAGAAATAATTTTTATTTAGTATCTAGTGTTACGAATTTGTAGCGCCACCTACCGGATTCAATTAGGTTATGAATCTAAACTCCCCAGGGACAAGAAACTTACAAAATTTCAACAAAATTTGTTCGTAATAAAAAAAATCCTAGAACATGACTGCAGCACCACCTACAGGGTCCAATTGTAGATACAAACTATCTTCTTACCCACACAAACACACACCAAAAATTCCATCATAATCGGTCCAGCCGATATTTAAATAATGAGGTAGATACCTAATGAATATTCTGTAATCAAGTAATTACTAATGCTGTTTCCATGGCAAACTATTGATTTACATTAAACAAACAGTTTTACACACACGTAGATTAAAGATAAATAATTAATAAAAACAAAATTTTATCCTACACCATACTTGATTTATCTATAAAAATTGTGCAATTGTCCAAATAACCGGTATCCCTAGGCGCGCACACATATGCGATTCGAGGTTGTATCGTACACGGCGCGATTACCGAGGTCACGCACACATAGCCAGTAGGCGCGGCCGTCTTGACGAGTAATAATATTTCGCGTTGCTCCCTCTTGGGAACTCTTTGGTACAAAGAATTCACCCGGCACGACTTAATCCTATTGTTACTGCTAATCACGGTCTCAAGTGGAAACACGCCAGATAATATTGAATGAACTATAAAGTGTTATTCTGATAAAACATTCTTTCAATCAAGTGAAAGCGATTTTTTCAAACTCGAAATTTAAAAAAAAAATATTTGAAATTGATCTCAAAACTGTTGGGGTAAAGAAAAACCAGATTTTCGAAAGAATGGACCTACAAATCATTGCACCGAACTTGGCACCTATCTTGGTGCATTCCGGGGACTAACATATAGGCTGACAGGCAGTGACGTGCACAATGTTTGAAGCCAGGGTATGCAATCGGTAGTGTTAAAATTTCTACTGCTCCTTTTCTTATCGTTTTACCTAAGCAATGCTTTTCTTAGGGTATGCAGTGCTTTTCTGCCTTTATGAAGTGCACGCCACTGCTGACAGGGTTCTGCGACTCGGGAAAACAGTGGACCAGTCCACTATTGGTGGTGACTACAGAGACTTTCAGAATGAGAATGGTTTACCTGTCGTCCTAAATCCTAATTGGCTAACGATCGTACGATCAATGTGGATCAATGCAATCAATTTCGTCGCACAATGAAAATCATCATCATCATCATGATCAACCCATTACCGGCTCACTACAGAGCACGGGTCTCCTCTCAGAGTGAGAAGGGTTTTGGCCATAGTCTACCACGCTGGCCAAGCGGATTGGCAGACTTCACACACCTTTGAGAACGTTATGGAGAACTCTCAGGCATGCAGGTTTCCTCACGATGTTTTCCTTCACCGTTAAAGCAAGTGATATTTACATACTCAAAACGCACATAACTCCGAAAAGTTAGAGGTGCGTGCCCGGGATCGAACCCACGACCTCCGATTAGAAGTCGGTCGTCCTAACCACTAGGCTATCACAGCTTATGAAAATAATAATTAGTATTGCGATCGTGCGATGAAATTGATTCGATCGTACGACGAAATCGATCGTACGATCGTTAGCCAATTAGCACGACGTAAGTAGTAGGCCACCACTCTGGCCAAGTGCGGATTGGTAGACTTCACACGCCTTTGAAAACATTATGGAGAACTCAGGCGCGCAGGTTTCCTCGCGATGTGTTCCTTCACCGATAAAGCAATTCATATTTAATTGCATAAAACGCATATAACTCAACAATAAACGAAAAGTTAGAGGTGCGTGGCTGGAATCGAACTCGGCCCCGTGACAGTGAGACCGCAGTCTTAACCACTAAGCTATCACTACTTATACGTATGAAAAATCTCTTCCGCGACTTGTGGCCAGCCACTAGTCGTCGCCACTAGTGGCCCAGTGTACGGGGGCTGTTAAACTAACCGATCGCCAGTTATTTTTTTATCATTAGTCTATCTCGAGACTCGACTCATTAGTCATTAACTCATTACCCAACACAAATTGTATTCTTTATGTAAGTACCTACATGATATAACATAATATTAAAGAGTGAGCAAGATTCTAACAAGCTGTTTTAATCATTCATTCCGAGTACAAGTAATAGATGGCAGAGGTATTTGGGTTGCTATGACAACCGGATGGCGTTCCATCCATCCGGTTGCGCTCTTTGAAATAATATAGAAAAAAAATAACTTTCACTCACATAAGCGCTAGTCTCGTTACAATATAATGATTGAAGTAGGTACGTACTAGGTACGTACATATGTAAAGCTGGGTCTCCATCAGAGAAAAATTGCCAACTCATGTGTTGTCAACACGTGTTGGTGACAAAAGTCTCCGTAAAGGTGAGTCTCCACAAAAGAAAAATTGCCAACTTTTGTGTTGTCAACACGTGCTGGTGACAAAAGTCTCTGTAAAACTGGTTCTCCAACAAAGAAAAATTGGCAATTTTTGTGTTGTCAACACATGTTGGTGACAAAAGTCTCCATAAAGCTGAGTCTTCACCAAAGAAAAATTGCCAACTTTTGTGTTGTCAACACGTGTTGGTAATAAAAGTCTCCGTAAAGCTGTTGGTGATAAAAGTTGGCATTTTTTCTTTTCTGGAGACCCAGCTTTATACAAAGGAACCAAATAAATCAAAACAGTTGGTCGATTATCTAAAAATTACAGATACAGCTATATTATGACGATCGCATTCACCTCTGATTGGTCGAAACGCTTTCGTAATTTGCTAAAATGCATGGTTGCAGCAAGAATACCATAAATTCAGCCTATCACTACTACTGAGTTTGTACTATGCAGCTTTTACGCAATCGATTTTTTTTATTTTTTTTCACAGAAAATGATCCGAAGATGCTGATTTCAAGCAGATTTTTAAGTATAAATTCATGATCACATTCACGGATGTCTATCTATTTGCCAGGGAAAGACGAATCCGAATTGACAAATCAAAAAAATTGATCAAAGACGTGACCCATGAGGTAGGTATAGTATTTGTAAGATTTTCCCTGCATATTTAAACAGAAATAAGTACAGATGAGATTAAATACCTACCCAGTGCAATTAAAACTTGTTTATTTAGTGTTGGTCTTCTATTCTTTCATAATTTCTTTGGGAAATTATGCAAGGAAAATATTCACAACGACGTTTTTAATCATAATTATAATGAAATACTTCTTAGAATAGTTTCATTTGTTTTCAAACTGTTGATAAATCACGTGGGTGGAGGCAAGAGTCGTACATATGTACCTACATACAGGCAATGAACCGATAGAGCGCATGCCATAAGAGAAACTGCTAAGACCTGTCCCTTCCCGGCTTAGCCTCGGGAAAATCACGACATAGGTACCTAACTGCATACTTTATAAGGCCAATTTAACCCAATCTGAACTAATCCGACCTGATTTGACTCAATCCAATACAATCTGACTCAATCCGACCCAACTGACGTTCAGAATACCTAGGTACCTACCTACTTGTAATGCAAACAAGAACTAGGTACAACTTATTTTTTTTTTTTTAAGAATATCAACCATGTCGAACATGACTTATCCTCCCCTTTCCCCTCAAACTAAGCGTAAAGCTTGTATACTACGAGTACCTAAGTAGGTACCTACAATAATGGAGCTAATTCTGTTGTACACAATCTCGTTACTAAACTAATTTGACAGCTCTAAATGTAACGCTATTATTTTCTCCTGGGAACTAAAAAAGGATAGCAGGTACCTACTATTCTTAAACCTGTGAATTTAGATAAGTTAGATAGGATACATAGAGATTGCGTAAAACAGAATCAGTACCTACCAATAATTCAACGGATGGGATTTGAACCGTCAATCTTTCGGTTTGTTTCACCCTCAACGTTGCGCTATCAAGCCTTTAGAGTAATAAAAATGATCTATAAGAAGGTGCGTTGTTTTCAAAGAGTTGATAAATCACGTTCACGCGGCCGAGGCCTGGCAGTGGGCGGTTGCAAGTTGCAAGAGGAACAGGCAATGAACCATGCACACACGCCTTATGGGGAAATGCTAAGCAAACCTGTCCCTTCCCGGCTTAGCCTCGGGAAAATCACGACACACACTTTTTACACATAGGTAGGTAGATATGTCTATGACTCTATGTACCTATTTTCTATATGGTATGTACATAAAACATTAAGTAAAGTCCTTCCCAACTTAGGTAGGCTCTTGAAAATTAACTTAAAAGTTAAAAAGAAAATTTTAAATCCATTTAGAAAAATATTCGTGAATTTCAACAAGTAAAGGACCTTTGTAGGAACCTCTATAATCTCTACATGATTTAGGTTAGGTAATTTGGGATCAAGAAAATTAAGATATACCTACCTAGGTGACCTAGGTAAGTAGTAAGTACAACCTACGCCAATCAGCAATTTATCGTATAGGCTTGTACCTACTAACATACCGATAGACCGATACCCATGTGTATTCTTATTTCTGTGATACACCGTACACGTACAGGTGGGTAACTATTTACTTACTACCTGTACCTACTCTATTTAGTATTAACATATATAACACATCGATACTTATAACATTGACAAGAAAATTCAGTCAGAAATAATTTTATTGGAAATAACGAAATTAGAAGAGCCGAAAAGTCCTAAAATTCCAAATCAAAGAAAAAATTGCTAAAAAAAATTATAAAAATCTAAAGTTGAAGTTCTTTACTGAAGTTTCTGTAACGCTGCGTCTCCACCAAAGATTGCCAACTTTTGTGTTGTCAACACATTTTGGTGACAAAAGTTGGCAATTTTTCTTTAGTGGAGACGCAGCTTAAGAAAAAAAGTTTGAATAAATCTTAAAGAATACTCAAAAAAGTACGAACCAAAAAAGTCCTCCCAAGTCATAGAGTGATCCGAGTCAGCGCTGGCACCTTCCATATTTCCGAACACAGTGCGATCGCTAACATAACATCAACTAACAATAAGTACAATACGAAACGTTACAAAACTTTAACAATAAACCACATTTTTATTCAATTTATTATTTCATTTCACAGTTAGGTTGGTACACTCCATTTTTTGTTGTTTGTTGATAAACAAATACGCGACGCTGTATTACAGCGGTGCATACACGCGCGCGGACGGCGGCCGACTATTGAATGAAGTATGAACGTGGAAATACTTCGACTTCGGAGTCGGCTGTCGGAGTCCCCATCGCCCTCCGTTCCTTCGTCGTATAATAACCGCTCCCTCCTCACTCCTAGAGCAGTCGAATATAGATTTACTACTAGCGACCCGCCCCGGTTTTGCACGGGTTGTGGACCTATCCCAACATAATGTAGACTTACATTGTTTTACTACTTACAAGCGGATGCTCACGACTTCGTCCGCGTGGATATAGGTTGTAAATATCTGCCAGTGAAAGTCCCATCAAAATCGATCCAGCCTTTCGAAGATTAACCGGAACAAACAGACAATCACAACGCACGCCAGCTTAAGATGATAATAAACCATACGTTCAAAGATTCCTGTACAATCCCGGTTCCAATTATATGGAATACTGAGGGTTGTGAATTGTGATGGCTGTAATTTCCGAACAACACAAGTATAAATTAAAAATTTTAAAAACCCCGACTTTCGCCATTTTGTGGCAGTGGCCATCTTGGATTTACAATATTGCTATTCTACTAGTCAATCCCTTTTATTTGATACCCATATTAAGGGAGTTGTGAAAAAATATGTAATCCACCATTTTGTAACGGCGGCCATCTTGGATCGATTTGCATCAAACATAGCTAACAACACTCTCGACTAATTCACCTTTCAAACAAAAAAAAACCGCATTCAAATCGGTCCACCCGTTTGAGCGCTACCGGGGAACAGACAGACACACACACACATACACACACACACACACACACACACATCAAACTTATAACACCCCGTAGTTTTTGCGTCGGGGGTTAATAAATAAATAAAAAATAGGTAAATAAATAAATCTTTATTTGTTCCAAAATAAAAATTACATTGTGCTTATAAGTACCCTCGACCCCCAAACTAGGATAACCCGTGACATGGGGTCAGTCGAATACTTAAGTAGCATTCATAGGTAGTAAAATAAAACAGAGTATCTATTGTCTAATGATATACTTTTTAGTCTATAAATCTACTTCTAGTGTAAAAATTTAAAACGCTGTTTTTTTTTTAATAATTCATTGTAATTGCTCAATTACCGATATTATATCTTCAATTTATACCATTTAAAAGTGCCAGGAAATATTATGATCACTAAACTTAAGTCCCTATGGTTTTAGCCAACGAACATTGTTACTAATTGTTAGAACGGCCTTACAAAGAATTTTTTTCCATTGACAATCCTTATCAATCAATGGCATTGCATCTACAGATCACTACCACCCAGCACCCAGCAGCTCGGTAACATAAGTGTCAGAAAATATTATGACTAAATTTAAGTCCCTATGGTTTTAGCCTACGAACATTGTTACTTATTAGAACGGCCTTACAAAGAATTTTTTTCCATTGACAATCCTTATCAATCAATGGCATTGCATCTACAGATCACTACCACCCATCACTCAGCAGCTCCGAAACATAAGTATCAGGAAATATTATCACTAAATTTAAGTCCCTATGGTTTAAGCCTCCGAACATTGTGACTTGTTAGAACGGCCTTACAAAGAAGTTTTTTTTCCATTAACAATTCTTATCAATCAATAGCATTGCATCTACAGATCACGAGCACCCAGCAGCTCTAAAAGTCCAAAACATAAGTGCCAGGAAATATTATTATCACTAAAGTTAAGTCCCTAAGGTTTTAGACAACGAACGATTGTTAAGAAGGTCTTTACAAAGAATCGTGTGGTTGATTGAACCACACAATTTTTTGCCATTGACATGAAATGGCATTTCGTCTACAGATCACTACCACCCGGCACCTCCGATTGTCCCGGATAATTCGGATAGATCGTAGCGAACTCATGGGACGGGAACTGCCTCTCCGAATGCCTGAACATGCCCATATCCGCGTCGAACAGTATCTTACTTATCTTGAACTCCACCTGAGCTCGAGTAAAGTTATAGTATTATAGTTTATTAGCTACGTATTCTCCGAAACTTATAAGTGCCAGGAAATATTATCACTAAAGTTATAACCCGCGCCACGTACATCGAACACTGAAGGAAAGTGGAGGGTGTAAGCTATTGTATTACGTGCGCGACAGTTCCCATACGCAGCTGTCCCCTCCACGTTTCCTTCAGAGTTCGATGTACGTGGCGCGGGTTATAAGTCCCTACGATTTTAGCCTAAGAACGATTGTTAGAAAGGTCTTACAAAGGAATCGTCTGGTTGAACCACACAATTTTTTTCCATTGACATGGCATGGCATTGCGTCTACAGATCACTACCACCCGGCACCTCCGATTGTCCCGGATAATTCGGATAGATCGTAGCGAACTCATGGGACGGGAACTGCCTCTCCGAATGCCTGAACATGCCCATATCCGCGTCGAACAGGATCTTGCTTATCTTGAACTCCGCCTGAGATCGAGTAAAGTTGTCGTACGTGTTCAGTTTATTGGCTACGTATTCTCCGAAACTGGTGTACGGATTCCTTCCTATGTTGTCGTTTATGTGAACCCTCTCTATCGGTTCCGGTATTTGGGATCTGATTTCTTTCTTAAGCGCCACTTTCGGCTGCGGTTCCACCGAGGAATCCGAAGATTCTTCCGAAATGGGACTGTCATCATCGTCGTGTTCATTTATCTGAAATAAGTATAAATTAAAAATTTAAAAAACCCCCGACATTCGCCATTTTGTGGCGGCGGCCATCTTGGGTTTTGCAATAGTGCTATTCTACTAGTCATGCCCTTTCATTTGATACCCATATTAAGGGAGTTGTGAAAAAATATGTGATCCGCCATTTTGTAGCGGCGGCCATCTTGGATCGATTTTCATCAAACGTATATCTAACAACACTCTCGACTAATTCACCTTTCAAACAAAAAAAAACGCATTCAAATCGGTCCACCCGTTTGAGCGCTAGTGCTACAGGGGAACAGACAGACACACACACACACACACAGACACGTCAAACGTGTAACACCCCGTCGTTTTTGCGTCGGGGGTTAAAAATCAAAATTGTTCATTTAAGATGTTATCAGCTAACGAAACTTCGTTTAAATTTCGTTCGTTTGCGAAGTTTCGTTTGAGAGAAAGAGAGTAGGCCCCCAGGCCTTTTGTCGTGCTTGCGATAAACGCAGTCCTACGTTTTTCGTCAACATTGAGTTATGTATTTTATTTTTTTATTTTTATTCAACTACAAGTAAGCCCCTGACTGCAATCTCACCTGATGGTAAGTGATGACGCAGTCTAAGATGGAAGCGGGCTAACTTGGAAGAGGTATGTATACCCCTGATCGGTTTCTACACGGCATCGTACCGGAACGCTAAATCGCTTGGCGGCACGACTTTGACGGTAGGGTGATAACCAGCCACGGCTTAAGCCTCCCACCAGACCAGACCGGAGACAATTTAGAAAATATAAAATCCCAAATTGCCCCTGCCGGGAATCGAACCCGGGACCTCCCACTTATAAGACCACAGCGCTCACCACTGCGCCAGGGAGGTGTTATTTAACTCAATTTTGACGAAAATCACACTTTTATCGCAAGCATGGCACTTGGCAGCCTTGCCATCTCCTTTGCTGCTTCCTTGTATGGATGTCTACTCTCCTCAATTTATGCCAGACCTATATGAAACAGAACTAACCAACTCTATGTATAATCACCTGCCAACTTAGGCACTAATTTCTAAATTTGCTTTATTTGCGTTTTTTTTTCCTTCCCTGAGGGTTCCAGACTGAAAGTTTGTACCTAGTTAGCAGTTTGTAATCCAACATTTTTTATACTTACCGTGGCATTGGTAGTGTTTTCGCCATCTATTCCTCTGTCGGGACCATCCCCTGACATGATGAATGAAATAGCATCATACGCGAACCAGGATATCTGTTTCCCGCCTTTCTTTTTGTGCTCGGTTTTCGCATAGGTCCTCAGATTTCTGAACTTTTTGTAGGCCACCTCTGGCGTTATATTAAACTGTGCTGCAATCGCACTCCAAGCGCCCCACTTGGCTCTGCGGTCTCGATAAGCGCTGACGGACACATTCCATAACTCAGGTCTCATGTGAACTTCATTTATGAATTTTATTATTTTCTTGTTTGACCACAAGCGGCTAGTGTTTCGCACTGGGCTAGTCATTCTAAAAAAGTAAAAAAGCGCGGCAACACGTTTCAACCCCAAGCCCGGGAATTTGCTATTATATTTTGTACGATTCCGATTTCTGTTCGAATTTCCGAACGAACCGGCGCGGCGGCGGCCGCGTATCGGTTCGGCCGAGCAAAAGAAAGAGACACGTTTAAACGACAGAGCAAGATAGAAATATGGGTGAATAACTGAATATGATAAATATTTTATTGCTCGATTGCACTTTGCCGTAAGTATTTCACAATCGTGTCCTCTAAATTCACTTATTAGCACTATATAAAATTTATCTGATTAGACCTTTGACGTTAAATCTAATTTAAATGCAATATTACAGAAGGATTACCTTGCAAGATTGCATTAAGTATTGCACTGAGTTGCGCGATATTATAGACGGCAAGGCAACTTGCCCATTTTCTTGCTCGTTTTACGACAACTCATCACTTCATCATAGAAACGAAAGCCTGGCTATAAATCACTAGACTGTCGTGTCGCTAAACACCTCTTGATTTTTAAAAGCTGATGCGTGCAATGCAGAAATAATGTTATTAGGGCTAAGTAAGTACCGTATAGTCCGTTTCAATAGAGTTGAGCTAAAATGTAAACCTTTTTGCTAAAAAACTACAGAATGGATTGAAATGAAACTTGGTACCTACTTACGATTTAAGTTTGTAGTATGAACTTAATTCGTGCCAAGTTTCATTTCAATCCATTCTGTAGTTTTTTTAGCAAAAAGGTGTGTTGGTTAACATTTTAGCTCAACTACTTATATTGAAACGGACTAAGTATAGTTTCTTCAGCGCTCAACATTATCAAATCCAGTTCAGTTTACTTACTAAAAATCATATCATGACAACACTAAATGTGTTTCAATTAATGAAGCTTGCTCTTTTATTTATTTTTATTATCATATTCAGGGCCGGATTATCCATAAGGCGGATTAGGCAACTGCCTAGGGGCCCCGCACCGACTAGGGGCCCACGGGGGACCCGTGAGCGCCTAGTCGATGGGGGCCCTAGTGCCACGCAACAAGAAAAAAAAAGCTTCATCTAACAAATTTTCTTTTTTTGAGAAAATTCTCAATAGAAGAAGTATACTTATATTGCCTAGGGGCCCCGATAGGATTAATCCGGCCCTGATCATATTATAACTAATAGCTTACTGCTTATCATTTTATTAGTGCTTTGAAATTGAAACGTTTGAAACAGTTGTAGGTAGTACTTACAGCTGAAATTTTATACCCTGATTTCTAATTCCGTGGAATTCTGACGTTTCGTAATGTTACCAGAGATGAAACAATTCCCACAAAAAAGATAAAAAATTCAAAACTTATGTAAATAAAAATCAACTGCCGTATGTAGATATGACAAATGCCTGACAGACACTTCATGGCGATAATGTCATTCGACTTCCATTTTGAATAAATTTTTTCAATGTGCTTCTTTTGTTTTCTATTGCTGTTAGTGTGCACTTTCTAGTTTCCACTCTTGGTGTTAATTCTATTTTAGGGTGAAACGACTAATATTATTACGCGGCATATGGCTTTTTATGATGACACGGAATTAAAGTAGGTAGTTTGGGGTAAAATCGTACTTCATAGATGTTAACCCTGTTCTCCATACAAATAACTCCATAGAGATAATAATAATATAATAATATAGGTACCTATGGTAATAATATAGGTACCTATAGGTATTTTCTGTGATTTGTCAAAAGCATTCGATTGCGTTGAGCACGAGACTCTTTTACGAAAATTAAGCCACTACGGTATTAAAGAAACTGCACTCAGTCTTATTGCCTCTTATCTAAGTGATCGCATACAAAGAGTATGTATCAATGATGTTAAGTCGTCCGGATCAGCCTCAGTAATGGGTGTTCCTCAAGGCTCTATTCTAGGTCCATTCATGTTTCTAGTTTATATTAATGACTTACCACATTTCGTAGAAAATGCTTGCGATATTGTACTATTTGCTGATGATACGTCTTTGATTTTTAAAGTCAATAGAACCAAAGACAATTTTGACGATGTAAATAATACTTTATCTCAAGTTTCACACTGGTTTACTATAAACAATCTACTTTTAAATGCAAAAAAAACCAAGTGTGTCGAGTTTCTATTGCCCAATACAAGGGTTACTTGTAATAATTTAAAGATAAGTGGTGAGCCATTGAAAACTGAGGACACAACTGTGTTCTTGGGAATAACCCTGGATGCAAAGCTTCAATGGGGCACCCATATAGCAACGCTTGCTGGCAAGCTTAGCTCTGCTGCTTACGCTGTTAGAAAGATTCGACAGTTAACAGATGTTGAAACTGCAAAAATTGTTTACTTTGCATATTTCCATAGTATCATGTCGTATGGAATCTTACTATGGGGTAAAGCAGCTGATATTGAAAAAAATTTCGTTTTACAAAAAAGGGCAATTCGTGCAATTTATAATTTAAAACCGCGGGATTCCCTTAGAGAGAAATTTAAAGAAATAGGTATTCTTACAGTAGCTTCTCAATATATTTATAACAACATAATTTTTGTTAAGCAAAACATTCACAGTTACAATAAAAAGTGTGAATTACACGATAGGCAATTAAGAAATAGAAATAGACTCGTGATTCCTCGATTACGCCTCAAAAAGGTCCAAAAGTCGTTTGTGGGAATGGGCGTAATGTTCTATAATAAAATTCCACAACAAATCTTAGATTTGCCTTTACACAAGTTTAAGAATTCTATTAAAAGTGTGCTCATGAAAAAAGCATATTATACAATTGAAGATTATATAAATGATAAAAAAGCATGGATTTAATTTATTCGCTTTATACGCTATTATAACTTGAGGAGTATTCGATTATTGGTGTTTAATTCGATGCTTTAATCATGGGTAGCCTAAGTATGTCACGCTCTCCTTAAACATTTCTGTGGTGGTGTCGTGTGGTGCGGGTTGTTACGTTCCCTCAAATATGGTTGAGCGAAGCAATGGCTGGATCATGCGTCATGCTCGTGAACGGGTGCCGCCGTCGGAAATGGGGCTACTTTTGTCTGCCCTTCTTAACGTGTAGAATTGTAAGCACCATTCCGAACCAGTGGTAGATTCATTTGTCGATTCAAAAGCACTATTGTAAAAGTTTATCTGAATAAAAAATATGTCTTAGACTTGCCTTTACACAAGTTTAAGAACTCTATATAAAGTATGCTCATAAAAAAAGCTTATTATACAATTGAAGATTATATAAACGATAAAAAAGCTTGGATTTAACTCGTTCCAGCAATGCGCGAGACGGCATTTCAATCATGTACATTAATAATAATAATTGTTATAATGTTATTTTTTAAAAAAGAGCAACCGCCGAGTTTCTTACAGGTTCTTCTCGGCTGGAACTGCATTCCGAACCTGTGGTAGACTCAATCGACGATTCAAAAGCACTTGTAAAAGTTTATTTGAATAAAAAACTTTTCTATTCTATTCTATTCTATTCTATTCCTACAGACTTATTAAACGGTTAGTGAATAGAGAGCCTTATTTAGTTTATCATCTGTGCATTTACTGTTATCAGCTGTTACACCAGGGTTACTAGTATTCAATTTTAAATTGCAAATTGAACAGCAGATCCAGGGCTTGTCTACTTTACCAAGTAACGTTAATTTTCATTTTAATTCATTAATTACCAACGAATAACAATAAAAATATTATGTTACTGATAAATATTAACAGTATTTTTTATTAACGGTAAAAAGTAACGCTAACAGCATAATAAACGTATGAAATTGTTAATGTTATTTTTACCCTCAATAATAATTATTGATGCAATAATTTTCAATGCCAAGCAATGATGTTGCGATGCCATATTTTACGATAAATATGTACTACATCTCACGTAAATACGCCGATTAAGGAAATTAATGGTAATTTTTATCGGTAAAACCTACTAAGAGTATTTCCCATTCGGTAAAATAATTTTCTAATCTAGCAACATCTCATGTCAAATTGAATTGATCGTTCGGACAGCGGACTTCGTTCGGTTGTTTTTTTTTTTTCAACTGTTTTTAACAATATTCAATATGGCGAACTACTGGCGAACGAGGCAGATGAATACCTATTTAATTAAACATCTACGTTAAATAAATAGTATTTATCAAAGTCGCTAGCCGTGTTTGTCTGTCGTCAACTCTTAATTTCTGTTTCTCCGCTTCTAAACTATTTTGATACGGTTTTCACTATCATTAGAGAATTTTTACGGAAGGTTAGTATTATGCACAATATATACTTAAGTTTTTGTAGAGAAAATGCTATGTTTTGTAATCCAATCGTCAAAAGTGCAAAATAGTGGAATTTAAAGCCTAAATCGAGTGCCCTTGTGTTGTTGTTTTTTAGTTCTAACTTCCAACATAGAGACAGTTTATACAGTAAAGACGCTAACTATTTCTAAAGGTAATACCTACTTGATTGGTAACATTTTTTAGATGCAATTACTTTTCGCCTATTAATTAATACAGGTTTTGCTCTAAACTAGATACAAACAAACCTTATAATAGTATACCGTGCTTTACTTATTACATCATTTTAGGCGTCTCAGAAAAAGTAATCTTAAAATCTGATCGATAGTAAATATTTGTGGGATCAATGACCTTTTGAGGAATGGAAGACATATTTTCTGTATTATTTTAGGATGCCGCGGCGCGGGACTGAGTTGGAGGTTCGAATGCCTCCTAAAAAGCTGAAGACTGTTGAGGAACCTTCTAGTTTGGAGGTCAGTTTCAGTGATGATGAAGCCTTGCCTCCCGGTATTGTCTTCACGGATGTTTTACAAAAGAAATGGCGAATAGGAAAACCCATAGGTGAGCAAAATCTTCTATTCCATAATAACACACTTCACACTAATATTATAAAGTTTAGTTTGTTTGTGTGTATATATGTTTGTTACCCTATAACGCCGCAACTATTAAACCAATTTGGTTGAAATTTTGAATGGAGATAGATTATGCCCTGACTTAACACATAGGCATACTCTTTATCCTGGAAAAGTCCACAGTTCTGGCAGGATTTTGAAAAACCCAAAGTCTACAGCTATTATATGTTGATTACTATACTAAAGTTCCTTGAAAGTAGGTAGGTGGGAAAAGGGAGCGGGAACGGGAACCGAAAATCCACAATTTCTTTGTGATTTGTGAAAAACCGTATTGGATTTGTGAAAAACCGAAATTCCGAAGGCGAAGGCACGGGCAAAAACTAGTAATATTATAAATTCTATGTTGCATTTTCATGACCTAAGCACTGAACTATTCTTGATGAAAGGCATGCAGGTAGTTTGCATCCTGAAGATGGACATAGGTAACATAAACCCAATATACCCTATAGAAAGGTTAACCTTGAAGTTCCCATCTTACCAATGAGTACATAGAGCACTCAGCTATGAAGTGAAAGCTGGTTTCTTCCTCATCAAACTGGACAGAATGGGTCTTCTTTGAGTCTCATTATTGTGACTTGTGAGATGTCAGACAGTGTACGGTTGACATGCCTGCTACCAGTACTATACTGCTGTGCTAAGCGCAAAAGTGGTATCTCAAAAAAATTGTTTTCTTGATTTTTATGGCATCGGATAGCCTATAAAAATATGCATCTAAACTAATCCAAATAGTGGTAACATATTCAAAACATAAAAAAAAAACTCTTAAAAAGATTTTCCCTATCTCAATTTAGGTAGATCAATTGATGAAGTTTATTTGAATAATCTTTTCTAAAATATAATATTCTATACATGAAAAAATAAAGTATGCAATATAATGCATGAATTGTATATGAAAAGACAAAAAATTAACCCGCAAAGTGAAAAGAAAACTATATTTAAAAAACTTTGATTTTTTAAAAACTTGCTTTTAGTAAGACACCGCTTTTGCCTTTAGCACCACAGTAGTATAGATGATAAAACTTACATCACTGGCTTCCTGATCAATAAATTATATTTGAGTAACGCACTGGAGGAGGCCTATGCCCATGGGCAAACTCATTAGAAAAGGGAAAAAAAAAGAAGAACAAAAAAAAACATCAATACCAGTGTCAAAATTATTTATTTCTTATGTAAATATATATAGTTTTAACAATGTATAATTCAGTAAATAAAGGCGTATATTATTACTATTATAATGCGCTGGTGGGTTTGCTTACTTTATTTACAGGCAGAGGCAGTTTTGGAAGAATATATTTAGCTTCTGACGATACAGAGAAGGAGGTGACAAAGCTAAATGCTCGCTATGTGGTTAAAATAGAGCCGCATACAAATGGACCGCTGTTTGTTGAAATTCATTGTCTCATCCGAACCGCTCAAGTAAATGAAGGTAAAAAATATATAATTATTTTTATACTATAGCGTTTTAAGTACTTCAATAATAAAAAGATATGCACTGGGTATTCACTAACAGCTGTAACCTTAACCATCACTTTACTGTTACTAAAAATCATACATACTGTGTAACATCAAACATTGAATGTGTAACAAAAATCATAGCACAGTGTTGTAAGTAATCTATATATACAAAGTCATGTTAGTTCTAACACTTATAACTCGAGAATGGCTGGAGCTATTTTTATGGTTATTAATTTGTTGTATTTGTCTCCATCCCAAATAGCAGAATAACTATTAAAAACATTGGAAAATTGACGAAAAAATAAAATAAAAGAAAAAACATTTTCCCATACAAAATGTTCACGGGTTTCGTAACTGTCAAACATCCCGTCGATACTGGCTCGTCGGCTGGAGCGATTTGGATGAAACTTTGTGTTTATATTTTTAATCCTGGATGGTTTGAAAACACAATTACCGGGTAGGTACAGGTAACCTACCGGGTCTCGGTAGGTGGCGCTGATGTCGGTATGTCACCGGGCAGGACGACGTCTGCCGGGTCCACTAGTTCTATAATAAAAGATTGCACACGAACTGGGTATTCACTAACAGTTGTAACCCTTAACCTTTGCACTTTACTGTTACTAAAAATTACAAGATGTTACACACTATGTGTAACATCAAAGTTTTATGTGTAACAAAAATTATAGTGAATGAATCACTGTCCTGCGCTTGGAGCAAGTCGATGATTGTGAGCTTTTAACAGATACATACTCAGCAAGGTATTCATGCCAGTTGCTAAGAGAAAGACATTAGAATGGGACATTAGAATAACATAATACATAGAATAGAATAGAATAGAAAAGTTTTTTATTCAAATAAACTTTTCTAACATATATAAATAATATATATAGATTTTTTTAAATTTTCAGTCAAAACCTGGAGACTACAAAATAAGCGAAAAAGATTAGGTATGCCAATCTTCATTGCTAGCGGTTCCTTTACCGACGAAAACTCCGACGTCAAATACAGATTTCTTGTCCTGCCTCGTTACGATGTAGACTTGCAGAAAATCATCACAAGAACTAAAGTGTTGGACCTGAGAAATGTACTCGTAATAGCTATACAAATACTTGATGTATTGGAATTTTTACATAGTAAAGGATACACACATTGTGATATAAAGAGTTCCAATCTTATGTTAGGTTTCGATGGCAATAAGTATAATAACAATAAGGGACTACCCAAACCTGCCTCATTCCAGAAAGATAATAAACAGATTATCTTACTGTCAAAAAAGCATAGAAAAGCCAAGAGTACAAAATCTAGAACCTCGAATTATTATGATGATGAGGACTATAAAAATAAGCTCAGAAATATCCTAACCGATAAAGGCAGTAGATCTTTCCACCGTCATGCTTTTAATCTTAGACAACTGTCAAATTGTGTGAACTACGAAGATTTGAATAGTTCGGTGTGCTCAGACCAATCTTATCAAAATTTTCTCGATGATTACAATCACTACTATGCACCTAGAAAGATGATTGATGAAGAATCGTATAATAAAACTTGTAGCGATAAAGACACGAATGAAATTCACAAGGAAGCAGTTCTATCACAATCAAACGGTCAAATCTACTTGCTTGATTATGGACTCGCGTCAAAGTTTGTTGACTCAAGAGGGATTCACAAACCTTTCGATATGGACGCTAGGAAAGCTCATGATGGTACTTTGGAGTATAGTTCCAGAGATTCTCACATTGGGGCACATTCCAGACGTTCCGACTTGGAAACATTGGGTTTCAATCTCCTCGATTGGCTCACAGGTACTTTACCGTGGAAAACAACCGAAGTTTTGGCTGAACCAGATTTGGTTCACATATTAAAGAAGAACTTTATGGACGACACCAAATTATTGCTCAAAACATGTTTCAAAACAGAGTTCTACCCTCAGTTCATGGAAAAGTATTTGCAATATGTAAAGAGTCTAGATTTTACCGAAAAACCTGATTATGACTATTGCCGAAGCTTGTTCAGAAGCGAGCTATTGAAAAATGGCTACGTCCTGGACAAAGAGTTGAATGTGAACTTTGCAGAGACACCTATGTCTCTGATGAGAAGTAAACTTTGTTACTCGAAAGCCTTCGGTAGAAAGAACACTCCACAAGATTTCATAGCTCGAAATGGCATAAAAAAAGCGTGTGAAAGAGAGAACGTATGTTCCTTAGAAAACGATTTGAAACTGGAGCTTTTAAAGCAAACCTTAAACACGTCGAGTGATGGCATCCGCAAACCCTGCATGTCTAGAAATTTCTTCATATCCGATGCGGACTTGGTTGCCCGTCTGAAGAAATCTCTTATGCCCCATGACATATTGGGCAAAAAACTATCCCCAAAGAACTTGAGGTCGAACAAAAGGAACATAGCAAAGCGCAAAAGTGTGAGGCGACACAGGAACAGTATCGGTAAATTTGGGAAATTCATGGGTTCAGCCAGACAGTTCACTTGGGCTGAAATATTGGCCGGCAACCCGGAAGACATCATCCGCAAGGAGCGTAACCCAGTCACGGACAACGAAGAAGAAGAGGATGACGATTCTTGCAAATACCGGATCAGAAAACTGTCAAATGCGTCCGAAAATTCAGACACCCAATCTCCGATACTACAAAAGGAGTATTTGTATGAAAAGAACCCCACTTACGCTATGAAGGAAGTTATAGCCAACTTGACAAAACGAATTGACAGTAAGACAGTCAAAGACGTTGACGACAAGCATCCTCAAATTGAAGGGTACACTCCAGCGATGATGAAATATCATCTGATGAAGCGAAACCGAGAAGCTAGCGAGAAAATCGAGGCTCAGATAAAACAACATGGCATTAAAGAGCTCACTGTACGATGTACTCGCTCGATGGCAAATAAACCTAAAAAAATCGAAACAAGGTAGGTGTGTTACTTTTAATTTTATTCCTGTTCTTTGCAGAGTTTGGCAGTTATGTGTGTGTGTGTTTACTTGCTCGCCTACCCGCATCAGCCCGCCAACCCGCATTAGAACGCCAAAATTGGAGCAGCGTGGCGGGTCTAAGCTCTAAATCCCTCTCTCCTATGAGAGGAGGCCTGTGCCCAGCAGTGGGACGTTAAAAAGGCTGTAGTAGTGGTGGGTGGTGGTGTTTACTTGTCCGTTCATTGGTTCCCTAAGTTCATATGACTGACATGACTTTGGTTGCATTTGACTATATTTTTTCAAACCTCTAGGGGGAGGGAGGGGGGGGGGAGTTGCCCCATCCAGTTCCTCCTTGGCGACGCCCTTGGCTGTTACTATTAGTTCGTTGTGTTATGTGACACAGTTTAAAGTTTATCATATTCCATTTTTAACCCCCGACGCAAAAACGACGGGGTGTTAAGTTTGACGTGTCTATGTGTGTGTGTGTCTGTCTGTTCCCCTGTAGCGCTCAAACGGCTGAACCGAATTGAATGCGGTTTTTTTTGTTTGAAAGGTGAATTAGTCGAGAGTGTTGTTAGCTATGTTTGACCCAAGATGGCCGCCACTACAAAATGGCGGATTGCATATTTTTTCACAACCCCCTCAACATCAATCAAATGAATATCAAATGAAAGGGCTTGACTAGTAGAATAGCACTATGCAAATCCGAGATGGCCGCCGGCACAAAATGGCGAATGTCGGGGGTTTTAAATTTTCAATTTATACTTGTTACTGACAAAAAGTACCCCGAGTACTGTCCATTGTTTGCGCAGAACCTTAAAGCCCGATTCGCACATATCAGTGAAGCATCAGTGCCGACACACTTCCGGCACAGTGAAAAATATTATTTCATACATTGTCTACGAACGCGTTCACACCTGTCCGTATCAGTGACGACGCAGTGTTTCAGTGTCAGTTCATAGAGAATGACATATTTTTCACTGTGCCGGAACTGTGTCGACCTATTCACTCGGAAATGGGGCTACTTTTGTCTGCCCTTCTTCACATGTGTAGAATTGTAAGCACCATTCCGAACCTGTGGTAGATTCATTTGTCGATTCGTAAACGCTTCCGAAAGTTTATCTGAATAAAATTATGATTACTTATATAAATGATAAAAAGGCGTGGATTTGACTCGTTCCAGCAATGCGCGAGACGGCAATTCAATCATGTACTTACCATAAAATTGTTATATTGATATTGTAAATTTGGAAAAGAGCAACCGCCGAGTTTCTTGCTGGTTCTTCTCGGTTGGAACGGCATTCCGAACCAGTGGTAGATTCATCTGACTATTCAAAAGCACTTGTAAAAGTTTATTTGAATAAAAAACTTTTCTATTCTATTCTATTCTATTCACTGATATGTGCGAATGGACCTTAAAAATGTATTTATTAATTCTAGGTCTACATCAACTAAAAGAAAGACTGAAACAACAACTGATCAGAAAAATGTTGACAGCACTGAACAAGTAACTCCCAGGAGAAGCAAAAGAGCTAAAACCAAGGGCACAAGCAACCCGAAGGACGAAGTCGCTGTAGAGAGCGCTAAGAGTACATCCAAAAATAAAAGTAAGTACAGCAAAATCTATTATAGACGATTGTGAAGGGACCCAGTAGGCCAGTAAAAACGCATTTTATATCTTCATCATCATGATTAACCCATTACCGGCTCACTACAGAGCACGGGTCTCCTCTCAGAGTGAGAAGGGTTTTGGCCATAGTCTACCACTCTGGCCAAGCGGATTGGCAGTTAACTTATGTGGAAAATCAACCATGTCAAATGCAATAGAACTTGTCTCTGAACTGAAATTTTGCAGTCCATCTGTTTTTTTTTTTTTATTCAACTACAAGTTAGCCCTTGACTGCAATCTCACCTGATGGTAAGTGATGATGCAGTCTAAGATGGAAGCGGGCTAACTTGGAAGAGTTATGCATACCCCTGATCGGTTTCTACACGGCATCGTACCGGAACGCTAAATCGCTTGGCGGCACGGCTTTGCCGGTAGGGTGGTAACCAGCCACGGCTTAAGCCTCCCACCAGACCAGACCAGAGACAATTTAGAAATTATAAAATCTCAAATTGCCCCTGCCGGGAATCGAACCCGGGACCTCCCACTTATAAGACCACAGCGCTGTTTTGTTTAGAATTATTGTAGTCTCATATCAAAAGTTAGTCAAAATGTCTTCATTCCTCAGTACAAGTTTATTGAAAAATCAGTCCTTAGTCAACTTGTCACATCCACCACCACTACAGCATTTTAACGTCCCATAGGAGAGAGGGATTTAGACCTTAGACCAGCCACGCTGCTCCAATGTGGGTTGCTGGGCTTTAACGACTATAGTCACATGATAGTGATAGAATAGAATAGAATAGAATAGAAAAGTTTTTTATTCAAATAAACTTTTACAAGTACTTTTGATTCGTCAATTTGAATCTACCACAGGTTCGGAATGCAGTTCCAGCCGAGAAGAACCTGTAAGAAACTCGGCGGTTGCTCTTTTTTAAAAATAACAATATAACAATTATTTATGTACATGATTGAAATGCCGTCTCGCGCATTGCTGGAACGAGCTAAGTCCATGCTTTTTTATCGTTTATATAATCTTCAATTGTATAATAAGCTTTTTTTATGAGCATACTTTTAACAGAGTTCTTAAACTTGTGTAACCGGGACCGACTGCTTAACATGCTCTCCGAGGCACCGGGGTGAAACACCGCCAGCTACCAACTCTGGGCTGGTACTGAGAATTTCCTAACAGAAAAACCCAATAGCTAACAATTATTTGCCCGACCCGGGAATCGAACCCGGGACCTCGTGATCTGCAGTTGAATATGCTAACCATTAAACCACGGAGGCAGAACTTGTCATAATAATAACGAATTTCCTATTTTCTCTTTCACAGAAACTGTAAAGAAATCCACAGTGACAGTCAACAGAAGGAAGTTGCGCAGCAGCAAACGCAAAAAGGGCTAAGGCTGCCGGCACACTTATGTGTCGTGGCGTGTCGTGATGCGCCGGTTTCATACATTTAGTAAAAACGACACGCCCTACAAGTGTGTCTCTAACCATACTAAATGTATGAAACCGATAGGCTTCTGGCGCGTCACGACACGCCACGACACATAAGTGTGGTTCCGGCCTAAGTTTCGTAGTGATCCTAATGCTTAGAAGTATCCATGTTCAAAATTTATTACAATCTAAGTACCTATGTAGTGATATAAGCTATTATTATAAGGCTACAAAATAAACGCTCGCCGAAATAATTTCTAGACTGTAATATTATTATGTACTTATTAAAAGTGAAATAATATTGGCTCCTAATAAATATTGTTTTTGCTTCCCTAAATGGTTATGATATGCTCACCAAATATTGTTTTGCCCGATAACGTCGAAAACTATTTATATTTCTCATTGCTCTAATACTAAGGGCCTGTTTCGCCACCTTCTGATATGTGTTGGATAGCCTAAACGTAAGTTTTTTTAGTAAAGACACAAGTGATTAAGCTATCCGACACTTATCAGAACGTGGTGAAACAGGCCCTTAATGTTGCATGAGATAATGTCAAGTGCAGTGTGAAGCGAAGTTTAGTCTCCACTACTCCATATAGATTACGTCGAAAGTCGTTTTTGACGAAATCCAGTCATCCGCCTCCATGTAATATTGTCTTTCCTACCCCTAGGGCCTAGAGTGTATTTAATTTATAAAGCGCGAAGTGAGAATAAAGTCCTGAATGAAGGGACGGAGCAACAAGTTCTTTGGTCATCGGTGTAGTAATTTAAAAAACTTGACACCCTATTATAGGGGAAATAACAATTATTTTGTTTCAATTTTACTAAATTTAGTGAGCTTTATTTAGGCATACATTTGGAATATCTTTGTATAAAAATAAGTACATTTCTGGTAAGCGTTTAAAAACATGCCTAACTAGAATCCTTGCATTTAAATGAAAAGGAATAAAGCTGAATGCATATCACGAGACGACATGCAAGATCACAAGACGCACTCAACCTGTTTTTAAATGACTATGGCAAGGTATAGGGTTTGGCAGTTGTATGTGTGGTGTGTATGTACGCGTATGCGTGCCTGTGTGTGTGTGTGTGTGTCTGTGTTCATTGGTTCCCTCGTAACTGCTAAACTCATGAGATGACTCAAGTCGTGTTGTGTCTTGCGTGTTAGTTTCGTCTTGCGTTCCGACTTCCGAGTGTCATAGGATATATACAGAGTGTTAGGAGACCGCTCTCGGAAACGAAGACAGGTGATAGTACTGATGATTACTGATAAGATATCACTAAAAAAAACGTGAAAAAAAAATTTTTTTTTTACAAAAAAAAAATTGCACTTTTTATGCAATACCTGTTTTGGAGGGTTAAACAGCCCTGTAATTGCAAAAAACTTATTTGCTGTATTTTGTAAAAGTTTGTTACGTAATTCTTGCGTGATTAAAATAAAATCAGCTGACGCTGGAGGTCAACGAACTTGATGTGACCTATTTACGTATCGTTAGATACCTACGAAACCGCGGTCGCGCCGACGCCGATACCTATCCTATACGATTATGTTTAGGTAGTATAACAATAGCGCTAAGTTTTCGGTAGCGGTCTCCTTATACCCTGTATACTATATACTATGACGTCATGACAAAGCCAATATGGCGGACATGACAAAAACAGAGATTGGTATAGATCGACCAGAATCTCATGAAAAATACGGAAATGAAATTCCAAAGTTATCAACACTACGGCTGCCCTAGCGATAAACAAAGTAACTGACATTTTTTGTGAAATTGACGTTTTTGCATTATCAAAAGTTTTATGTCCAGTAGTTTTTTACCACAGTTTAATATTTCAAATAACTTGAACCGTTTACTGAAATTTGAATTGCCCAAACAAAGTAACCGCACACACTAACCCGGAATATAAATGCAAAACCAAGTAAACAACAAGCACAACACAAAAACAAAGTAATTGGATGTTGATTACTTTGTTTTTGTGTTTAAAATGCAGTTGCTTGATTTTTCGTTTCGTGAAAAGATCCCAGGTAAGGTGTTCTAAATGTAATTACTTTGTTTATCACTAGGGTAGCCGAGTTAACCTAGTGTTGCTTACTACAAAATTTAATTTCCCTATTTTTCATGAGATTCTGGTCGATATATATCAAATGAAAAGTCATTGGTGGTAGTTCGATTGCACTCATCTCTCAAGCTTAACTGAATTGACAGGTCTAAAAAATAATGCTATCCTTTTCACAATTTCCCTGAGATAAAGGATAGCAATACTTTTACACCGGTAGAGATTGTGTGCAAACCGAATTAACACCATACATTCCGAATATAACGGTATAGCTTGTAAATTAAAAGTATGAAATGTCCGTTTGTGGTGGTAGTTTTAAGTCTGGTTTTAGTTTTGACATGTTTTCAGCACCTTCACACATTATCAGTGATATTTTGCCTCGACTTTGGCAACTAATTTTTATATTGGCAACACTGAAACTTGTACTTTACTTTCTCTATAAATGTAGGCTTATATAATTAAAAATCTAAATTAAAAATCTTAGTTACTCAAGACTGTTATGTTCATTTTTTGTAATAATGATGTCACAAATTCATGTAAGTATCTAAAATTAATTTTTCCTTAGATGTAATGAAGTCATTATTATAAATATTACACCAGAAGCGTGTATAGGCGTTCTTACTGTGAACTGACGATGAAATATTTTGCCTAAAGTGCAAAAATGTAGGCTTGACTAGTGTATATCTAAATGAACTTTTTGTTGATCATATCTATGTGTAATTAAAATCGTTGACAGGTTATAGATGTAGTGCCATCCCTTTTATAATGTTCTTTGTGGAAAAGGATGGCACCAGTTTGAGATCTATATTCGTGTTACACAATTTGCAACATCAGCTATTTTATTCGAAACAATTTTTTCGTTTGTACCTAGATACTTTTAATAAATCATCTGTTTTTAACTTCTTGTTTTTGTTACTTCTGAATCCTATAATTTTAACCTTATTTAATGTGTAAACAGTAAAATTATTCTAAGATTGATAAATTAAAACATAATTTCCCCTATATATCGGTTCTATATCCCATAAATCGGTTCAATACAATCTAATTTATAATTTAATAAATTGACATGTTTATTATGGGTGCACGATCCACGTGAAACGATTGCATTTCTTGTAATCCTATAAACTTATAGTGATATCACAGGTATCACTGTGAAAGAGATAAGACTATATTTAGCCCTGTCATTTTAGTTTAGGTTTAGAGATTGTGTTCAACAGAATTAGCCACATTGTATAGATCGACCAGAATCTCATGAAAAATAGGGAAATTAAATTCCAAGGTTAGCAACACTACGGCTGCCCTAGCGATATATTTTTTTATTTATTATTATTTATTTTACAAATATGAACTTACAAACTAACTTATTTCCTACAAAACCGACTATTCGGTTTGCCTGTAGTAAGTCTCTTTTAATCTCATAACAAATACTTAATAATATAATATGCCTACAATATAAAACTTAGCAACTACTAATAACTAATGAATACTAATAAATTTAATTTAAGTTATGCAAGTATATAATAATTAAAATTAAAGTTAAAGCGTGGAGAGCAAGTACTCTTTCAGCTTCGTTTTAAATTTATGTTGCCTACCTTCACTTATTACGTGTGATGGCAGGCTGTTTAATAAATATGGGATTCGCTTAATATTTCAAATAACTTGAACCGTTTACTGAAATTTGAATTGCCCAAACAAAGTATCTGCACACACTAATCCGGAATATAAATGCAAAAACCAAGTAAACAACAAGCACAGCACAAAAACAAAGTAATTGGATGTTGATTACTTTGTTTTTGTATTTAAAATGCAGTTGCTTGATTTTTCGTTTCGTGAAACGATCCCATGTAAAGTGTTCTGAATGTAATTACTTTGTTTATCACTAGGGCAGCCGAGTTAACCTAGTGCTGCTTACTACAAAATTTAATTTACCTATTTTTCATGAGATTCTGGTCGATCTATAATTATTTTTAAGTGTAATTTCGGATTTTTAATTTAAATAGGTAGTATAAATAATATAATCCGATACAAGTTAAAATAATTTTATGCAAGAGCAACACCTCTTTTTAAGCGATGTTAATAAATACAAATGGCAACATTAGAAAACGTCAGATTCGAAAATGTCAAACTTATTGTTAGTCTACGTTGTTAGTGTTGTATGTTAATACATATCGATAGTCGATAATAAATCGATTTAATTCATGGTAATAGATTGTTTTTCAGTATAATAATATTTACTTATCAAATCAAACATTATTTGTCTTAAGATTTTAGCAACTTTACCATAAATAAATATGATGATGATGACGATTAAATCTTTCATAAAAAATTGGTCGTCTGTAAAGTCGGTTTACGGACGACAATTTTACGTGATAACGTCTTATGAAAACATAGAGAGATAGGTGTGTCACAAGCCGAAAACTTAGGCCGATCTCTATCACTTGCACACAGTACGTGACAGTGAGTCATGCTTTTTCGTGCGTGTAGCCGGCGTTCATTGATTTATAAGACGTTACCACGTCAAAAATATTTTTCAATAAAATAACTAAGTACTTAAAATAATAAGATTGGAAACATGAGAATTTTGTAAGCTTATCATAAAATCAACTTTATCATTGTTTTGCGTTTTACGTAGTTTAGATCACTATTATCTACAGTCAGTCACATAAGCCAATGCAGTATAAGTAAACAAACCATACTCGTCACGACATTTCACTTTTGCGTACATTATTTTCACTGTTGCTTAAAACAAATCGCTCACAATGATCTTTTTTCCCAAAGTAAAACTTATTAAGTTTATATTACACACAAAACCAATTCAATTTTAGCAGTTTACGTAAATATTTTAACAAAAATCTAGCTCACAATCGTAAAATAAAACCACAGAGTATTGACCTACTATGGAGTTTGACATAAGATATAGACTAAATGCCTAGTGCTGAAAACGAAAAGTGAACCATAGAGTGAATGTTATGAATGAGTGAGAACGAGTTTAATCGATTCTAAAATTCGGGTAAAATCGGAAGTAATTTTTATAACGGTCAGTGTATTATCTGTGTATTACAAAACAAAATGGGCGTTTTCGTTTAATTTTGTTATCGTTGCGCATCCGATGCCAGCATCGTTTTTTTAGCATCGATTCGACTGTGGAATTTGCCAAAATTAGGTACCAGCTGGAAGTCTGCGTATAGAGATACTCGGTAACGATGCCATAATGATAACATTTGCTGCTTATTTAACGAACCGACTTTTACTCACATAAATTTTTAACTAGTAGACGTCCGTGGCTTCGCTTGCATGATACCTAAACTAAGTATTGCCTATGTCAATAGCAACTATCATCATATCAAATTTCACCGAGACCGAGAGGGTGCGAGCGAGCGAGTGATACTTTCGGTTGTCTTCGGTTTGTGGTGCCAGTGGCGAATGCCGATGCGCCCGCGCCGCGCTGTTATATCGCCGCTGCTTTCCGTTGCGTGGTCAACTGTCTCGCTCGCACTGCACTCGATGATGTTTGCATCGGGTCTGATCGTTTGATTCGGGTGTTGCGGGGTCATTCGTTTCGCTGCTTCTCTTGATGTTTCGGGTGTTCTCGGGTGCACTTTAGTTTTTATTTTCGATGACTTGGCTTGTTTATTGGATTTTAGATTTTTTTGGATGAGCGCCCCCCCCCCCCCCTCAAATAAAACTTACTCTTTAGGTAATTTTTGCCTATTGTCATCAATTCATATATATTTTTATAAAAAGCTTTATGTTATTTTAAATCAGATATAACCAGATAAAACATTATGTAACAAAACTTGGTTTAAATAATATCGTTTTAAACGATAGAAGGTTGCTTTTAAAATCACTCTCTCGATAATCGATTTAAGAATGTATTCATTCAATCGTCCATTCACAATCTGCCTGCTTCTGCTTCCCATCACTATGAGTACAATGACAAATATGATCACGTGATCTGACGCCATTTCTGTTTACAAATACTGCATTGGGATATGGTATGGACTGTAATCATCATTACAATTAAATGAAGCGTTAATTAGCTCTTAAAATTGTCAGTGGTGTCACCACAAGTAATCATAGAAAATAAACTGTAGTTAGTGGTATAAACCATCGCTTTTTTTATAAAATATTTGTCTTAGAAACAGTAGGAAAAATCGATTAAGCAAATCTCGACATTGGACAATTCATTCGGTATTCACATCCCTAACTCCTCCGTCACGCCTTGAATCCTGTCAAGTGTCACCTGATAATGTATTGACAGTTGAGACTTGACATGAAATTCCATTTATTAATTATTTCCAAATTCCATACCTATAAATTCCATAGCGATCGAAATGGTCACGATAACGTTTAATAGATAAGCATTTAAAAACAATTAAATAGTTTTATTATTTGTCCACTACAGTGTTGGTGACAAACATTAGTTTAATTTTTACTACTAAAATGCTGAAAGTGTAGTTCAAATCGCTTTACAAAGTTCCCATAAAGTGTTATGTTTATAACCTATAAGTTTTCTTTTTAAATATAATCATTATTGAATAAATTATTCCCGAAATGGATTGTCAAGGAAAACATGTTATACGTGTCGGTTCAAGGAAAAGCGAGGTAAGTATATGGAAATTTATATACTAAAACTCTGAATTCAGATTTGCACAGAATTACTTACCTACTTTTGTATATAGATTCCACACTAATTAAATACGTAATTAATGACTTGTTAATGTGAATATCAAATAACTACAGTCATCTATCCATACTGTACAATATATTGATGTTTAATATAATACATTAGGTATTTTTTTATTGTTGATTTTTATACTTACCTCAAGTACTTACCTACTCTGATAACTGTTAACTTTTCCACTGAACCGATTTTGAAGTAATTTGGTAAAGAGATTACCTGCATCCTGAGGACGGATGTGGGATACTTTTAAACAGGCGATATTTATATAGACAGGTGGAGAGCATCAGCTGCTATAAGAATTGTCACTGAAAATGTCTGTTAGCTTACTTTAAAATCTAAATGCATGTTAATGAAATCACAGACAAAAGTTAGCAATTATTTAAGCTCTTAAAACTCCACCAGCATAACTGTGCAATCTTTAAAGATGTTGTTTTGTGGCGTACCAATCCAGAGACCTATGTCCAGCAGTGAACGTCTTTCGACTGAGATGAAGACGACTATGACAATTTTTCACCTGATCTTGACGATGTCACTCTGCAAGCAAACAAGATGACTTCGAGGGATCACTGATCTCCAATAATACATGTATTTGATTACCTAGAACCAGTGTAAATTGTGATAAATTGTATTGGGAAATGTCAATAGTTCCCAGTTCCTTCTGTGTCTTAGAATCTACAGAAGTATTAGCTCATTTTATATGGCCACAGCTATTAATTGATTCAACTTGTACTGATGTATAAACATCGACACGTACATCATACACTGAAGGAAAGTGGAGGGGGTAAGCTATTGTATTACGTGCGTGACAGTTCCCATACGCAGCTATCCCCTCCATGTTTCCTACAAAATTCAAATTCAAATTCATTTATTCAAAGTAGGTACACTGTACACTTTTTGAACGTCCTACATAAAGTACCTACATGAAAGTGATGTAATGGTGATAAATAGTATGGAAACTTAAAACTAAAACGACGAGGGTTCCAAACGCGCCCTGGTCTGAGAAGAGCCCACAACAATCTCAGCCGGGTTAAAAGCCGGGTACAGCGTTCAATGTACGTGGCGCGGGTTATATTAATAGAGGTTATATCATGTGATGTAAAAGAACACATGCTGATATAGGCTGCACAGTTATTTAGGCATAATACCAGTCTATAGGAATTACATTATGAACCAGTTTTTGACTCATATTCAATAAAAAAAAAATTGTATAAAGTTAAGTAGTTTTCCATTCTAATGCAGATTTAGGGTACAGAAAAGAAATAATAAATATGAATGAAATTGACTATATTTAAAATATAGGCTAGTAAAAAGACTAGGTAGGTATAAACTCTATTTTCTACTATTTTTTTTTTTCATTTCAGTTGGCGCTCATTCAAACAAATTTTGTAATTGACAGCTTAAAGAAATTCTATCCTGACAAAGAATTTACAATAGGTATGACCATATTTATAAACTTGAAAGGAAATAAAATATTGAAACATTTAAGAATATTATTTTGTTTCATGAATCATACATGCATGATTGATACAAGTCACAGTCACGGCAAATAAGTGGAGCGGTGACCTTCAATGCGCAGAAGTCGAAAATGAGGTATCTCGGGGTGTGAGGGAGTCGCGGGGAGGCCGTGGGGATCGTTCGTAAGCACTGATTAGCTCTCGCGGATCCTTCATAAGCGCTAATTGGCTCTCCAATCTTATTGTGTCCCGCTCACTCGTACAACGCTGCGCGTGAAGGTCAGCGCTTGACTTACGTGCCGGGGGTTATAAGTAAGAATGTGCAATTTCGTGTTAGATAAATACTTATGTATTCTTTTAATAACATTCTAGTAACCATGACAACGCTAGGTGACAGAATCCTAGATGTATCCCTGCCGAAGATTGGGGAAAAATCACTGTTCACCAAAGATCTGGAGGATGCTCTGAGAAATGATACTGTAGACTTTGTAGTACATTCCCTGAAAGATCTGCCCACCTCGCTGCCTGACGGACTTGCTATTGGTGCTGTTTTTGAAAGGTAATAAATAGTGTTTTTAACCCCCGACGCAAAAACGACGGGGTGGTATAAGTTTGACGTGTCTGTGTGTGTGTCTGTTTGTCTGTCTGCTTCACCGTAGCGCTCAAACGGGTGAACCGATTTGAATTGATTTTTTTGTTTAAATGGTGAATTTGTCGGGAGTCTTGGACTGATTTTCATCAAACATAGCTAAGAAGCTATGTTTGATGAAAATCGGTCCAAGATGGCCGCCGCCACAAAATGGCGGATAACATATTTTTTCATAACCCCCTCGATATCAAATGAAAGGGCTTGACCGCTTGACTAGTAGAATAGCACTATCTGTTTCTACGCGGCATCGTACCGGAACGCTAAACCGCTTGGCGGCAGAGCTTTGCCGGTAGGATGGTAACTAGTCACAGCTGGAGCTGTCCAGACCAGACGAGACAATTTAGAAATTATAAATCCCCAAATTTCCCTTACCGGGAATCGAACCCGGGACCTCCCACTTATAAGACCACAGCGCACACCACTGCGCCAGGGAGGTCGTCAAAATTTTGCTTGTATTGCAATATCGATGAACGATAAGCGAATGAATCAAGGACGAACAGACAAATTAATGTTTATATTATGTATAGTATAGTTTATTAATAGCAACTAGAAATGTCAAGGCGTAATGAATTGTTTATTAACCCCCGACACAAAAACGACGGGGTGTTATAAGTTTGACGTGTCTGTGTATGTGTCTGTCTGTTCCCCCGTAGCGCTCAAACGAATGAACCGATTTGAATGCGGTTTTTTTTTGTTTGAAAGGTGAATTTGTCGGGAGTGTTGTTAGCTATGTTTGATGAGAATCGTTCCAAGATGGCCGCCACCACAAAATGGCGGATAACATATTTTTTCACAACCCCCTCAATATGGGTATCAAATGAAAGGGTTTGACTAGTAGAATAGCACTATGCAAATTCAAGATGGCTGCCACCGCAAAATGGCGATTGTCGGGGGTTTTTAAATTTTTAATTTATACTTGTTAATTTGCAGAGAGGACCCGCGCGATGCGTTAGTTTTACGCGAGGATGTAAAGGATTGCACTTTGGCGTCTCTACCGACTGGCTCAGTTATAGGTAACACCACTCCACCACTACCGCCTTTAATGTCCCACTGCTGGGCACAGGCCTTCTTCCTCATAGTAAAGAGGGATTTAGAGCTTAGACCCGCCACGCTGCTCCAATGCGGGTCGGCGGAATTTAACGACTATTGTCACGTGATAGTGATAATAACCGGGACCGACTGTTTAACGTGCTCCGAGGCACGGGGGTGATACACCGGCAACAGTGGTGAAACAGGCCCTTAATATTTTTGATTGGAAACAGCTAAATAATTAAATAACCAACTCCATATTATATACCTATAGCACATCTTTGAAAATTACACTTAATTATAGTTATTATTAATTTGAAACAAACACCTGTGTAAATCATACACATTATAATGTGTACATGATTTGCCCATTACTTCATTTAATGTTAATTTAAACATGATAATATGAATAACACTATGTACATCCAAATCGACTTCGGTCCAGCAATCTCAGAGAAATTGATGTACCAATCAGAAATATTAGTGACATAATATATAGGTTTATATTTATAAGACGTAATCACGTCATAGTTATTTATGCAACTGTTGTATAATAAGGGGTATTAAAACACGGATATGGGTTTATCACATGAGTGTTTTAATACATAATTATCAACAAGTTGCATACAAGACTATCTACACCCATAATATGAATCCTCTATAAAAGATTTTGAAACAGTTAGCTTACTGCTAATATTAAAAAAGCCAGTCCTAGTAACCATGTCATCCAAAGGAGTGTTATTATGAAAACGGATAATATAAAGACGTTGTACTAAACATTACAACTCGTTTGGATGATGTGGTTCAAATATGGTTGAGCGAAGCAATGGCTGGATCATGCGTCATGCTCGTGAACGGGTGCCGCCGTCGGAAATGGGGCTACTTTTGTCTGCCCTTCTTAACGTGTAGAATTGTAAGCACCATTCCGAACCAGTGGTAGATTCATTTGTCGATTCAAAAGCACTTGTAAAAGTTTATCCGAATAAAAAATATGTCTTAGACTTGCCTTTACACAAGTTTAAGAACTTTCTTAAAAGTATGCTCATAAAAAAAGCTTATTATACAACTGAAGATTATATAAACGATAAAAAAGCTTGGATTTAACTCGTTCCAGCAATGCGCGAGACGGCATTTCAATCATGTACATTAATAATAATAATTGTTATAATGTTATTTTTAAAAAGAGCAACCGCCGAGTTTCTTACAGGTTCTTCTCGGCTGGAACTGCATTCCGAACCTGTGGTAGACTCAATCGACGATTCAAAAGCACTTGTAAAAGTTTATTTGAATAAAAAACTTTTCTATTCTATTCTATTCTATTCTATTCTATTCTATTCTAATGGTTATTAGGACATTGGGTGTTTTAATGTTGGCAATAAACTAACTGTTTTAGAATCTTTAATAGAGGATTTAAAGCATAGATAAAAATGATTTATGACTCAGTTCGCACGTTTGTAATGTCCCGACTATAGGCACGTCTTCGCTGCGGCGCACGGCGCAGCTGCGCGGCTCGTTCCCGCATCTATCTATAATGGACGTCCGCGGCAACCTCAACACGAGGCTGAGGAAGCTAGATGCGTCCACCAAAGACTACTCCGCCCTGCTGCTCGCCTACTCCGGCCTGCAGAGGATGGGCTGGGGTGACAGGATCTCCAGGGTGAGTGTTATTTCTAATTTTGATACAATGGTGATCTGTAGGGTGGTTATTACTTCTAATTTTGATACAATGGTGATCTGTAGGGTGGTTATTACTTCTAATTTTGATACAATGGTGATCTGTAGGGTGGTTATTACTTCTAATTTTGATACAATGGTGATCTGTAGGGGGGTTATTACTTCTAATTTTGATACAATGGTGATCTGTAGGGGGGTTATTACTTCTAATTTTGATACAATGGTGATCTGTAGGGTGGTTATTACTTCTAATTTTGATACAATGGTGATCTGTAGGGGGGTTATTACTTCTAATTTTGATACAATGGTGATCTGTAGGGTGGTTATTACTTCTAATTTTGATACAATGGTGATCTGTAGGGGGGTTATTACTTCTAATTTTGATACAATGGTGATCTGTAGGGGGGTTATTACTTCTAATTTTGATACAATGGTGATCTGTAGGGGGGTTATTACTTCTAATTTTGATACAATGGTGATCTGTAGGGGGGTTATTACTTCTAATTTTGATACAATGGTGATCTGTAGGGGGGTTATTACTTCTAATTTTGATACAATGGTGATCTGTAGGGTGGTTATTACTTCTAATTTTGATACAATGGTGATCTGTAGGGTGGTTATTACTTCTAATTTTGATATAATGGTGATCTGTAGGGTGGTTACTACTTCTAATTTTGATACAATGGTGATCTGTAGGGTGGTTATTACTTCTAATTTTGATACAATGGTGATCTGTAGGGTGAATATTACTTCTAATTTTGATACAATGGTGATCTGTAGGGTGAATATTACTTCTAATTTTGATACAATGGTGATCTGTAGGGGGGTTATTACTTCTAATTTTGATACAATGGTGATCTGTAGGGTGGTTATTACTTCTAATTTTGATACAATGGTGATCTGTAGGGTGGTTACTACTTCTAATTTTGATACAATGGTGATCTGTAGGGTGGTTATTACTTCTAATTTTGATACAATGGTGATCTGTAGGGTGAATATTACTTCTAATTTTGATACAATGGTGATCTGTAGGGTGAATATTACTTCTAATTTTGATACAATGGTGATCTGTAGGGTGGTTATGACTTCTAATTTTGATACAATGGTGATCTGTAGGGTGGTTACTACTTCTAATTTTGATACAATGGTGATCTGTAGGGTGAATATTACTTCTAATTTTAATACAGGGAGGCGATACTGCCGATTTATCAATATATACTATGCAAATCCAAGATGGCCGTCACCACAGAATGGCGAATGTCAGGGATTTTAAATTTTTAATTTATACTTGTATAAGAAATAAAACGTTGAGATAACCACTTAGTTTATGAGTTAACAGCTAACAAACAAAATATCAAACGAAGACATGTTTTACTTTAATTTGAAACAAATCAGCATGAATTTACAATTTGACAGCGAGACGGTGCTATAGCAAAATTCGATCGGTGAATGCCGCCTATACAACGCCGCTCAGCGTATTGCAGCGGGTTGCATACTTGTTACTTTGTCAGGTACTCTCGTGTGCGGAGATGATGTACGCAGTGGGGCAAGGCGCGCTGGCGGTGGAGTGTCGGGCCGACAACCACGCCGTACTGGACATGTTGGCGCCGTTCAACCACCCGGAGACCTACTGCAGGATACTGGCCGAGCGGAGTTTCCTCAAGACTTTAGGTGGCACTAATAATGACCAAATCTGCGTTGTTTCACCCCCGTGCCTCAGAGAGCACGTTGAGCCGTCAGTCCCTCGGTTATTATATATTATCACTATCACGTGACAATAGTCAATAAAACCCACCAACCCGCAACTCTAGCTCAAGCTCTAAATCTCCCTCTCCTATAAAAGAGGAGATCTGTGCCCAGCGGTGGGATTTTGAAGGGTGAAGTACTTACCGAGTAGTGGTGGTAGACCTAGTCTAGAAAGCCGAGGACCATTCAAGTAAATATGATCCACCAATTACATTAAACCATTTCGGAACGTACTGCGGAGTATTGGTCGAACCAAACTTTCTTAAGACAAGCTGAATGAAGCTATTGAAGAAGATGTTAGAGAAACATCTTGACAAATATCAGCCAAGTTCTTAAGAAAGCTTCGTTTAGCCAATACTTAACTAGGTTTATTGAAACAGTATGAGCTTTTCACTGAAGCTGTGATAGCCTAGTGGTTAGGACGACCGGCTTCTAGTCGGTGGTCGTGGGTTCGATCCCGGGCACGCACCTCTAATTTTTTGGAGTTATGTGCGTTTTAAGTATTTAAATATCACTTGCTTTAACGGTGAAGGAAAAACATCGTGAGGAAACCTGCATGCCTGAGAGTTCTCCATAACGTTCTCAAAGGTGTGTGAAGTCTGCCAATCCGCTTGGCCAGCGTGGTAGACTATGGCCAAAACCCTTCTCACCCTGAGAGGAGACCCGTGCTCTGTAGTGAGCCGGTAATGGGTTGATCATGATGATGATGATGAGCTTTTCACACGCTTGACTTGAGACTAATAAAGAGGGCGCTTCTAACTGTTCTATCCTTTTCTTACTTAAATTTAAAAAATCAGCCAAGTGCGAGTCGGGCCTCGCTCTTTCAGGGTTCCGTACATAATTATGAACAATATAATATTTTGGGTCTAAGAAATATTTAATTTCCGAGTTAGACATCGCAAGAAACCGTGAAAGAAAAACGCAAAATAAGTTCGTTTGTTTTGGTCACAGCTTATAAACTATTTTATGAATCGTTGTTTTCAGTATTTGTTGTACAAATAGAGCATATAGTACATAATATACCGAAATATCATATTCCTAACTAGTTTAGTTTTTTAGATAGCCCCCGTCACAAAAATGGTCTAAAATTGTCAATTTTGATGACCCCCCATTTCCTTACTTTTTAAGCAAAAAATTAAAAAAATATATATTCGTACTCTACTCAATGAGCTCTAAACAATGATACCCCACTAGCTAGGGTAAGAAAAAAAAATTTTTTTCTGGCTCCTTTCTCATATATGGGAGCCCCCCTGAAAAATAATTTAATTCAATTTTTAATTCAATATTTGATTTTGGGTCAACGTTTTACACCAAATACGAAAATTTCAGGTTTGTAACTCATTTCGTCTGCGAGCTAGAGACCTGTGACCGGCGGACAGACGGACAGACAGACAGACAGACAGACAGACAGACAGCCGAGTGACATTAATAGGGCTCCGTTTTTACCCTTTGGGTACGGAACCCTAAAAAGCATAACATTTTAATTAAGGAAATTGTTATTTCTTTAGGTGGCGGTTGCAGCGCACCGGTAGGCGTTTCAACAAAACTAAAACCCCTAGACACAAACTTCCAACTAACAATCACGGGCGGCGTGTGGAGTCTGGACGGACTCACCAAAGTCGACCACACATTGGAACAAACATTTGCTCAAATAAAACAAAAGCACAAACATAAACTCAGCCCCACCGACGAGGGTAGTAAGAAGAAACTTAAAGCTGACGACGAAAATAGTAATACAAATTCTGATAACGGTACAGATGAAATCGATAAAAGCGTTGAGAAAATTCAAAGTCCGACGAACTTTTTGGACGAGTTGGAGAAAAAGTCTAGAATTTTCTGTGGGCTAACAGAAAACCCGAATATTCCAATAGATGTTATAATAAAATGTGATAACTTAGGACGCGATTTAGCTAATGAGTTGATATCTAAAGGTGCTTTAGAGGTTATGAAAGTTACACAGGATCTCATAAGGAGCTCTATTGTTAAGAGTTCTTGACGTGTATTTAGATATTTTTATAGGGAATGTATTAAAAATGGCGCATCCTATTATATCGCTGATATCGAATGTACGTTTAGTGTATATTTAAAAGTACTAAATTCGAATCATAGATTAAAGATAAAAATAAAATTTTTTGATAGTTAGGTTAGGTACTTACGTGAACAAATATGGCGGCATTTTAAAGCAAAATAATTGTTGAATTTTTTGAGCTATTGAATGATATAAGCCGCGCCAATAAAGAAAGGAATCTAAAATGGCGGCTTGTACTTGTAATGACAAGTACAGGTCGGACCGTCAGCAAAAAACGAAGCGAAACTGAACTGCTGTATGTGTAGCTATACAGACCACATAAATGCTTTTAAAATATAGATATACTATATTACTATTTAATTATATATTAATTATTATTATTAATTAATATATATTAAATAAGTTAACAATAAACAATAACGAACGTCAATAACAACAAAAAAACTTAACAGAAAACAAAACAAGTAACAGTAACAAAAACAATTATTATTAACAAATTATCAATGAATTTAGAAAGTACGGAGCGCGTCAAGACAGTATGCAAGCAGTTACAGACTGATTATTTTTTTGCGCGCTGTAACAAGGTGTGTGAGTAAAGACAGGAATAACGTGCGAGTGAGCGGGAATGATTAGCGACGCCATTTATAATTCCTTTCTTTATTGGCGCGGGTTATACATTATTTTTACCCGACTGGGTTATGTGTTTCACCTGTGTGTATGTATGTCCATTCCTATGTCCGCGTGTAACTAATCAACGGCTCTACGGATTTTGATAAATGATACGTCATTAGATTTGTCTTCATGACGCGACTGTCATAGGGTGCCTAAATTTAAAAAAAAATTAAAATGGCGGACTTTAGGCGCTTTAATGTGCGAGCTGAAAAAAATTTTTTTCTTCAAGACCCTCGAGTGGGGTATCAAAATGAAGGGATTTAAAAGGCAAATACAAAAATGTATACAATTATATATTTGAAAATAAGTTGGAGTGATAAATCACAGAAAATGACCGTTTCCTATGTCAGTTCGTAACTACTCAACGACTCAACCTATTTTGATAAATGATACGTCATTAGATTTGTCTTAACAGCGCAAATGTTACTGGGTACATAAAATTAATAAAAATTCAAAATGGCGGATTTTATGCACTTTAATGTGCGAGCTGAAAAATTTTTTTTTCCTCAAGAACCTCGAGTGGGGTATCAAAATAAAGGGCTTTAAAAGGCAAATACGAAAATATATACAATCTATATGTTTGTAATCAGTTTGGAGTGACAAATCATAGGAAACAAAATAAATAACAACTACACTGTAAATGGTACGGTGGTAGTTTATTAATTTTTTAGTTCGTTTTATAGCATGGCAGTCGGGGTTTTTTAATTTTTAAATTATAGCTTGTTTACTTTGCGTATCGCGCAAAGAACTGTTTATTTGCACAGGTGGATATTTCCATAACTCTGAAAAAATTAAATAAGACCAATGAAAGATCGGCCATTTTTAATTATGTATTTACATTTTTCTATATTGCCATGAATCGAATAATTATTGTATAATTGTTTGTTAAATTTTGTGTGACAAAATATAACTTTAGTCTATAACAAAAGTTTTATTTTGTCACAGACTAACGGAAAAGAATAGATGAAGCCCTCGATGATAAAATTTTTCATAAAAGCTTGATGGCCATTGGCCACTCGAAAGTCTGATACTTTGCTGTCTGCTTTACTTTTGTACATAGAGAATTTTTACTGACTGAAATAGGCCTCTTGCTAAAACTTTATTTTAGCCTATTGGTATGATTGCGATAGAGCCTACATTAATAATTGGTTTCTCTACATCATGTTTTGACCGCTCTTCACCAGTCTATTTTTCCCTTTAGTCTTTGTATTTTTTGTTAATAATATTAATTAATGTTTTGTGACGACTGACGTACTAGGTAGAGGTTTAAACTACTTATAAAGTACATCTACTTGTTTTTATATTATAATAAGGTACTTCAGGGATATTATTTGTTATCATAGTGGTAGTTAGGTACTTATTGATTGTATTTTTGTTAAATTGTATTGTTTTAAATAAATTGTGACATGGGATTCTTGAATTTCATTTTGGTAAGTACCTAGGTACTTAATTTAGAGAATATAATTTCTTCAAGAAAAGTCACCTTTTTAAGCGCTCCCGAGTTCACCCCATACAGACAGTACCTAATTTGCTTTGATAAATTAATTTGATTCTTATTTGAATATTAACCAATCCAAAGCATCGACGATACATCCTATAGACACCTCATGTTTATTTTAATTCTACTGAAACAATTCTGGCAACTAGCTGAAGTATGAAGGCGCGGGGAATCGCGTTCTGATTGGCCCGACCAAGGTCAGTACTTACCTAGGTTGCGAAAAGTACACGGACTAGGGATGGGACACGTTTGATTAAAACACGATAAGTAGATACTTACCTACCAAACATATTGTATGAATATATTTTGTATTACAGATTGCTATATTGCCCCTACCTCTACATCTACCTACCTCTACCTACCTACCTAGAGGTAGGGGTAGAGGTAGGGGTAGGGGTAGAGGTAGGGGTAGAGTTAGGGGTAGAGGTAGAGGTAGAGAGGAGAGGGTTGTCAGTCACTGTCAGTCACTGTCAGTCATTCAGTCAGTCACTGTCAGTCATTCAGTCAGTCACTGTCAGTCACTGTCAGTCAGTCAGTCACTGTCAGTCAGTCAGCCAGTCAGTCACTGTCAGTCAGTCAGTCAGTCAGTCACTGTCAGTCAGTCACTGTCATTCATTGTCAGTCAGTCACTGTCAGTCACTGTCAGTCAGTCAGTCACTCAGTCATTGTCAGTCAGTCACTGTCAGTCATTGTCAGTCACTGACAGTCATTGTCAGTCACTGTCAGTCACAGTCAGTCATTGTCAGTCACTGTCAGTCATTGTCGGTCATTGTCAGTCAGTCACTGTCAGTCAGTCACTCACTGTCAGTCACTGTCAGCCACTGTCAGTCATTGCCAGTCACTGTCAGTCACTGTCAGGCAGTCACTGTCAGTCATTGTCAGTCACTGTCAGTCACTGTCAGCCAGTCAGTCACTGTCAGCCAGTCAGTCACTGTCAGTCATTGTCAGTTACCGTCAGTCACTGTCAGTCACAGTCAGTCATTGTCAGTCACTGTCAGTAACTGTCAGTCATTCAGTCAGTCACTGTCAGTCACTGTTAGTCATTGTCTGTCACTGTCAGTCATTGTCAGTCATTGTCAGTCACTGTCAGTCACTGTCAGTCACTGTCAGTCACTGTCAGTCACTGTCAGTCATTGTCAGTCATTGTCAGTCAGTCATTGTCAGTCACTGTCAGTCATTGTTAGTCACTGTCAGTAATTGTCAGTCACTGTCAGTCATTCAGTCAGTCACTGTCAGTCATTGTCAGTCAGTCACTGTTAGTCATTGTCAGTCACTGTCAGTCAGTCGGTCAGTCAGTCTGTCAGTCACTGTCATTCAGTCAGTCACTGTCAGTCAACCAGTCAGTCAGTCAGTCACTGTCAGTCAGTCAGTCACTGTCAGTCAGTCAGTCAGTCAGTCAGTCAGTCAGTCAGTCAGTCAGTCAGTCAGTCACAGTCAGTTAGTCTGTCAGTCAGTCAGTCAGTCAGTCACTGCCTAACGACGTGACGCGATTGTCGCGCGAATGCCTATTAGGACACCTATTCGAGATCAGTATGTTTGATCGCGAGTTCGTACGAGTAAAATTCGCGCGAACTTGCGATGATCGCGGATTCGCGTTGTATTAGGACAACGTCTAAGAGAAAAACAATTCGGTCTACGGCTTTATTATGTTCATACTATCGACAATAGAATAGAATTGATGTTGAACATCACTATCGTTCAGAAGGTAACTAATGAAACGAGATAAATACTTACGCGGCGAGTATGAATAAAAGAGATGCGGCGATAACGCGAGTAGATTTCAAGCTCCTCCTACTCTGAACATGACCAACATAAGATGAACCCCGCTATAAATTATTTTATTTATGATTATTTTGGTAAAATTAGTTTTACTGACTTATCGATGAAATGTTATGCTACCTTTCTTTACCTCGATGTTTGAGAGATTTTACCACACCATTTTACAAATCAGCAAGGCATCCTTGTATTTTTTGTCACTATATTTCATTCGCCAAAGCGGACGTGTTTACGGCGCTCAGAACTGGTCGATACTAATTCGGAATTTTCGAGCAGCCACTTATATAAGACTAAAAAAACTCAACTGTTACCTCACACCGCGTGCCTGTTATCATCCGTCTATGGGGTATGTCGTCGTTGATCCAAAGTCAATGAAATTTTTAAACGACCTATAAACCAGTAGGATGTTTAATATGCTACAAATAATAATTAATATCTGGTTAGACAGCTGATTTCCGTGTTTCATATTATCTTCTAGGAATTAACAATTCACTCATAATCTATACTAATAAATAAAATTGAAGTGTCTGTCTGTAATTTCGAAATAACTACCACATATTAAGCTCATATGGTTATTTGAACGATACAATAACCGAATCACACGTTTTTAAAATTTTTGTCTGTCTGTCTGTCTGTTTGAACGGGCTAATCTTCGGAACGGCTGAACCGATTTTGACGGGACTTTCACAGACAAGTAGAGGATTAACCAAGGAGTAACATAGGCTACTTTTTTAACCGACTTTCAAAAAAGGAGTTGTGTTGAAATCGGTAAATACAGATGTTAAAAACGCCCTGATAGGTATTTTCGCTGCGCGCGATCGCGACGTCCGACGCGGACGCTCGCGCTCCCCGCGCCGCGCCACGCGCCCCTGCGCCCTGCGCCCGCCGTACGCGGTACCGCGGTACGCCGCCGCGCGGCGGGGGGTGGGTGGACCAGAAATCTACTTATCCCTCAGGATTTGTGAAAAATCGAAATTCACGCGGGCGAAGCCGCGGGCAAAAGCTAGTCCATACTAATATTATAAATGCGAAAGTGTGTCTGTCTGCTAGCTTTTCACTGCCCGTTTAACCGATTTTGATGGGTAGAACGTATTCATTACACCTCACTGGGTAGAACTAGCTTACATCCCGAGGATGGACATAGGCTATTTTTCATCCCAGATCATTAAAGAGTTCCCACGGGATTCAAGGCCCATCCGTATAAAGGCGCCTCTACACGTTGGCCAACACGATGGCGGATATGTTGGAAGGTGTTGGACGAGGAGTTGGTGTTAGCGTCCACACGTTGGAAGGTCGTTCAGTATGATCCGGTTAGGGCCAATGTGCGGACGTGTACACTTTCACTTAAGCGAATTTACTAAATTGAATATTGAGACGTTAACAGCTGCTGCGGTTTAATTATTCACTGCATACCGCAACTACGTGAATGTGTATACGAAAATTGTATTTTTTTATTTTTGTGATTTTATTTCTTGGGTTCCACAAACAATTTTCGGCTTAGTAGGGCTCTATAAAGCAAAAAGTTTCTTCATTGGTCATTGTCACTGCCATTTTGTGGACATTATACTAGTTACGACGCGTGAATATAAAATTTAAAAGACGTGCATGCGTGCGATCACTCTGAGAGCTCGTAGCAAACTGAACTTGCTTCCAACGTGTGGATGGTGCGGCCAAACTCTGTCCCAAACCCTTTGATGTACCGACACGAAATGGATCTCGCGCCAACTTGCGGGCCATCGTTCCAACACCTTCCAACTCCCGCTCTACACGTTGGGCCAACATATTGGGCCATAAGATGGGCCAGCATGTTGGCGAACGTGTGGATGAACAGTAACCGATTTATATGAAATTTGGTTCTAACTTGCATCCCGGAAATTGACTTAGGCAACTTTTTATTCCGGACGAACAAAGTTTCCACGGGAGTTTTTAAAACCTAATAAATCCACACGAAGTCGCAGGCGCCTCTGGTTATTCAATAAAATCATGATCATAGACCATGAATTTGCGACAAAAAAATTTTAGGACATTTTTTTAAAGGTTTTTTTTCGGTCTATGGAGAATTCTTTTGATATAATAACTTCGGGAGACTACTGTGAAGATTATAGATTATTGGACTTTAGTGGTTAAAAATAAAACCAGTATAGTACCAGTACAGTACGTTTAATTCACAACAAAACTTCAATCAAAACTCAAACATTCTCAAGATGTGAACTGAATACAAAAAAAAAACCTAACAAAAACTACAAACAAATACTAACTACAGTAAATTGTTAGATGTATTAACAGTTACTTTTTTTAACTTGCTTACGCATTTAGCAAGTAAATTAATAATTAGATTTTCATGAAAGTTTCTGCATCTAACGCTTGCTAAATAAATATGTAATTATTTTTATATACTACATAATAAGAAATGATAATAATGCAAAGAAAGTATTTTTCGTGAAAATCAACCAATGGAACATAATATTTTTCTCTAGTCTACCTACTCATACAAACTTCAGTGAATGTTATAACCATTTGTTGATAGTGTCTGATGAAGAAAAGTATTTTTCCTTTTTTAATTTTCACTCACAGCTATACTTTTTTTTGTGTTACAAACTATTTAACTAATTAACTAGGTACGTCTATTTTTTTTACTTTGTATCTATCAGTAATAACGATTTTTAAAATACCGTGAAAAATGCACTACAAAAAAAAAAGAAAAGTTACTTTTTTTGTAGTGGAAGTTAGAATTTTAACTTTAATAATCAGCTGAATTCTTAGCAAAATATTATTGTACTTATTATAGTCAGTCAATTCGATACACCTAGCGAGTAACAAGAAACGAGGTTTTTGAAATAAATAGAAAAAATATAAAATAAACAAAATGTTTCATGTACGTACCAAGTCCTTACTGTAGGAAGCTAGGGTATTTTGTTTAAGAACATTATTAATTTAGTAAGCAATAGTCAGAAATAGCGCAAAAAAACAAGCATCGAATTAACCTTCCTCTTTTTTAAGTCTGTCAAAAATAGTGTATTTGACGATTTTTTAAATGGCAACATTTGTGCATGAAATATTCAACTGACGTTGAATAATAGACATAGCGTTGTTTTTCAATTTGGATTGGACGTTTGGTAGGCCAAGGTCGAAAACCGTTTAGCTTCTTCAATCGTTGAAATTTTTTTACCTGAAAATGGGAACACTATACACTAATACTTTTTATTTCAAAATGGAAACACATTATGTGTTTCCATTTTGAAATAAAAAGTATAGAAGTTTACTTCTAAAAGTACTTACAAATCGCCAAATACCCTTTGAAAAGAGCGCTGCGACAAATCTCTCCATGATTAGATTAAAGAATTCAAACCTAAATTTCTCATTAGTATAAGTTTCAGCCTTTATAGCCTGACCAGAAAAAAAATAGAAAACCTCGCAACGTTGCGAAAAATCAAAGAACTAATTAATTTCATTTATAACTGGCAACACAACACACATTTTAAAACGTCATTAACTGTCTTCTCTTGATTTATTGCCTTTTCGTAGTGCCACTTTTTTGCCAGTGTCGAACTTCATGTTAGACTTTCACAGCGTCATTATGTGACATTGGCATTATGTGTTGCAATGACAAAAAAATGAAAACATGTTATTTATTTTTCTGGTTATACTATAAGTGCTTGTATAAACAGCGGCACGAAACTCGAGCGCGGACCTTCAATGCGCAGAAGTCGAAAATGAGGTATCTCGGGTGGTGAGGGGGTCGCGGGGAGGGCGTGGGGATCGTTCGTAAGCACTGATTAGCTCTCGCGGATCCCTCGTCAGCGCTGATTGACTCTCCAATCGTACTGTGTCCCGCTCACTCGTACGACGCTGCGCGCACTTGAAGGTCAGCGCTCGAGTTTCGTGCCGCCGTTTATACCCTAACAGAAATAATAGGCCGCGAGTTAAGAGCATAAGGTTTATTCGACGTCCTCCTCCTGTAGCGAGGCGCCGCCGCCGCCGCCGGCGCGCATGGAGGCGCGCAGGCGCTCCGACACTTCCGGGAGCTTCTTCAGCAGAAGGTGGAAGATGGGAGCCGGCATCGTTTGTTGGAGCACCTGTCAATTCAGAGGCTACATTAATTCACAAACCTGGATTTGTCGAGAGCATTGACTCAAGGGGTGTTGACTCACTTGTCCCTTTGTGGTTTAACTGGCTCCATGACTGAATATTCTATTTTATTTTATACTAGCGGTCCGCCCCGGCTTCGCCCGTGGTACATATTATGTAGCCTATATTATTTTTTTTTAAAAAGAGCAACCGCCGAGTTTCTTACTGGTTCTTCTCGGTTGGAATGGCATTCCGAACCAGTGGTAGATTCAATTGACGATTCAAAAGTACTTGTAAAAGTTTATTTGAATTTCTATTCTATTCTGATTTGATTGATATCTAATTTGATTTTCTATTCTATTCTATTCTATAGTACTCAAGGACAACACACAACACATACATATCCAACGGTGAAAGATTTTTTGAAATTGGTCCAGTAGTTCCTGAGATTAGCGCATTCAAACAAACAAACTCTTCCGCTTTATTATATTAGTATAGATTTATAATTAGTTTGCACTTTCACACTAGTTTCACGGTCGACTATTTTTATTAGAGAGACAGAGTTTTTTTTAAGTTGATACACACATGACGCTCCCAGTAAGGGTTGCTTAGTTTTTTAATCATTGTCTGCGTTTTTGAATTACGTGTTAAGGTTGTGTCAAAAGAGGGATTGGGTTTAGTAAAAACCAATACCTGTTCCAGGTCAGCCTGCTTCCAACTTAGATTGCATCATCACTTACCACCAGGTGGATTATTAGTGCATTAGGTGCTGAAATGAGAAGTTGTGAGACGGGCGGAAGTGGTCACACCATGAAGGTTCCTTTTTCACTATTCTGGTATGGAACGCTAAGAGATGAGGGAGATACATACACTCAACAGTTGCTGCGTCTGTCCGCACACGGCGACCGCCTGTCCGAGATGCTCCACGCCCGCCTCGAGGTCGCCCGCCGCCAACAGCTCTTCGCCCAGTTGGATCTGAAAACAATTGTTGACAACTTTAAAATATATGGCATACCACCACCACTACAAGTCACGGAAAATAAGTCTAGCGTTCACCTTCAATGCGCAGAAGTCGAAAATGAGGTATCTCGGGGTGTGGGGGGGTCGCGGGGATAGTTCGTAAGCACTGATTAGCTCTCGCGGATCCCTCGTAAGCGCTGATTGGCTCTCCAATTGTATTGTGTCCCGCTCACTTGTGCTCACTTGAATGTCACCGCTCGACTTACGTAACGAATACCTTAAGGTGCGTCCAGACTTGAACATTTCACCGAACCGAATTTGAGATGGGTAACTGCGTAACAGTTCGGCGAAAGTTTCGCCGAACTGTTACGCAGTTACCCATCTCAAGCGCTCCAAGCGCGCCGTCCACATTGAGCGTAACAAGTTCGCCGAAATGTTCGCTGTTCGGTTCGGTGAAATGTTCAAGTCTGGACGCACCTTTATATGCCTTATACCTATTATTAGGTTTTCTGTCAATAAATTCTCAGTGCCAGCCCGGAGTTGTTAGTTGGCGGCGTTTTACCCCCGTGCCTCGGAGAGCATGTTAAGCAGTCGGTCCCGGTTATTATCGCTATCATGTGACATATCATGACACTATGTGTACTCGTATGTGTACTCGTGTAATGTGTACAACCCGTATTGGAGCAGCGTGGCGGGACTAAGCTGTAAATCCCTCTTTCCTATGAGAGAGGAGGTCTGTGTCCAGCAGTGTTACGTGAAAAGGCTGTAGTGGTAACATACAGTGGAATAGTAGTGAGTAATTACTAGCCGTCCGGGTCGCTAGTTTTTAGGGTTCCGTACCCAAAGGGTAAAAACGGAGCCCTATTAATGTCACTCGGCTGTCTGTCTGTCCGTCTGTCCGCCGGTCACAGGTCTCTAGCTCGCAGACGAAATGAGTTACAAACCTGAAATTTTGGTATTTGGTGTAAAACGTTGACCCAAAATCAAATATTGAATTAAAAATTGAATTAAATTATTTTTCAGGGGGGCTCCCATACATGAGAAAGGAGCCGGAAAAAATTTTTTTTTCTTACCCTAGCTTGTGGGGTATCATTGTTTAGAGCTCATTGAGCAGAGTACGAATATATATTTTTTTAATTTTTTGCTTAAAAAGTAAGGAAATGGGGGGTCATCAAAATTGTCAATTTTAGACCATTTTTGTGACGGGGGCTATCTAAAAAACTAAACTAGTTAGGAATATGATATTTCGGTATATTATGTACTATATGCTCTATTTGTACAACAAATACTGAAAACAACGATTCATAAAATAGTTTATAAGCTGTGACCAAAACAAACGAACTTATTTTGCGTTTTTCTTTCACGGTTTCTTGCGATGTCTAACTCGGAAATTAAATATTTCTTAGACCCAAAATATTATATTGTTCATAATTATGTACGGAACCCTGAAAGAGCGAGGCCCGACTTGCACTTGGCTGATTTTTAATATAAAAATGTGCAAACTTAATTTTTTTCTAATGTACCTGTTGCAGGAAGAACCTCTGCATGGCCTCATGGTCGCTCATGTCGGGCAGCGGGCCGCCGAGCGGGCGCGACCGTGTTGCATTTTGTTGTGCTTTCTCACGACCTGAAAAAAATAAGCATAGACTGTGGTTTATTACTTTGGTATAGTGTGGCGAAATCTTTATTGTTCAAGGGGAGGATCTTATTCTATTTATTTATTTTATTTTACTGTAAAACTTTATTTGAAATAAAAACTTTAAAAAGGGAGACATACAAACAAATATCTTGAATATATCTTAGTATATTGTCACTAACACTGCACATTATGTCAAAAAAACTCAAATTATCAGGAGAGCAAAAATATATCTTTCGTATATAACCTTAAGGCCAAAGGGTCTAACGGGTTAAGCTTATGAAAACTGCACTCGCGTCTGATGAAGGATTCTTACCTTGTTTTTATTGTTTTTCATCTAAAATAGCCATACACTTAATCTCACACCCCTAACCCTTGTAGTAAGGGAATAATGGGGGTGACAACCCTTAACGAAAAAATTTTTTTTCTCAGTACCTATTCAAGATATCTTTATGAAATTGAAACCATACATGACTATTGATGAACTAATCATAATATATTTTTTTTTTTATAATTTTTGCAATATTATAAACTGTAAAAAACGAGAAGTATATTTTTTGGAAGTGGTTTTTTATACCCACCCCTAAAGTGACCCCTTACAAAAAAATATATCTCATTTGTGACTTAGTTAGTTATTACATGTTACATGTTAAAGTTACAAAAGGATCGAATTGGTGGAACATAGCTTAAAAAAATAAAAATCTGTTACGGATATGTACATGCATATATCAATTTTTATCAAAAACTATATAAACACCTGTGCACTATCTTTATATCTATCATGAATCATCATAAATACGTTCTTATAACTTTTTAATGTCAACAAATATGTATATCTATATTAATAATTTCGTGCAGGGGTACGGTAGACTCGATCGAAACCTTATAAGAATAACAGGGCATGAAAAAATATTGATTTCGAGTCGACAACATATATCCGCAAAATTCGGATTATGGAGAATTTCGTTAAATTCTAACGGCACTGACAAACAACAAATCACGTTTGTCATCCAAACAAACCGCAGTCGCCATGGATACGACGCGCCAATTTGACACATCTGACATCGCGTGCGTCGCGCCAAAGAAGTATCCATCACAAAGAACTGTGACTCATGTGACCATAGAGATAGTATAAAATCACTACGTTTATACATGTGATTGTGTAAAATAAATATAAAAACTGCAAAAATTTTTACACAAATAATTTTTATTTTAAATTAACATTCAAAATAAACTAACATAAACTAACAAAACATAAGTTTTAAGGTTTATTCTATGTAAACCTCTTTGTTTTAAATCACTCAGCCTTTTTCACTACTTTGGCAGGTAGATAAGTACTCACTAATTTTAAAAATAAAAAATAAAATTGATGTTCTTTAATCAAATCAGCTAAATCAAAAATAATCATTGAAAATAATATTAGGAAGTATGTAAATTGTAATTTTACAATTTTAAGTGAAATTTGTTCTGTTTTCTTCTTAAACTGTGGATTGTAAGATTTTTTGATTAGACTAAACTAATTATTATAATTTTGGTCGTGTCTCTGTCTTTGTTTGGTCTTTTGTTTGATGATACCTATATCATTTTGTTAACAGCCGAATCTCCTTGCATTTGGTAAACATTGTCACAATTGTGGAAAGTGGATGCAGCCAAGGCTCGGGCACTTTCAAACATTTTTCCAAAAAATCAAACTGCTCCTGTTGCATGTGTTAAATCACTAGCTGCCTCTACAATACAACCTGACAAATCCCAAGATTTATTTGATGACTTTCGGGTAAGTTAATGGTGCAAGTCACCAAGTACAATAAAATGAAAAATAATACGTATTACCAGATAGAGGTATACATACACAATACTTAGGTACTTATTATTATTTGTATATTTGTGTAATATATTTTCTCCTTAAAGGTCGATAACGAAGAGTTGACGCTAATGGAAGAGTCAAGAAGAAAAAACAAGAATCAATGCTGTCAGTCAGCAATGATTCTATTTCTTTAGAAGAAGTGGAGAAAGAAAACACATCAAATGGCTGGCAGACCCCAACGTAAATATTCAAGCAGGTTTAGTACAGAACATCAGCCCCCCAGAACTAATTATGTATATTTAGCACTTTCAAATAACACCATTCAAGTATCAGTACATTCAGTTGGTTCTATGATTTATGAATGTATTCAACGTCAAGCACTTCATTTTTTAGGTGAAAAAATTAAAATTATTTTACAAATCGTTGTCATAATGGGAAGGTGTACATGGACTCAGATAGAGCATTAAAGCCATTTCCAGATATATGATATGATTAGATTTATACAATGGCAATACGTCTGATGCTAATCATTTTGAGGCTAATATACGACAATATAATTCAATATTTGCAATGGCATCCATAAATTCAAACTTGAGTACACTCCCTCCAGGATTTTTCACTTATAGGGTACAAGGGCAAAGGAGATGGCCCATCCCCAATACATTGTTTGCCCCAGAAAAAAAGTTTATGCGTCACGATGAAACTTTTAACTTTGGATTGGTTTTTCTGTGTAAATTAATAATAAATAGTATTCTTGACCCTAGATAGTATGGTTATTGCTTATTGAGTACCCTAACATCTCACTAAAAATATCCTACCTAAAAAGTTAAAAAATATTTTGCTACAGATAATTTAACGAACACAAAGTATTATTTGGTATTTAACGGCGTACTTAGTGATATTTGGAACTGTCCAACTGCTGATATTAATCCAAGCACTCTTCGAGATAGGATCATGGAAAGTAATGGTATAATTAATACAACGATTATGATTATGAAACGCCATTGCCGCCGAGATGTCACAACACAACAGAGTCAAAATCTCTAATTCACGTTTCGCTCACGAATGTTCTGATGCAAACTTATATAAGCACTGCGGAGCATGAACTAATGGTCAATTACTTGACGCAGACTGGAAGAATTACACAAAACAGAGTAAAATTGGTAAAATACAAGAAAATCACATAAGCGCAAACATGCAGCTCAACGAAGTTCCTATTGTATAGGGATGTTGGTCACGATCCAAATCCGATACTTATGTAGATCGATACAATGGTATACGATTCAGTTGCTAATTTTATCGATCAATATCATTCGGTACGGTTTGGTGGAATGATACACATTGTACAAAAAAGTCGGGCCAAAAATATAGTTCGATCACTGTCAGTTCGCTGATAAACGTTAAAGATTTAAAATAATGTCAAAACCTAAAAGTAGTTTCGTCATTTTATTTGAAACGCAGATCACACTGCATGTGGCCAGTTTTTTAACCAACTTCAAAAAAAGGAGGTTCTGTGTTCGACCCGTATGTACGAGTATGTATGTGACTACTACGATTTAACGATACTACGATTAAACCACCTAATTGAAATAATATATAATTTTTTGGAGTCGGCGCTAAACCACATGCAATTCATGTAAAATAAAAAGTAAATGTAAAAGTAAATGCAAGTAAAGTCAGATTAGGTATCCACTTTTGAAGGCGAGCGCGGTGAACCATGATAGCCGCGAAGCGCGAAGCTGTCCGGGATCCGGGGGGCACATATTCAACTAGAAAAATATGAAAGTCATTTATCCCCGACTTCGAAAAATTATATATTATTCGAGTTAGGTAGTTTAATCGTCAATCTAAATAAATAAAATATTATTTTAAACTTTTTAGTTCGAATCGATTGAAGTCGGATCTTTTTTTTTTTTTTGAAAAAAAAAATTAGAAACTCGTTTCTGCGCATCGATTCGAATTGATACTTTTCTTCCGATACCAAGTAAGACTTGAAAGTAGTGATTCGATACCAAAAGTATTCGGTATCGAAACAAAAGTATCGAGTACTTGTTTGTATTGTGTCAGACATCACTATAGTCTGATTTTTAATTACAGTTGTCATTTAAAAATAACAGACAGTTGTTGTCATGACAACTGTCTGTTATTTTAACATGTCAAAAATAGAATGAGTTATTTGTATCAAAAACAGGGTTACTAACTGAATTTCGATTTTACCCCTACTAAAGTACCTGAAGTATCTGTCAGGCATTTGTCATATGAATTTATTATCTTTTTTGTGGGAACTGTTTTATCTCTAGCAACATTAAAAGTCATCAAACTTCACGTCAAATAAAAATCAGACTATAGCTGTAAATAAAACAGGAAGGCAGTAAACAATAACAGGAAATAAAAATACTTCTTTTTAGAATGATTTTAAAAAACCCTGCTAGTTCGTAGGTTTCTATTTTTGTCTTTCAAAATAATAATTATAAAGTAATTTTATTAGATTTATATAGTTAGGTCTCTTGGTAATTTTTCACTATACAAACTTAAAACGACTCTGGGGCAATTTTGGGACATCTCCTTTATATAAAAACTGGATCTTTGTTTCCGTTGCAAGGTCATAAACCACAATACAACCAACTGTACATAATTGAAGATGAAGCAGCATTAAATGAACGATTATCTGATTCTAGAAATAACATTATGTAGAAGCAATATAATGAAGTCCTGACGAACAATACTCAATGAATCCAATCCTTTTGTCAAAATATACAAAAGGGTGGCTGCAATTTTAGCTCAGTCTTATCTTAATCTTAGCTTAAAATCAGTCGCTGTGGTTGAGGACGATCATAATGTTTTAAACTATCCTGTAGAGTTCCTAAATAATTGTATAACGAAAAATGTTTTTATGATATAATCAACCTGTGATGTATAATAGAGAATATATGTACCTTTATATGTATCTTTGCCAAATTCTCGGGTGAGTACTCATTGTAAAATTACAATTTACATACTTCCTAATATTATTTTCTAAGATTATTTTTGATTTAGCCGATTTGTTTTACAGAGAATAAACCTTAAAACTTATGTTTTGTTAATTTATGTTAGTTTATTTTGAATGATAATTTAAAATAAAAATTATTTGTGTAAAAACTTTTGCAGTTTTTATTTACCTACTAAGTATATAAATTATTAAACACAATGAACGAAGCTATACGAATCTATGCTTTGCTTTCCATTAATATTCCTTGAGAACCGATGACTGCAGAAATATCTACCTACATTTTTTACCTAGATGTGTATTATGAGTCCCCCGAGCGAAGCCAGGTTTTCTTCTAGTTTACAAATAAACTATGAACAATCAATGATAAACAATATTCGATTTGATGGCATTCGACTGCACGAATTTCGAACACCGTGTTGTAGACTCGGTGTTCGAAAGTTATTTATATTGCGTAACAAAGAACATATTGTAGTGACCTGTTCATTTTCATTTAAGTTTTGTCAAGGTAAACCCGGTGCACACCGAGCGCAGAGCATTTTTTGAGATTACTGAATAATTAACTTTATTGACATACGGTCAATATTGCATTCCAAAAATAAATACGCGCGCACGCGCGTGCGTTCTAGCGCCTACCGTACCGCGCGACCGTATGTCAATAGTCGTAAAGTTAATTATTCAGTGTTCTTAGAAAATGCTCTGCGCTGCGCTGCGTTCGGTGTGCACCGGGCCTTAAAAGAAGTTTCCACTGGTTTTTCTGAGACTTATTAACCGACTTCAAAAAAAGGAGGTTCTGTATTCGACCCGTATGTATGTATGTATGTATGTATGTAAGTATGTTCACGATTATCTCCGCAACTAATGAACCGATTTTGATGATTGTTTCACTATCGTAATCTACATACTTATATCATTCTTACGTGCGAAGTTATAACCATAAATGTATACATATGTCACTAATATGTTCTCTGATATTGCCAGACCTATTGCTGAAGTCTAATATAGCTATTCTGTCCAAAGACTTCACTCTGCTACGCCTACGTAACATTGACCTTTTGCGAAAAAATTTGGGCTGAAGTCAGTACAGCTGTACTATAGAGTGATTCCTTGGAGTTTGTGCACGGTTACGTGTATTTCCATTCTATACCGCAAGGGTGTGAAACTGGTCGCGTATAGATTGTAAATTACTTTTTAATCAAGGTCTTCTACATTATACAAGAGTAGTACCCATACAAACTAATCTTGTATAGATCGGAAGTTAGGTTAGGTTGGGTTAGAACATTATAAAACCATTCACCTATACTTAGTATGACACATAAAATGTATGTAATATGTCACAGGATATTTAATAATATATATGTCATAATCTATTTCACATAGTTCTCATTTATATTATTATTAATATATTAATATAAAGAAAACAAATCACTAAAAAGCATAAAATAATTTTTTTCAAAGAAAAATGAACCGACTTCAAACGATTCGAACTCAAAAGTTTAAAATAATTTTTTATTCATTTAGATTGACGATTAAACTACCTAACTCAAATAATATATAATTTTTTGGAGTCGGCGCCAAACCACATTCAATTCGTCTTAGTAAAATCAGAGTAACTATCCACTTTTGAATGCAAGCGCGGTGAACCATAATAGTCGCGGAGGGTGAGGCTGTCCGGGACGCGGGGAGCATATTTTCGACTTGAAAAGTATGAGTCATTTGGCGCCGACTTATGACGTTTATTTGTTTTATCCATTATTTCTGATAGCAAATGTTACAGTGAAAAACTAAACCACACTTAATACACAATTAATATTCGAAACTCCCGCAAAAGTATACGTCACCTGCTAATTATGTTTTGACTTGCTAGTTAACTTCTTTTATCTTGACAAAACTTAAATGAAAATGAACAGGTCACTACAATATGTTCTTTGTTATGCAATATAAATAACTTTTGAATACAGAGTCTACAACACTGTGTTCGAAATTCGTGCAGTCGAATGCCATCAAATCGAATATTGTTTATCGTCGATTGTTCATAGTTTATTTGTAAGTATACATATTTGTAGACATTAAAAAGTTATAAGAACATATTTATGATGATTCATGATAGATATAAAAATAGTGCACAGGTGTTTATATAGTTTTTGATAAAAATTGATATATGCATGTACATATCCGTAACAGATTTTTATTTTTTTAAGCTATGTTCCACCAATTTGATCCTTTTGTAACTTTAACATGTAATAACTAACTAAGTAACAAATGAGATATATTTTTTTGTAAGGGGTCACTTTAGGGGTGGGTATAAAAAACCGCTCCCAAAAAATATACTTCTCGTTTTTTACAGTTTATAATATTGCAATAATTATAAAAAAAATATATTATGATTAGTTCATCAATAGTCATGTATGTTTTCAATTTCATAAAGATATCTTGAATAGGTACTGAGAAAAAAAATTTTTTCGTTAAGGGTTGTCACCCCCATTATTCCCTTACTATAAGGGTTAGGGATGTGAGATTAAGTGTATGGCTATTTTAGATGAAAAACAATAAAAACAAGGTAAGAATCCTTCATCAGACGCGAGTGCAGTTTTCATAAGCTAACCCGCTAGACCCTTTCATGTTCATTTTTTGAAATTTTTGCTTTCGTTTTCAAGGCTTCATCGGTGAATTTTCGAAAATGAACCATCTGAACACAGGCCGTTCACTGTTCACAGGCACTTTGCCATAGTAAATATTGTATCGTTCACCGCAAAAATGAACGATGAATGGGGCACGGTCTAATTTGTCCTTTAGTATTCAATATTCAAAATTTTATCTTAACAAAAACATAAACTTGTTAATTGCATCCAAGGTCAAATTTTCTACAATAAAATCATTAAATACATTGTTCATGATAATGCATTTTTGTACTTAGCACACTAATATTAAAAAGGCCGCAACTACTGAACCGATTTGGCTGAAATTTGTAATGGAAATAGATTATACCCTGGAATAACACATAGGCTACTTTTTATCCTGGAAACAGTGTTCCTGTGGGACTTAAATAGATATAGACTTCCAAAAATGTGATAGATGGCGCTGATTGTTCTTAGGTAAATCACACTCATATAACACATTATTGCAATAGTTTATTGTCGTTGCATGCATTTGTATGCATTTGCATGAATTTGTTTTCATTCTATTCATCTATATTCTATTTTCTAAGTTACTCTTAGAATATTCTGTTCAAATATTTTTATGTGTACAATCTTATTGACCACAGGTAACACTGTGGGGCACAGCTAGTTTACAATATGAATTTGAGTTACGCTGTGTTAGAACTGAAGCGACAATATATTCCTCATTTATAACTCTATGATAAACCATTAAACTTGTATATTAATGCATGCTTTTTCCATTTTCACCTTCATTTAAAATTGCAGCATGCTTGTTTACATCTACAAAGAAAGTGAAATTGTAGTACGCATCTGCATTCAATTGGAAAGTAAAAGTTAATTAGTTTACAATGATGGTTTGCTTATTCTGCGGTTTACTACAGACTACCATATTCATCAAATATAATTTGTTGCATCATAATATTTATTGAATTGTAAGTATTGCAAGAGGAATTTGTATTATGGATGATGATGATTAAGAGGATGAAATTTTTATATTTAAATGGATAAAGAAAGTCATTTTCAGATAGAATATTTTTATTGTCAATTAATAATATTAATTTACAGCTAAGTTTATAGGATTCTTATTTGACTTTTCTTTGACTTTCTTCTTTATCATATTTTATGTAAAATTATTGAGTCTTGGTTTCACACAAACTACTAAACATTTATCAGCAGTGTGCTTAGTCTAAAGCGGAGCACTCGAAAACGAACTCGAAAACTATTGATCGATTTCAGAGTAAAATAGACCTAAAATGTCTTGTATTAAGGTTTGAGTTCGCCAATACATTCAGCATTGTTCGAATGCTGAATGTATTGGCGAACTCAAACCTTAATACAAGCCTTTTTAGGTCTATTTTACTCTGAAATCGATCAATAGTTTTCGAGTTCGTTTTCGAGTGCTCCGCTTTAGACTAAGCACACAGTACTTCATCGAAATAAATTCAGTAATAGATGTATAAGTAGGCAAATATCTACAACACGCAAATTTTTAGGTTGGAAAATTATACAATACGTCACATTAATTTGACTAATATGAATAATAATATTATGGACTGAAAACACAGATATTTCCTGGATTTAATAAAGGTTTCATTGAAAACTTACGTTCTCTGAGCTTCTTTTTGAATAAAGGATCCTTGCGTCGTTGTTGGTCAAAATAAACACAGTAGCCTAGGAAAAGTGTTCCAGCCACACCGACGGCTATACCGAGAGTCGTACGCGTAATCTCCATCATAATAAAAGATAACTCAAATATTCATATGAGACATTAAAAAACACTCGTTTTCATTAAATATTTTTGCGGTTCGCCATTTACAATTTCTTTCTAAAATAAAAAGAAATGCCAATAGATTGGCAACACTGGCGATAACCGTCACGTCGAATTAGGTGCGTTCACTGCATTTTTCATTTGATAATGATTTTTTTTTTTAACTATTCTTTTTCTACTAGTTTTTAGAAATTCAGCTCAATAGATTTAATATAAAAATAACTAAAAAGAATTTAAGTAAGTTAGTTATTTCTTAGTTTTTACTGTTAAATCATTTTAACGCTAATTGCCAATACGTTAATTTTACCGTTATATTAAAAACATTCTCAAATGGTGGCTATATTATATGAATAGAGTTAAATACGTAAATAAAGTGAACATCACATACATGACATACATTGTGGGCGATTCTGTTGTACACAATCTCTAAATCTAAACTAAAATGACAGGTCTAAATATATTCCTGTCTCTTTCACAATCCTCCCTGCTGAAGGGGATAGCACTATTTTTAAATCTGTCAATTTAGTTTAGGTTTAGAGATTGTGTACAACAGAATTGGCCACAGTGTTTGGCTTTGAAAATCATTTTAAGTTCAGCAAAAATAAAATATGAAGTACTCTAGCGGCACGCTATGATGGCTGGTTTGACGTTTGTCCGCTCATGAAGTTCCGTATTAATTGATAACGACTTTGAAGGAAATAATTGTATTACTTTATTGACGATAGTGATGTGCAGAGATTCATAAATTTTATCGAATGTAGTTTTAGGTTTAGGACTCAAAATTTATTTATTAAATTGATTTCTTAAATGTATACAAGTGTAGAAAAATCAGTTTGCACCATTTAAGGGGTGAATGTACTTGTGAATATGAACAATTTTCACTATGTGGACAAACCTCTGAAATCGCAAAAAAATATCAATAAATTTTTAAAAATGGAATCTAATACGATCGTCACATAGGATCGCTGGCTAGCACAACTACTACCTCCGGCAAACTCGCGTCAATGCTCAATGCAAAACAAAGCAGTTTCGAATTGACGTTGCTTCGAAAAGTATAAACTGTCAGTGCAATGCGATTGTGATATAGTTTTGACCTGGCTTTGGATTTCAAATATTGATACTGCATTACTGTTGACCCTTGCTCGTTAATTTGGACTCTGTTCAAGCCCTTTGTTGTGGATTTCGTCGATATGACCGAACGTACGCAGAGAACTGTTCTAAATAGTCAGACACGTGAGTTCGTAATACGCCTTCGTAACTGTTTCGATCGTGAAGCTCAAAATGGAGGGCCAATTTTACCTATAACGTCAGTGGTTGAACGCGTAGCTGATGCGCTTAATATTGGACAACGAACTGTTAGACGGATAACTAAAAAAAAATATGGCGAGACTGGCACAGAAGAAAATAAACTTCACACACCAAAAAAGAGAAAACGAGCAAAACCAGTCGTAGGCATCGATAGCTTTGATGCCGATGCTATCCGAAGACATGTTTACGGCTACTATTTACAGAAGGAGTATCCAACAAGAAAAAAGTTGGTGCATTCACTGAAGGAAGCTGGATTATTCTTCGGTGGGGAAAGTTCTTTAACGAAGATTTTGAAGACCATTGGATTTCGATACAAAAAATGTAACAAACGCAAAATATTGATGGAAAGATTTGATATAGCGATGGCAAGGTATACTTTTTTACGGCAAGTGAAAGAAATCAAAAATTGGCAAAATGTTGTGTTCTTGGATGAAACATGGCTTAATGCTAACCATACTGTAGGCCGTTCTTGGAACGATGACACAGCAGCATCTACTTCCAAAGTTCCTGTAGGAAAAGGATCGCGACTTATAATTTGTCACGCCGGAACCATCAACGGGTTTGTCGAAGGTTCTCTCATGGCTTTTGCGTCAAAAACCACTGGAGACTATCATGAAGACATGAATGGAGAAAAGTTTACTGAATGGTTTACCTCAATGTTGTGTAGCCTCCCTGAACCATCTATTATAATTATGGACAACGCCCCATACCACTCGATGCAAATTGACAAGCCACCTGCCCAATCCCAAAAGAAAGCTGATATCGTCGCATGGCTTCGTAAAAATGGCGTAGATGCAAACATGAATATGTTAAAAGCGGAATTAGTACGTCTTTTAAAAGAAAACAAACCAACCAAGATCCGATACGTCATTGACGAAATAGCATTAGAACATGGGCACAGAGTTATACGGTTACCGCCTTACCATTGTGAGTATAATGCGATTGAGTTGGTGTGGGCTCAAATTAAGGGATATGCTGCAAGACACAATACAGAACCCCCATTTACCACAAAAAAAATGCTAAAATTATTAGAAGAAGCTTGTGAACATGTGACTAAAGGAGACTGGGAAAAGGTTGTGAATAGAACTGTTAAATTAATAAGGGAAGATTATGAAAGAGATGTGAAAATAGATAATATTATAGAAAACGAACATATAATTATTAATGTATGTGATGATAGCAGTGACGACAGTGAAAATAGTAGTATGGACGAATCTGATTAATTATGGCCTTTTGTGGCACCTTTTTTGGTATCTTTTGTATTCATATGTTTCTTGTGTGCATATAAAGTATGTATATTCATTTTCGTTCAAATATTCAGTTCGTTCAAATAAATTAAATAAACATATACATTTTTGTTTTATTAAACCTATTTAATCAGGTACAAAAACAAAACTTAATTGTTTTTTGTTCGAGAATAAATTGACATTCCACATCACTATTGTAATGTGTCAAACCGGCCATCATAGCGTGCCGCTAGTGTAATTATTAACAGTAAAAAATAACATTTATAGACATAGTATAAACATAAAGGTTCTTACTACTATTTACCAATAATAAATAACGTTAAAATACCGTTAATTTAATCAAATTTTAACGTTAATATTTTTAGTTAATTCTAAAGAAATTAACGTACAAATTTTGCTAGGTATCTTTATCAAGCCCGATCAAACATTCTTTTGAATGAACAATTTGGATTTTTATTTTATGATTTTTAATTAAGTAATTTTGTAAAAAAAATAAAAGCTTAAATTGAATGAATGGATAGTTTTATTTATAATTGTTTATAAATGTTGCTATAACCTAAAAAAATCGTACACAAGATTGAAATTTGAGATTCACTTTTCATATAAAAATACTTTTAATTGTTATATATGCCGAAGGATCCTTGCAAGAAATTCGCCTGCGATATTCAAAAATGTCTCGTTGGTAAGTTTTTGAGCTATTATTTTATTTATGAAACATTTCGGCGACATCCGAGATAATTTATAGTCGCCATCTTTGCTTCAATCTTTCAGTCGCCTACGGATTTGCGGGCGTTTCATCGCCAATTTTCAATGTTTTGCTCAAATAAAGCGTTATTATTCCGTTCAAAAGCAACGTAAAAAAAGTTTCTCGTCGATTGCGTAACAATTAAATGTGAAAATGAGCTTTTTCGGATTCGGACAAACCGCGGATATCGAAATTGTGTTCGACGATGCTGACAAACGGAAGGTTGCCGAAGTTAAGACGGAAGATACTAAAAAGGAGAAGTTGTTGCTGTATTACGACGGCGAGACCGTGTCGGGGAGAGTCAACGTGACGCTGCGGAAACCGGGATCAAAGTTGGAACACCAAGGAATAAAAGTCGAGTTGATCGGCCAAATCGAATTGTTCTATGACAGAGGTAATCATCACGAATTTATATCGTTGGTGAAGGAGCTGGCGCGACCTGGGGACTTGTTGCAGCACACATCTTACCCATTCGAGTTCGCGAATGTCGAGAAACCGTACGAAGTTTACTCCGGGGCAAACGTCAGACTGAGGTATTTGCTGCGTGCGACGATAGTCCGCCGCCTCACAGACATCGTCAAGGAGGTGGACATAGCCGTACACACTCTGTGTAGTTACCCGGACGTTTTAAACTCCATAAAAATGGAGGTAGGAATCGAGGATTGCCTTCACATAGAGTTCGAGTACAACAAATCAAAGTACCACCTTAAAGATGTGATAGTAGGTAAAATATACTTCCTCCTCGTCCGTATAAAGATTAAGCACATGGAAATATCCATTATAAAGAGGGAAACCACTGGTACCGGTCCCAATACGTTTACAGAAAATGAAACCGTGGCTAAGTATGAGATAATGGACGGTGCACCTGTGAGAGGTGAGAGTATTCCCATAAGAGTGTTTCTCGCTGGTTACGATCTTACACCGACTATGAGGGATATAAACAATAAATTTTCAGTGAGGTATTACCTCAATTTGGTTCTTATGGACACCGAGGACAGACGTTACTTCAAACAACAAGAAGTCACTCTATGGAGGAAGAGCGACAAGTCACGGTTGGGTTTACATAATCCCCATCACCCGCAAAACTTAACATCGGGGACACCTCAAAGACAACTGAGTGCGTCTAGTGAAGAAAACTCTGCGAGAGGTATCACACCAACAATACCAGAGAGCGCAATACAGAGGTCCATATCACCTCCAATGCCTAACATTGAAACACATAATGGCCCAACACAGATGGAACAAGAGGAACCGGACGTATTACCGCCTAAACTGGCCAATGCACACATTCAACATGATGAACCAGAAAAACCTGACGTTGCCAACGATAAACCGGTCGAAGAACCAAAGGTTGCGGAAAAGCCACTCGATAAACCCCAACTCGAAGAACCTATACCTGAAAAGGTGCCTGAGAAACCCCAAGTTTCTGAAAAACCACCTGTTTCTGTAAAGCCCGCTGTAGAGAAACCGGTTGCGGTGAAAATTGCTGTTGCAGAGAAACCGTTATTAGCAGAGAAACCACAAGTGGTTGAGAAGCCTGTTATTGCCGAAAAGCCTGTTTTGTCTCGGCCTGAAAGTGTTGAAGCCACTCCGAGTCAATAGCCTATAATATTTACAAGTGTGGTCACCTTGTCTATGACCAACTAAATGAACTATGTGTTTTCTTATGAAAACTGTTATTTAGAGCAAAAGTTCAACTGAATGGTACATTGTTGCAGTTTGCTTAAAGTTCTTTTAAACGCAAATTGAATTAATGAACCCAAATCAACTATCAAATAGTGGGTAAGTGTATAGTACTGTTTGTAATAGATCATAATATAAGTCCTAGCACCAAACGTTGTATTCCGTTGCAATCGTTATAACAAGTGCGAAAGTTGTGATTACTCACTAGCCTCAAGATTGATATTGACTAGGTCTGTTGTAGGTGACAATAGAGGGTATGTGTCAGTGTACATAAGTACAGTGGGTGTACTGTAATTACCTACTGGGCTGGAAGCAAAAGGTTGACTGATTACATGTCTATGTTAGTATTGCCGAACTATCAATAGTGCCTCTATCGTTAGTGCCTCTATTGATAGTTTACCTCAAAAATCAATCAGGATATCATTAATATTGGTAGTTTCGATAACATAAAATGTGGTAATACTATTGATGACCTGCAATAGTATAATAGATAGAATCGAACCTTAATAGTCACTATGTCATTGATTATTTATCAATATAATTGATACTATGTACTATTGAGATAGTTTGACTATTGATACTTGTTAATTTTTCCATAGTATTATTTCTACTATTATCGAGTATCGAGTGAGTGTCGTTTCTTTACACAAAAATAGATGGCATTCTCTGCCACAGCTTCAAAGGTGAGATCTATAGAGCATACTCTGACTGTACTCAGACTCAAGACCAAGTTAAAACGAGACAAATTTATGTCAGGGACATTTATGTCCTATTTTAACTCTGGTCTTAAGTTACAGTAGAGTCAAAGGCGCTCTATGGATTTCATTCAGCCTTAGTGTTCTTCCCATTAGTACATTGCTTAAACTGTATGTCAGCCAGTGGTAGGAAACTATAAATTCAAATGATTGGGATAGATCATTGCATCAAAGTTGGTGCTAGGGTGTATCAATCAAATCAAACATTGATACAAAAATATTCTGTATTTAGTATAGTTTTTTATGTAGCAATATTTTTTATTCCATTATACACAATCTCTAAACCAAACTTAACTGACAGTTCTCGCTAAACGTAACGCTATGATTTTCTGCGAGCGACATAGTGAAAAGAATAGCAAAATATTTTTATATGTGTTGTTTTAGTTTAGAGATTGAGTATTACGAAATTATTAAAACCATTATACATTTATTTATATATAGAGCTTCATAATTGTATTTTTTTACTGAGTATGAAAATTATGGCATCCATTTTTAATTTTAAACAGCAATTACATATTCAATCATAAGTATGTTAGTTGTGTTTATATTGATGAAGTAAATATTTAACCAATATAAAATTATTTTATACCATTGTCATGTTCAGGCTAGAACTAATAGATTTCCAATATAATGGTTATTAATGAAGTTAATTGGCTATTTCATTGCATGACTTTGTGACACATTTTAATTTTATGGATTATGGAAAGGCAAATAAATGGCTATAACCTACAAAACAAAGGTTAATTTTTATAGCACTTGTTTTTTTCTTCTTTTTTATATGTAATAAATTACGTAATTAAAAAAACTAAAAACCCGACTGCGTAAAACAAACTAGTTCTGGTAACTGAAAAGCAAAAAACAAGCTTTGTACTTTATAAACTAGAATTTGATAAGATCATAAACATAATTAATGTTAGAAAATGTATGGCATGCGGGGGCGAACTAATAGTCCTGAGTAGTTGGCTAAGTAATGCCCCCGCCTGCCATACATTTTCTAACATTAATTATGTTTATGATATTATCAAATTCTAGTTTATAAAGTACAAAGCTTGTTTTTTGCTTTTCAGTTACCAGAACTAGTTTGTTTTACGCAGTCGGGTTTTTAGTTTTTTTAATTACGTAATTTATTTCTTGGTTTTTAGTGCAAAACTATGAAAAATTTTTAGATGCATATTTTTACAAGAGACAGGCCTGTGTCACTCCGCGTGTAGGTAATAGCGCGTTTAAGACCACTATTAGCGCCATCTGTTGAACACTAGAAACTTTAATAAGGTCCTTCATAATATTATTGTATTATTTTAGTGTTTGGCGATTTAAGGTTAAATTATTAGTGTTACAATAATTGATGGGAATGGAGGAGGTGTAGGGGGGATTATGTGGAATGTGGTAGAGTGGAGTGGGAAGGGATCTTAAATAAATTACCACCAATTTACTCCCAGTGTAGTTGTTATTTATTTTGTTTTCTATGATTTGTCACTCCAAATTGATTACAAACACATAGATTGTATATATTTTCGTATTTGCCTTTTAAAGCCCTTTATTTTGATACCCCACTCGAGGTTCTTGAGGAAAAAAAATTTTTTCAGCTCGCACATTAAAGTGCATAAAATCCGCCATTTTGAATTTTTATTAATTTTATGTACACAGTAACATTTGCGCTGTTAAGACAAATCTAATGACGTATCATTTATCAAAATAAGTTGAGTCGTTGAGTAGTTACGAACTGATATAGGAAACGGTCATTTTCTGTGATTTATCACTCCAACTTATTTTCAAATATATAATTGTATACATTTTTGTATTTGCCTTTTAAATCCCTTCATTTTGATACCCCACTCGAGGGTCTTGAGGAAAAAATTTTTTTTCAGCTCGCACATTAAAGCGCATAAAGTCCGCCATTTTAATTTTTTTTTTAATTTAGGTACCCTATAACACTCGCGTCATGAAGACAAATCTAATGACGTATCATTTATCAAAATCCGTTGAGCCGTTTATTAGTTACACGCGGACATAGGAATGGACATACATACACACAGGTGAAACACATAACCCAGTCGGGTAAAAAAAGGACAAGCTAATTTTTGAGTTTGCGATGGAAAATGCATCTTGTAAAAATGCAAAAAAATAAAAAATCTATAGTAAATAATTAACAAAGATTTAGTTAGATAATAGAAAATATCTTAAATCCTGAGAAAATAATTTAGTGCCATTAATTTTAATATGATTTAACTTTACTAAACCGTTTGTATCATGTATGTGATAAATATAAATGTATATGAGCAGATCACACTGGTATCATATAATAATATAATATAGTATAGTTTACATATCAACAGCAGCTTATAATATATTTAAAAACATACCATAACTTTGATATAGAAATAAAAAACGGCTTTTTTAATTATACCTATTACAACAAACAATTGATACAGTAAAACCCGCTTAATATGATTTCCCACATTCTACCCAAGGTTCAAATTGCCAAAGTTTGCAAAGTGTTTCATACATTTTGTTTCAGTCAATGTGTGGGACATTAGGCAGGGACATGAATCAATCATGTCCCTGCCTAATGTCCCACACAATGTGGCCAATTCTGTTGAACACAACAGAATGGTTTAATCCGGTAAATTCTTCCAGCGAATAATTAATGAATCATAGTAATTTAGTTAAGCAGAATAAGTTGAACTATGCCTTTGAATAGTTTTAAACGGGTTTCTCTGTATAAAATTGCATATTTTTTATTATACTGCATTACTCGAGTACTATTCTGTCGTCCTTTATCTACAAAGCAGTTAACTGCGAATTTAAGTTTTTGAGTTAACACCGCGGTGCGGCGATAGACTAGAATATCCTAGAGTAGCCCCGGCAGGCACCTCAACTTTTCGTAGTTATGTGCGTTTTAAGCAATTATCCGCACTCGGCCAGCGTGATGGACTACGGCCTAAACCCTCCTCATTTTGAGAAGAGACCCGTGTCCTGTAGTGGGCCGGTAAAGGGTTGATATCTAATGACCACCATCAACACCAAAAACATGAAAATGTATGTTTCTTAAAAGTATGCCAAAACAATATTATTTGCTGTGCACAATGTATGATATTCGTCAACATTATGAATTCTTTGATGCGAAATATTATTGCTTAACCGCTGTATAATGAAGAGTTGTAAAAACTAAACAATACATGAACGATATTATGTTCTGAATCTAAAAGTAATAATAATAGGAAAATGATTCTTAGGCAGACAGAGAATTTGAAGTTGTTTAATGTTATATGAAAAAGTAAATAAAAAACGACCAACTGGGTAAATGCCTTTTAGTCAAAGGATGGCAGTATGTATTAGATATTTATATATGTGTAATTAGACGAAGCCGTGACACAGGCCGTGACTTCTAATTAAATAGCTTATTTGCACATGCGTTTCGTTGTATATTTATTTTATTATGTATAGGTTATTATGTTATGGACAATTGTATTATGTATGTAATCGTTTAGATTTATATATGTTAAACTGTTGGCATCATCAATTTGTTTCAATTGAAACTATCACGGTACGATATCAATTGCGTTTATCAGGAAATATGTACGATGAATAAACGTCATTGTTTGTCCATTTTGCACTCTTTAAATTGGGATTTGACATTGCTGCTAGTTAAAAAAACTATTAAGAATACTTACATCAAAAAATACTTAATATTCTTTGATGTTTTTTTAGGCTGCGGTCACATTATCGGACGAATCTGTTTAATACCATCGGATTTGAGTTTTTGGATGTCTGAAAATAAGCTAATGTTTAATTATGTGCTGCGCCACGTTATTTACATGTTACGGGTTGTTTATATGTTACAGCACAAAGCCAAAGTGCGGTTACACCTAGTTTTAGCCGATAGTATTTGGTTAAACTTATAGGTGTATTCTATTCATTTATGGTCAAAACTAGGTGTAACCGTACTTTGGCCTTTACCCGTAACATATATTATAATATGCAAGTCCTTTGTATCTGTTATGTCGCGATATGTATAAACTTCTTATTTCGTTCGTCATCGATATACTTGTCTGTATTAGAGAATATCTAATAACAACATATACCTTCGTCTTTATACATATGTCGACATACTATTAAGTGGAGAACTACTTAGGACATTGCGCACTTTCGCTGAATGCTGATAAAGTGGCACCAGGTAATTTACTCCCAATCTGGAGATGGTTTGAGTCATTTCTTGCAACTTGAAACTATATTAAAGTTTGCTTGGTTAATTTGGACTTTGGGAGGTAGCTCGCGTAATTGTGAACTATTTAAAATATACATATATGATTTATTCTTTATCAATATGTGTATATTTTGAGTTAGGCTCAATGTAGAAGAGATATATTATATACCTTGAGTTTGACAATAAATTCCTCAACTCGAGTACGGAAATATTATATCGAGGACAGTGTGTCAACAAGAATACAGTTTCATACGCTTGAGGTTAAGGAATTCTATTGGAAACAAGCATATGGGCTAATTACGTAAGATAGGTGGACACTGTAAAAGATCTATTAACGGAGTCGTTAGAAATGTGATGACTGATGATTTAAAAAAAATAATGTATAATATTATATAAATGAATTGGCATTTGGCAATAATATAAAGGTAATGTTTAAAATTGGACCCCATGTAAATGTTACAGTTAAAACTTTTAATCGAACAAAATCGCAAAAAAAAACATTCAAAAGTACATTTTGACTGCGGACTTCTATCAACAGCAGTTTTGACTGTTTCTTGCAAGTGTCAAGTTTTTAAAGCTACGCCCGAAGACACGCTTCTGGCTTTACACTTAACTAGCGGTAGTGCGCACACGGGGTATTTGGATTTAATTCATATTTCAAAAACAAAAAAAAAATAAGTAAACTATTTCGTAGTTAAGCTCTTTTGATCGGTTAAGAGTTCTGACTATAATATCTGGACAGAATTATTCATAATCATTTCTAATACATTACATTTTATGTATAATATTATTTTACTCGCAAAAGTAGCGTCTTATTTAAGCGAAATGAATCTTGGAGACTACTTGTCTGTAAAAAGTATACTAAATTATAATATGATGTAACTAAATAATTATAATAGTTACTTAGGTTTAAAAATTGTTAACTGTGGAATAAAATGTATAGTTGTATTTACATATAGCAATTTGAAGATATAATAGAATTAATAGATATACCATACAAATTTGCCGAAAGACGAATTTTATTTATCTAAAAATTGGTATATTGCACTGAATTTTAATGCGAAAATTTGTATGGCATAGACTTTGTTAAGAAAGCTCCGCATTTATAAATAACCGACTCGCGCTAGCTTTGCACGAGTGAACTTAAAAATAAGAGTATATGGGAGAACATCCGAGAGACTAAAGTCTCTCAGAAAAATAATAATTAAAAGACTTCCTTCCGGCGTTCATGGTTCCTGCCATTTATAACTTGAGTTATATATAATAAATAAATAAATTAGTTATTAAGGTAACAGAGACCCATATTTTGTTAGTATAAACAATGCTTAGAAACTATGAAACTATGTTAGTATAAATTACAATTTAATTAATAAAAAATATAATAAAATTTGCTTATTCATATTCATGCATAATAAATTGTTATGTACCTTCAAGTTTACCGAAGATCAAAATAGATGATTCCAGAGGGATAAAGTTCGTAAACTAAAAGCCGACTACTCTTAATAATAATAAATTAATATAAAATAATAATTCAGTGTGCAGAAAAACGTATAGGTGTTCAACTGATGTAGAAATCCGAACGTAAAAAAACGCGGGGCAAAGAGCTAGTGGCGCCATCTGTTATGTCTATCCGACACTAACTTAATATTCGCGTTTAGCCGCGCAGAGGTCAATTTTTGGATATTTTCGTATATAAAATGTAGCCTGCGTCACCCGGGCCATAACAATTGATCCCTCATTCTAAAAAATCGGCCCCGTAGTTTAGATGCTACGGTGGAATCTGATACACACATACACACAGAATCTGATACAAATATCGGATACAAACATACATACATAGACTGCTAAAATCATAACCCTTCCTTTTGGCTTAGCCGTAGTCAGTTAAAAATTACATATGAGAGGTGATTTGTCGGTAAAACTGATCGTTATGCATACTATTTAAAGCTTCGACAGCGGTAACCGTACACACTGTATAAATTGATACAAACAAATTGGAATGTGTGGCTAGAACATCCGCATTTCTATGCTCCATGAAGCTTGCTCGTCATTCGTCAAGTATATATCTGCGTGGGAACTGACGGGTCTTCCGTCTAATGACATGTCTGATGTTTGCAGGACAAATATCTGGATAATTTTCTGCCCCATTGGTCATTCCTTAGTAAAGATAAAAAAAATTGGTGATTTTGTCAAGTTGTCTTGTCCAAAAAATATTGCGAACATGAATGTGGAGCTCGCTTAACAATTCACACGAAACAACGTAATAAGTAATAGCTAATACAGATAAGTGTAAAATTCAAACCAAGAGTACGTTTTACGAACTACCCGCAGTTGGCTTTATATTATACGAAACGAAAACCTAGTTATCCTTTATTTTATGTAAATTAGAAAGTCTATGTTATTGAATTTTGTTATTGTCTTCGGATTGATTTTAGCGTCGTATAATTGTATATTGAAAATCTTTTCTCCCCAGAGAATAAGTGCGATCATGTCGATTATATCATATTGTTAATAAAATATAATATGTATAAACTGCTGATATGGTTTTCTTATTTCTTTTGTGCTAGCTGTCAAACAAAGTTTGTTATTTGGTGCCGACTGCCCACAATGTTCGGATGTTTATTGGAATGAACAACCAAACGTCGAACTGGATTGGTGATTTAAGACTTATTTCGTGGTTTACAGACATAGTCTAATGTAAATTACGGTTACATAGTACTACGTCAAAGATGTTTGCTTGTTGGTCGATATTTCGATCCAGTTATATGGACCGTGGTCACGACGAGACTCAGTCTCAGCCTCGTCGTGACCACGGTCCATGTAACTGGATCGAAATATCGACCAACAAACGAACTGCAGGGTTATTCTGTAACTTAGTTGCCAACTGAAAATAGTTGCCAACGAATTAGTTCGATATACATTGCTGCTTTACTGTGTGAAATTATGAAAACACTTTATATTTCCCACAGTAAAGAAGCAATGTATATCAAACAAATTCGTTGGCAACTATTTTCAGTTGGTAACTAAGTTACAGAATAACCCTGCTGGATTGGATTCAGTAGGTACTGCCGTCCTAAAAGCTGTTTAACAGCTATAATCTATTGCTACAATCTCAATTGTGTGATGATTGGCTGAATTTATGATATTCGTGCTGCAACAAAGTATCTCAGCCAATAGCGAGAGAGTGTCGGCCAATCATAGGTGAAACGTCACTCTGTAGCTGTCTAGCTGTCATTTTTAGACGATCGGCCAGTGGGGCTATTCTCTAACTTAGTTACCAACAGAAAATGCCAACGAATTAGTTCGATATACATTGCTGTTTTAATGTGTGAAATGAAATCACTGACCACTGTTTATATTACTTATTCGGTGGCTATAATTTACAGTTGGTATCTAAGTGAGAGAATAGCCCCACAGGACCTAGTGTATCGAAAAGCTGTTAGTATTAATCCAGCAGCAATAGAGCGCTGGATCGTTGGAATAATTCGCGCTAGAATAATGTGAATTGGATGGATTATGTAGGTATAACCCCCGGCACGTAAGTTGACCGGTGACCTTCAAGTGCGCGCAGCGTCGTACGAGTGAGCGGGACACAATAGGATTGGAGAGCCAATCAGCGCTTACGAGGGATCCGCGAGAGATAATCAGTGCTTACGAACGATCCCCACGCCCTCCCCGCGACCCCCTCACACCCCGAGATGCCTCTTTTTCGACTTCTGCGCATTGAAGGTCACCCGTCGACTTATTTGCCGTGACTTGTACATACGTAAATACGTATAATATGTGATGCCACAATACCACAACACGGTTAATCAAACCAAATAATTTTTCTGTTTGCACCTATATTTATTTAGCTTGATGTAATAAACTTGTTTTAATAAATGAATACGTTCTAGAGAATTATTTCTTAAGGTGCGTCCAGACTTGAACATTTCACCGAACCGAACTGCGAACATTTCGGCGAACTTGTTACGCTCAATGTGGACGGCGCGCTTGGAGCGCTTGACATGGGTTACTGCGTAACAGTTCGGCGAAACTTTCGCCGAACTGTTACGCAGTAACCCATCTCAAGCGCTCCAAGCGCGCCGTCCACATTGAGCGTAACAAGTTCGCCGAAATGTTCGCAGTTCGGTTCGGTGAAATGTTCAAGTCTGGACGCACCTTTATAATATTACGAACATACGACGAAGTAGTTGCTGCGTACCTAACTACCTACGAATCGATTCAAATTAGTGTGGTGGCGTATATTTGTGAAATATATGTAGCCAAGGGCCAATCAAATTTAATTTCTTACCAGAATAGAATAGAAAAGTTTTTTATTCAAATAAACTTTTGCGAGTACTTTTGAACAGTCAATTGAATCTACCGCTGGTTCGGAATGCCATTCCAACAGAGTATGTAAAATTGGTAGTAATTCTGTCGTAAACAATCTCTTAAACTAAATTGACAGCTCCAAAAATGTTGTCGTCGTCATCAACCGATAGACGTCCACACGACGCGGTCTTGTGCCGCCTGTATCCAGCGACTCCCAGCGACAGTCGTCGGTCCACCTAGTGGGTCTACCAACGCTGCGCTTTCCGGTGCGAAGCTGCCATTCCAGCACCTTGGGATGCCAACGTCTGTCGGTTCTTCGAACTATGCCCATTTGCCGCTTCTATTTCGCAACCCGTTGAGCCACGTCGGTGACTCACGTCGGTTCTTATTGACTTTTATTGAGACCCGTGGTCCCGTGGATCATGAATTTTCAAAATAAAAGCTTTGGATTACAATAATAGTTAGTGATAGGAATTTTGTTCTCAACCCACTAAACTAGCGGCACGCTATGATGGCCGGTTTGACACATTACAATAGTGATGTGGAATGTCAATTTATTCTCGAACAAAAAACAATTAAGTTTTGTTTTTGTACCTGATTAAATAGGTTTAATAAAACAAAAATGTATATGTTTATTTAATTTATTTGAACGAACTGAATATTTGAACGAAAATGAATATACATACTTTATATGCACACAAGAAACATATGAATACAAAAGATACCAAAAAAGGTGCCACAAAAGGCCATAATTAATCAGATTCGTCCATACTACTATTTTCACTGTCGTCACTGCTATCATCACATACATTAATAATTATATGTTCGTTTTCTATAATATTATCTATTTTCACATCTCTTTCATAATCTTCCCTTATTAATTTAACAGTTCTATTCACAACCTTTTCCCAGTCTCCTTTAGTCACATGTTCACAAGCTTCTTCTAATAATTTTAGCATTTTTTTTGTGGTAAATGGGGGTTCTGTATTGTGTCTTGCAGCATATCCCTTAATTTGAGCCCACACCAACTCAATCGCATTATACTCACAATGGTAAGGCGGTAACCGTATAACTCTGTGCCCATGTTCTAATGCTATTTCGTCAATGACGTATCGGATCTTGGTTGGTTTGTTTTCTTTTAAAAGACGTACTAATTCCGCTTTTAACATATTCATGTTTGCATCTACGCCATTTTTACGAAGCCATGCGACGATATCAGCTTTCTTTTGGGATTGGGCAGGTGGCTTGTCAATTTGCATCGAGTGGTATGGGGCGTTGTCCATAATTATAATAGATGGTTCAGGGAGGCTACACAACATTGAGGTAAACCATTCAGTAAACTTTTCTCCATTCATGTCTTCATGATAGTCTCCAGTGGTTTTTGACGCAAAAGCCATGAGAGAACCTTCGACAAACCCGTTGATGGTTCCGGCGTGACAAATTATAAGTCGCGATCCTTTTCCTACAGGAACTTTGGAAGTAGATGCTGCTGTGTCATCGTTCCAAGAACGGCCTACAGTATGGTTAGCATTAAGCCATGTTTCATCCAAGAACACAACATTTTGCCAATTTTTGATTTCTTTCACTTGCCGTAAAAAAGTATACCTTGCCATCGCTATATCAAATCTTTCCATCAATATTTTGCGTTTGTTACATTTTTTGTATCGAAATCCAATGGTCTTCAAAATCTTCGTTAAAGAACTTTCCCCACCGAAGAATAATCCAGCTTCCTTCAGTGAATGCACCAACTTTTTTCTTGTTGGATACTCCTTCTGTAAATAGTAGCCGTAAACATGTCTTCGGATAGCATCGGCATCAAAGCTATCGATGCCTACGACTGGTTTTGCTCGTTTTCTCTTTTTTGGTGTGTGAAGTTTATTTTCTTCTGTGCCAGTCTCACCATATTTTTTTTAGTTATCCGTCTAACAGTTCGTTGTCCAATATTAAGCGCATCAGCTACGCGTTCAACCACTGACGTTATAGGTAAAATTGGCCCTCCATTTTGAGCTTCACGATCGAAATAGTTACGAAGGCGTATTACGAACTCACGTGTCTGACTATTTAGAACAGTTCTCTGCGTACGTTCGGTCATATCGACGAAATCCACAACAAAGGGCTTGAACAGAGTCCAAATTAACGAGCAAGGGTCAACAGTAATGCAGTATCAATATTTGAAATCCAAAGCCAGGTCAAAACTATATCACAATCGCATTGCACTGACAGTTTATACTTTTCGAAGCAACGTCAATTCGAAACTGCTTTGTTTTGCATTGAGCATTGACGCGAGTTTGCCGGAGGTAGTAGTTGTGCTAGCCAGCGATCCTATGTGACGATCGTATTAGATTCCATTTTTAAAAATTTATTGATATTTTTTTGCGATTTCAGAGGTTTGTCCACATAGTGAAAATTGTTCATATTCACAAGTACATTCACCCCTTAAATGGTGCAAACTGATTTTTCTACACTTGTATACATTTAAGAAATCAATTTAATAAATAAATTTTGAGTCCTAAACCTAAAACTACATTCGATAAAATTTATGAATCTCTGCACATCACTATCGTCAATAAAGTAATACAATTATTTCCTTCAAAGTCGTTATCAATTAATACGGAACTTCATGAGCGGACAAACGTCAAACCGGCCATCATAGCGTGCCGCTAGAGTAGGGGGTCACGAGCAGTCGAAATTCAAAATGGCGACCAAATTGCGCCGTCGCGTTAGACGTCACGCCATACGCCTGTAGCAGACTTCCGCCGTGAAATAAAAAAGATAACGAACCCGCTGAAATACCGCCATGATTTATCCGTTATATGACATGTGAAACTGAAGCAAAATTGTATGTCCTAATGCAGATATTTTATCTTTGATTCTTTCCCACGCGATTCCTGGTTGAATCATTCTTTGAAGTTCGTACGTCGCGTGGTTTGTTCGTGAAAATAACACCACAAGTATAAATTAAAAAAACCCCCTACATTTGCCAGTTTGTGGTGGCAGTCATCTTGGATTTGCATAGTGCTGTGGTACTAGTCAAGCCCTTTCATTTCGCACCAATATTGAGGGAGTTCTGAAAAAATATGTAATCCGCCATTTTGTGGTGGCGGCCATCTTTGACCGATTTTCATCAAACATAGCTAAGAACACTCCCGAGTAATTCACCTTTCAAACAAAACACCGCATTTAATCGGACAAACACACACTCAGACGTCAAACTTATAACAACCCGTCGTTTTTGCGTCGGGGGTTAAAAAGCACGCAGGAGAAATAAATGGCCATAATGGTTCAACGCGATGATGTTTACGACGCAGCGAGAAAACCTGATAGTATTATGATAAAGTTTACCTACAGGCGTTATCGGTTCTGCTAACCAATTAATCACGTTAGTACGTAGTCTCACGTTGGTATGTAATTAGATCGTTATCTACTGAAACCAACACCGACGCTCGGTCAACTGGGTATCGGAAACACATGTGTTTAATTAATGCCGACGTTCTACGGCGTGAATTAATGCATTCGCAATGTGATGTAATGTCCACTGCAGGCACAACCAAGTAGCGTTCCATAGGTACAGAAATGCACTGCTTACTCCTCCTGCCATATATCCTCCATTAATTTGCCTGTCTCGTGTAATTTTTGCGTAAAAAATTGATCATTAGTTATCATTGAATTGCGTTTGTTTAGAGAGGAGATGCGAGCGATGCGAGGCGAATTCCAGGCTTTCCGTAAGGAAATGAATGACATTAAATCATCCCTCTCACTATGCACACAAAGATTAAACATTATGGAGTCAAGAGTTGAACTGCTAGAAAAGAATACGTCTAATTCTCAGTCGGTTCCGGACATCACCGAGCTAGAGAGCATAGTGTCTTAGTTAAAGAGCGATATTAACGACCGCGATCAAGAACTATTATCAAATGACATAGAAATAACAAATATAACTGAGACGCCCGGTGAGAATCTTATGCATATACTGTCTGTAGTTGCAACCAAGATGAGTATAAAACTGGAGGAACGAGATGTGGTCAGTGTATCCCGAGTCGGCGGTCAGCTGCGTGCGGATAGCTCGCAGGGCCCTGCGCTGGTCCGGCCGCGCCCTATCGCAGTCCGCTTTTCCAACCTGGCCCTCAAAAGCGAATTCCTGCAGAGCGCGCGCGTTCGCCGCGGCGCGACCACCGTGGACTTGGGGTTACCTACTGCACCGCGTAGATTTTATATCAATGAGCGACTCACAAAACAAAATCGTGTTTTATTTCGTCAAGCTCGTGATGCTGGCCGCAGGCACGGCTGGAGGTTCGTGTGGACTAAACGAGGTCGAATTTATGCCCGCCGTGACAAAGAATCGATGGTGTGCCTCATCAAATCTGAAGGAGACATTAAGAAATTCATTCTTCGAAATGAAGTGGTTAAATAACGATCTCACTAGTAGTCTATGTCTTTATGTGTTATCTATAGTGGTCTTATGTTTACGTCTGCACTCTAAACTTTCATATACAAATAGTCATTTTATTACTGTACAAAACCTGGATATATACCAATTTTTAAATCTGTTTATTAATCCAACACCTAGTATCTTAAACGACCCAATAATATGCGGTTGTTTGGATATTAATATATATAATATACCAAAAAAATCTACTTGTAAAGAATACTGGGCTTTTTTAAGGTTTCTTTGTGACATAATATTTTTGTTTTTCCCTAGGATATCTATTAACGTCATTTTTCAGTGTAGCAGGCTATTGATGAGTAATATTTTAAAATTATTTCAATACTTATGGTGTATCATTACAACGCAGAAGGGTTCTATTCCGTACTGTACTGTAATACTGCTGTGTTGTAAACTGAAAACTACCTTAGTTTTATATTTCGGCTTATGTAAGTTTCAATTTTTACTTTTATACCAGCATAAGTATATTTCTTTTTCCTTTAACTTTACTATATATAAAATCATGCACACAAACACATTCACACACATTAACACAATCTTAAACTTATATCCACACAAATCAGGGGGTACATGTCTACTTCAGTATATTAATCATTTATATTTCGATTGCACTACATACCCTCATGAAATCATACGTACTATTATATGCGCTGAGACTTTAACAGCTAATAAAATACATATATTATTACCTAGTTTGCTTTTCCGACAAAATGAATTTAACTATAATTTGAAAAGGAAACTTATATTACTTAGTTTCCTTTTCAAATTACGTTTACAAATCTTTTATCACATATTAATTCATTTTATAAATGGCTAGTACACACAATATACGTAATTTAATGAATGATATTGACGCTGTGCAAGTCTCACACTCCATACAATGTACACCAGAAGAATGCAGCTCATTTTTAAGTACACCTCATAAATCTCTTAAAATATTAACTCAAAATATTAGGAGCATAACATGCAATATTGACGGATTTATTATATTTTTAAAAAGACTTCAATTTATGCCCGATATTATAATTTTAACTGAATGTTGGTTATCAAAAAACACTTGTATTCCACAAATTGACAACTATCTGAGTTATTGTAACAAAAATCTATATAACCAAAATGATGGAATTGTTCTATACATAAAAAATGATCTTAAGTATATTATGTACGAACCACTTTTTAATGAAGCTAACTGTGTTATTACAACATTAAACGGTAATTATGCTATTGTTTCAATTTATAGGCCACCATCATTTACAAACATTGAAAAATTCTTGAATTCTCTTGATTCTGTGCTTATTTCCTTAAGTTCATACAGAAATATAATTGTAATAGGCGATTTAAATATTAATATAAACAAACAAACACCTGACACAAATACCACTGACTACCTTAATTTACTAGCATCACATGGCCTTCTGCCTGCGCACACTTTTGCAACTAGAGAAACAGCATGTCTAGACCATGTAATCATTAAAACAAATTTGAAATCCACTTCAGTTGTTATTAAACATTCTTTAACTGATCACGACGGTGTCCTAGTATCTTTAGACTACAATCACAACACTTCACAAACACAACACTCACTTATATTAAATAAAATTAACTATAAAAATATCAGTATCGAATTAAGAGGCTCGGACTTTTCACAAGTCCTCGACACTAAAGATTGTAACAAAGCCACTGAACTATTTGTTAATATTGTCTCTTCGGTTGTCAAAAATAATACTTCTGAGAAAAAGATTCCACGTCGTTTATTACCTTTAAAACCTTGGATTACACCAGGTCTCTTAAAATGTATGAGAAATAGAGACAAAATGTACATAAAACTCAAACGAGAACCAAACAATGTTATCCATAAGCTTGTATATACGCGATATCGTAATTTCTGTAATAACCTACTTAAAAAAATTAAAAGAATGTATGAAAGTACTCAATTGGAAAAAGCAAGTGCTGAAGGGATTAAACAAACTTGGAAAGTAATTAACAATATTGTACAGTTTAAAAAAGATAAATCGTCTTCCCTTGCTCTTCTGAATTCCAACGAGAATCCAATTGAAACTCTTAATAACATTAATAAATATTTTGTAACTGTAGGCACAAATTTAGCGGACTCCATAAGTAATCAAGGTAGTTCTAATGCAAACTCATCATTCAAAAATTTACCTTCCCCCTCTTATTCCTTTGTATTAAACGAAACAGATCTTTCTGAAATAGTGGCAATTATAAAATCACTTAAAATTGATTCTGCCCCGGGTATTGATAAAATATCTAATAAAATACTCAAATATAATATAGAAGTTCTGGGTGGGCCTATCCTGCATATTTGTAACCTTTCTATTAATACGGGTGTCTTTCCTAAAATCCTCAAACATTCAATTGTGTCACCCATTTACAAACAAGGTGACAAAAACCTTGCTACTAATTATAGACCAATATCAATTTTGCCATCACTATCTAAAGTACTAGAAAAAATAATAAACAAAAAATTATTGAACTACCTAGAGGCTAAACAATTACTGTCTAGTAACCAATTTGGGTTTCGCAAATCTAAATCAACCGGTGATGCGGTAGCTGCTCTTACTGAGACAATTGTTAAATCCTTAGATTGTGGTGATAAGTGTCTTGGGATCTTCCTTGATCTAGCTAAGGCATTTGATACCGTATCAGTTCCCATCCTTTTAACTAAACTGGAAAACATAGGAATACGTGGCACTCAACTTCAACTTTTTCAGGATTATCTTAGAGATAGATATCAAAGCGTTAAAATAGGTGATCACATGAGTGATCCACTACCTATCACGCACGGAGTTCCCCAGGGAAGTGTCCTCGGACCAACTCTCTTCCTTATATATATCAACGAATTATGCAATATAAATTTAACAAATGGTCAAATTTTCGCTTTCGCTGATGATACAGCATTAGTTTTTAAGGGAGGGAGTTGGGACCAGACCTTCTGTCACGCTCAAGAGGGATTGAATACAGTCTCCAAATGGCTGGGACACAATCTTCTTAGTTTAAACACTAATAAGACGAAATATTTATCCTTTTCAATACTCAACAATTCGCAACCATCGCAACAATTCTACACTATATGCTCGCATACTTACCACTGCCTAAATTCCAATAAAGCTTTTACATGTTCTTGTCCAATTCTAGATAGACCCTCTGAAGTTAAATACTTGGGAGTTTTAATTGATAACTGCCTTTCTTTTGTATCTCATATTAATCTCACTACAAAGCGTGTCAGGAAACTGATTGCAGTTTTTAGAAATGTTCGTCACATAGCTTGTACTAGAATTTTGAAAATAATGTATTCTGCCCTCTGCCAGTCTATCTTATCATATTGCATTGAAACATGGGGTGGGGTTCCAAAAACAAATATTCTACTGCTAGAGAGGGCTCAACGTGCAGTATTAAAAGTTATGCTACAGTTACCTAAGCGTTTTCCTACACTTGAACTATATGCCAAAGCTCAAGTACTAACAGTCCGACAGTTGTATATACTGCGTCTTACGCTAAATCAACATAACTCTTCTGAACTATTAATCACTGACCGTCTCAATAAACGACTTAAATTTAAAATCTTTGATATACCACGTTTGCGCACCAATTATGCACAAAAATTCAAACTATATTTGGGGAAAATGATATATAACAAACTAAACAAAATTCTTTCCATTTATGAAACAAACAAATTTAACTGTAAAAATAAAGTAACTAAATACCTTCAAAACTTAAGCTACGATGAAACTGAAAACTTACTTAAAGATTTTAAATAAACTAATATTTACTTAATGCGCACACCGATACGACAACATCACACTCACGATCCCGCACACAAATACACACAAACACACACACACACACACACACACACACACACACACACACACAAACACACACATGCACACACACACACACACACATACATACACACACACACACACACACACCAACACACACTTTAATATTATATATACTCAAACTCATTGTACACACATACATAATATATTACTCAAATCATATTATAAATCATATTATATATACTTAACATAATATATTATATTATAAATACATATATATTATACATGAAATATTATATATTGTATAAATTACACATATACACTATCACACTTAATCTCATATTCCTAATTAATTAATTATTATTGTTTGGAAAATTAAAATAATGTACCTAGCATTAAATAAAATTTAGATTAGTTTTACTTACTTAGTAAGAAATTACCTATTTTACATTATTCACTTTTAAGTAGGATTGCAGATGCCTATAGCACAGGGAAACCTAAATTAGGCATCAGCATCCGACTATAATTTTTATGTAATAATGGTAATAATTTTTATTTAATCATAAGTAATCTATGTTATAAGTTTGCCTGTATATTTATGTTCCAAATAAAAAAAAAAAAAAAAAAAAAAAAAAAAAAAAAAAAAAAAAAAAAAAAAAATTACACTTTTATATACTTGAAAAATTTACACTCAGGATTATGTCAGTAATGATAAATCGAAAGTAATAACTTAATGTGCTCTACGCGGATGATGAACAGAAAAGGTTAAAAATCAGCCAAGTGCGAGTCGGGCCTCGCTCTTTCAGGGTTCCGTACATAATTATGAACAATATAATATTTTGGGTCTAAGAAATATTTAATTTCCGAGCTAGACGTTGCAACAAACCGTGAAAGAAAAACCCAAAAAAATGTTCGTTTATTTTGGTCACAGCTTATAAACTATTTAATAAATCGTTGTTTTCAGTAAAAAAAAAAAAAAAAAAAAAAAAAAATTGAATATAAAAATAGTGTCCCACACCCAAAAACCAAGAATACAAACGCTCTCAATTTTTTTTTTAGATTTTTTGGAGATCTTTAAAAACACATGAGAATGGCGCAAAATCAGGGTAGTTACAATTTTAAAAAAATACGTCCCATTAACCTTAATTACAAAATTTTATATGATTTTTATAATGCAGGCTCGCTTTGTAGCTCTTATGATATGTCGAGACTCGAGAGCAACACTGTCACAAGTTTGGAAAGCAGCTGAAGAGCTATGCCAATGTAATAAAGAGCCGTACAGCAATGTTATGTAACTCAACGAATTATGGATTCCTTAGATAGGATCGATTTAAAATATATACAGTCGAGTTGGGCAGCATGGACGGGAGACTTCGTTTTAGTCGATAATAGCATTAAGTAACAGTTCAGTAAACTAGAGCAAACCACCAATAAGGCACTTACCAAAAATAATCGTTATGCCTAAGCGGAAATGTTTCCTATACAATTGGGCTTGTTGGGTCAAACCAATGATATTTGACTATAACGTTTAACAGATGGGACAATACTTGTAAGTATCTAATAGGTAGCGGTACGGTTCTAAATTCTAAAAGGCAAACCTTGGCCATCTGATGCTGATGGCCAAGGCCTTGGCCATCAGCTGGTGATGCTCTTGGGTAGAGTTATGACGTGATGTGACGCTGAGTCCTTTGCGCGGCGTGCCACGCGAAACTGACTCCAATGACTTCAATGCGCATTTAAGGTCATGGCTTTAGATCCGTGCCGTTATCTATACAACTAATATATTATCGACCGCAAAATATAACTTACAATTACTTATGTAACTTGCACTGTTTTGGTGAGAGCAAAAATATCTTCATCCACTTTTGGTCGTTCCAGCGTCATGGTGGTCAGAGATAACAATGTGTTCTAACTGTATTACATAAGTATTCAACTGTACTCTCTAAGGTTTAAATCTCTATGGGTTAAACTCCTCGCCCACTCGTTTGTCGTGACGTAATCGTTCGCTAACTGAAGGTCAGGCCGGCGTACGTTGAACCGCTACAAGTTATCAGACATGTTTAAAAAAATTACAATTTTAAGCGTGTAGGTATCATCATATTGTTAATAAAATAAATCTCTTCCTCCTTTTCGGGCGACCAACTCTTTGCACCAGATGATGGCGCGGCATTGCTCAGGTTGAACCAGCTACACCTTCCGAGTTCCGACCGTTAGAAGCACGATATAAGCACTTATTCGAAGAAAATGAAATTTTTATTTTGGAACAAATAAAGATTTATTTATTTATTTAAAAACACGTCACTAGTGTTGCCAGACGACGGGAAAATCCACGATCGGCGGCAAATAGGATTGAAGACTCACGCGAGTAGATAGCGGAATTTTATTAAACAATGGGAACGAAAAAAAGCATGTTTCGTTTAATAATAATTTTAATTCTATTTGTTTTGTGATTTTATCTATAACTAGCGGTCCTTCCCGGCTTCGCCCGTGGTACATAATATATAGCCTATAGCACTCAAGGATCACTTACATATTCAACGGTGAAAGAATTTTTGAAATCGGTCCAGTAGTTCCTGAGATTAGCGCGTTCAAACAAACAAACTCTTGCGCTTTATTATATTAAGTATAGATTTTATAGATTTTCATCAAAGAAATCAGTTGATTTTTTAAAGTAGGTAGATCATTTATAGACTATTCAATCATTACAGTGGCGACATTGGTAAATAGTCGGATAATGTAGGGAGTACTTATACAAAAAGGCGACAACGGACATTCTAATCACATCAGACATCGGACTAATCTCACGGAGGTATATCTCTCGGACTAATCTCTCTCTATAAAGTATAACGATTTCCTGTTCTTATTCCAGAGAACAACTACCAAGAGGTCCGCTGCGCGCACGTGTTCGAGTCGATGCGTCAGTGTTGTTTGAAGCACAAACCGATATCGTTGGTCTGTGACGGTTACCGTTTGGAGCCGCGAGTATTTGCACCCGTCACTGACAGGCCGATCCAGAATACGTGAGGGTAGTTGTATATTTCTTATTTTGAACACCGGCTAATTTTTTCGACCGATCAAACGGGAATTCTGATTTCCCAGGATGAAAAGTAGCCTATGCCATAGATTATGTCCATCACCGGGATGCAAGCTATATCCGCGCTAAATCTCGTCAAGATCGGTTCAGACTTCAGTGGTTATACATCGTGAAGATGTTTTAAACTACATACTACTAGTACACGTAGTACTAGTACTATTATAGTAGTAGTTGTAAACAAACTCTTAAACTAAATTAACACCTCTTTTAATTGTATCCTTTTCCGTAGTGAACATTGTTAAACGAATGTAGGACCTGTCAATTTAACTTGGAAATTGTGTAGGTAGTATTAGAACAACATAATTAGTAAACACATTTTGTCTCTGATATCAAAAGTCTTCTATTAAATATACTTTTGTTCCAAGATAAAAACAAACTATCGGTCGCAGCTTTCGTAGTGTGCACATCCGTGAAAAATATCCGATGAGCCTAATATTCGTCTGACGTGCGAATTTTCAAAGTCAGGTGACAGATTCCTGGCTTATCTCTCATAGTTTGCATATGTAGGTGTCAAGCTAATGTGCAAATATCTGCACAGCATATCGACAGCGACTAGCTGTCGATAGTTTGTTTGTAGCTTTACTTACCATCTTGTAACTTATTAGGGAGCTGTTTAAGACCCCTCTCCCAGTTTGACGCTATGGAAGTTTAGGTATCTAACGGCAGGTAGGCTGGCGGCCAGTTACACGGACGACTACTTGGATATAGCGCGACTATGACTATAGTTTTGGTACTTGTATTAAATATTAATTTATAAATTATTTATTTGATATTGTAGTATTATATATTATATATTATATATTTACTATAAAATATTTTTAAAATGACTTCGCGTGGGACATTATCGAATAAGTATTTCATTAATCTACGTTCAACTTACAAAACAAAAGCGACCAGGATAATATGATGTTCTTCTCTATAATGACATGTAGGGTTCCGTATTTATATCATAGGTATCACGCATATTTAGCCTTCAACCATTTTTTCTAAACTAACTAATAAAAGAAACAATCACCTTTTTAATTATTTAACAATTACCAATTATTATTATTATTATACATATTTCAAATCATCTGTCTGAAAATAACATTACAGAGCTGTTGCATTGCACCTGTTGAAGTTTTTGGATACATTTTCTGATAAGAGTACAATTATTTAAAGTTTACCAATAGAACAATAAAAAGTATGCAATCTTTGTTTACTGCTAAAATGTCGGTTTAGTCAGAAGTGCAAGTGCGACTTTTATTACAGTAATTAGTAATAAACAACAGGTGTTTGTAGTCATTAGGTAGGTACCTAGTATATTTTTTTGGGAGGAGGGGGCGAATTTTGCTATTTCGTATAATTTTTTTTTCTTCTTCTTTTGATTTCTTTCTTAAATACAACGGCCATTTTGGATTCCAAAATGAACATCATTTTTATGTTCAGTCCCACCAAAAAACTTCGGAAATGAAATGACACCCATATTATAAACAAGTGGATAAACCCGCGACTTCGTTCGCATGGATATTGGTTTTTAAAAATCCCTCTCATTGAGAACTCTTTGTTTTTCCTAAGCTCCTTTGAGCTTATACCTTGCTAAAAACTGTTGAAATTTCACTGGCGGATGTTTAGGTACATCAAAATGTAAACATCCGCCAGTGAAAGTCCTATCAAAATCGGTCCAGCCTTTCAGAGATTGGCCGGTAATTTATAAAGTATCTCCTTTCTAACAAAAAAAGAATGAATGAAATCGGACCACCCGTTAACGAATTACAGCTAAGTACACATTTTGACTTTCATCCCCTCTCCCAAGGGAACCGTGCTGAATTTTGGGATAAAAAGTATCCTATATATTACTGCGTAGTATGAACTTAAATCATGCCGAGTTTCATTTCAATCCATTTAGTAGTTTTTACGTGATGCGCGCACAAACATACAGACAAACAGATAAACAGACAAAAATTTCAAAAATAGCTTTTTTATGTTCTATTACTTATCCTTAACATCCACCAGTTATTATTTTGCACAAATCTTCAATGTACATATATGGCAATTCTACGATTTTATTATATTATGTATAGATATGTATAGAAGATAATTTCTTAAAAAAAAATACGACGGCCATCTTGGATTTCAAAATGGAATATTAGTTTATAATATTATATTTCCGTGACTGTCCTAGGTGCTATGCTGTAATTTCACTTATTTAAAAAAATACGCACTATTACTTACTACTCACGCATATTTTTTAGAAAAATATTCATGCTCAAAACTTTGCAGTCGTTGTATAAATTAGTGTTTACACGACTCTCGTACGTGCATCTGGATGGTGGCAAAATTTGCACAGGTCCTTCCCCAACGAGCGCCGGGCGCATACTAAATAAGCTAAGACAATGCGTAGCTATTTATTGTAATTTAGGGTGATGTTTAATAAGTTTTTATGTTTGATCAAATAAATGGATTGTTAATTAAACTATATACATAGATTCGTTAAAGAACATAGTTTATTTCTACATAAAAATTTTATTGAATTTATGCTTTTTTCAATACAAAAAATCGTGTTAAAGTAACCGTATAATTCGGGAAATTTGGCGGAAGTTCATTTTTTTTTACCCATTAATTTGATAAAAAATCTATATTCTGGTCTGTAATGTGTCAATAGGACTAGGTATATGTCTGATATTTAAGTATTTTTTTCAAGTAAATCAGATGACTTTAAAGGACAGATATAGAGCTTCAAAGTTGAGTCTGTTATTTATTTTATTAAAACGAGGTGTGGGAAATTGATCATTACAAAATAAATAAAATAGTTTTTGTAAATATGGTCTGACAAATGTCAATATGAAGGATTAGTTTATTTAAAACATGTATTGAAATATGTGAAAGTCTCTCCTACGATGCTAAATTTGGAGCTTGAAATCTCAGATTTTTCAGAGAAAAGGTAAAACTGCTCTTAAGATCATGTTGTTGATTGTACAATTTAATATAATATTTTCATTCACAGATAAAATTATTATGGAAAGGAGACAACGCCTGAAGCCTCTCGGTCAAAGAAGTTGGATCTACAGATACCCGAAAACGTTTAATATCACATTCACTCTGCTCGGACTCAGCGTTTTCTTCTCGAAACCTCTGTACGACATCTTCTTCCGCGAAAGAATCGAACCGGATTACTCCGAACAACCCACGACTTTCACTCGACAACGCCCAGAGCATGGAAGCAGTGAGAAAAGCTAAAGACCGATTCGCAAAATACCCTCTCATTTACGCCACTTGTGCGAAACAAGGGTCTTTATACGCTAGATGTGTTCTACTCCGAGAGGATTCGATAAAGAAAGACGATTGCGCGAAAGAATTCCAAGAATTCAACTCTTGTTTACAATCAGCGACCAAACAATTAAAAACTAAAATCTAATAAAATGGAGGTAATAACTAAATTTGCCAACTGTGAATTCAGTACGCACGTAAGAATTGGCATTATCATCCGTATAGCGCTTGTGGTATACAGTATATATTTCGATAATTACTATTCCGTGCCGTATACGGACGTAGATTATAAAGTGTTCACGGACGCGGCGAAGCATGTCTATGCGGGTGATTCCCCGTACAAACGTCACACGTACAGATACAGTCCACTCATAGCTTTTATGTTACTACCCAACGTGTTTTACAGTCGTACTTTTGGCAAACAACTATTCTGTTTATTCGACATTCTTGTCGCTTTGGCGTTGAAGACCTTGGTTGAACGTCAATTGAAATCTCACGCAAACGCCACGAAAATCGCTAAATACTGCTCGTTATTTTGGATTTACAATCCAATAAGTATCGCGATTTCATCACGAGGAAACGCCGATTCCGTCCCGTGCTTTTTTGTGATTATATCCATACTTTTTCTACAAACTGATGTAGTGAAAAGTTTATTGAAGTATGTTATATCAGGAATTTTCTTAGGTTTCTCGATACATTTACGCTTGTACCCTTTAGCTTTGGCTTTTCCGATGTATTTGTCTCTAGGCGAATACAAAATCAATCGAAACACTAATTTTTTAACGGGAATTTGGTCCCTAATGCCGAATAAGAAGCAACTGTTACTAACGTTCAGTTGTATTGCAACTTTATTTTCCTTAACCTATGTAATGTACCAAATGTACGGCTATGAATTTATATTCGAAACCTACATATACCATCTATTTAGAAAAGATACGAGGCATAATTTTTCCGTTTTGTTCTATTATTCTTATTTGAATATGGACGAAATATCGTTTGATGGAGTCAAAACAATTTTGCAGATTTTCGAGGGTATTATTCTATTTGCTATAAGTTTGACGTTCGGGACGAAACCTGAGACGCTGCCTTTCGCACTTTTCTGTCAAAGCGTCATCTTGGTTGCGTATAATAGCGTTATGACGTCACAGTATTTTATATGGTTTCTATCCCTTTTGCCGCTAGTCGTTCACAGTTTCAAAATGACGGTACCGCGAGCGTTTCTGTTGTTCATTCTGTGGCTGTCTTCTCAAGGAGCTTGGTTGTTTTACGCGTATCTATTAGAGTTTAAAGTGAGGGAGGTTTTCCTCTTTATTTGGCTGAAAGGCGTTGTTTTCTTCTGCACGAATATTTATATTCTAGCACAGCTTATCAAGTGTTATAGACCTGGCTATGCTTTCGGGCAAAGTAATGAAATTAAAGATCAGTAGTCTAGCGTGGATCAAGCTTAGGTAGTTGTAGGATATAGCTGCATGATATCGGCAGTGGTTTAAATCAGCTACCTTTATTAAGGTGGGTCCAGATATGTATCGCCCGATCCGCTCACCGTATCCGTATCGTCGATCGCGTATCATTATCGCATATGTGGACGGGTGATGATACGCGATCTCGATACGCCGTTATGATACGGCCCGACCCATCGTGTCGGTTTTTGTCCGATCATCAAAGGTGATACTACTGTAAACTGTACTATTGTAAAGATACGGATACGGAGCAAATCGAGGCGTCCACAACTTGTACGGGGCTTGATACGTGATACGCTGATACGGATACGGTGATCGGATCGGGCAAGTGATACATATTTGGACCCACCTTTATACAACTATTTTGGGCGCACGGTAGTGCAGTAGTAGATAGATTTTTAATGTAGTATACAATGGCGTTACATAGACATAACTGATTTTTTTTTGTCCAAGGCCCTAATTTTTATGGAGCCTAAGTACTTAAGATCTCATGGCTCTATGGGCCTGAATATAGTTATGGCCGTATTATGGAGTCCTCAAAATATACCCAGTGTATATCTCGTAATTTTTTTTCAAGTTTTTATTGGTATTGTTACGCCACTGTTTAGTTTAATAGTTATTCTAATTAGTAATTTATGAAATTAAAGCATAATATAATAATGTTATAGTTTTATTTATTCTAAACTAATATAAACAATTCTAATATTGAACAATATAACTAGTCTAACTAAAAATGCACTCGTCAACAGAAAACCCATTTTGGTTAATATTTCGCAAACAATCACAATTATTTTCTTATAGAAAATGTACAAAAATAAATGTACACAGTACATTCAGTTTGAAATAATAATAGCGTAACATTTACAATGTTTTCCATACATTTACTCGTAAAGTTGTTCTTATTTCACAGTTTTTGAAAGTATTACGGAAACTAATAAAGTAGACTATAACAGGAGACTGTAATAGAACTATTAATGCACAGTTTGTCTGAAAAGACTGCGCGGAATATTTGTCATTACAATGCAACATTCAGTGTCATAAAAAGAGCACCTTTCCTTACAAAATGTATTGAAAAACTTTGTAGGTATGATACAGATTTCACAAAACTGTCGGCGCTATTTTAAAACCCTCGCCCACGGCTCGGGTAATTTTACGACTCGATTTCCCAGCAATTGTATCAATTCATTGGACCTATACATACATTCAAGTAAATTCAGAAACAAGCACTGCTTTTACTAAACTTGCTATGAATAAATGATATAGTTAAAATAAATATTGTGGGCGATTCTGTTGTATTCTCTAAATCTAAACTAAAATGACAGGTCTAAATATATTCCTGTCTCTTTCACAATCCTCCCTGCTGAAGGGGATAGCACTATTTTTAAACCTGTCAATTTAGTTTAGGTTTAGAGATTGTGTACAACAGAATTAGTATCATTAACATATTATTTTAGGAAAAGCATTTATTTTATTCACCCCCAACTTGGCTGTGCAGCTGAAACTGGTCTTTAAACAATTCGCGTAATTCCAATGGTGATATACTACTAGCATCTGCTCGCGGCTTCGCCCGCGTGGATTTCGGTTTTAAACAAATCCCGAGGGAATCGTGGATTTCCGGTTCCCGTTCCCGCTCCCTTTTCCAACCTTTATACCTACTATCAAGGAAGTTCGCTATAGTAATCTACCTATAGCTGTAGCTATATATTTCGGGTTTTTGAAAATCCCGTGGGAACTATGCATTTTTCCAGGATAAAAAGTAGCCTACGTATTGCCAATGCATGCATCACAGCAAACTAATGCAATAATGTGTTATGTGAGCGTGATTTACCTAAGAACAGTCAGCGCCCTCTATGGCGTTTTTGGAAGTTTATATCTATTTTAGTCCCACAGGAATACTTTTCCGTAAGTAGCCTATGTGTTAAGTTAGGGTGTAATCTATCTCCATTCAAAATTTCAGCCAAATCGGTTCAGCAGTTGCGACGGAGAAGTATAGATGGGTAATGGGTAAAAACCCATTCTTCCCAGTTGGGTTTAAACCGGGTGATTTGGGTTAAAACCCAGTTTTAACCCGTTTTCACCCATTTTACAGGGTGAAAACGATATTATATATTATTTAAGAGTGTATAAAGTAATATTAAGAGTTATTACCTAGCTAATAAAAAATAAAATACCGAGCCCAAAATTAGATACGTTTATTATTTGTTAGAAAAAAAAACAACGAATTAGTAAACTAAGTATATTTTAATCATCATCGTCACTTTCTAAAAATTCAAAGTTTTGAATTCCAGACGTGGATGTTTGAATTCCAGACGTGGATGGTTTAGGGCTGGTTGTACGTGAGGGCGTGATTTCCATCGGTGGTGGTGAATCAGGCACAAAGTCTTGAGGACTGTCACTTAGTAGTTCATCCACATTCTTGTGTAATAAATTCCAGTTGTATGTTATAAATGCTAGTTTTGCTGCCCGTTCTGTGGTGAGTCTGTTCCTTTTTTTACTGTGCACATTACTGTGAGCACTGAAAGACCGCTCTACAGCAGCAGAAGTGCAAGGTGCTGTGAGAATTCGCACAGCGACTTTGCTCAATGCAGTAGATGCGCATATTCCTTTCCACCACGTTGTTGGTTTTATATCTTCTATGTTTGCCCACAGAAATCTTTTACACCAAAAACCATCTCTTGATCTGTAAGAAGCCAAGTTGGCCATTACGTTTAGATTCAAACTTTGCCCTAAATCATGTATGAACTCCATGGCGTCGACTTCTTGACTTTCGTTAAGTTCAGATCCTTGCACAGTGGGATCTAATAAATAAGCCGCAAAGTGAATCGGCTTTAGACACATGTTTATTCTTTCGTCGATATTCGATAAAATTTCTTCTTTTTTATCATTTTCTATTATAGTCACATCGGGCAAACTGAAAATTAGTTTTGATTTCATATCTTTTAAAGTCAAAAATACTTTGTGGATATTCTCTTCATTTCCTTCTAATAAGGATATTGCTTCAGAAATAGGTTGCATAATAAGTTTGCACTGTCGAATCATTATCCAAAAATTTTCATCTAAAAGTGATGATTTCTCTTCCGCCGGTAAAAGTGTTGCTTTTTCATGAACAGCTAAGGTCTGTAAGGCAACTTTTGTGTTTTCGATACTTTTAAAGCTGGTGTAATAACTGCCCCATCGCGTATCGCATGGCAATTTCAAAGTTTCACCAACATTTTTTTCTTTAACTATTTTTGCAAGTAATGATGTTAAAACTTGACTTTTTTTAATTGTTTTAATCATATCAATTGCCATATCTTTACAACCATTTATGACATCAATTTTAATAATATTTTTGCTGAGTAAATTTAAAGTGTGAGCCGCACAATTAAGGTAAGTTATGTTTGGAATAACATCTTTCACAAGACGAAAAGCTTTCTGCATATTACTTGCATTATCGCCAATCATCGTAGCGAACTTATTTCCACCATACTCAGATATTACATTTAAAATTTCTTTACAAATGTATTGACTTGTGTGGCGATGTTCTGCCGTTGCAATGCTTTTAACAAATACAGGTTTTGGTGTCGCTATCAATATGTTAATAACACCTTCATTTCTGCAATTTGACCACCCGTCTAGCATTAAATGTAAACATGTTTGCGCCATTATGTCTTCTTTTATCTCACGATTCATTTCTCTATACGTTTTGTCCAAAAGTGTGGTAGATATTGTTTTTCTAGTTGGTAATTTGTAGGCAGGCTGGATTTCGTTGAAAAAATTTATCCAGAGGGGATGTTCCACAATTGAAAGCGGTGTTCCCGATACAAAAATAGCCTTCGCTAATAATGAATGTAAATGTTCTGTATTTATATTTTCTAAACTGACCGATGACTCCTCAATTGGTGCAGTTAATTGAGACTCAGGTCTCAAATTTTCCTTATTAGCACTTGGTTCTGGAATTATTTCACCGACTGCAGGTTTTGAGGAACTTTGCAAGATATTGGTCCTCAACGATTGTTTATAATATTCAGGGCTATTAGGACATTTTATTAAATGTTTAGCCATTTTTTGTATATTAGCTACTTTATAATTTTTCTCGCAATATATGCATGTAGCTGATTTGTTTACATTTTCTCGATAATGCGTCCATACCAGTTGGTTTTTTGGTCTCACCATGTTGTCCTAAAACAAAAAAAATTTAATTAAAAAAAAATTAAACTTAGGTTCGTAAGGTTTGATAAATCTAAATTACAGTGCAAAACTCTTTCGAAGTCAAGGGACCTAGACATTTTTCCATTATACAGAGTTTTCGAATGGAATGAAGAAAGAAAAATAACCATGTTTCCGACTAATCAGAATGTCTCTGTTTTAATAGGTAATTCATTCAATAATACAAAACACTTTTAATTTACTAGCTATATTAATAGTAACAGGCCAACTTGGTTTAAGACTGATAATACGATAGGTACCTAGTGTAATTAGCAACCGAGACAAAAATTTCCTAGAGACAATGCAATTCAAGTAGGTATAATGGCACACCTGTTCAAGACAATTAACAATAACAAAAGCAAAGCGCCTGTTTATGACCTTAGGTACCTATGTTTCGGTAACTCAAAAATTTAGTCGAAGCCTTTTGTAAATTCATAATAGAATCCATTAAACTAATAATAAATATTAATTGACGTCTAAATATTAAAAGTGTTTCCTCCAAATAGAGAATGGCTGATTCGCTATAAAGAGTGTATCAATGTACCAAGTTACAGGTATTGAGGTAAACCAAACAAATTAAATTAATTTCTATGTTATAGGAAGTTTTTCGTTATAATTGAACAATGTTATAAAGAGCTGCATGTTATAAACACTGCACATTACAAGAATTTTAAAACACAACAAAAATCCGAAATCCATATTATACCTACCTATCTTTCACTATAATTATGATTAGACTATATAAAATGTAATAATAAAATTTATAAAATGTAAGAATAAATTCGATTGTTGTTTTTATAGTAATTGTAGTTTAAAATTAAGCTTGGTAAAGAATAGTAATATTTTATATACTTACTTTATACAAGTCTTTCAAGCCGATAAATCCAGTTCATAAGCAAATCGTAGTCAATGTGTTCAAGCCAAGGTCATTCAGGATAAAGCGGGATCAGATCACAATATAACAGTTCCGGGTTGTAGATGAAAACAAAACTTAACAAAACACGTGCACTCTAACCAGCAAAGTAAACTAGAGTGAGGGAGTGAGGTCAGCTATGAATGAGCAGGGTTGGAAAGTGGGGATCACTGTGAGCGTCTCACTCGCACATCCCCTCCCGCATCGTCCTACCCCCTTGCACCTTGATTTTAAGCGTGTTGCATGTTTAAATCAAACAAGTAGGTATAATATTGGTAAGAAAATAAAAATCTCGACTGCGTAATAATTTTTCCCCTTTCACGTATGATCACAATATTTTTTAGTCAAAATAAATACATTTTCGTAATCACCTTTTCAAACCCTTTAATTTGATACCCCATTCTATAGGATTTGAAGAAAAAAAAATTTAAACCCCTCATTATAGCGTTCAAAATCTGCCATTTTGAATTTTTCAAAATTTATGTTCTTGTGAACATGCCGCTGGCATGGCGAATCTAACGACGTACTATAACTTATCAAAATCGGCCCACGTGTTTGGTCTCACACTGGTCCACAAAGGAACAAACATTCTTTCATATACATACATACGTATTATCTACATACATACATAAATATATACATACATAGACTTATAAACACATTACCACTCCTTTGCGTCGCACAGTTGAGTGAAAAACTAAAATATTTAGTTTTTACCCGCCCAAATGGGTTAAAACCGGAATGAAACGGGTGATAACTGGGTTTTAACCCACCTGTGGGTTTTAACCCGGGTGATTACCCATCACTACGGAGAAGAGGAACAAACATACACACACACACAAACTTTCGCCTTTATAATATTAGTGTGATTCCAAAGACTCAATTTCTTAAGTCGTCTTCATAAAGCGCAGGCCACATTGGGAGCGAAGCGAGGTTCGTTTCGCGTCGCTTCGCTTCCAATATGGCTTGCGCTTTATCCTGCATCCCTTTTCAATCAAAGTCGAGTCATCTAACCTATTTATAGAAAGTTAGCGAGTTACACTTGAGCCAACCGTTACAAACGTGCGGACTGAGTCATAAATCATTTTTATCGGACCTCTCGCTTGCACAGGTTTTATGGAACTGGAATCCGATTCTCTGATGTTGTGTTGTGTGTAACATTAAAAAAGGATTTGGCGACAGTCGATAACAGGTTATAAAGAGCAAAGGAGAGCTCTCACAACCCTGTGAACCTAAGACTGCTATTCCATTAGGCAAGTCTTGCATACAAGTATGACGTAATATTTGCATATAAGTTGCTCGCATTGGAAACATATTTTCAAGGGTGGGCAAATTGTATGTAGGTTTTACTTGCATACAAAAGATGTTCACTAATTGAGGAGACAACGTTGACATAGGACAACGTGCAACTAACGTTTGCACGTTCAATCTGAATAATTTACAAGTTCAAACTACCTGCATACAACTTGTAGCTTGCATGCAAGCTTTAAGTTCCATGCAATTTGCCACTTGTATACAACTAACTTGCCTAAAGCCCAAATTAGACGGTGCCCCGTTCATCGTTCATTTATGTGATGAACAATGCACGATACGATATTTACTATGGCACAGTGCTTGTGAACAATGAAGGGTTGGTGTTTAGATGGTTCATTTTCGATGACTCATTGATAAAGCCTCGAAAATGAAAGCAAAAATCTCCAAAAATGAACCATCTTATTTGGGCTTAATGGAATCGCGGCTTAATGATTTACGACTCAGTTTGCAGGTTTGTAATGGCTCAACAGTAGTATCTATTATTTCTTGTCGGGCAGGTTTATCTTGGTCAAATCCTCGGCTTCGCCCTGCGACATGTTGGACAGCTTCTTGCCGATCCGCTCGTGCACGTCCAGGTACTTCGCCACGCAGCGGTCCAGGCAGACTGATTCGCCTTTGCCTGGAGGGAAAAGTGAAACATAAATAAAACTTCGGAATCACTGATGGAGAAAAAAATTAACCTTAAATAAAATAGTCAAACAAATTAAAAACCCCCAACATTCGCTATTTTGTGGTGGCGGCCATCTTGGATTTACATAGTGCTATTCTACTAGTCAAGCCCTTTCATTTGATGCCCATATTGAGGAGTTGTGAAAAAATATGTAATCCGCCATTTTGTGGCGGCGGCCATCTTGGACCGATTTCAATCAAACATAACTAAGAACACTGCCAACTAATTCACCTTTCAAACAAAAAACCGCATTCAAATTGGTTCACCTGTTTGAGTGCTACAGGGGAACAGACAGACTGCAGACACACACACAGGCACGTCAAACTTATAACACCCTGTCGTTTTTGCGTCGGGGGTTAAAAATACAACAGTTTGACGACCTCCCTAGTGCAGTGGTGAACACTGTGGTCTTATAAATGGGATCCCGGGTTCAATTCCCGCAAGAGATAATTTGGATGGGAGAGGTCAAGAGGTTATGAAACTGTAAACCACATGTTACAAGCTCTTGACTTCACTGAAAACTTGTAGAGTTATTAATTCTGAGTCAAGTGAGTGACTTCAAGCCTTTGGTTGCATTTGGCAATATTTTTTCAAATCTCTAATGGGGGGGGCATCTGCCCCTACCTGCTCCCCCTTAGCGACGCCTACAAGAACAACACATACCAAGTTCAGCCTCGTGGTATTTGACAGGGATACACTTGCGGTGGCAGGCAGTTACGAGCCTGTTGTACATATCCGACATCATCTCAATCTCCAGCTCCTGAACTAGTTGCAGCTTCGCGGGGTCCAGTTGTGGGACGGCCATTTTTGTTATATATCACTTATGTTAGTAGGAATTTTCAGTTAAACTGTCTCTAAAAATAATAATAAAAAAACTTATGTATATAAATATAAATGTTTATGTACAATTTGCATGTGTGGAGTGTTATAAATATAAATTAAGTAAAAATAAATTTTTAAGTATTTTACGTAAAATGGTTTTATTCAAAAGAAAGATAATAATGATGTACATAATGTATTAAAAGCTAAAAAATAATTAGGTAGGTCCTAAGTATCACACCACTCTCCTCATCAATCTAAATCTAGGGCATTGATCAGACAAAAAAATCTAAATACATAATATACATATAAAAGGAAAAGGTGACTAACTGACTGACTGACTAATCTCTATCAACACAACTCAAACCATGATGGATCGAGCTGAAAGGGTCTAGCGGGTTAAGCTTATGAAAACTGCACTCGCGTCTGATGAAGGATTCTTACCTTGTTTTGATTGTTTTTCATCTAAAATAGCCATACACTTAATCTCACGCCCCTAACCCTTATAGTAAGGGAATAATGGGGGTGACAACCCTTAACGAAAAATTTTTTTTTCTCAGTACCTATTCAAGATATCTTTATGAAATTGAAACCATACATGACTATTGATGAACTAATCATAATATATTTTTTTTATAATTTTTGCAATATTATAAACTGTAAAAAATGAGAAGTATATTTTTTGGGAGTGGTTTTTTATACCCACCCCTAAAGTGACCCCTTACAAAAAAATATATCTCATTTGTTACTTAGTTAGTTATTACATGTTAAAGTTACAAAAGGATCAAATTGGTGGAACATAGCTTAAAAAAATAAAAATCTGTTACGGATATGAACATGCATATATCAATTTTTATCAAAAACTATATAAACACCTGTGCAGTATCTTTATATCTATCATGAATCATCATAAATATGTTCTTATAACTTTTTAATGTCAACAAATATGTATACTTACAAATAAACTATGAACAATCGACGTTAAACAATATTCGATTTGATGGCATTCGACTGCACGAATTTCGAACACCGTATTGTAGACTCGGTGTTCAAAAGTTATTTATATTGCATAACATAGAACATATTGTAGTGACCTGTTCATTTTCATTTAAGTTTTGTCAAGATAAAAGAAGTTAACTAGCAAGTCAAAACATAATTAGCAGGTGACGTATACTTTTGCGGGAGTTTTGAATATTAATTGTGTATTAAGTGTGGTTTAGTTTTTCACTGTAACATTTGCTATCAGAAATAATGGATAAAACAAATAAACGTCATAAAGATGATAAATGTGTTAATTGTAAAATAAGTCTCAGAAAAACCAGTGGAAACTTCTTTTAAGGCCTGGTGCACACCGAACGCATCGCAGCGCAGAGCATTTTCTGAGAACACTGAATAATTAACTTTACGACTATTGACATACGGTCGCGCGGTACGGTAGGCGCGAGCACGCGCGCGCGTGCGCGCGTATTTATTCTTGGAATGCAATATTGACCGTATGTCAATAAAGTCAATTATTCAGTAATCTCAAAATATGCTTTGCGCTCGGTGTGCACCGGGTGTACCTTGACAAAACTTAAATGAAAATGAACAGGTCACTACAATATGTTCTTTGTTACGCAATATAAATAACTTTCGAACACCGAGTCTACAACACGGTGTTCGAAATTCGTGCAATCGAATGCCATCAAATCGAATATTGTTTAACGTCGATTGTTCATAGTTTATTTGTAAGTATACATATTTGTTGACATTAAAAAGTTATAAGAACGTATTTACGATGATTCATGATAGATATAAAGATAGTGCACAGGTGTTTATATAGTTTTTGATAAAAATTGATATATGCATGTTCATATCCGTAACAGATTTTTATTTCTTTAAGCTATGTTCCACCAATTTGATCCTTTTGTAACTTTAACATGTAATAACTAACTAAGTAACAAATGAGATATATTTTTTTGTAAGGGGTCACTTTAGGGGTGGGTATAAAAAACCACTCCCAAAAAATATACTTCTCGTTTTTTACAGTTTATAATATTGCAAAAATTATAAAAAAAAATATGTTATGATTAGTTCATCAATAGTCATGTATGTTTTCAATTTCATAAAGATATCTTGAATAGGTACTGAGAAATAAATTTTTTTCGTTAAGGGTTGTCACCCCCATTATTCCCTTACTATAAGGGTTAGGGGTGTGAGATTAAGTGTATGGCTATTTTAGATGAAAAACAATAAAAACAAGGTAAGAATCCTTCATCAGACGCGAGTGCAGTTTTCATAAGCTTAACCCGCTAGACCCTTTCACGTACAGACAGCTATTATTATATAGGCATCTGCTAAGAAAAGATTTTTGAAAATTCACCCCCTGAGGGGGTTAAATAGGGTTTGAATGTTTGTATGAGATTTAAATGAACCATGCGAATAAAGTTGCGGGTAACTGCACGTAAAAAATAAAATTGTAAGAATTGTATCTTGAACACTCACCACTCACAACTTCCTATATGAATCAGGATATTCACCCTGGTTGGATCTGCGCATGCGTTCACGCGCTTTCATATTCTCCAGGCGGCGGCCATCTATGTTGTTCTTCGCGACCACAAACAATGATAAACTTGTTATTGTTACAGCTACCCTGTAACACAATTTGCAAGACTTGCCTATGATTGAAATCAGAGGCAGCGGAAGGCATGGGCGACGTGGGCCCAGGCCCACGGCCTATCGCTTCGGAGGACCTTGCACCTCTTTTTTTCATTTTATATAATCTTCTTGTGCGGGCAGAGGGCCTCGCAAAATATCTTGCCGACATAAAATTTAGGCCTTGCCCCACCACTGATTGAAATCAATCGTACTATTTACAAGCACAAATACAATTAAAAAAATAACTCTTTGCCGAAACAGTTCATCAAAAAATCACTTTCATCTACTGATATCTTCAATTAGGTGCTTAAAATATTGTTTTATAATATGGGGACCTAGTACCTCCACGAGTGTAGCTACACGACTGACAATAGCGAGAGTTATTAAAGGATAATCTTCGCAACATAGATGCATAAAAATAAAAAATTTAAATCATCATAGTCTTCAGATTTAGGTACTTAAATGAACATGATACACAAGTCATGTTATAAAAGTGCACTGGGAACACAAACAATCATAAATGTAAATAGGTACTAAATAAAATGTCGAATTAGTTACATTGACCCACTGTGGACCTTAAATAATTACGATTATTACGAAATTTTAAACCGATAATTTAACCTAGTAAGAGAAGGATTTAGACCCGTTACGCTGCTCAAATGCGGGTTGACGGGCAATCCCTCTCCTACAAGAGAGGAGATAATTCCCCAGCAGCAAATAGGACGATAAAGGGTATAAGGGTATATGGGATAAGGGTAGAATCTAACCTTTTTTAGGTTAGACTTCTACAAAATTATTTTTTAAATGAACGCTGCGCTCACCACTACTAATAATATTTCGGGAATTGGAAAGAAGGGTAATGTTTAGCTAATTACCACGAAAGTGTTATTTTTCCGAACTTTCCAAGCGGCATAATCCTTTTTATTTCAGAGAAAAATTCAATGGCATTTGATTTTTATTGACATGTGATTGACAGTTGACACTTTATTTTGACATTTGAGGTTAGGTCATAAACAATTTGATCAATAGATAGGCTTAGGCCGGCCACACAAAGCCGGAAGATTCAGAATCTGAAATTTTCAGGGGGGTTAGTCTGTAACTTAGTTAGCAACTGAAAATAGTTGCCAACGAATTAGTTCGATATACATTGCTGCTTTACTGTGTGAAATTATGAAAACACTTTATATTTCCCACAGTAAAGCAGCAATGTATATCAAACTAATTCGTTGGCAACTATTTTCAGTTGCTAACTAAGTTACAGAATAACCCAGCAGATTCTGAATTCCGGCTGTGTGAGGCCGGGCTCAGACACATTTTGTCAGATCGATCTGAAAAATTAAGAATATGAAAAAGCAGAATGTGTGTGGGGAACAGTGAAATTGTATGCATTTCTAAGCTTTCTGAATTCAGATTCTGAATTCCGGCGTTCATTCCGGCTGTGTGTGGCCGGCCTAAAAGATAGTATAAGTAAATATATAGGTACCTATACCTAATAGATTTATAGAAGAAAGAATCAGAGACAATCAATAAAAATTGTCTATGCTGCAATAAGGCTAGGTCTACAATATGGTTAACTACCTACTCTGTAGACAAAGGGATATTGCCCAATGGGTACAAAGATTACACCTTGTACCTAAAAACCCTACCTACATCAATGAATATTATTATACACTTACTAAAAAAAAAACTCAAGTCTATTTTAGAGTTGAAAGTTAATAAACATTACGATTAAAGCTGTTTTATGTTTCACATAATCATACTGGCCCAGTCATTTTAGCTTAAATTAGGTAAGAATCTCGGAATTCGAGATACCCAGCTGGTAAGTCAGTAAATACTTGTATATTGACACCCTAAAAGTTGTCTCAAAACCTACATATGGTAGGGTGTACGCTACTATTGAATTTCAAGGTCAAAGGTCACAAAAATCGGTTTTTTGCGCTTTTTTTGTAAATTTCTCATTCCCTATGGGTTTTTGCTATTTGTATTCATTACCAATATTGTAGAATACAAAATTCTCTACAAATTTTGTTTAAAAAAATTTTTTATACGGTGAACCGTTTTCGAGATAGAGGGCGGAGAGCGCGCGGTCACAGCATCACTTCAGGTCAACTGGTGCCTCCGGTCGAAAACGCGCCATATACCAAAGTGTCCGGGATAAAACTAGCGATATTTTAGGGGCATATACTACAACTTATTACAACTTTGAAAATACCACTTAGTAGGGCCTGCCCCCCTCCTCCTCCCAGGGACAGCCATTTCAATTTGGTGTGCGTTTTTGTGGGTATGTGCGCACAAAAAATGTAATAACTCGAAAGTCTGTTGCTGGACAGGTCTTTAAATGACCTTATTCGATTGGACACAATATTCTCTATCACTAAACACTAAATAATAGTGTAAAATGTTAAAATAACTTGATCAAAAATGCTTTGGAATAGAAAGATTGAAAAAATATTGAAAATTATAAGTTTATCCTGCATTTTGCAAAAACGAGGTCATTAAGACCACATTGTTAAGTATTAAATCGACAGTTTTTAAGATAACAAATTAAACAACATAAAATTTTTGACTGTAAGTTACTTACTTTTGGAGATATTATTGTTTAAACATAACTAACCAAGATCGCGTAAATTCTTATGTTATACGAATGTGGGTTTCCATCGCATACCTTGGGCGATCAGCTAATAATATTATTGTTTTTGGTTAGTCAGTGAGTAAGGTCGTTTCGACCTTACCTTAAGGATCGGACCCCTACTTCAACTGATTAAAAATTCGTACAGTAAAAATTAAAATATGTATGTGAAATTTTATTTTGTTGCTATTCATCGCTACGCATTAACAATAATATCTCAAAAAGTGAGTAACTTACAGTCAAAATTTTTATGTTGTTTTATTGCTTATCTCAAAAACTGTCGATTTAATACTTAAAAATGTGGTCTTAATGACCTCGTTTTTGCAAAATGCAGGATAAACTTATAATTTTCAATATTTTTTCAATCTTTCTATTCCAAAGCATTTTTGATCAAGTTATTTTAACATTTTACACTATTATTTAGTGTTTAGTGATAGAGAATATTGTGTCTAATCAAATAAGGTCATTTAAAGACCTGTCTAGCAACAGACTTTCGAGTTATTACATTTTTTGTGCGCACATACCCACAAAAATGCACACCAAATTGAAATGGCTGTCCCTGGGAGGGGGAGGGGGGCAGGCCCTACTAAGTGGTATTTTCAGAGTGGTTATAAGTTGTAGTATATGCCCCTAAAATATCGCTAGTTTTATCCCGGACACTTTGGTATATGGCGCGTTTTCGACCGGAAGCACCGGTTGACCTGAAGTGATGCTGTGACCGCGCGCTCTCCGCCCTCTATCTCGAAAACGGTTCACCGTATGAAAAATTTTTTTAAACAAAATTTGTAGAGAATTTTGTATTCTACAATATTGGTAATGAATACAAATAGCAAAAACCCATAGGGAATGAGATATTTACATAAAAAGCGCAAAAAACCGATCTTTGTGAACTTTGACCTTGAAATTCAATAGTAGCGTACACCCTACCATATGTAGGTTTTGAGACAACTTTTAGGGTGTCAATATACAAGTATTTACAGACTTACCAGCTGGGTATCTCGAATTCCGAGGTGAACTTACTAAAATGACTGGACTATACCTGTTTCGGTTAAACAGTAACTTGTTGCGTTACGATGATTTTAAATACATTCAAACAGTCATGTCTATTCAAAGCCAAATTCAGGTATTGTTCATGATTTTCATTTGCAGACTAGAAATTACTGTAGATTGACCAGAATCTCATGAAAAATAGGGAAATTAAATTTTGTAGTAAGCAACACTAAGATAACTCGGCTGCCCTAGTGATAAACAAAGTAATTACATTCAGAACACCTTACCTGGGATCGTTTCACGATACGAAAAATCAAGCAACTGCATTTTAAATACAAAAACAAAGTTATCAACATCCAATTACTTTGTTTTGTGTTGTGCTTGTTGTTTACTTGGTTTTTGCATTTATATTCCGGTTTAGTGAGTGCAGTTACTTTGTTTGGGCAATTTAAATTTCAGTAAACGGTTCAAGTTATTTGAAATATTAAAGTATGGTAAAAAATTAATCGACATAAAACTTTTGTTAATGCAAAAAGTCAATTTCACAAAAAAATGTCAGTTACTTTGTTTATCGCTAGGGCAGCCGTAGTGTTGCTAACCTTGGAATTTCATTTCCCTATTTTTCATGAGATTCTGGTCTATCTATAATATCATATTATTGTAATGCGCGACCATCTGTACCTAGCTTAATAAACCATAAAGAAACCAAACATCTCCAATGGAAAAATTCGTATGTCAACTGTCAAAGTGTCATTAACTTAAAAACAGAACGTGGGATAGGTATTATTATGAAATTAACCAAAAATATCATTTAAAAAGAATAATCCATCAGTTATTTATGAAAAGCAGTTTATTTACAAGTGATTTTGACTTTCTGCAATAGTTACGTAACACAAATTAGCACAATGCCTAAGGCCACAAAGTTACATAGCAAAGGCAAGCCAAACTCAATTCAAAAGTCTTGCAAACCAGATAAGGAAGGCACTGATGGTGGAAACCCTGGAGATTCAATCAAGGAGTTCCAATTGCAACTGTGCTGGTGCATTCAACAGTTAGAAAAGACATTAGCCGACAAAAAAGGAAATGAAAAACAATGTAAGTTATAACTGTATGCATATTATTAACTTTACTGAGAACCCGGAAGAGTAACCTCAATATGGAATACCTTAGATGTCCATTAAACAATCAGATTTGCATCAGTTCAATCCATGACCTTGGTAAGATTAGTTGGTAAGATCATGATTAGTTGGTGAAAGAATATCTGGTTTCGATTTAACTAGTCTATCCACTGCCTCAGTAGTCCAGCAGTTGGCGTGGTCAACTGCAGATCATAAGTTCCTAGATTCGATTCCTGGGCTGGGCCAAAAAATTATGAGATACTGAGTGAAGAAAATATCAGTGCCAGCCCGGAATTGGAAGTTGGTTGTGTTACATACACCCCCATACCTCAGAGAACAAATAAAGCCATCGGTCCTACACCTGCTTTCCGTCTGGTCGTGTCCCATTGGCATCCCATCGGACTATGAGAGTGAAGGAATAAAAAGTGCGCCTGAGTGCCATACACTTGTGCACTATAATATCTTATATCTCCTGCATAGTTGGCAAGTCTCTGGCTCGATTGAGATTGACCACTGTGTTGAAATTTGGTTGGGAGGGCATTATTAGTCAATTTTACTGATTGAAATGACACCAAATTGTGCAACCATTTTGGCTAGAAATTCCATAGTTACTTTTTACATAAAACTATGACTAGGCAATTCACAGAAAGGTGCTGGATACAAATGATCTAAGGCCAGAGCTTGTGTAAATCCAAAAAGAGACTTCTGTCCAGCGGTTGATAACAATAACTAGAACAACTACATTTATGACTACCTATATGTTCATGTATACAAATAAATAAAATTGAAAATGTGGCCAATTCTGTTGTACACAATCTCTAAACCTAAACTAAAATGACAGGTGCTCATTGCGGAAAAGGATAGCAATAGATTTAGATCTGTCATTTTAGTTTAGGTTTAGAGATTGTGTACAACAGAATCAGCCACAGTGTCTGTCTGTGATTTTAAAATGTTTTTCTCGTATTATTAGTTGAATTATTGCATACATAGCCACAAGAGACTGCAATCTCACCTGATCTAAGATGGAATCTGGGTAAACTAGTAGAGTTATGGCAGTTTTTATTAAATCAATACTGATGTAGTTACGTTAGCTTGTTTTTATATAAAACTATAGTGTTTCTATAAATTTTGTTGTTTTGTTTGTTTCCAGTACAAGAAGCGTGGAAAGTTTTAACAGTATTGAAAAACAACAACCAGCCAATGATAAGGAAAAGGCAATTGATGCGAACACACTTCGGCGATTACAGAGCAAAAATGGCAGCGGAAGAAAAGAAATTGGCCAAAAGTAGGTGTCTGGTTATACCTAGCTAGCTGTTAGGATGCAATTATATTTAAATTTAAGGTGTGTTAATAATAATAATAATTGTTAATATTTAAATAAATAAAAAAATCTCAACTTTAATATACACAGAGTAAAGGAAAAAGATAGACAGTTTTTCAATATAAGTCCATATTTTTAGCTGTTAAATAGATTTTGTCAAGATTTCGTGATATCTACGCAGCCATGAGCCAATTCTATAAAGGAAAAACTAAAGAAACTTAATGTAGCTTTATTCTTAGTAAAACATAACTGCCGAACATTTGCAGTGTTCCAAACAACCTGAACTTCAAATCAACCAAATGATGATGATGTTGCAAAGCACAAAAGTGTTGCGTAACAACCTTAAAACTTTTCATCACATACATCAATGAGTTCCTATATGCAATTATCTTAACACAAGTCTCAATAAACAGTTTGTGGCTGACTCTTTTTCTGAGGTTAGCACATCTGCTAACCTCAGACAATCCTTTACCACATCACAGGGAGCATTTTGAAGAGGATGCAGTATTTTTAAATCAGTCAAAATTTAGTTAGGGCATTATATAGTAGTACCAGTATGCAGTTTACAGCAAAATCCTTGCTGACCTGTTTAGTTGAGGCTGATTTGCTTGATATTGAATTCTAATTGGTAGTTTGGTAGTTCAGTTGGCTGCAAACTATATGCCTAGTGACACTGCACCTTAAATTTCAATTTAACAAAAGATGTTAGTGTTGACTTTAATCTGTCCATTTTTTATTGAACATGTCATGAATCAATGAATATAAAATTATTTTGCTATAATCCGCTAACAGTGACAAATTTGTAGGCACAACACCACACAATCTTGTAGGCACAACACCACACAATCTTGTAGGCACAACACCACACAAATTCACCACAAAACAAACTCGACGATCGTTTCGCTCCGACACCGGAGCATCTTTAGGAGATGTCGACTTCACAACGGACGATTGCAAAGACTTTGCAATCGTCCATTGTATATCATGGAATTCCGCAAAGTAACGCCTGCTTCCATTCAACATGTCATGAATCGTGAAATTTGGGTGTCCACACATTTGGGAAAGTTTTGGTCTAACTTTTTCTTTTGTCTGTGCTTCAATTTTTTTTTTTATAGAACTGTATTAATTTTTTTCTATGCATTTTATTGTAAGAAAACTAATTGGTAATGATAATATTATAAATTGATATTTTTCTGTAATATTTTATTTATTTCACACTTTTAGTTGAATAAAATTAAAATAAAACATTGGCATAAGCATTATTATACATACATTAATTCTGCTGATGCATAAAATATTAAAAAAATATTATTCCAATTTACAACCTTTTTTTTTAATGAAAAGTATAATTTTTTTCAGTGGCAAGCAAAATAAAGATATCAGAAAGTCCTGTTCAGCCAAAAGCTACCTTTTTACGAAAATCGGCTTTCCTAACCAATGGAGATAGCTCATTTAAATTCAATTTTTCAATATCAAAGGATTTAAAAGACAATGATAATATTATTGATGAAAGTAAAAATTGTGATTCTGTACTAAACAATATTAATAGCAACACTGATTCATCAAGTACAAGTGTTGTCACAGATGAAAATAAAGATTCTAAATTTAAAATTACAAATAAAAACAGTGCTTCATTTTCTGCTTCAAGTTCAGAATTCAAATTTAATTTTAAAGTAGATGATGCTTAAAAATTTGAAAAAAAATATGTTATATCTATTTGCACAGATCACATAAATAAGCTGTTTTTTTTTTTAATTTAATAGCTATAGATATACCTACCGTAAATTGGGTAACTTTGCTGTCCAGTGTAACTTTACTGTAACAAAAAAATTGATTTTATTGTTTTCTTTCAAAAATGTACTAATAGATTTCTTAAAACCATTTATATCATTATTATTTATTATGTAAATAAAAAAAATATAATAAAATCCTTTTATCTGTTGACTGTGAAGGTTACATTGCAAGGCAAAGTCATCCCAGTTTAGCATAAAATAAATGTAAGGATTTATTGAAATAAAATTTTACATAAAACTCAGCATGTTTATAATTTATTTTGAGATAGATAATTATAATTATTATAGGTTGACCAGAATCTCATGAAAAATATGGAAATGAAATTCCAAAGTTAGCAACACTACGGCTGCCCTAGTGTAAAAGTAACTGAAATTTTTTGTGAAATTAAATTTTTTCGTATCGTAAAACAATCCCAGGTAAGGTGTTCTGAATGTAATTACTTTGTTTATCACTAGGGCAGCCGAGTTAACCTAGTGTTGCTTACTACAAAATTTAATTTTCCTATTTTCCATGAGATTCTGGTCTACCTATATCACACTAACCCTTTCTCCATCGACTAAGTATTTCTGAGATTTCTATTGAAATTTTTCCTTTTGTCATCGCAAAGATCTTGATAATCCCCGGGTTCGACTACAAAATCTTCGTCGTCTCGAATTTTCTCCGCGCACGATTTGTCTTGGAGAAAATTTTCAGAGTTTGGTATAGCGAAGCCGACCGGTAACTCGTATTTTCCGAAATAAACGCCCCAAGTGGCAACACCCAACAACTTATTGGTTTTCATATTTATTATAGCACTCCCTTCAGAGCCGTGGTAGTTTATGCAGTTGGGGTGGTCTGCCCTGAACTGTTTGCCTTCGAATTGCGCTAATGTGCACGAATGGTAGCACGGAACAGCGAATCCGTCGAGGCGTTGGCGGTATCCCAAAATTTCGCTGCACACGTTTAAACCTACGTGTACCTGTAGCTCGGTTAGGTAGTATGGTTTTTTCCATATCAAATCTGATTCGTCAGTCTGTAAAAATATTAAAATAATTGTAACTAGGTCAGTGGCGGATTAGATGTCGACAGCGCTCTAGGCATCACCTCGTCGGGCGCCCCTCTGATTGGCTGAACTAACGGCTAATTCTGATTTTTTAATATGTTGTTAGGACCATTAAAAGTAGTGTACGTATACCTACATAAAGATTACGCGATAGTAAGAGAATAATTGTAAGTTAATATAAAGTTAAGGCACTCATAGCTGTGCGAGCTGCATATAGCTGTAGCATAGAATAATAACTAATACCTAAAGGTAGCTGTAGGTACCGTAGTGATTATATACTCTTTGGTAGGTACTTTATTGCGTCGTAACTCGTAGCCACCACCACCACTACAGCCATTTAACGTCCCACTGCTGGGCACAGGCTTCATCTCGTAGGAGAGTAAGCTAAAGCTTAGACCCGCCACGCTGCTCCAAAGCGGATTGGCGGGCTAATACGGGTTGGCGCTTTTTATTAAATGTCTGCGTGGAGGGAGTCTTTTGTACCAGTGGTACTTTTAAATATTTTGTGGTTCAGCTTAGATTGTATTAGACACTGATGGTCAATTAATTCACCTTAAATTTCGCATATCCAATAACCTTGTGTTCGAAGTCGTCGAATTTCATATTTCCGAACCACTTGAAAGCGCCATCCGTTCGCTTTTGTTCGAGCAGCTCCACAGTTTTCCACATGCTGGGATATTCGTCGTGGACCACAATAAAACCTATGTCGTCATACATTTGCCTGGACTCGTTGGTCGGCAACACAAACGCCTTGGGCTTGAGGCGGTAGTCTTGATATACCACCGAAGTGTGGCTTATTTTGAGACTGCATCGACAACAAGTATTTAATTAAAAAATTGAAAAACCCCCGACATTCGCCATTTTGTGGTGGTGGCCATCTTGGATTTGCATACTGCTATTCTACTAGTCAAGCCCTTTCATTTGATACCCATATTGAGAGAGTTGTGAAAAAATATGTAGTCCGCCATTTTGTGGCGGCGGCCATCTTGGACCGATTTTCATCAAACATAGCTAAGAACACTCCCGACTAATTTACCTTTCAAACAAAAGAAACCGCATTCATATCGGTTCACCTGTTTTAGCGCTACGGTGGAACAGACAGACACATACACAGACACGTCAAAACACGGGGATGAAACACCGCCAACTACAAACTCCGGGCTGGCACTGAGTAACAATTATTTCCCCGACCCGGGAATCGAACCCGAAACCTCGTGATTTGCAGACGAATGTGCTAACCATCAGACCAACGAGGCAGTTACTACAAACTTGGATAGATACATCGATGTGATAGATCATCATCATCATCATGATCAACCCATTACCGGCTCACTACAGAGCACGGGTCTCCTCTCAGAGTGAGAAGGGTTTTGGCCATAGTCTACCACGCTGGCCAAGCGGATTGGCAGACTTCACACACCTTTGCGAACGTTATGGAGAACTCTCAGGCATGCAGGTTTCCTCACGATGTTTTCCTTCACCGTTAAAGCAAGTGATATTTAAATACTTAAAACGCACATAACTCCGAAAAGTTAGAGGTGCGTGCCCGGGATCGAACCCACGACCTCCGATTAGAAGTCGGTCGTCCTAACCACTAGGCTATCACAGCTAGATAGGCTATCACAGCTAGGTGATAGATATGTTACACAAAATAATAAAATTGCACCACAAAAATGCAACAAATGCACTAAAGAAAAAAAAACTGAAAATTGACTTCAGGTACTATCAAATACATACAGATAAACGCATCTGGCTGCGGTTATGAATATCTGTTGCGATATACACACAGCCGTGCACAGCTGCGGTTTGGAATACACCTTCGAATGTATGACCCGCGCTATCCACGGGTAGTCGACCTCAGAGGCAGACTTCGCGTTCACTTGATAGTTTCGCAGATTGAGAAAATCTGGAAAAATTAACCGGATTTTTAGGGTTCCGTAGTAAACAAGGAACCCTTATAGTTTCGCCATGTCCGTCCGTCTGTCTGTCCGTCCGTCCGTCCGTCCTCGGTTAATCTCAGAGACTATTAGTGCTAGAAATCTGTAATTTGGCATGGGTATAAATATTAATCACGCCGACAAAGTGGTGAAATAAAATTTTGATAAATATTTTTTTTAGGGTAGCTCCCCTACATGTAAAGTGGGGATGAATTTTTTCTCGTCTACCCCATAGTGTGCGATATCGTTGAATAGGTCTTTTAAAAATACTGTGGGTATGGGAACATCGTTTTTCGATTTCTAGATCCGTTTATAAAATGTGATGTTTTAAAGTGTCTCCCCCCCCCCCCCCCTCTATCAGCCAAATGGCAGTATATAGGAACAGGCAGTAGTATATATACGTACATATAATCAATTTTAAAGGAAAACTATCATAGCTAAGTAGGGTTCACAGGTTGGAGTTATATCTGTTTTTCGAGGATTGTGATTACAGAACCCTACACTGCGCGTGGCCCACCACGCACTTGGCCGGTTTTATTTTTAATTTAATCTACGTCTACAGTGACTGCTAACGGCTTATAACCAAAATTGCTTAGAACCTGTAGAAGAACCTAGAAGTTGATACCTAAGTAATCTAAGAACTGCATTAAAACCGGTCCTGTAGGTACAGGGTACTCAGTAATCATCATTATCAACCCATTGCCGGCTCACTATAGGGCACGGATCACGTCTCAGGGAAGAATTTAGGCCATAGAAATATTATATCAGTTTACCCCACCACACTGGCCAAGTGCGGATCGGTAGACTTCATACGTCTTGAGAACATTATGGAAAACTCTTAGGCATACAGGTTTCCTCACGATGTATTTCTTCACCGCTATAGCATCAATATAATATTACCTACTTAAAAAAATACTTGTTGCCTTTTTAACTTGTTTAGGAATCTACTTATTCCCAGAAAGTTGGGCAGACTGATCTTGCAAGGCTGAGGTTAGAGGTAGGTGTGCAGTAGTGTACGAAAGTGTTCCTGCACCCAGCAAACCAAAAGAGAGACGGAACACCGTGGGGTTTTAGTTGGTCAAGTCCAACATAACCACCGTGCTTCCCCGGGCACGGTGGTATCCATGACGGATTTCCCCACGTAAAAAAAAAAAAGGGTAGAGGTAGGTACTAACATGAATTCGTGAGATTTAGCTCTGCTTGCTCCGTTACTATTTCTTCATTTCGCAATAACCAATATGGCGGCTCGTCATAAAAATAGGCAGATGTGATACGTACAAAATACACCAACGCTATAAGCAAATTGTACATTTTATTCTGGCCTGTTTTATGTAATTTTATTGATATTACCCAATATAATAAAACCGGTCAAGTGCGAGTCAGACTCGCGCACCGAGGGTTCCGTACTCCAGAAGTATAAGTACAATCTATTTTTTTCATTAGTTTATCTTAAAACGTAAAGTGCAGCTAATTAAGCTAGGCCTCTAAATTGTATGTGCGCTCTACAACTCAGAGATCTATCTTAATTGGCTCAATTATGTATGTATGAGGACACCGGACACCCTTTAATTTCCAACTTCTTTTAGTTTTTAGAATTTTTCCTTTATTTGTGCTGTAAAACCTGGCTTTTTGCCAAATTTCGGTGGTGACACAGGGACGGACAGACGGACACGAAAGTGATCTTATGAGGGTTCCTTTTTTTTACCTTTTGAGGTACGGAACCCTAACAATTTTGATGGAAAACAAATCACAGCAACTGCGAAAAAATATAAAAGTGCATCTATAAAGTAACAAGGAAAACACAAATGAGGACGCGAGGACGCAAGCGAATTTTTTTTTCTTGATAATTTTACAGAATCGATATACCTACGTGATATTTAACTAAAAAAAATTGACGCCGGGTTTCTGAAAGTTGGCGAGCGGATGTGACCCGCCCTCATTCGTTCAGCGCCCGCTGGTACCCACAATATATGTATAATTGCGACGCGACTCATGAGTAACTTCGCAAAGATTGAATAGAATTGTAATTTACTTCTGTAAGAACGTCGCGGAACGCGGGAACCAGTCCTTGGGGTTTATGGAGGCAAATAAGACGTCCAAAATAAATTAACAAAAAAAATATGATTAGATACTATTATACAACTATTATTTGATAAATCGTTTATCGTTTATTTAGCATAAAGTTTGAATACTTGAAATCTATTTATAAACGCCAACAATCAGTTATACTTGGACTCTGGTTGTCCGGGTGTCACACGATCTCGTATTTGTCTGCGTGGAAGGAGACGTCCTGCGAGTAGTCGACGGGCGCGGCGTCCTCCGCCTGCGTCACCGACAATGGACGAGCCCTATATTCTAGCAACACCAAACCATATCCCCCGATTTTGTTATCAGTTTTCTTAATCGCTTTCCACTATGGAGGATAGAGTACTTTGTCTATCTATGGAGGCTTTAAAGACGTGTTCACGTCTAAAATAAATTGACAAAAAAAATATGATTACTATTATATAATAAATCGTTTATTTAGCATAAAGTTTGAATACATGAAATCTATTTATAAACGCCAACAATCGGTTAATCTTGGAGTCAGATCGTCCGGGTGTCACACGATCTCGTATTTGTCTGCGTGGAAGGAGACGTCCTGCGAGTGGTCGACGGGCGCGGCGTCCTCCGCCTGCGTGACGGCGGTGGCGGTGATGAGCGCCAGCGACGTCCTGGACGTCCAAGTCGCGCTCAGCGGGAAGAAGTCGTTGGGGTTGGCGGGGGATACCCTGCAACAAATATAGTATGATTTTTAATTCGGTGGAATTCGGACAGTTGCCATTTAAAAATAGAATGAGTTATTTGTATGAAAAACAGATGACAAACAAGTATAAATTAAAAATTTTAAAAACCCCCGACATTCGGCATTTTGTGGCGGCGCGCTTGGATTTGCATAGTGCTATTCTACTAGTCAACCCCTTTCATTTGATACCCATATTAAGGGAGTTGTGAAAAAAATATGTAATCCGCAATTTTGTAGCGGCGGCCATCTTGGACGGATTTTCATCAAACATAGCTAACAACACTCTCGACTAATTCACCTTTCAAACAAAAAAAACCGCATTCAAAATTCAAATCCGTCCACCCGTTTGAGCGCTACAGGGGAACAGACAAACACACACACACAGACACGTCAAACTTATAACACCCCGTCGTTTTTGCGTCGGGGGTTAAAAACAGAAAAATGAAAAATCTCTTTTGCGACTTGTGGCCGGCCACTATTCGTCGCCCCTAGTGGCTCAGTGTGCGGAGGAAGTTATCGTCGGCGTCAGTGCAGGACCTTGTAACTGCAAGTTGTGGTGAAAACATTTTTTTTCGCCAAAATGATTACATGAAGTATCCCGCCATCTACTGATGAAACGATAAACTAGATTGTAAACACGATTAGTCGGTAAATCAGTAAAATTTAGTACCTTCTAAATGTCAATTCAAAAATATTAGTGCAGTACCTTGTAACTGAAGTATAAAACGAGAATGTGAAAAAAGTTATATTAAATTGTTCGCATCGCCTTTAAGAAAGTTTTTATCATCTACTGTACAAAATGCTTTTTTGAATTTAGAAGGTCCTGCTGGGTTATTCTGTAACTTAGTTAGCAACTGAAAATAGTTGCCAACGAATTAGTTTGATATACATTGCTGCTTTACTGTGGGAAATATAAAGTGTTTTCATAATTTTACACAGTAAAGCAGCAATGTATATCTAACTAATTAGTTGGCAACTATTTTCAGTTGCTAACTAAGTTACAGAATAACCCCCCTGCACTGACGCCGACGTTATCTGTCTTCGTTTCGGACAGCGGTCTCCTCACATCCGTTATGTTACAAACTCAGCCGGGTGTTGTCGACACTCACGTGAACTCCAGCGTGCCGCTCTTCTCGTGTTGGTTGATGACGGGAATGGTCCAGATGATGCTGCGTCCCTTCTGCACGTAGCTGCCCTCCCACTGGTGCACCACCACCGACGGGTTGCCCGAACTGCGAACGATTCGGACATGACAATACACATTGCTGAAGGTCGTCGTTCTCCACCGACCTATTAAAACTAACTCAAAACTACGTTTTGAGGACCTCTATGGCGCAATGAGCACTATGGTCTTATTGGTGGGAAGTGCCGGGTTCAATTCCCAGCAGAAGCGATTTGGGATTTTATAATTTCTAAAATCACCCTACCGGTGAAGCCGTGCCGCCAAGCGATTTAGCGTTCCGGTACGATGCTGCGTAGAAACCGATCAGGGGTATGGGTTTAATAAGGTTGACAACATTAATTTACGAAATGACATATTGAAGCATCAGTTTACTGCATCGAATTAAAAGTCGGAGTATAGTTATATTATTGAGGAATCTATACTAATATAATAAAGCGGAAGAGTTTGTTTGTTTGAACGCGCTAATTTCAGGAACTACTGGACCGATTTCAAAAATTCTTCCACCGTTAGATATGTAAGTAATCCTTGAGTGCTATAGGCTATATATTATGTACCACGGGCGAAGCCGGGGCGGACCGCTAGTTAATAATATAGAGGCGCCCTAATGTCCTATAGAAAATAGTGGATCGGAAAATAGCTCAAGCTTATCAAAATTTTCATAAGTGTGTAAGAGACAACACTACATTTTTAACATAACAATAAAACAGTTTGCGGCAGACTCAAGGCAACAGATGGCCTCCCTAAAATGTATACATGCACACTCACACACGCACAACTTGAGACATCACAGTGAACACGCGCCATTTTATGCCTTCGGATTGTGCGTGTATGATACCTAATCTAAACGTGTGTGTGTGTTTTTGGCACGTTTATTAAGGTAGGTATGGCGCCTCTATATTATTAACTAGAAAATGCGCGCGGCTTCGCCCGCGTGGATTTCGGTTTTAAACAAATCCCGAGGGAATCGTGGATTTCCGGTTCCCGTTCCCGCTCCCTTTTCCAACAACCTTTATACCTACTATCAAGGAAGTTCGCTATTATATAGTAATCTACCTATAGTCACAGAGTACCTACAGAGGGGAAGCTTCTACAAGCGGCCCGCTGTACACTGGTACACTCACACATATGCGCACAGTTTGTCACCAACTGTACCGGTTAGTGGAACGAGCGCGCGTCCGTGAACCGTTGGTGAGTGTGTTTGTGTGAGTATACCTACAGCGGGCCGCTTGTGGAAGCTTCCCCTCTGTAGATTTACTACTCGTGTGCTATAGTTGTAGCCATAGATTTCGGGTTTTTCAAAATCCCGTGGGAAGTGTGCATTTTTCCAGGATAAAAAGCCTATGTTTTAAGTCAGGGCATAATCTATGTCCATTCAAAATTTCAGCCAAATCGAGTCACTAGTTGCGGCGTGATTGAGTAACAAACATCCAAACATCCAAACATCTAAACATCCAAACATCCAAACATACACACTTTCACATTTATAATATTAGCAGGATTCCTCAAAGAGTTGTACTCACGGCAGCGGTATGGTGATGTTGACGTCTGACAGCTCGAGGTGCTGTTGCTCCAGCTCGTACTCGATGTTCACGTCGCAGCCGGCGCCCGACGCCTCCGGCCAGCAGTTCACTGACGGTGACAACGAATATGTTCAAATTGCGGTGTATGCCCCGTGGACCTACTGGCTTCACCCACCAGTAGGTCCAAGGGGAATTTAATTCAATTTAATCCATGTTTGTAAACGGTAAACGGACTCCAGGGTCGTGAATGGCTGGAGTGGGGGCTTACTGTCTTTGCGCCAGTATTAAACAACAATAACAACAAAATGTGTGGACTTACAATAATATAATTATTCAAATCTCGATACGCATAATCTGCCAACAGTTTTGTCAACGGTACCAACGTCTGTCTAGTGCTGACGTCACTAAAATGGCGGCCAGGCGCAATACCAATTTGCGGGGTTTATATTATTGTTTTACTAGCTTTTGCCCGCGGCTTCGCCCGCGTGAATTTCGATTTTTCACAAATCCTGAGGGAATCGTGGATTTCCAGTTCCCGTTCCCGCTCCCTTTTCCAACATTTATACCTACTATCAAGGATGTTCGCTATAGTAATCTACCCATAGCTGTAGCTATAGATTTTGGGTTTTTCAAAATCCCGTGGGAACTCTGCATTTTTCCAGGATAAAAAGTAGCCTGTGTTGCCAATGCATGCAACACAGCAAACTAATGCAATAATGTGTTATGTGAACGTGATTTACCTAAGAACAGTCAGCGCCCTCTATCGCGTTTTTGGAAGTCTATATCTATTTTAGTCCCACAGGAATAGTTTTCCGGGATAAAAAGTAGCCTGTGTGTTAAGTCAGGGCAAAATCTCCATTCCAAATTTCAGCCAAATCGATTCAGTAGTTGCGGCGTGATTGAGTAACAAACATCCAAACATCCACACTTTCACATTTATAATATTAAGTGCCTGTTTCACCACCTTCTGATATGTATTAGATAGCTATCTACAACTTTTGTCTTTGTCACTTGACATAAAGTAAGAAAGTGACAAAACTTACGTTTAGGCTATCCGACACTTATCAGAAGGTGGTGAAACAGGCCGTAAGTAGGATTTTTATTAGGTACCGGAGAGCGGCGCGGCGTCGGCGTGGGTGAGCCGCCATTTTAAAACGCCGACGTCGCTGTGCAGCGGGAACGGCCGCTGCGCCTGCTTCAGTCGGATCACGCCCTCCGACCTGAACGCCTCTTTGTCCACGTTCGGATGTGTCTGTGGAGCAAAATATTCTATACTATACCCTATCCACCGAGACAAGTTAGTGCGGTTATCAGAAGGCTCGTTTTTGATTGGTCATTGATAAGCGTTAACGCAGTGTACAAGTCACGGCAAATAAGTCCACCGGTGACCTTCAATGCGCAGAAGTCGAAAATGAGGTATTTCGGGGTGTGAGGGAGTCGCGGGGAGGGCGTGGGGATCGTTCGTAAGCACTGATTAGCAGGCGCGTGCACTCCATAGAAGCACGGAAGCTCAGCTTACCCTGAGCCTGAAGTTTCGTAAATAAAAAAAAATTAAAAAATAAATAAAAAAAAATTAAAAAAAATTAAAAAAAAATGAATTATCAGTAAGTAAGTACCAAATTATTACTTACTAATTTTTTTTTAATTTTACTAAGTTATAAATAATAGTAAAAATATCACAGGAATATCAATTAATTTCAAATTTAAAACAGTAGGTAAAAATCTTCATAAAAAGAAAATTATGTATTTTCAATAAACGTAATCTATTTTATAATCTTCTATTTCTTCAAAATATCTACATAATACGCCATATTCTATTATTTCTTGAGGTAATTCAGAACAATAAACATCGCTTGTCGTCTACCGCGGTCCGCGCATAGGTATAAAAGCTTGGCGTTCCGAAGCTTCCATATCGAGTCACACTTACACATTTTTCGTAACACATACGCGTCTGCAGCTAACACGAACAGTATAATTACAGAAACACACACAGCTACAATGTTCTCAGTCATTGGAGAATTTGTTTCTGAGAAGCAGAGCTTTAGCCAATCAGAGAGTAGGGAAATAAACTGTACAAATGACAAATGTCAAAACTGTCAGTTGACACTTGGCATATATTGTCACTGTCACTTGTCAGTGTCAGACGTCTACGGTGTCAGATCAATTTGTATTATTTTAGTAATTGTTTCTTGTTTTCATAAAATCTAAACATTAATTTAATTAAACAACAAACAGTTTTCATAAAAAAGAGATAGGTAATTGTGATTGTGGGAGGTTTATTGGTTTTAAATGGAAATATGAAATATCAATTAGTTATTCATGTGCGGTTTGCTGAGGTACTTTATTGTGTGTTTACAAAATTTAATGAAATGAGATCGTATCAACATCAGTTCTATATTTTTTCGCAAAAACTAAATAAAGTCCATAATCTGTAAAGTTCAAAATATCTCGCAATGCAAGTTGTTGTTTTACCGGTTGCCTGGTAAGTAGGTACCTAAACAATTTATTAGAAAATACGGCGTCTTATATGTACCTATCTAGTTTGTTAAAATCTATCGTGTTTTCCAGATTCAGAGTTAAGGAATATTACTCATTTTTATTTCATACCTACACTAACGTTTGTCCTGTGAGTTTTTAACCGACTTCAAAAAGGAGGTTTCTCAATTCGACCGTATACCTACCTATATGCTTTTTTATGAGTGTTCGCGGATAACTTCGTCGTTTATGAACCGATTTTGATGATTCTTTTTTTGTTGGAAAGAAGATATTTCAAAGGTGGTCCAATGATAAGGAAATCATGGTTTGATGATGGCAGACCAGAGAAATCGAGGGGAACTTCCGAAAATCGTAGGGTGACTAGTGCGGTTATAAGTTTTATTAGCTTACAGCCTTACATTTACTTCAGCATAGAGAACAGTAAAAGTTTCATCAAAATCGGCTTACTAGTTTTCGAGATATGGACTTTTAAGTGTGTGGTGAAGTCGGCTTAACTTTCAATCTTTTAGATTATCACTTGTTTATTTTTTATTTTTGTGTATCTACTCAAAACATGTTTATAGCATACCCTGGCTTCAAACCCTGGGCACGCCACTGCTGATTAGCTCTCGCGGATCCCTCGAAAGCGCTGATTGGCTCTCCAATCGTATTGTGTCCCGCTCACTCGTACGACGCTGCGCGCACTTGAAGTCACCGGTCGACTTACGTGCCGGGGATTATACGTGTATATTTTAGTACTAGCTGATGCCAGCGACTTCGTCCGCTTGGATTCTTATAAATCTCATCCCACTATGAAACATGAAACACGTATGTAATTCTTTATTTTTAACCGACAATACAAATACCGATTTTCATTAATATAACTTTAAAAATACGGACTTTCCTCGAAATACAAACTTTCCTCCCCTATTATACCCACTTGGAGAAAGAATTTCCAAAAATCCTGAAATAAATATTCTTTATTTTTAACCAAAAGTCGAAATAGCGATTTTCATGGATATAACTTGTTTTTTTCTTTTAGCCCAGTCAATTTAGACTTTCAAGGCTACAATAATTCCCACCTGGCTGAAAATTGGTAGGATTGTTCAAAACACTATTATAAATGAAATGTGAAAAGTCCTCATCGCTCCCACACCTGGAAAAAAATTTACTCCTGGACACACACAGTTTATTCACACTTGGCTGAAAATTTGTAGGATTATTCGGTACACTATTATAAATGAAATGTACAAAGTTCTCATCAATCCAACCCCTGTAAAAAAAATTACTCGGGGTCAAAGTTTTCACGGGAAGTTTTCAGCAAAAGGTAAGTCTTATCATAACTAAAATCATTTGAGACAAAATTGTAAATCAGGTAATTATCTATAAAAAATGTCTAAATACTTTTTTTCGTAAGAGCCACCGTTTTTGAGATATAATGATTCAAAAAGATAAGTTTCGAAATAAAAATGAGGGACTGGGTTTCTTTTTTCCCGAAATTCTGATATTTATAACATTTTATATGTGTAAGTGTGTAACTTACACATAACTTACACATATAAGTTACATACTTACACACATAAAATATTGGAAATATCAGAATTTCAGGTAAAAAGAAATCCAGTCCCTCATTTTTATTTCGACACTTAACTTTTTGAATCGTTATATCTCAAAAACGGTGGCTCTTAAGAAAAAAAGTATTCAGACATTTTTTATAGATAATTATCTGATCTACAATTTTATTTAAGCTAATTTTATGATAAAACTTACCGTTTTGCTGAAAATCATGAAAAACCCGTTTTTGTTGACCCCGAGTAATTTTTTTTCCAGGTATCGGATCGATGAGGACTTTTCACATTTCATTTATAATAGTGTTTCGAACAATCTTACCAATTTTCAGGCAAGTGTGAGTCAACTGTGCGTGTCCAGGAGTAAATTTTTTTCCAGATGTCGGATCGATGAGGACTTTTCACATTTCATTTATAATAGTGTTTTGAACAATCCTACCAATTTTCAGCCAGGTGGGAATTATTGTAACCTCACCCCTATTTTTTAGTCTAATTTGACCGGGCTATTTCGCTACGTTCATTAAATTAAATTAAGTTTTACGAACTTCTACTAACTTAATTTTTTCACTTAGTATATACAATAATAGAAAAGTAGCGCACTATGTACGCACACAATGGTTAACGCCCAGACTTTTTTGTCCCTGTCATTTATTCCTTACGGAACAGGGAGACCGCTATAGTAACTTGTCTCAGTGGATATTGTATAGTTATGTATGTAATTACCTGCAACTGCAACGGCCTCGTATCTTTATTGTCGACGTGTACGTGTATCTTCCCGAACTGCTCGTTCGTTATACGCAGCGTCAGCAAACCTAACAAAAACATGCATACAACAAACTCAATTATCAACCATTTCCACCAAAACGCCATTTGGAAAAAAAAAATACAACTATCGTGAGTTGTTCCTTTTTTTAGAGCATAATTCGCTACAAAATGGTCTCTGACGCATTTTCAGAGGATAATTTGAGTGTGAAACAATATAAAATAAAAATAAAAAATGGTTGTCTGTAAAGTCGGTTTACGGACGATAATTTTACGCGATAACTTCATAAGAAAACAAATAGATGCGTCACAAGCCGAACGCTTAAGCCGATCATGCCTTCTCTATCGCTTGTTCCGCGCTTACGCTTGCACGCGGAACGTGACAGTGAGTCATGCTTTTCGTGCGTGCAGCCGGCGTTCATCGATTCATAAGACGTTATGACGTCAAAAAAAAAAACCGCCATTTGGAGAGTTTATCCGTTGGGGCATGGAATTGTAATATCGAAGTCAAAGTAAAATTCAAAATTGGTACACTACACTTTTTGAACGTCAATTTAAGAACATGAAAGCGTAAAAAGTGTGTAATGTCCCAACTATAACTGCTGTAACGTTGCAAAATATTACTTTTGTATTGATATTGCCAGCCAGCAGTATTATCGATTCCGCTATACTCTGAGTTTTAATTCCGTGGAATTCTGACAACTGTCATTGTCATTTACAGATGAGTTATTTGTATGGAGAACAGGGTTAACATCTACGAAGTACGATTTTACCCCAAACTACTTTAATTCCCTGTCATCATAAAAAGCCATATGCCGCGTAATAATATTAGTCGTTTCGCGTCGCCCTAAAATAGAAAGCACCAAGAGTGGAAACTAGAAAGTGCACACCAACAGCAATAGAAAACAAAAGAAACACATTGAAAAAATTCATTCAAAAATGAAAGTCAAATGACATTCTCACCATGAAGTGTCTGTTAGGCATTTGTCATATCTACATGCGGCAGTCGATTTTTATTTACATAACTTTAGAATTTTTTATCTTTTTTGTGGGAATTGTTTTATCTCTGGTAACATTACGAAACGTCAGAATTCCACGGAATTAGAAATCAGGGTAGAGATATTGTAACGTCGCAAAATATATTGCCAGCGCCATCTATGTGCAGCTAGCAGTATTATCGATTCCGCTAATAGGTAACGTTTGCCTCTCGTTTCGGTTTCTCTTCGCTAGATGGCGCGGCCAAGTGTTATCTATACTAATATAATAAAGCGGAAGAGTTTGTTTGTTTGAACGCGCTAATCTCAGGAACTACTGGACCGGTTTCAAAAATTCTTTCACCGTTGGATATGTACGTCATCCCTGAGTGCTATAGGCTATATAATATGTACCACGGACGAAGCCGGGACGGACCGCTAGTGAGATATGTACCTGATAACTCGAAGTTTTGCACATCGCCATCGCGGCCCGCGGTCAAGTTCAGTCTCTCTTCGAAACGCAAATGTACACTGGAATCAAAGGAGATGAATGAATTAATTAATTAATTAATGCACTAATACTAATACTTTTATTGTACTGGACTAACGCGCCTAAAGATGTATAATTTCAACAAGTATAAATTAAAAATTTAAAAACCCCCGACATTCGCCATTCTGTGGTGGCGGCCATCTTGAATTTGCATAGTGCGATTCAACTAGTCAAGCCCTTTCATTTAATACCCATTTGATTGATAATGAGGGGGTTGTAAAAAAATATGTTATCCGCCATTTTGTGGTGGCGGCCATCTTGGACCGATTTTCCTCAAACATAGCTAAGAACACTCCCGACAAATTCACCTTTCAAAAAAAACCACATTCAAATCGGTTCACCCGTTTGAGCGCTACGGGGGAACAGACAAGACACACACACACAGAGACACGTCACACTCATAACACCCCGTCGTTTTTGCGTCGGGGGTTGATGATCAGCTGACGCTGGAGGTCAACGAACGTTGTGTGATCTATTTACGTACCATTAGGCATCTACAAACTCGCGCGCGCGACAAAGTCGATACCTATCCTACAAGATTGTTTAGGTAGTATAATAATAGCGCTAAGTTTTCGGAAGCGGTTTCCTTATACAAGTCACGGCAAATAAGTCTAGCGTTGACCTTCAATGCGCAGAAGTCGAAAATGAGGTATCTCGGGGTGTGAGGGGGTCGCGGGGAGGGCGTGGGGATCGTTCGTAAGCACTGATTAGCTCACGCGGATCCCTCGTAAGCGCTGATTGGCTCTCCAATCGTATTGTGTCCCGCTCACTCGTACGATGCTGCGCGCACTTTGAAGGTCGCCGGTCGACTTACGTGCCGGGGGTTATACCCCGTATATACTCATTACTCACTCTTTCTGGTTGGCGACGGGCGTCTTGTCGACGCTGGCGGGCGCGACCGCCGCGGACGCGGTCGCGTCGCCCTCGGTCTTCAGTCGCGACACGAACGAGTCCGCGTCCGTGCTGCGCGAGCCCAGCTTCATGGCGGAGCGGGTCGACGGACGACTGCCAGATGAAAATCATTGAATTAATATTGGTCTCCGCTGCGCTACGACCTAGAAGGAGCAGCGCGTATCAGCGAAGTGCGGCTACAAAAGGTACGCCATATTGGCGTACACGAATCAGTCTCGTTGTCAAGTCATGCATGTACATAATATATTTATCTAAGCAACATTCTAGACTCGCGAATTGTGCATGCTACATTGCCAGTTTGAACAAGCTAAATTTTAGCAAATTAAACAGACTTGGGAAAAGGTCTTTTATTTTGTGACATTTCTAAGGCATTTGATTACGTTGATCACCAAACATTGTTAACTTATTTATTATGACGTCAAAAAATTTGCGCTTAATTTCATTGCCTCCTATCATCTCATCTTAGTGACAGAACTCAGTGTGAGTAGATGACCTAAAATGCAAGATTCATCTGCCTTGATGGGTGGTCCCACAAGGCTCAATCTTGGTTCCCTTTCTATTTATGGTGTATATTATAATTTACCATACTTTGTCGACAATTAGCCCGCTTCCACCTTAGATTTGCATTGTGACTTACCATCAGGCGAGATCACAGTTAACAGCTAACTTGTAGAATGCAGATGACACATCATTTAAGCCCAAATTAGAGAGTGCCCCGTTCATATTTCATTTTTGCGATGAACGATGCACGATACGATATTTGCAATGGCACACTGCCTGTGAACGATGAACGGTCAGTGTTTAGACGGTTCATTTTCGATGACTCATCGTTGATGCCTCGAAAATGAAAGAAAAAATCCCGTAAAATGAACCGTGTAATTTGGGCTTAATAGAAGTCATTAGGGGTTGATGACAAGATGGACTGCCGTATGGACAAATGGAAGTAGTTGGTACTGGGGTGCTCCGGCCTATATATGTGAACTTATTAATATTATTGACAGGATATAATTGGTGTTTATACAGTAACTCACCTGTCTCGTACAGGCGTGGTGGGTATCTTCTCAGTCATCGGCTCAATGGCTGACGACGATGACATCGACGAAGTGTTAAAGGCGCTCCCTGAAAAAAAATGTTTTATTATAATTAAAGTCTCATCGTGCCCTGCAGTGAACCGGTGATGGATTAATGATGGTGATGATGATGATGATGATGATGATGGTGGTGGTGGTTGTGATGATGGTGGTGATGATGGTGGTGATGATGATGGTGGTGATGATGATGGTGATGATGATGGTGGTGGTGATGATGGTGATGGTGGTGGTGATGATGATGGTGGTGATGATGGTGGTGGTGATGGTGGTGGTGATGCTGGTGGTGATGATGGTGGTGATGATGATGATGATAATGGTGGTGATGATGGTGGTGATGATGATGGTGGTGGTGATGATGATGGCGACGATGATGATACTGACCGAACCCGCTGGACGACCGCGGCGGTTGCCCTCGCTTCGCTGCCTCAAGTCTCTCTCTCTGCAGCTCCTTCGCACGCTCGCGCATACGATTCGCCGCCTCGCGCTCTTGTGTCTAACAAGTTATAATATTATAAATTCCATTAACTCCTTTTATTAACTAACACTAAATAAAGGAGGTTATGTGTGGTTATGAGTGTTATCAATTCTACACGGTATGTATGTATAAATATTCACTTAAGATAATTTATTAGGACTTCCAAATAAATATACAAAGTTTCTCCACTGAAATTATTAACTGAATTGTGATCATTCTTTTTTTATTGGCTTACATTTACTTGAATTACTTCAAGTAAATCTAAGCCAGTAAAAAAAGAATGGGAAAATCAAAATCGTTTCAGTAGTTTTGAAGATATGTACGAACAATTCTTACACTTACTGAAATACAGTATATTAAAATTGATTTAATTTTTCTTAAATCATAGCTTGTTTGTACATACATTCAAACATTTAGTACTACAATTGATAATAACATATCACAGTGATAACAAAATGTGGTATGGGTAAAATAATGTTTTATTACCTGTCTCACAGCTTGATAGATTTTCTCTTCATGCGAGTCCATCTCAACAAATGAGCGTACCTTAAAAATAATATATTAACACATAACTTGAAATAGGTCTTTCGTTTGTTAAAAAAAGGAATGATGCAGAAGAGTTGGCATAAAAATAAACGAGACGAAACTGCCAGTAATTGTAGGTGACAAACTCTGAATTAAGCCTTTTTGTGACCTCCTTGCCTCGAAGAGCATGTTAATTATTATCACTTTTTGACATTTGATAATATTCCTTAAACCTTAGAGTTCAAATTCAGTACTAAATGAGCCTATTGCCAAAGGATCTGGTAAATAAACCATGGAAATTTTCTTAATGTGGTTTAATATTATTTTTAATAATAATTTGATTGCATAATTTATGGAAAGGGTTTTGATCCTCGCAGTGAGAATAACACTACGATAGAGAATCTTGTGCTAGATTCACGCTCTCAACTCACTTGTGCCAGATTCACACTCTCCCTGTAGCCGAGGGCGACAATCTCGTCAAACGCAAATAACAAGTTGAACGCCTGGTTCAAAACTTCCGCTTCCGTCAGCTGTGTGCAGTACTCCGGCACCTATAACATCATAAACAAGTGTAAATTAAAAAATTAAAAAAACCCCCGACATTCGCTATTTTTAGGCGGCGGCCATCTTGGATTTGCAATAGTGCTATTCTACTAGTCAAGCCCTTTCATTTGATACCCCTATTAAGGGAGTTGTGAAAAAAATATGTAATCCACCATTTTGTAGCGGTGGCCATCTTGGATCGATTTTCATCAAACATAGCTAACAACACTCTCGACTATTTCACCTTTCAAACAAAAAAACTACATTCAAATTGGTCTACCCGTTTGAGCACTATAATCGGGGAACAGACAGACACACACACACGCACAGACACGTCAAACTTATAACACCCTGTCGTTTTTGCATCGGCGGTTAAAAAACATTTCAGACTGTTTGATTATTTATTAATAACTAGTGACCCGCCCGGCTTCGCACGGGTAGTTATTACCCACTAGTAACCCAACATACATTGTTTTGTTATATCTCAAAGGGATTAGGCAACGTTTTCGATGAAAGCTTCCAGGCAGCTTGACTTTTTCTGACATTTTCAACAATTATTGTCATATTTCCACCAAGTTGCACGAAACCTTAACAAATTATACACCTAAACCTCATCCTCATGAAACACTTTGAAAACTGCATGAAAATCAGTTCAGTAGTTTTTCAGTTCATTGTGAACAGACAGACAGACCCGGTGAGGGTCTTTGTTTTTAATATGTAGTGAAGACTTAATACTTGTACACCATTCAAAGATTCAACTACTGTTATTACATTAATAAGATGATTATAGGTTAGGTTTTGTGACAAGTATAGAGATAAAAGATGACGCGATAGAAAGAGAGGGCTTTGTAGGTGCATATAAAGTTTAGGCACTTATCGCTGTGCAAGCCAAACTACACTTTATTGCGTTACATATAGAGACCACACTATATTACCACTCTGCTGAATAAGCGCAGTGTCTCCAAGTCCTCCAGAATGTTGCTAGCTTTGGTTGTAATCAGCAACATGTACAGCTTGTCCAGAGGCTGGTATACATATCTAAAATTATAAATAACTAAACTGCTGAACCAATTTTGACTAAATTTGGTGCAGAGATAGACTAGACCTTGCAGAAGGACACAGGCTACTTTTTATCCTAGAAAATCATAAAGTTCCCAAGGGATTTTTAAAAGCCTAAATCCACAAATTTGAAGTTGACATCAAATAGTTACATATAATGTATAGTTACACTAATGCAGGCAAGCATTACATTATAAAATACTAGCTTCTGCCCGCTGCTTCGCTGAATGAATTTCGGGTTATCACAAATCCTGAGGGAATCGTGGAGTTAAAGAGTAACAAACATACACAGACACAAACTTTCGCCTTTATAATATTAGTGCGATAATGATAGACACTATATCTCAGGTTATGTACAAGCAGGCTTGAGAGTTTAATTAAGTACAGTAGAATCCTGATTATCCGAACATCGATTATCAGAATATCCGATTATCCGGACTCATTAGTCTCGGCTCTAATTATCAATTTCTAATAGTCAAAGATCAATAACAAGTTATTTCCAACCAAAATTTTAAATTACATAGCTAGTAATTCATTATCTATCATTATAGCTCATTTTTTTTAAATAAATATGCCGCGGGTTATAAAGCCGCCTCTAAGTATGAATACATACCTCACAGACTCTGTTTCCACAAACGTATGCTGTCGTCCGCCAGTCATTAGCTTAGGGAAGGCTGTCAACAGACCTTCAATACGTGCCTTCGTCATCTCGACGAACTGTCGAGACACCAGCGCTAAAACATCAATTTGATAAGTTGAGGCCATACTAAATCAATACAATAAATTTAGTGTGCTTAAGGTAACTGAGTGTTCTTTACCTTTCCCCGATTTTGTACAAACCGTCGCCGCTATAAGCACCTAAAATAATACATGTAAATTAATGCTAAAATATATTTAAAAATTGATAAAAATGAAGTATTAGGCCGGACATTTTTGTTGACAAAAAATTTGTTTTTAATAACGTAACTTTGTAAAAATGTATCAGAGCAGTAAGATAATTATTGAGATTTGTATTTACCATTTTAAATACGACACTATTTCACAACAAATTCACAAAATATTACGAATTTTTAAACTTTATTATTTTGAATTATCATGACATTAATGATGACGTGTTGACAAAATGCATGACATTGACTTCGACTTGACGTAATTTCTAGTTAGAGGCCACAGACTACGAAAAATAAGTTATAAACTCACTTATTGACTCGATTCGACTCGGTCGGTCGATGCCGATTGCCGCAGTGTAATGTTAGTGTATGCCAAAACGTAGTGATCTATACTATCTATACTAATATAATAAAGCGGAAGAGTTTGTTTGTTTGAACGCGCTAATCTCTGGAAGTACCTGTCGGATTTGAAAAATTCTTTTTGTATTTGGTAGTTAACTAGTCCAATTTTCGGGGAAGGTTATAGGCTATTTAATATCTCAAAAATCCTCCCCTAAGGGGGTAAAATAGGGGTAGATTTGTATGAAAGTCCTATGTTTTTAAAGTTACAGACCTGAAAATCGGTATTTAGATTATTAGTTTTAAATAATAAAAACCTGTAGATTTTATTCTGAAAAATCTTCCCTTAAGGGTGGTAAAATAGGGGATGAAAGTTTTAATGGGAAGTTTTAATTAAGTATAATATTATTGTTATTATTAACTTGAAATTTGGAAGGTGGGTTCATTCTAGGACTTAGATATCAGCCTAGAAAAGATTTCAAGAAAATCCTCCCCTAAGGGGGTAAAATGGGGGTAGGAAGGTTATATGAAAGTTCTATGTTTTTGAAGTTACAGATATGAAAATAGGCATTTAGATTATAAATTTTAAATAATAAAAACCTGTATATAAGTCATTCTGGAAAATCTCCCCTTAAGGGTGGTAAAATAGGGGATGAAAGTTTTTATGTGAAGTTTTAATTATTGTTATTATTAACTTGAAATTTAGAAAGTAGGTTAGGGCTTAAATATCAGCCTAGAAAAGATTTCACGAAAATCCTCCCCTAAGGGGGTAAAATAGGGGTAGGAAGGTTATATGAAAGTTCTATGTTTTTGAAGTTACAGATATGAAAATAGGCATTTTAGATTATAAATTTTAAATAATAAAAACCTGTATATTTTATTCTGAAAAATCTTCCTTAAGGGTGGTAAAATAGGGGATGAAAGTTTTAATGGGAAGTTTTAATTAAGTATAATATTATTGTAATTATTAACTTGAAATTTGGAAGGTGGGTTCATTCTAGGGCGTAGATATCAGCCTAGAAAATATTTCACGAAATTCTTCTCCTATAGAAGTAAAATGGGGGTAAGACGGTTATATGAAAGTTCTATGGTTTTAAAGTTACAGATACGAAAATCGTCATGTAAGTTATTAGTTTGAAATTATAAAAATCTATTTAAATTATTTTGGTGAATCTCTTCTTAAGGGTGGTAAAATAGGGGATGGAAGTTTGAAGAAGGAACAGTTTGTTTAATATAATATTCAAGATAGACGAGTCACTGTTTCTGTTGTACACAATCTCTAAATCTAAACTAAAATGACAGGCCTAAATATATTCCTATCTCTATCACAATGCTCCCTGCAGAAAAGGATAGCACTATTTTTAAACCTGTCAATTTAGTTTAAGTTTAGAGATTGTGTACAACAGAATCGACCACAATGTCTAATTACGTTGTATGTCTAATTTAATTTCTTTAGTATCGAATGTCCGTTGCGTCCCGGCACGTAAGTCAAGCGGTGACCTTCAAGTGTGTGCAGTGTCCTTAGAGTGAGCGGGACACAATACGATTGGAGAGCCAATCAGTGCTTACGAACGATCCTCACGCCCTCCCCGCGACCCCCTCACCACCCAACCCAAGATACCTCATTTTCGACTTCTGCGCATTGAAGGTCAGCGCTAGACTTATTTGCCGTGACTTGTACCTAGTCAGTAGTCCTTGTAAGTAGTCTTAGGGACCTTTCAGATAGACCGGCGAAGAGAGCAGAGCAAATTTTATTCGCATTTAAAATAGAATCTTAAGACATTGAAATAAGCTTTATTTTTACATTTTATCTCTTTTATGATAAGAGGATGCTCGAGGATGCTCCCAATACGCTCTGTGTGAAATATTAAGAGCAGCCGCTAGTCGAGCCGGTCGGCTGCTCCATGCTCGTGCTCATTCGCGCTCGAGCATCCGACCGGCTCCGTTCGCGTGCTCTTTCATGCTCGCACAGCCGACCGTAGGCCGAATTGCTCTGCCGTCTGGCCCAAGAGTGTACGCTCGGCTCCGAACGCATCCGCGTGTCCGTTCACACAGACCGGCGCGAAGAGCAAAGCAAATTTGAACGGTCGGTCTGTGACCTGTGTGAAAAAAGAAATGCTCTCCGATGCTCTCCGCGCCGGTCTATCTGAACGGTCCCTTAGGGCAAGTTTGAATGGGGCTAAATACGTATATATATTCCTTTATTTCCTATATCTTCCACAATGCTCATGCGGAAAAGGATAGCACTATTCTTTAACTCGTCAATTTCGTTTCAAGGCACATTTTTAGTCTAGAGTCTAGACCACCCAGCAATCGCGCCATATTCTCTATGAACCGATTAGACTCGATTCTCGAATATTTCGATTAAAAAATTAACTCGTCAACAGACGTTCATTCGCCGAGCGATTGCCAAATGCCAAGTAAATGCCACTTTTAATAATCTATGCAAATACCATGACAGTGCCAAGGTCTATGGGTGGTCTATGGCCAAGGTGCCAATACATAGAGATAATAATAATAAATAGAGCTGGCATAATGTCCTATAGAAATTAGTGGATCGGAAAATAGCTCAAGCTTATCAAAATTTTCATAAGTGTGAAAGAGACAACATTACATTTTTGACATAATAATAAAACAGTTTGCGGCAGACACGTGACTTAAGATGGCCTCCCTAAAATGTATACATGAACACTTACACACGCACAACTTGAGACATCACAATGAACACGCGCCATTTTATGTTACAGGATTGTGCGTGTGTGAGTGTATTTTTGGCACGTTTTTAAGGTAGTTATGCCATATCTTTATATTATTATTATTTATTATTATTATCTCTATGTGCCAATATTATTATCTCTATGGTGCATGGGTGCCAATGTTTTAAATGTCACTTTTGTCAAAAAGGAAGTAAGGCACATTGTGTTCAATTTGTTACAATAGAAAATATATTTCTGTATTCTTGCGCTTGAATAGTGTTAACCATCGACGAGTTCAATGCCGTTCCAATGATGGAGTCATTCATCTGAACCACACAGAGTTCTATGGAATACAGCTTCAATAGACGGACTGCTACATACATTTGTAAGTGAAACTACCTTTTTTACACTAACAAGCACATATATTTGCGTATATGCGTTGTTATCAATAACCGGACATATTTTAGCTAATGGTCATTTGTTTGGTTTGCATTCAAATCCAGTAGACCTTCAATACCTTCATGCCTGAATATGTTCCTTATTCAAATATTTACGAAATCTTTTAGAAGCATATTTTATGAACTAAAATAGACGTAGTGTTTCTCATTCGTATATTATTTAGTATTAGTTTTAGTTTATTTTCTAACTATAATTTAGTACTATAGTTTTAACCTAAGTAGCAATTTTCTACAAAGTCTTAATATGGTCATAGAACTCTATTAGAATATAGATAATAAAATTATGTTTAACAACATTTATTTTTAATGTACTTTATTTATTTACAAGTTGACAAGTTATTGCTGATAAATGTATTAAGGTTTACTTTGTATCTGTAATAAACAAGCAGAAATATTTTAAGATGAGTTATTCACACCTAAATGGATATAAACACATAAAACGCCTAATCCATCAAAAGAAGTAGAATTAATTATTGTTGATACCTAGTATGTTATATTCATACAGTTTGAAAGTTAACATACAGTTAATAATTTCTTCATATTTATGCAACGTTACTTCATATTTATGCCATTTATTGCAAGTTTACAAAAAAATAATAAGAGAACATGTTGGATGGAAAAAAAGAAGAGGAATAATATTTTATTCCTAATTTAGTACCTCAAAGCATAATTAGAAAATAATGAGAAATAATAATTAATTAAACTAATTTGACTATGCGCCTACTGTGATTGTGTCAAATAAAAAATTTACTATCAAGACTCGCATAACCTGCAAATAAAAAAAAACTAAATTGGACGTTTTATTTTTCTGGATTGTTAGATTGTTTAGTTTAAAGTCGAGTATTTTATAGATACTTAAATACCACCCAAAAATAACCAATGTTTGCATAAATAAAATTATATATAAAAAAAAGATAACACAAATATATACATTTAGTATATTAGTTTAATCTGTTGGACGAATTCACAGTCCGCAGTTAAGAAGTATGTATAGCAATGAAGAAATGCGATGCCTGCCGTAACCATTGCGATCGGGGGGCTCCGGACCGGCCGGGGGACGACCGAGACCCCCTCCTGAACCCTACCATCTTGCAGGAGGAGCCCCACGGTTTACCTAACTTTGTAAGACTTGTAACATTTTAACTAGTGTAGCTAGCACATTTTTTTTTGTGCACAGCATTCATACTCGAATACAGAAAAGCAGCTGAGAAGCAAAAAGGCGTTTTCCTTTCATTTGATTTGTCTCTAGCACGGATTTCTAAACTAGGTAATAGAAATGGTATCTGCCGTTTTTGAACAGTTAGCAATTCAATGTACACAATGTAGAAGAATGGAGCGGTTTCGCAGACTTTTATTATAGCTACTAGCTGATGTCCACAACTTAGTCTACATGGATTTAGGTTTTAAAACAATATTTCTTCAAACAAACTTTACCTCCCCATTTCAGCCCTTAAAGGATGAAATTTTCGGTTTTTACAACAACCGGCACTGACGCTTCCCTACTCATCTGCGCGGCGACAAGCTCGCGCACAGTTACCACTTCTATGTACCTATCTGAATTCTGTGGTTCCCTGATTTTTTTTTTTCGAAATAAAGTTAAAAAACAAGTCAAATTTATGAGGTCCTGAACAATAAATTGACTTTTCTGTATTATGTCATTTGATATTTAGCTAGCATGTTACTTTTTCATTGTATTTTTTTGCAGTTTACTTAAATCATAGTCTAGTCACAAGTCACAGCCTGTGCTAAATATTTATACAAATGTTTATTTATACCTTAGTAGCAACAAAGGCTTACATCAGCAGTTCATGTATTAAGTTTATAGATATTTAGTGTTTATAGGTTTATAGATAGACAGATAATAATTAATTGATCAAAAATCGTGAGATTATTTATTCATAAAGTTCAAAAAGTGTGAATTTGTATTATTAAATTCTACAGGGATTATACAAGTACATTGGTTCCTTTCTATTTATAATACTATGCAATATTAATAATAATTATTCTGATCATGAAGTCTCAGTCCCAGGTCCACTTCAGTCCCATCAGAAGTTCTGGTCATCGAGTCCTGAGTTTGTTCCGACCCTAGAAAGTCAAAAAATCCTTAGTAGCAATTTTCAGCATGGAGTTGAGAAGTTGGTAGTGTTACACCTCCCTGCCTCGGAGAGCACATTGAGCCATCGGCCCTGCGTTTGGTCTCTATCCGGTTGTGCCGAATGAAGCGCAGGCCAGTCCACATTCTGAGCGAAGAGAAGCGAATCGAACCTCGACTCGTCGACTACTTAAAACCTAACTTGCACTATTGTCGTACCCACTCCTAGCTCAAGCTTTACGCTGATTCGTAGGGGAAAGGGAAGTCATGTTCAGCATGGCTAATATTCTTTTTTTTTTCTTCTTAAAATTTCCATCCCACCGGACTACGAAAACGAAAGTGCACTAGGCATCTGTTTGCGCGTGTGAGCAAAATAAGTATATATATGTATTAATATATTTGATATATTTAACAACCATTATGATACAACTTGATATATTTTAACATATTTTACCATATTCCCCTCACGCGCATATTCCTACACTAATAACTTCTGGGTAGTTGGCTGATCTTGGCCGAGATTGGCTGCCGTGGCTGTGATTCCGTAGGAAGAATATAATAAATCAATTGACCTTTGCCTCTAGCAAGATTACCAATCTGGACCAGCTTAGAATAAAAAAAAATGGACCCTGTTCGATAACCTTGACAAGGCAAAAAATTGTCAATGTGATGTTGCCCCTAATTAATTTGGCCAAGCTACAAAACACTATCTCGGAATATACATATAGGCGATGCAAATAATCTCTTTATTGCGAAGTGTTAACAACGTATGACTGGACAGATTATAAACCTGTTTGATAAAAAGCAGGCTTTTGCAGATTAAAATGATTAATAACTGGACTAGTAGGTATATGTTCACAAGTACGCACAGGTTCTGTAGTCAATAAATCCTACTAATATTATAAACAAGCGGAAACCCGCGACTTTGTTCGCGTGGATATTGGTTTTTAAACATCCCGTGGGAATCATTTTGTCTTTTCTAAGCTCCTTTGAGCTCATACCTTGCTAAAAACTGTTAAAAGTTCAGTGGCGGATATTTAGGTAGATCAAAATGTATCCGCCAGTGAAAGTCCCATCAAAATCGATCCAGCCTGTTGAGAGATTAGCCAGTAATCTTTAAAGCATTTCCTTTCTAACAAAAAAAGAATGAATGAAATCGGACCACGCGTTAATGAATTACAGCTATAAGTACACATTTAACTTTCATCCCCTCCCAAGGGAACCGTGCTGAATTTCGAGATAAAAAGTATCCTATATGTTACTCCGTAGTATGAACTTAAATCATGCCAAGTTTCATTTCAATCCATTCAGTAGTTTTTGCGTGATGCGCGCACAAACATACAGACAAACAGATAAACAGACGAAAATTTCAAAAATAGCTTTTTTACTTTCTATTACTTATCCCTAACATCCCCCAGTTATTATTTTGCAAAAATCTTTAATGTACAGATACGGCAAGTCTACGATTTTATTATATGTAGGTATAGATGTGAAAGTGTGGATGTTTGGACTTTGGATGTTTGTTACTCTATAACGTCGCAACTACTGAACCGATTTGGCTGAAATTTTGAATGAAAATAGATTATGCCCTGACTTACATATAAATATTGCCCTTTTATTGCCTTAAATAGATATTGCCCTTACTTTTTGTCCTTGAAAAATCCACAGTTCCCACGGGATTTAAAAAAAAACTAAACTAAAACTGAAATCTATAGCTTCAGCTATAGTCAGATTACTATAGCAAACTTCCTTAAAAGTAGGTATAAAAGTTGTAAAAGGGAGCGGGAACGGGAACCAGAAAACCACGATTCCCTCAGATCGGACCGATCGTGCCTTTTCTATTGCCTACCTAGGTATTCAACGGAGTTCATATCGAATCTGAACTAAAATTATTTGTTTCGACTTTAGATTTCGTGTTCGAGAGTTACCATCTAACTTTTTAGGGTAAGATAAAGGTAACAAGTTTCTATAACTTTGCTTATCAACATAACATATGTACATACGTAGGGTTTCTTGTTTGCCTGAAGAAATCTAAAAACTCAGATAAAGGCTGAAGGCTAATTAATAATTGACAACACCATAGAGTATACTAATTGTGTTCTTTCTTGATAAAAGTGTCTATCTTATCTGTGCTCTATTACGAAAGTATAACGAGAAAGCAAGGCTCTTTTGTTTTCCTGTTTAGTAAAAACAGTATAATCCAAAAACGAGGTTTTCAATTCGGTGACTATGTTTTTGCCCGACTACGGCAAAGTCAAAAGGAAAGGTTCTGATTTTAGCAGTCTATGTATGTATGTAATTATGTATGTTTGTATCCGATTTTTTGTTCCACCGTAGCGCCTAAACTACTGGGCTGATTTTGATGAATGAGTTGTCAATGGATTCGTTGTTATGGTCCGGGTGACATAGGCTACATTTTAAATGCGAAAAAATCAAAAAAATCGAGAAGTGAAACTGGAATATTAAGTTAGTTTCAGATAGACATAACAGATGGCGCCACTAAATGCTTGCCTCGCGCTTTTATACTATTATTATTATGAGTAGTCGGGTTTTAGTTTACGAACTTTATCTCATGTTTTATTTATTGTTACAACAAAATATGTACTGTAGTCACACAGGACAAGTGTGTTATGTGAGCTGTTGACATTTAAAAACGTTTGTTTTTAACCCCCGACGCATAAACGACGGGGTGTTATAAGTTTGACGTGTATGTGTGTGTGTGTTGTGTGTGTTGTTTGTGTCTGGCTGTTCCCCTGTAGCGCTCAAACGGGTGAACCGATTTGAATGCGGTTTTTTTTTGTTTGAAAGGTGAATTAGTCGAGTGTTGTTAGCTATGTTTGATGAAAATCGATGCAAGATGGCCGCCACTACAAAATGGTGGATTACATATTTTTCACAACTCCTTTAATATGGGTATCAAATGAAAGGGCTTGACTAGTAGAATAACACTATGAAAATCCAAGATGACCGCCGCCACAAAATGGCGAATGTCGGGGGTTTTTTAAATTTTCAATTTATACTTGTAGGCTCTGCGATCGTTCAAATAACCATGAGCTTAATAAGAGGTAGATATTTCATAAACACAGACAATCACAGACCTCAATTTTTAATTCTTTTTTAGTTAAATAAATATCTAGGTAAAAAACAAATGCTCATCACCATTCTGAAAAGGAATACAATAAGTAATATAAGTAATTATTTTAATTGGTCATTGTTCGTTTTAATGACTAATTTATTGAGAATCATTTAATCGCGGACGTTATACGCATTTCAGCTTGTAACCATTCAGTTAAATGCGTCATATTTTAAACTGCGAACTAATATATGTATTTTACAAGTATAAATTAAAAATTTAAAAAACCCCCGACATTCGCCATTTTGTGGCAGCAGCCATCTTGGACGAATTTTTATCAAATATAGTTAGAACACTTCCGACTAATTCACCTTTTAAACAAAAAAACCGAAATGAACACAAAATTACTTTGCTATAATCCGCTAACAATGACTTTGTAGGCACAACACCACACACATTCACCACAAAAACTCGACGATCGTTTCGCTCCGACACCGGAGCATCTTCAGGAGATGTCGACTTCACAACGGACGATTGCAAAGTGACGAACGTGTCAAATGAGCGGCTTTATAATTATATTCTATCCCCGCTTAGTCATCTACCCTCCTTTCACTGTCTCTCTGGCCACGCCCCCTAAATATGTTGAGCAACGGTGAAGATGACACATTTACTTGCTCATTCAGCAATTCGACATTCCCACCGCTATGCCCAACTATTTCCAATTGTTCCAACACGCACAGTTTAAAACCTTTGCAGCATGTGTGTAAAATTTCAAATGTTGAATCACTCTATCTATTAAAAAAAACCGCATCAAAATCCGTTGTGTAGTTTTAAAGATTTAAGCATACATAGGGACATAGGGATATATAGGGACAGTGAAAGCGTGAAGCTTTGTTTTATACTATGTAGTGATATGGTACCACCGTGGTACCACCGCACACTGAGCGCTCGAGTGGCCGCGTTCGAGCCACAAGAAAATGTGTGAAAAATCTCTTCCGCGACTTGTGGCGGCCACTAGTCGTCGCCACTAGTGGCCCAGTGTGCGGGGGTTGTAAGGTGTGTGCCGGGGATCGAACTCATTCCAAAGGGAGGTCGATGTATTAACCACTAGGCTATCACTGCTTTCCTCATTTATAATCCTCCTACGTATGTATGATTTGATCACGTATTAGCGGTATTACAAAGCAATTTGTAACTTACGCGCGCTACTGAATAATACATATAGGACAGAATTTATTATAAGGTAATACCAATTTAGGCCTTTATTCGATGTAGGCGAGGAAGTAATTATGTATATTCGTGCGTGTATTTGAAATCGACAAATTATTGAGGGTATCCGATACGATTATTAGAATAGAATAGAATAGAAAAGTTTTTTATTCAAATAAACTTTTACAAGTACTTTTGAATAGTCAAACGAATCTACCACTGGTTCGGAATGCCATTCCAACCGAGAAGAACCAGCAAGAAACTCGGCGGTTGCTCTTTTCCAAATTTACAAATTTACAATATCAATATAACAATTATGTTAAGTACATGATTGAATTGCCGTCTCACGCATTGCTGGAACGAGTCAAATCCACGCCTTTTTATCATTTATATAAGTAATCTTCAATTTTATTCAGATAAGCTTTCACAAGCGCTTACGAATCGACAAATGAATCTACCACAGGTTCGGAATGGTGCTTACAATTCTACACATGTGAAGAAGGGCAGACAAAAGTAGCCCCATTTCCGACGGTGGCACCCGTTCACGAGCATGACGCATGATCCAGCCATTGCTTCGCTCAACCATATTCGAGGGAACGTAACAATATATTGAATAATCGATGGTGATAAATATCTTCTAACTGGTTACGATAATTTATCGATAAAGATCTTCATAAAGAGATCTTCATAAAGGCAAAAAGGCATTAGCTGAATTATAATTCAATCAGTCATGTATACATAAAATTGTTATATTTAAAAAGAGCAACCGCCGAGTTTCTTACAGGTTCTTCTCGGTTGGAACGCCATTCCGAACCAGTGGTAGATTCAATTGACGATTCAAAAGTACTTGTAAAAGTTTATTTGAATAAAAAACTTTTCTATTCTATTCTATGTCGTGCGTATGTACTAGCCTTGATATACAGAGTATAAGGAGACCGCTTTCGAAAACTTAGCGCTATTAATATACTACCTAAATACAATCCAATGCCAATAACCCATTAACCATATTTTGTCTTATACTTATAGTATTAGTGATTTAGTATTTTTCAAATAACCCGCGTAAGATAAGTCTACCGGTGACCTTCAATGCGCAGAAGTCGAAAATGAGGTATCTCGGGGTGTGAGGGGGTCGCGGGGAGGGCGTGGGGATCGTTCGTAAGCACTGATTAGCTCTCGCGGATCCCTCGGCGCTGATTGGCTCTCCAATCGTAGTGTCTCGCTAACTCGTACGATGCTGCGCGCTCTTGTAGGTCACCGGTCGACTTCGTACAATCAGGGGCGACAACTTTAGGTATTTACTCAAGCGAACTTTAAAAAATATAGGAAATATTTTAATTTTTTTTTCGCGTTTATTTTTGTGGTATCTTGCCAGTAATCATCACTGCTAAGTACTATGACCTGTTTTCGTTTCCGAGAGCGGTCCCCTTATTCCCGTTTTATTGATCTTATTTCTCCGTAATTTACTGACGGATTTGAAAACTTTTTGCATTGATGTACCTACCTACCTAGTACTAAATGGTAGATTCATTTGACTATTCAAAAGTACTTGTAAAAGTTTATTTGAATAAAAAACTTTTCTATTCTATTCTATTCTATCATTATTTTTTGGACTACATTTTACTTGTATTTATCAAGTAGGTAGGCGTGAATGGTTTATATATTCCAACGTTGTACTTATACTTAATTATATAAAATGCGCATATGGGCGGCGGGGTGGCCTCAAAATTCGACTAAAAATATTCTGCGCGCATCCATAAATCTAGCGCGCAAAGGCGACTCTATTTGTTCTATGGTTATACCAAATACCGATTGACAATATCTTAAGACCCCTCTCCCAGTTTCGCGCTATGGAAGTTTAGGTATCTAACGGCAGGTAGACGGGCGGCGTGCTGCACGGACGACCACTTGCATATAGCGCGACCATGAATTTAGTTTTGGTACTTGTATAAATTTCTGAATTATTTCTTTGATGTTGTAGTATTATATATATAATGTTTATTATAAAATATTTTTATCGAATAAGTATTTCAAGAATCTACGTTCAACTTACAAAACAAAAGCGACCAGGATAATATGATGTTCTTCTCTATGAATACATGTAGGGTTCCGTATTTATATCATAGGTGTCACGCATATTTAGCCTTCAGCCATTTTTTTCTAAACTAACTAATAAAAGAAACAAATACCTTTTTAATTATTTAACAATTACCTACCAATTATTATTATTATTATATTTCAAATCATCTGTCTGAAAATAACATAACAGAGCTGTTGCATTGCACCTGATGAAGTTCTTGAATAGGTACATTTTCTGATAAGAGTAGGTACAATTATTTAAAGTTTACCAATAGAACAATAAAAAGTAGGCAATCTTTGTTTACTGCTAAAATGTCGGTTTAGTCAGAAGTGCAAGTGCGACTTTTATTATAGTAACAAACGGACACCCGCGACTTCGTTCGCGTGGATATGTATTGGTTTTTAAAAATCCCGTAGGAATCATTTCGTTTTTCCTAAGCTCCTTTGAGCTCATATCATGCTAAAAACTGTTAAAAGTTAACTGGCGGATGTTTAGGTAGATCAAAATGTAAACATCCACTAGTGAAAGTCCCATCAAAATCGATCCAGCCTTTTAGAGAATAGTCGGTAATCTCTAAAGTATCTACTTTCTAACAAAAAAAGAATGAATGAAATCGGATCACGCGTTATTGAATTATAGCTAAATACACGTTTTGACTTTCATCCCCTCTCCTTAGGAAACCGTGCTGAATTAAAAAGTATCCTATATATTACTCCGTAGTATAAACTTAAATCGTACCAAGTTTCGTTGTTTCAATCCATTCAGTAGTTTTTGCGTGATGCGCGCCCAAACATACAGACAAACAGACAAACAGACAAACAGATAAACAGACAAACAGACAAAAATTTTAAAAATAGCTTTTTTACGTTCTATAACTTATCTCTAACATCCCCCAGTATTTATTTTGCAAAAATCTTCGGAAATGAAATGAGACCCATATTATAAACAAGTGGATACCCGCGACATCGTTCGCGTGGATATTTTATAAAATCCCGTGGGAATCATTTTGTTTTTCCTAAGCTCCTTTGAGCTCATAACTTGCTAAAAACGGTAGATCAAAATGTGTAAACATCCGCCAGTGAAAGTCCCATCAAAATCGATCCAGCCTTTCAGAGATTAGCCGGTAATCAGTATCTCCTTTCTAACAAAAAAATAATGAATGAAATCGGACCACGCGTTAATGAATTACAGCTAAGTACACATTTTGACTTTCATCCCCTCCCCCAAGAGAACCGTGCTGAATTTCGTGATAAAAAGTATCCTATATGTTAGTCCGTAGTATGAACTTAAATCATACCAAATTTAATTTCAATCCATTTGGTAGTTTTTGCGTGATGCGCGCACAAACATACAGACAAATAGACAAACAGATAAACAGACAAACAGACAAAAATTTCAAAAATAGCTTTTATCGTTCTATTACTCAACCGTAACATTTCCCAGTTATTATTTTGCAAAATTCTCTTATGTACAGATACGGCAAATCTACGATTTTATTATATGTATAGATAGATGATAATTTCTTCAAAAAAAAAAAATATGACGGCCATCTTGGATTTCAAAATGGACTACTTTAGTATTAGTTTATAATATCATATTTCCGTGACTGTCCTAGGTGCTATGCTGTAATTTCACTTATTTAAAAAAATACTCACGCATATTTTTTAGAAAAATATTCATGCTCAAAACTTTGCAGTCGTTGTATAAATTAGTGTTTACACGACTCTCGTACGTGCATCTGGATGGTGGCAAAAACTGCACAGGTCCTTCCCCAACGAGCGCCGGGCGCATACTAAATAAGCGAAGACATTGCATAGCTATTTATTGTAATTTAGGGGGATGTTTAATAAGTTTTTATGTTTGATCAAATAAATGGATTGTTAATTAAACTATATATATAGATTCGTTAAAGAACGTAGTTTATTTCTACATAAAAATTTTATTGAATTTATGCTTTTTTCAATACAAAAAATCGTGTTAAAGTAACCGTATAATTCGGGAAATTTGGCGGAAGTTCTTTTTTTTTTAACCATTAATTTGATTAAAAATCTATATTCTGGTCTGTAATGTGTCAATAGGACTATATGTCTGATATTTAAGTATTTTTTTCAAGTAAATCAGATGACTTTTAAGGACAGATATAGAGCTTCAAAGTTGAGTCTGTTATTTATTTTATTAAAACGAGGTGTGGGAAATTGATCATTACAAAATAAATAAAATAGTTTTTGTAAATATGTTCTGACAAATGTCAATATGAAGGATTAGTTTATTTAAAACATGTATTGAAATATGTGAAAGTCTCTCCTACGATGCTAAATTTGGAGCTTGAAATCTTAGATTTTTCAGAAAAAAGGTAAAACTGCTCTTAAATATGAATGTCTCTGCAACTGATTTATTTCAGACTTTTTTCTAAGCCAAGGTTTCCTAACTTCTTTTTGCCCTTACATTTAACAAAGGAATAATAAGTAACATCGGGATATGTTAATGAAGTAATCCATTATAATTTCAAATTAGGTTGCCATTTATTATTGTGTTTTTATATTGCACACTTAAAAATCACTCTTAATGTTTGCTTAAATACGGCTTGAGTTGCTTCAACAGCTTGCTTATAAGGGACGCTTAGAAAAAAATATATAGGGTTGCCACTTGTATTTTTTGGGACTGAATCATAATATTTTTGTCAAGCTACGGGAGTAGTCTAATTTTTTTCTACTTTATTTAATTTTACGTCAAGCAAGGCAATGGTGCGAATTTTTCACTACATCCAAAACTAGGAAGCTTAATTCGCAATGTTTTTTTTAAACAATTTTTTGTACAAAAAATCTAGAACAAAAACGACGAATAAAATTACTAATTATACCTACTCCAAAGATGAAAAATTGTAAAATCAATGTGATGAGTGATGACAAAATAAATAAATTACGGAGTAGTACGATTTTTTTTTTGATAAATTTTATTTTTGATTGTATAAAGCTCACTCCAGGTTCTAAGGGCAGACAGCCCTGCAGTTTATCGTGAGTTTTTTTTAATTTTATGTATTGTTCTAAATAACGGAGTGGCAACCCTACACAAAGAAAACATTACAACCACTCGACTGCCCTTGTAGCGTACTTTCACAAGTATGATTTAGTGTTTTACTTTTCCCTCTTCAAAAGCCAAAGCGAGAAATTGAAGAAAAGTTAAACAGGGCAGAGTATTTTTAGAGCGGTCAATGAGGCACAAACTATACCTAAACGTAGACTTTTATTATAACGGGATTTATATCTTTCAAAAACTCAAGTCAGGAGTCGAACCCACATTTTTTATTTATTAATAACATCGTAAGAGATTATATTTTTCGTACATAGTCGTCAATAGATAGATGTCATGGTCCAGCGGTCCAATCAAATAATCAAAGGGTCCAATGTTCTATCGTTCTTTAAAAGGATCGCCATAGAACATTTTGTGCCGTTTATGTGAATCGATTGATGCTCACGTCTCCGCCGCGAAACCGCGGTAGCAGCGGATTGTGAGAGCATACAAAACAAACAAACAAACGCATTGACACGCGACAAAATTGACATGCGAAACAAAAGCGAAACTGACTGTTCTAACCACAGACATCTAAAGTCTAGTTACGTAAGCCTATACTTTATAAACGTGTCAAAAACTTCACTCACACAAGCACAGTCCAAGCACTAAAAATGGCGCATGTTCACTGTGATGCCTCGAATTTGTGTTTGTGTGAGTGTTCATGTCATTGATCTATTAACTAAGAGATCTGAAGCTAAAAATTAACTTGAGGTACAGTTATTGTACTCACCTAACCTAAATGACTCCTGTCTAGGTGTAAATGAAACACCGAATCGCACTTGCTTTTTATTATTTCTAACCGTGTCACTAAATTGATTGTCAAATGGACTTATTTGTTATATTTTAATAAATTTAATCCTACCAAATTAAATAGGTATGTCTCATAAATCATCATTACTATATTGTTTTTGGATGTGTCATAATTGAATTTAGTCCTTATTTAGTCGCATCATAATTTTCCAAAAACATCAATCACGAGGCTGATAAATGTTTATTATTTTGGTGTTCTTCTTCCAAGAATTTATAAATGTTTGATCTTAAGTTATTTTTGATAAATTTTCCGTAGTTTTATTATAATGTCCTGTGCTGTGAAAGAATGTAATTCCTATAGGGGCCGAAAAGAAAATTTTAAAGAAATATTATCATTTCATCGGTGAGTTTTGATAGTTTTGTATGTAAATATAATCTAAAATTATGTAACGTTATTTGTAGTTTTTGGAAACCATCATCGTGTTCAATTCTACACCCATTTTTGCCTATTTTTTAAATATTTTCTGTTGACTAATAAAGGTTATGTTTTTAGCATAGTGATGTACTAAAATTGCATATCGATTACGTGCGATAAAATTTTTAACCTCCGACGCAAAAACGACGGGGTGTTATAAGTTTGATGTGTCTGTGTGTGTGTTGTGTGTGTGTGTGTATGTGTGTGTGTGTCTGTCTGTCTGTCTGTCTGTCTGTTCCTCTGTAGCGCTAAAACGGGTGAACCGATTTGAACGCGGTTTTTTTGTTTGAAAGGTGAATTAGTCGAAAGTGTTGTCAGCTATTTTGATGAAAATCGCTGCAAGATGGCCGCCGCTACAAAATGGTAGATTATTTATTATTTACAACTCCGTTAATATGGGTATCAAATGAAAGGGCTTGACTAGTAGAATAATACCATGCAAATCCAAGATGGCCGCGATAAAAAAATGGTGAATGTCGGGTTTTTTTTTTTAATTTTTGAACATTAGATTCCGTAGCCACTACACACAATGAATACTTACGTGTATTTCCGCGTGCTAGATTGTTGTATCATGATCGCTAAATTTTTATTTGTTACAGATTTCCAAAGAACCCAAAGATAAGAAATGAATGGGCACAAAGAATAAGACCGCAATATTGGACATCGCAGAAACATAGTCATATTTGTTCAAAACACTTCACACTTAATTGATTTGTGCCCAAAAACAATTTAAAATGGAGGCGCTTAAAAGCAAACGCTATTATTTTTGCCGCATATAGACACATTGGTAATTATAATAATATCAAATATTTGTAATAATACCATAATTTCATGCTAGTGTTGTGTGAAGGTGCAAAATACATGCAAATACTAGGGTTGGACTTAATAGTCTTTGGCACGAATTCAGAGATAAAATAGTCATTAGTGATAGATGTTTGGTCCACGAGTATAATGCTAACACTCTTATAATAAGGTAATTCATCGTTTTCAAGAAAACAACGAAAATCAATTCTAACCTCAACACTGGATGATTTACCCTCTCCCTCCCCCCATCCCATAACCCATATCAAGGCGGCACGTTTTAAAAGTTTTACCCTAAAAGCTGTTATTGGTGTATGAAAAACGCTGAAGCGAAACGTGAATAATGTTCTACCACGTCTGATTTTTTTAATTTAAGGCAAGAGAACCGTTACCAATGGATGTCTGTAATGCAGAAGAAAATTCCGCCAATGAAGTTTCCATTCGCACATTAACGGAGTGACGTATAAACATTAATGTTCAAAGAAATTTAGTAAGTGTATAATATTCGTTCGTTCGTCCGTTCGTTTCAAACAATGGACGTCCACTGCTGGACATAGGTCTCTTGCAAGGATCGCCACAACACACGATCTTGTGCCGCCTGATTCCAGCGGCTACCAGCGACTCGCTTGAGATCGTCTGTCCATCGAGTGGGGGGGCCTACCTACGCTTCGTTTGCTGGTGCGAGGTCGCCATTCAAGCACCTTGGGACCCCAACGTCCATCGGTTCTTCGTGCAATGTGCAACGTGTGCAATGTGCAAATTGCACGAAGTATAATATTACTACCTATTAATATAAATAGGTTTAGTATTATGTATTTCGAGACAAAACAATTCACTATTGTAATCTACATAGTACTTTCAGGAAGGTTTTAGTATATGTATAACACACCTAGTTACCATTCTTATGTGCGATGTTACACGCATAAATGTACCCACATGTCACTAATATTTTTGACTAGTGCACCGCTGTTCCTCTGAGATTGCTGGACCGAAGTCGGTTTAATTTTTCTTAAAAATAGCTTGTACGATCGTATTTTCGAAACACCGTTTATAAAGTTTCATCGACTCCAAAAAGACTCGTTTTTATTTCAGTTCTAGAAGGCACAACAAAGGTTCTAGAAGGATATGTATATTTTGTGTTTTTTTTATATATATATATATATATGTATATTTTTCGATGTGTACACTAAAACCTTTCTGAAAGTATGTAGATTATGATAGTGAAAAAATCATCAAAATCGGTTCATTAGTTGCGGAGATAATCGCGAACATACTTATATACATACATATATACATACATACAACCTCCTTTTTTGAAGTCGGTTAAAAATATACTATAATATGAAACATATTATTCTTGTATTTCCTAACAAGATGATGCCCGAGACTTCATTCACGTGAGCTTAGGTTTTTATTTTATTAATCTTGTAGGAACGCTTTGATACTGCAAGACAAAAGTAGCCTTAGATATCGGTTCCCGGGATGCAAGCTGTCTGTGTACAAAATTTCGTCCAAATCGGATGGGCCCTGAAAAGGTAAAAGACAGAAAGACACACTTTCGCATAATGTAATATTAGAGTATGGTCCACATATTTAAACACGCATATTGTGTCCCTATAGATCCTCACAGTCAAAATATCGATAGTCACATCACTAGCACGTCACGTGTCATCGTCACGTGTCATTAAAAAACTTGTGACCACAGACAGCTGTAAACTTGACATCTATTTAGAGTATATATTACAATATCTTAGGTTCATGTACACGTTTTAATTGATGTCGGTGACAATGGCGGATCGGGCGCAACATGGCCGCCACTTTTGTATGGAAAATTATATTGTGTCATCTCTACTTACTATTACTTTATGGTTTTATCTCCTCCTTCGTTCCGCTCTAAGATTTCGCTTCGGAGTCTCTAAAATAGACAAGGAGAGCTATATAGGTTTACTATTCCGAGAGACACAGACCTACGTTAACAGTATAGATATGCAGGTGATTGTGTATTTATGGACATGTCGCGTTGCAGGCGTGCGGCATCTGCACGATGTTCCCGTCGTGCATGTCGCTGCTGCCGCGCCGCAGCGAGCCGCGCCCGCCGCGCCCCGGACAGGCGCCGGTCGTGCTCAACGTGTACGACATGTACTGGACCAACTGGTGAGTACACGTTGCAGGCGTGCGGCATCTGCACGATGTTCCCGTCGTGCATGTCGCTGCTGCCGCGCCGCAGCGAGCCGCGCCCGCCGCGCCCCGGACAGGCGCCGGTCGTGCTCAACGTGTACGACATGTACTGGACCAACTGGTGAGTACACGTTGCAGGCGTGCGGCATCTGCACGATGTTCCCGTCGTGCATGTCGCTGCTGCCGCGCCGCAGCGAGCCGCGCCCGCCGCGCCCCGGACAGGCGCCGGTCGTGCTCAACGTGTACGACATGTACTGGACCAACTGGTGAGTACACGTTGCAGGCGTGCGGCATCTGCACGATGTTCCCGTCGTGCATGTCGCTGCTGCCGCGCCGCAGCGAGCCGCGCCCGCCGCGCCCCGGACAGGCGCCGGTCGTGCTCAACGTGTACGACATGTACTGGACCAACTGGTGAGTACACGTTGCAGGCGTGCGGCATCTGCACGATGTTCCCGTCGTGCATGTCGCTGCTGCCGCGCCGCAGCGAGCCGCGCCCGCCGCGCCCCGGACAGGCGCCGGTCGTGCTCAACGTGTACGACATGTACTGGACCAACTGGTGAGTACACGTTGCATGCGTGCGGCATCTGCACGATGTTCCCGTCGTGCATGTCGCTGCTGCCGCGCCGCAGCGAGCCGCGCCCGCCGCGCCCCGGACAGGCGCCGGTCGTGCTCAACGTGTACGACATGTACTGGACCAACTGGTGAGTACACGTTGCAGGCGTGCGGCATCTGCACGATGTTCCCGTCGTGCATGTCGCTGCTGCCGCGCCGCAGCGAGCCGCGCCCGCCGCGCCCCGGACAGGCGCCGGTCGTGCTCAACGTGTACGACATGTACTGGACCAACTGGTGAGTACACGTTGCAGGCGTGCGGCATCTGCACGATGTTCCCGTCGTGCATGTCGCTGCTGCCGCGCCGCAGCGAGCCGCGCCCGCCGCGCCCCGGACAGGCGCCGGTCGTGCTCAACGTGTACGACATGTACTGGACCAACTGGTGAGTACACGTTGCAGGCGTGCGGCATCTGCACGATGTTCCCGTCGTGCATGTCGCTGCTGCCGCGCCGCAGCGAGCCGCGCCCGCCGCGCCCCGGACAGGCGCCGGTCGTGCTCAACGTGTACGACATGTACTGGACCAACTGGTGAGTACACGTTGCAGGCGTGCGGCATCTGCACGATGTTCCCGTCGTGCATGTCGCTGCTGCCGCGCCGCAGCGAGCCGCGCCCGCCGCGCCCCGGACAGGCGCCGGTCGTGCTCAACGTGTACGACATGTACTGGACCAACTGGTGAGTACACGTTGCAGGCGTGCGGCATCTGCACGATGTTCCCGTCGTGCATGTCGCTGCTGCCGCGCCGCAGCGAGCCGCGCCCGCCGCGCCCCGGACAGGCGCCGGTCGTGCTCAACGTGTACGACATGTACTGGACCAACTGGTGAGTACACGTTGCAGGCGTGCGGCATCTGCACGATGTTCCCGTCGTGCATGTCGCTGCTGCCGCGCCGCAGCGAGCCGCGCCCGCCGCGCCCCGGACAGGCGCCGGTCGTGCTCAACGTGTACGACATGTACTGGACCAACTGGTGAGTACACGTTGCAGGCGTGCGGCATCTGCACGATGTTCCCGTCGTGCATGTCGCTGCTGCCGCGCCGCAGCGAGCCGCGCCCGCCGCGCCCCGGACAGGCGCCGGTCGTGCTCAACGTGTACGACATGTACTGGACCAACTGGTGAGTACACGTTGCAGGCGTGCGGCATCTGCACGATGTTCCCGTCGTGCATGTCGCTGCTGCCGCGCCGCAGCGAGCCGCGCCCGCCGCGCCCCGGACAGGCGCCGGTCGTGCTCAATGTGTACGACATGTACTGGACCAACTGGTGAGTACACGTTGCAGGCGTGCGGCATCTGCACGATGTTCCCGTCGTGCATGTCGCTGCTGCCGCGCCGCAGCGAGCCGCGCCCGCCGCGCCCCGGACAGGCGCCGGTCGTGCTCAATGTGTACGACATGTACTGGACCAACTGGTGAGTACACGTTGCAGGCGTGCGGCATCTGCACGATGTTCCCGTCGTGCATGTCGCTGCTGCCGCGCCGCAGCGAGCCGCGCCCGCCGCGCCCCGGACAGGCGCCGGTCGTGCTCAACGTGTACGACATGTACTGGACCAACTGGTGAGTACACGTTGCAGGCGTGCGGCATCTGCACGATGTTCCCGTCGTGCATGTCGCTGCTGCCGCGCCGCAGCGAGCCGCGCCCGCCGCGCCCCGGACAGGCGCCGGTCGTGCTCAATGTGTACGACATGTACTGGACCAACTGGTGAGTACACGTTGCAGGCGTGCGGCATCTGCACGATGTTCCCGTCGTGCATGTCGCTGCTGCCGCGCCGCAGCGAGCCGCGCCCGCCGCGCCCCGGACAGGCGCCGGTCGTGCTCAACGTGTACGACATGTACTGGACCAACTGGTGAGTACACGTTGCAGGCGTGCGGCATCTGCACGATGTTCCCGTCGTGCATGTCGCTGCTGCCGCGCCGCAGCGAGCCGCGCCCGCCGCGCCCCGGACAGGCGCCGGTCGTGCTCAACGTGTACGACATGTACTGGACCAACTGGTGAGTACACGTTGCAGGCGTGCGGCATCTGCACGATGTTCCCGTCGTGCATGTCGCTGCTGCCGCGCCGCAGCGAGCCGCGCCCGCCGCGCCCCGGACAGGCGCCGGTCGTGCTCAACGTGTACGACATGTACTGGACCAACTGGTGAGTACACGTTGCATGCGTGCGGCATCTGCACGATGTTCCCGTCGTGCATGTCGCTGCTGCCGCGCCGCAGCGAGCCGCGCCCGCCGCGCCCCGGACAGGCGCCGGTCGTGCTCAACGTGTACGACATGTACTGGACCAACTGGTGAGTACACGTTGCATGCGTGCGGCATCTGCACGATGTTCCCGTCGTGCATGTCGCTGCTGCCGCGCCGCAGCGAGCCGCGCCCGCCGCGCCCCGGACAGGCGCCGGTCGTGCTCAACGTGTACGACATGTACTGGACCAACTGGTGAGTACACGTTGCAGGCGTGCGGCATCTGCACGATGTTCCCGTCGTGCATGTCGCTGCTGCCGCGCCGCAGCGAGCCGCGCCCGCCGCGCCCCGGACAGGCGCCGGTCGTGCTCAACGTGTACGACATGTACTGGACCAACTGGTGAGTACACAACAACGAATCAATAGACACCTCATTCATCCAAATCGGTCCAGTAATTTAGGCGCTATGGTGGTACACACAGAATCTGATACAAAAATCGGATACAAACATACATAGACGGCTAAAATCATTACCCTTCATTTTGGCTTTGCCGTAGTTTGATAAAAATAAAACCGGATGAGACACCAATGCTGTGAGTTCCCGCCACCACCGCTATGCCACGTAAATATAGCGGAATTTGAACTAGTGGTAATGAACATGTACTATAAGTTATGCTTATTGTCTCCAGGTACACGGCGGGTGCGGGTGTGGGCGTGTTCCACAGTGGAGTTCAGGTGCACAACTCGGAGTGGGCGTACGGTGGGCACCCGTACGCGTTCACGGGCGTGTTCGAGATCACGCCGCGCGACGAGCGGGAGCTGGGCGAACAGTTTCGGTTCAGGTGTGTACAGGTAGCTGAGTGTCGTTAGGTGCACGGCGGGCGCGGGTGTGGCGTGTTCCACAGTGGGCTCCAGCAGCACAGCTTGGAGTAGACAACACTCAAGATGTCGGTGTGGCGTGTTCCACAGTAAGATGTGTAAATGCACAGCTCGAAATGGGAAACAGGCGAGTGCTGATGTGGCGTGTTCCACAGTGGTTTGCAAGTGCATGGCTCGGAGTACACGATCGGCGAGCGTGGGCGTGGCGTCTTCCACAGTGGGGTGCAAGCGCATGGCTCGGAGAGCACGACCGGCGAGCGTGGGCGTGGCGTGTTCCACAGTGGGGTGCAAATTGCAAGCGCATGGCTCGGAGTGCACGACCGGCGAGCGTGGGCGTGGCGAGTTCCACAGTGGGGTGCAAGTGTTGTCTCGGAGTGCACGACCGGCGAGCGTGGGCGTGGCGTGTTCCACAGTGGGGTGCAAGTGTTGTCTTGGAGTGCACGACCGGCGAGCGTGGGCGTGGCGTGTTCCACAGTGGGGTGCAAGTGTACCGCTCAGTGGGAGACCGTAGAGTGCCGATGTGGCGTGTTCCACGGGGTGCAAGTGCACAGTTTGGGAATTAAAAAGCGCTGTTTTGCGCCAATGGGTTATTCCTAGAATTTTATTTTATTTTCTACACAGGTATAGTAGATTTAGTTTTATTACAAATTCTTATATTAAGTTTTATAATAGACTAGCTTTTGCCCGCGGCTTCGCCCGCGTGAATTTCGGTTTTTCACAAATCCTGAGGGATAAGTAGATTTCTGGTCCAACCGCCCCCCGCCGCGCGGCGGCGTACCGCGGTACCGCGTATGCGGGGAGTTCCGTGCAGCGCGAGCGTCGGCCGTCGCGCGCAGCGAAAATACCTATCAGGGCGTTTTTTAACATAGGTACTTACCGATTTCAACACAACTCCTTTTTTGAAAGTCGGTTAAAAAGTAGCCTATGTTACTCCTTGGTTAATCCTCTACTTGTCTGCGAAAGTCCCGTCAAAATCAGTTCAGCCGTTTCGAAGATTAGCCCGTTCAAACAGACAGACAGTCAGACAAAAATTTTAAAAACGTGTGATTCGGTTATGGTATCGTTCAAATAACCATATGAGCTTAATATGTGGTAGTTATTTCGAAATTACAGACAGACACTTCAATTTTATTTATTAAGTATAGATTGATGTCTGTTTACAGGCAGAGTGTGCACATAGGCTACACGGACTTCAGCGAAGAGGAAGTAAGACGACTGGTCACAGAATTGGGCAAACAGTTCCGCGGTGACAGGTAAACATGAGCCTTATTATCATCGGGATACGGGATAGTATAGTGTTGTATGGCAGTTATTTTGTTGTTAACTGCACTTTATTGCGTTGAATTAAGAGTCGCTTTTTATTTAAATGTCAGTGTGGAATGAGGCCTCTGTTCTGTGTGTTAAGGTACTATTAAATATTCTTAGGCCAAGATCCTAGGGCCGCCAGATGTTACTTAGAAAATAAGTAACGTCTGGTGGCCCGGGGATCTTGTTGTATCTGCCCTAAAAGTGCAATTGGATATATTTGTACAAATAGATTTATTTCTTTTCCAGGTACCACCTCATGAACAATAACTGTAATCACTTTACGTCCGCGTTTTGTTTGGTGAGTTCAGTAAGAGTTATGCCGAGTTTCCATATTTCGACAGCGTTACTAAATTTCGAATATCGGAAAACTATAACGTCAGAGTGAAATGGACCTAAAGCATCTTATTAACTGACTACGGCAAAGTCAAAAGGAAAGGTTATGATTTTAGCAGTCTTTGTATGTTTGTATCCAATTTTTGTACCAGATTCTGTGTGTACCGTAGCGCCTAAACTACTGGGCCGATTTTGATAAATGAGGTGTCCATTGATTCGTTGTTATAGTCCGGGTGACATAGGCTACATTTTATATACGAAAAAATCGAGATAAGTGATCTTCGCGGCTTAAACCAGAATATTAATTTAGTCTGATAGGCATAACAGATGGCACCACTAGTTGTTTGCCTCGCGCTTTCTTCGTTTCGAATTCTCATTAGTGAATTATAGTTAGTATGCAGTTGAATACACGTTTTACTAAATTAGTAGTCAGGCTTTTAATTTATAAGTCGCGCCAATAAAGAAACGAATCTGACGAGTACAGGTTGGACCGTCAGCAAAAAACGAAGTGAAACTGAACTGCTGTATGTGTAGCTATACAGACACACATAAATGTTTTTAAAATATAGATATACTATATTACTATTTAATTATGTTATATTAATCCCGAAGTACATGTTTAATATCTCTATTTATTTATTTTTTCTTGTGCTTATCCTGTATATCTCGCAGTCAGGTCGCGACGTCATTAAAGAGTATACCTGAAAACCAGCGCTGCAGTATTCTAATACTGCAGCATCATGCTAAAGTAGTAGCCTTTTCAGCCTTTTAAACATACCTGCTTACTATTTGTAATATAAGAACAATATTATGTATTTACTGTTGGTAAGTTTTTGTTATCTTTCGTATTTTTATCTCTCTTTGTTAAGTTAAAAGCTGAATAAGTGTTCATTTTTTTTTTCAGTTTGCCATTAAAAACCCAAGACAGTGTGCAAGCAGTTACAGACTGATCATTTTTTTGCGCGCTATAACGAAATGTGTGACTCAAGACAGGAATAACGTGCGAGTGAGAGGGAATGATTAGCGACGCCATTTATAATTCGTTTCTTTATTGGCGCGGGTTATACGAACTTTCTCTTGTTTTAAAGTCGTGCATTCAGTGCACTTTCGATTTTTATTTTGCAAAATTTCCTCTCGCTGGTATAATTATATATATACGAACTCAAACCTTAAAACAAGACAGTTTAGGTCTATTTAACTTATGGTGCTTCGATATTCGAAATCTATCAACGTTTTCGCAATGTGCAAACTCGGCATAACCGTACGTTTACATTCAGACTTCAACGAGTGAACATGGCCGAATATTCAACAGGCAAGTGTTAAATTGACAGGCAAGTGCTAAAAAATGTGTTTGTTCGTCAGGCGCTGTGCGACCGGGACATCCCCGCGTGGGTCAACCGGCTCGCGTACGTCAGCTCCTGCGTACCTTTCCTACAGCGGTGCCTGCCAAAGTGAGTACTTTAATACGTCCGAACATTTATTTTAGGAAGTACCGTAGACAAAAAAATTCAATACTTTATGGACCGTGTTTTTTTTTTAAATAGTGAAACGACGTGCTCTTTAGTCTTTAGCTCCGATATCGCCGCTGCGTCGTTGGCAATGGATATTGTCTGACCCGCCTGCTTGATGTTGTTAGTTGTTACATTATAAGTAAAGTAATTCTATTTAATAATTGGCTTCATTAATCCCTTTTCATTCTGAGACAAGATCCGTGCTTTGTAGTGGGCTGGTAATGGGTTGATAATAAGATGACGATGAGGGACAACATAATGGATATATGTTTCGCGCAGGGAGTGGCTGACCCCCGCGGCGCTGCAGCACTCGCTGGCGGCGCACTCGAGGTCATCCTCCCCCGCCACGCCCTCCACGCCATAGCGCCGTGAGTATACTTACACACTTCGTCATACTTTGTAGGCTAAGCGTTACCGAGTAAAAAATAAATAACGTTAATTTAGTTTACTAACGGTAATAAATTAACTTTATTTTGTACCATTATTTATTTAAGTTGTAACTTGTTATCTAATTAGTAACATTTAAAAGTAACATTATCAGTATAATAACGATATTAAGGTATTGATAACCTTATTTATTTCAGTGCCAAAAAATGTGGTTAGATGTTGTGCACTATGTCTAAAATATCATGTCTAAATCTATACATATCACTTTCACAATACACTAGCAATAAATTTTAGACCTATCAATTTAGTTAAGAAATACAACAGAATTAGCCACAATGTCCTTTTCGCAATGCTCACTCTATTTATGTAGCACGAATAACAAGGCGGCTTTTGAATATTTTTAATTCAGTCTATTATAGTTTTCAAGATTACTGTTATTAAAATAACAGTAAATTAAACGGTAATCAGTCACAACACACGTTAGAAAAGATTATTGATAAAACGTATCAAAAATACCGTTAAATCGATTACCGTTATTTCTATGATAACGTTAATCCTGAGTTTACGTTACTAATTTTTTAACGGTATTTAAAGTCCTGAGCCAAAGTGATATATTAATTAACCTGCATCCACAAAATTATAATTTTACCACTTCTCGTATACTTTATGGGAGAAAACCTATACGAAACTGCACATGTTAACGCATACTTTGCAGCCGCTATACAAAAGTATATCATAATAGTTACGAATTTGCGTGCAGCTGAATTATGTGTTGATTCATTTTTCTCTTTACAGACGAAAACCTGCACTCATGCAGATTCAGAAGAAAACGTGTTGTGCGTATTAAATAGGTATAATATTAGATGACTGTACATTTGGCGCGTTGTCGAACATACTTCTAGAATTAGTAGTGTTGCCTGGTGGTAAAAAAGTTTTGGTGTTGCAAGTCGCAATAAAGAAATGACAACGAAAAATTGTTAATTAATTTTTAATGAATTTGTCATTTTTCGATTGTTTAAAAAAATCTATATTTTTTCACCTGGCAACTATCGTATCGGAAATCGTATCGATGCAATGGCGTCTATTGCAAAGATGGAGATTTTAATTGAAATTTTAGTATATATAATATGTATTAGTCTGTAACAAATTATACAGTTTCCTGCGTAGTTTATATACCCAAATACTAGGAAATGGTTGTTTATTTCGTAGTTTCCAATTTCCATTATATTTACCTAAAAATAAACTAATAAACTCCATTCTTTGTCATTGCTTTCAAATGCGGCAAGCAAAAAGTTAATGTTACAGTCGAGGTGGGTAACATTCGAGATGAGGTTAACATTGTCAATCGACGTAAAATTCATTTCGACTAAAATAGATCTACTTGACTGTAAGCAATGAAAAACCGAAAGTATTAATATTCAAATCAAAATACTATGCAATAATAGACTATAAACACGTGTATGCTCAAAAAGTGATTTTGAAGTTCCTAAAAATACATTTTGCAACTTTTTGAATTGCTTAAACAATTTTGTACACGTCATAATATTAAAATTGTCGCATAATTACAGATTTTTAAAATCAAAAAGGACTTCTCTCAATACATGAATCTTTTTCATCTTCTATTAAATATTAAAAACACACACCATAGAGAATAGTTTTTTTAATGCAATAATTCAAATGCAAAAGTGGGCTTAAAGTTTAGAAATTAATGTCATATAGCACTTTGTAGGTTTTTATACATTAACGTCCATTTTCTATATTCAGTCTATCTTGAAAAGTTGAATCTAAAGATTTATTCCTTGGCAACATTGTAATTGTCAAAATGAAGACCATACAAGTTTGGCCATTTAACAATGTTGCTCAGTAACCTAACGACATAACAGCTACATAGATTGAATATAGAAAACGGACATAATACGTAGATTTAGGGTTCCGTCCGTTGAAAGTTTTGAACTAGATTTAATAAATTCAGGGTGTGCGTGTGTGAAAGAAAAGAATGATAATCGAAATAATATGCCTTATCAATCGGAATATAATTTTTTAATAGTCCGCCTTATATACCTTTGTTTACCAAAGGTTATTTAATCTATGATAATACTGCAATAGATGTGACATTTTTTGCCAAATAATTTTCTTGTTAGTCATAATATATTCAAAAACATACATTGACTGGAATTGTATGTCTTTGTGTCATAGCATCCACGTCAAATATGTAGTGTCATGATACCTGACACTGTCTCTCTCGTATGATTCGTGTTTGTTAAGCGAAGATATATTATGAGAAAACAATTGTAAAATATTATATAATCTATATAGACTATAGTTTGTAGCTATAAACGAGTTTTCTTGATATAAAAAGTGCCATGACATGATAGTGTATTAATTTATTAAATAGAAAAGCCTAAAAAATCACAAAGTTTTTTTCTTTACTTGTAGAAAAATTATAATAGTTAAATATGTATGTACATAACTGACCAATTATTCCGTAATGATTGCGTCACACCTGTGTCATTATACTTGTCATTGTGGTATAATGACTAATGTATACTTTGTCCCATATAAACCAGCAGTAGTGGGGCGATTGAAACGACTAACGAGTCAGTCTTACATTGGCGTTTGACGCGGACAGATGTATTCTTGCGTTGAGTGCCTACTAGAGTAGTGATGAGCCGATGAACATGTAACATAACATATACTCTCATATGAAATTCAAATCTTAACGTTCTCATAAATATGAATAATAATAATCAATATTAAACATTTCTTAATAACAAATTAAAAATTCTTCCTAACCTAGTGACACAAAATCATATATTTACCTAACTTAAATTATTTATCCATTTTCACGGAAATCTAGAGTTTAGAATTATATTATGTAAGGTATATAGATTTATATTGTTATTCTCGATTTGACAATGCGCCAAAAATTAGGACGTTTTTCAAATAGAAACATGTTATTACTATAATTACTGTCATAAGTACCTATATATGGCGCCGATTCGTGCGTACCTACTCAATTTCTACGGTAATAATATGTACTATAAAAGTTGGGACATTACAAACGTGCGAACTGAGCCATAAAACATTACGATCATAGGGTTGTGAGTGCTCTCCCTCGCTCTTTATAGCCTGTTATCGACTATCGACAAATCATTTTTTACTGTTACACGCAACACAACAACAGAGAACAGGTTCCAGTTCCATAAGGCCTGTAAGTGCGAGCGAGAAGTCCGATAAGAATGATTTATGACTTGGTTCGCACGTTTGTAATGTCCCAACTATAAGTTCGTGTAAAAACCAGATAAAAACAGCGAGATGTACATAGACAACAGTTTAGTTCCAGAACAAATCAAGCAAAATATATTGAGAAATGTGAGATCTAAACTAGACAGGTCTAGATTATAATATTGTCCTTTGTTTGTCCCTTTGATTATCTACCTACTCCTAGATATAGTGACGCGGCTCAACAGCGTCGATAAAAATATCTGCCAACTGTTGGCGCATAAAGCGCTCTCCGCTCCGCAGTGTCGATTGAAACCTCAAGAGATACGGACGTACGGCTTATTTTTTGCATTCGTTTATTTTGATGAAAATGACTATTTGCGCGATAAAAATCTGCAGAAATTACAGAGGACGTTTACGAGCAACGAACAAAATCTCCTACCATCAGTAAGTAACTCAAAATTAATAGTAATTTACAAAAACAAAACTAATACATTGATACATTTTTTCACAAAACCAACGCGTCGTTTTTTGGTGTTGTCAGGTTTGGATTGCGAATTTTCCCGTATGGTTCAATAGTAATAAATAAAGTTGTCTTATAAAAGCTGATCAAGATTTATATACTATCCATGTATGTGGACGTATGTTTCAAAAACGGAAACTAGTATGGACTTATGGGAATATGGACGCCATTTTGATTTTTTTGTTAATGGATCGAATTCTCTCAAAATCGATATATGGGGAATCCTGTGATCATAAAAAAGAAAACTGATGTCAAAATAGCAAAAAATGGACGCCATTTTGATTTTTTTTATTAATGGCTCGAATTCTCTCAAAATCGATATATGGGGTTCCCTGTGATCATAAAAAAGAAAACTGATGTCAAAATAGCAAAAAATGGACGCCATTTTGATTTTTTTTGTTAATGCACCGAATTCTCTCAAAATCGATATATGGGGTTCCCTGTGATCATAAAAAAGAAAACTGATGTCAAAATAGCAAAAAATGGACGCCATTTTGATTTTTTTTGTTAATGCACCGAATTCTCTCAAAATCGATATATGGGGTTCCCTGTGATCATAAAAAAGAAAACTGATGTCAAAATAGCAAAAAATGGACGCCATTTTGATTTTTTTGTTAATGCACCGAATTCTCTCAAAATCGATATATGGGGTTCCCTGTGATCATAAAAAAGAAAACTGATGTCAAAATAGCAAAAAATGGACGCCATTTTGATTTTTTTGTTAATGCACCGAATTCTCTCAAAATCGATATATGGGGTTCGCTGTGATCATAAAAAAGAAAACTGATGTCAAAATAGCAAAAAATTGACGCCATTTTGATTTTTTTTATTAATGGATCGAATTCTCTCAAAATCGATATATGGGGTTCTCTGTGATCATAAAAAAGAAAACTGATTCAAAATAGCAAAAATGGACGCCATTTTGATTTTTTTTTGTTAATACACCGAATTCTCTCAAAATCGATATCTAGAATTCCTATGTGTTTCCAATGCATGCCTCACAGCAAACTATTGCAATAATGTGTTGTGAGCGTGATTTATCTAAGAACAGTCAGCGCCCTCTATGGCGTTTTTGGAACTTTAGATCTATTTTAAAACCACAGGAATACGTTTCCGGGATACAAAGTAGCTTATGTGTCAAGTCAGGGCATAATCTGTCTTCATTCAAAATTTCAGCCAAATCGCTCCTTTTTTCAATCTTCGACGTCCTTGATTATTTGCAATATAAGTCTTTTTCACGGAAATGTTCAGAGCATATCACCGTAGCTTTGGATGGTTTCCAGAATTCTTCTCCACGGCTTTTTCTTATTACGTCCACCCATCGACTTCTAATTATAGGATCAATAGGTATCCTGAAAAAGGAAAAAAAAAATGAGATCCCAGATATCGACTTTGAAAGAATTCGTATAGCAACAAATAATTTCGAAAAGGCATCCATTTTTCACATATTGACATCAGTTTCCATTTTTATGATCACAAAGAACTTCAGGTATCGATTTTGAGAGAATTCGGTGCATTAACAAAAAAAATCAAAATGGCGTCCATTTTTTGCTATTTTGACATCAGTTTTCTTTTTTATGATCACAGGGAACCCCATATATCGATTTTGAGAGAATTCGGTGCATTAACAAAAAAAATCAAAATGGCGTCCATTTTTTGCTATTTTGACATCAGTTTTCTTTTTTATGATCACAGGGAACCCCATATATCGATTTTGAGAGAATTCGGTGCATTAACAAAAAAAAACAAAATGGCGTCCATTTTTTGCTATTTTGACATCAGTTTTCTTTTTTATGATCACAGGGAACCCCATATATCGATTTTGAGAGAATTCGGTGCATTAACAAAAAAAATCAAAATGGCGTCCATTTTTTGCTATTTTGACATCAGTTTTCTTTTTTATGATCACAGGGAACCCCATATATCGATTTTGAGAGAATTCGATCCATTAACAAAAAAAATCAAAATGGCGTATATTTTTTGCTATTTTGACATCAGTTTTCTTTTTTATGATCACAAAGAACTTCAGATATCGATTTTGAGAGAATTCGGTGCATTAACAAAAAAAATCAAAATGGCGTCCATATTCCCATAAGTCCATACTTAGAGTTTCCGTTTGTGAAACATACGTCCACATACATGGATAGTATTTAAACCTTGATCAGCTTTTAAAAAGACGGAATTTGTTTAAAACCGAAATTCACGCGGGCGAAGCCGCGGGCAGATGCTAGTGTTTAAATAAACTGTAAAAAAAACTAATAAGTATGTAAAATAATTAAATTTAAAACAAACTACAGATAATATGCACCTCAAAATCAAAATATACTATTCCACTACTTGATGGGAAATATTCAAGAACTGGTATCACTCAGCGCACGCCCACATGAATCAGCGCGCTTGTTAAACACGCGTACCTACGTACACGTGTGTGCGTAATACGCACACAGCGCTTTCAAAGTTGGCCCGTTATTTTTGTTGCAACTACAGCGCTTCACTCTATCTAGAGAGTCATTAATCGAAGGTTTGTCCTTTCCAAAGATTTGCACAGACCTGCCCCGTTGATCTAGTGGTTAGCATATTCGACCACAGATCACGAGGTCCCGGGTTCGATTCCCGGGTCGGGCAAATAATTGATAGGCATTAGGTTTTTCTGTCAAGAAATTTTCAGTGCCAGCCCGGAGTTGGTAGCTGGCGGTGTTTCACCACCGTCCCTCGGAGAGCACGTTAAGCAATCGGTCCCGGTTATTATCACTATCATGTGACAATAGTCATTAAAGCCCGCCAACCCGCATTGGAGCAGCGTGGCGGGTCTAAGCTCTAAATCCCTCTCTCCTATGGAGCAGGTGGCCTGTGCCCAGCAGTGGGACGTTAAAACAAGGCTGTAGTTGTGGTGGCACAGAATTAAGTTAATCCCGAATCGGCGTCGATGACAAATAAATACAAAAAGCAATATTGAATATTTAAAAATAACGTAAAATACAACAAAAAATAGCAAAGGGGCCTCACATTTTTGTGTAAAATAGAATATAGATAGTGTTGTCTAAATGAAAAACGTTGATTTCCAAGTATCGGATATTTTAGTGTGTAAAGAGCGAGTTATATTTTTTTTTTTGAAATATTTCTTGAAACTTTCGTTTATTGGTTGAAACCAAAACTTAAGTTAATTCAATTGACTGGACTAAAAATCTAAAAAATGAATAGTTAATCAATTAAGTTTTTAAACTTTTATGTACAAGTATTGATTTACTAGCTCGGAAGATGTAAATAGTACATTCTAAATGGATATGAAAAAAAAAATGTAATTAAGTTTAATATTGAAAATTCACTTTTAGTAGCTCTTCACCGTATACCGCGAGGCGAGACGGGGCGAGGGAATGGTCTTTTATCAGATGTGTATAATCCACCATATTATTACTTTTTTTTTTAATTTATATTTTGCTCAAAATACATATTTAAATTATTATCCTACTAATATTATAAATGTGAAAGTGTGGATGTTTGGATGTTTGGATGTTTAGATGTTTGTATGTTTGGATGTTTGTTACTCAATCACGCCGCAACTACTGAACCGATTTGGCTGAAATTTTGAATGGAGATAGCTTATGCCCTGACTTAAAACATAGGCTACTTTTTATCCCGGAAAAGTATTCCTGTGGGACTAAAATAGATATAGACTTCCAAAAACGCGATAGATGGCGTTGACTGTTCTTAGGTAAATCATGCTCACATAGCACATTATTACAATAGTTGCATGCATTTGTATGCGTATGCACTTTTATCCTGGAAAAATCCACAGTTCCCACGGGATTTTGATAAAAACGAAATATATATCTACAGCTATAGGTAGATTACTATAGCAAACTTCCTTGAAAGTAGGTATAAAGTTTGGAAAAGGGAGCGGGAACGGGAGCCGGAAATCCACGATTCCCTTGGGATTTGTGAAAAACCGAAATTCACGCGGGCGAAGCCGCGGGCAGAATCTAGTTTTTAATATATTGAATAGAAGCAGGCGTTACTTTGCGGAATTCCATGATATACAATGAATATAAAATTACTTTGCTATAATCCGCTGTGACAGTGACAAAGTAGACACAACACCACACAAATTCACCACAAAATAAACTCTACGATCGTTTCGCTCCGACACCGGAGCATCCTCAGGAGATGTCGACTTTACAATGGAGTACGGACGATTGCAACGGACTTTTATATTCATTGTATTTTTAATATAGTTTCGTCTCGCCTTGCATTTAGTGGAGAGCTACCCTAAAATTCACTGTATATTGTATGTCATCATGTGCCACGGTTTTCGCCACAATATCTATACCTAATTCAATTCAGTTACAATAGTTATAAATATGTTTTAATTAATTTTGAATAAAGTTTATTTGATTTGATTGTATAAAATTAATATTACAACCGCATAGTAGATTACTACTATAGTGCTGTGTTTTGGTGCGTAGTGCGTACGTATATTTTAATACAATTTTTCTGTAAATACAATACATTTTTATGTTGTTTAACTTAAGTCAAAATCTCAGTGGGGGTGAGTATGACTTTGGCAAACTTTTATTCGATATTCGGTTACGTAAGAAACTATATTTCAAAATATTATAGACTGATTTTTAATTCCGTGGCTTCTTAATGTTACCAGAGATAAAACAGTTCCCACAACAAAGATATTAAATTCAAAACTTACGTACTTACAAATAAAAATCAATTGCCTCAATATGTAGATAGTACAAATGCCTGACAGATACTTCAGGAACATTACTTTGGGTAAAATCGAACTTCAGGTGGTAACCCTGTTTTTCATATAAATAACTCATTATATTTTTAAATGACAACTGTCAGAATTCCACCGAATTAAAAATCAGTCTATACACGCATATTTTATGACGATCGTGATACGTTTACGTTATCGTTATTATACGTTTGCATAACTCAAAATAGCGTTACAGGCATAAAACGCTTTGACAGATAAATAAATCGATAGACATTTTCTTTTTTTAACTAAATCGATTAGATTAATTAGTACCGTTCTTCACAATATCATCTTTGGATTGCTTATTTTTAGTCCTATACTAAGCTTAAAAGTTTCGTTCTCATTCTGTAAAAAATATTCGATATTGTTATGTAACCCAGTCATTATGCACAATGCCTCATACACTTAGTTAAGCCAAGGAGTATTTTTCCGACATATTTTTTATATTAAAACATCGCACTATAGTTTTGTAATATAATTATGTATAGTGAAATAGATAATTAACTAAAAGAGTTAATTACGTACTATACAATTTAATCTTTGTCTTCATAATGTTAACTAGACAAAATTATAAATTGTATAAACTAGGTCAGTTGTAAACCAAAGAGACAGGAATGATTTTTTTTTCTTTTATTTGTGAAATTATAATATTAACGATTTTTTTTTAGCTTGCACTTTGGAAAGCAACTTTTACAGTCGTCGGACTTCTAAAACATGTCCTTAGTGTGGAAAATTGTTGGGCATTCAAAGACATGTGCTATTTTAAAATAAAATAAAAAGTAACTCACGTTACTTAGAATGTTATTAAAAAAATTCTTTATTGGAATATTCTATTTTTAAATTGTATAAGTAGCTATTAGCTAATAAGTTTTTAATAATAAAGGCTTATAATTATTATGCGAATGATTTAATTCATTAAATTTTCAGATTTTCTCATATTGGGCTCATTGGGCTTTGATTGAGCTAAAATTTGATTTTATTTGCATTTCTATTTCATTCAGGTCTCTAATTAAATTGTTCGTTTGTAAGTATGTTTTAAGGTTAGTTTTGCATTTAATTTCATATTATGAAATCTGATGTGTTGCATGTGGTATCAATATTTTAATTTTTAGGTGTATTAAATATAGCCATATTAGTTTACTAGCCTTCATCGTCATTTACTTTTCAAATGGTCAACAATAATTAATGCCTAGCCAAAACATTTTTAAGATAACTGTGCATTCAGTTTGTTTAATTAAATCGATTAGAAAAAAGGTTTATTATGAAAAAGGCCTACTTTTGGACTAAATTCTGTTGGACTGGCAGAGTTGCCAACTTTAGAAAATGTCATGATAGGCGGCTCAAGTTTTACCTTATTTTGCGGAAGAAACTATTTCCGCGGTTGCTAAAAATGTTTCTTTAGATCGTCTAACTATATTTATAACGATCATAGAACTGAACGTGTTTTTAAAAGTCATACATATGACGAATTATGAATAACAAAAATTGAGCAGTTTATTTACTTAACATGCATCATTATTATTTATTTGGGCATTATTCACACTGCCCGATACTATTTGAAATACCCAATTTATTACTTTGGCTAAACACATTATCCTTTAGGTCTTGGCAATAATCGACGAATCTAAAATTATGGTAAGACGAGTTAATCTGAAATTGTTGGCTATCCTATGAATTATTGTACTGTGGTTCTTAAAGGTTGTCTTGTTCTGTGTATAAAGTTAAAACGTAAAGAATAGTGTGGGAAAGGCTTAATGGAGTTCTACATTTTTCATATGTTACAAAAATGTTGATTTTTCAATTTTGATGTTATATCGTGTGGGGTAAAAAAATCTCTATTTTTAATATTGTATCTTCTTTTGAATCATGTTGTATCGAACTAGTTAATGAAATAAGTTAAAAAAAAACTGTTAAATACTATTATGTATATTCTATTCAATGGATGAGAATCACTCGTTCAGGAGTTGTTCTTTCATTGGATTGTAATACTTAAAGGGTTTTTCACAATATTGTCAAATAAAAAAATTATATACTGACAATAGAATTTTTGAACAAATAAAACGGCAAAAGTAATTTGGTTGTTTTATTTCCGATTGCTTATGCTTTTAAGTAGCATCGTCGTTTGCATAATACCAACTAATGCATATAACCAAATAATCAAGTTCTGTTGTGACCTGTGTTGTTTTGTTGGTGTGAAAAATGTATTTTTCAAATTATAGGGGTATTAGCTTTTACCAACAACTCGCGAATTAATGTCCTTATTAATTGTTATAGGAACTTTTTGTTTTCTTAAGATAAAAGATTATGCCCTTCTCCGATATGAACACTGTCTAACCCTTATCATATTTTACCTAACTAAACGATAGCAATGTTCAAAGCAGAATGCAATAATGCCTAACCTCGCCTACCTATAGAAAGTAGAAACACACGCAAACGGTGTAAAAATCATTGGTGTAAAACCGAAACCCGCAGTGTTTCTTAATATTTTTAAAACCTGTAATGTAAGAGGGTTGCTGTGAGTCACACCAACAGATTTTGCCTTCTCGATACAGCCTGAATTTATTAAAATATAGGTTTATATACCCGTATTACTAATTCCCCGGAATTCTGACAGCTGTCATTGTCATTTACAGATGAGTTATTTGTATGGAGAACAGGGTTAACATCTACGAAGTACGATTTTACCCCAAACTACTTTAATTCCCTGTCATTATAAAAAGCCATATGCCGCGTAATAATATTGCTCGTTTCGCCTTAAAATAGAAAACACCAAGAGTGGAAACTAGAAAGTGCACACTGACAGCAACAGAAAACAAAAGAAGCACATTGAAAAAATTTATTCAAAAATGGATGTCGAATGGACATTATCATCATGAAGTGTCTGTCAGGCATTTGTCGATGCAGGCGGCAGTTGATTTGTATTTGCATAAGTTTTGAATTTTTTATCTTTTTTGTGGGAATTGTTTTATCTTTGGTAACATTACGAAACGTCAGAATTCCAGGGAATTAGTAATACAGGTATAATTCTTCTGTACGTGTTTGTCCACCTAACGCCTGGACCAGTTTGGATGAAATTTTGTGTAGGTAGGTTTAATGGGTTCCTGGATGCTTTGAAAACAATTACCGGGTAAGTTAGGTTAGGAAATTTTGTGTGTAGGTAGGTTTACTTCAACGGGTTCCTGGATGCTTTGAAAACAATTACCGGGTAGGTACAGGTATCCTACCAGCTGGGTTATTCTGTAACTTAGTTAGCAACTGAAAATAGTTGCCAACGAATTAGTTTGATATACATTGCTGCTTTACTGTGGGAAATATAAAGTGTTTTCATAATTTTACACAGTAAAGCAGCAATGTATATCGAACTAATTCATTGGCAACTATTTTCAGTTGCTAACTAAGTTACAGCATAACCCCCCAGATCACGGTAGGTGGCGCTGATGTCGGTATGCCACCGGGCAGGAGGACGTCTGCCGGGTCCGCTAGTATGGAATAAATAAAACTAAATACTGTGCTTATACTAATTTATTTAATTATTTAGAATTAATTTTTAATGAATGCCATTCAAACCTACTACAGTCACAGTAAACTTAAAGTTTTGTACACACACGCGAAGCCGTGGCTTCCATTCACTCAGTTACGAATGTAACAGTCATTTGAAAACAAACCTTATTCACTACAACTAAGAATTAAAATGCTTCAATTGTTACGACTTATATGTATAAACTATTTGTATACAGAATTTAGGAGTTCCTTTCTATATTATTTATTATATACAATGTAATTTTATATTAATTCTGAGAGTCCACAGCATAAGTATTTTCACTGATTGATGATCAGAATGATGAGTATATATTTTACTTTATAAATTACTTCTATATTTGCATACTTATTACAATTTCAACCAAAGTCATATTTGCTTAAAAATGAGAATAAATTGCAAAAAAAAAAAATTCGATTGACAAATCGGGCCTCAGTTCAGTGGCGTAGCGTACCTTGGCGGGGCCCCGTATAATAATTTGTTTGGGGGCCCTTATGAAGGGTAGAGATTACTCACAAAAGAAAAAAAATGTTTGCATAAAATTAAAAGCAATATTTATTCATCATAATTATTTATCTGTCGCTTTTTCTAAAATTTTTACAAACAATTCAAATTAAATATATACTCTCCTTGCCTTTTTTTCGGCAAACTGATTTATTAAATCATTTATAGCTGGTGATGACTTTAGTTTTTCTAAAGATTCTGCCTCTATGACAGGTCTGATTTTTCTTACGCACGTCGGGGGCCCCCCTTGCTTGGAGGCCCCGTATAATTGATACGGCAGATACGGCGGTAGCTACGCCCCTGCCTCAGATAACAGTTCACATTTTACTAAATAATTAGCTGAATATTATTTTTGTTTTCTATTTTTGCCGTGGACTCTCAGACTTACAGAATAGAAGTAGGTAATAAACCCATATAATTAATTAGTATAACAGTTTGATGAATAATAATTCAATCGAAAAGTGATTTAATCAAAAAATTAAGCAATCGTGCTGAGTGCTAGAATCAATACAAAAATATTCTCCATTTGCATTAACGATGATCACAAAAAAAACACGTGATGAAGAACTACCTAAAGGCGCTAACATATTATCTTTTAAACACGATTCAGTGTCGAGTTTAAGACTTTAGAATGAGGCTGAGATCTAGAGTAGAGTGAACTTTATCTTTGTTCGGGCTTTACTTACGAGTTAAAACAAGACAGATTTATATCAGGATATAATTCCGTCTCGCTTTAATTTCAAATTAAAGATCCTCTAACTATATGTCTATAGTGTCCTTAGTCTGATCACGCGTGTTGTTTCTGGGGGAATCGTGATTTAAAAGTATGTTTCCGCCTTAATTCTTAAAAAATAAAACTAACCTAAACCCAAAATATATATCACTGGGCAATGGCGAAAAAAAACTAAAATTTAGAAATATTTGGTAAGTGTAGTTTATATTCATTTTCAAACATTGCACATTTTATAATTATAGCAGATTTGCGAATAATTTGATTTTACTAGATTTTTAAAATATAGGGATAAAAATTATAGATTTTACGGTTACATTGAAAGGAGTAAAAAAATGCCAGTCTTTTCACTCTTTTGGAAAGGGACGGCATGATTTTTAGTCAATACGTCCAGTAGGAAATATTGTATTAAAAATATCTAAATACTTTGGTGATAGGATCCTTCGATCAACAACAATTAGGTACATAACGGTTGGCAAATCTATTAATTATTATTATTAGTTCGTTAATGAGAAACTCGCAGTGTGCTTTCAAACCGTTTTAAAAACACAAATGCATACAGCATGAGGTTGACAGAACAAGGATAATAATTTTTCACAGACACTTTCAACTAGAGTTTGATGGAATTATATACTAGTGATTTAGCTATATGATTATACATTACTGATCAAAGATCGGATTAATAAACATTTAGATATTTTTTAGACATATTACAAATTAGTCTGACTTTTAACGAAATATATCATAAGGTCACGGAATGAAATGATGCCAGATTAACCGTCTTATCGCAATCTTATAACCCTAAAATACTGTGCAAAAGGTAAATGTTGCTATAGTAAAGTTTTGTCTAACTAAATTAGTGTCATTGTTCTTGTGGGGGCTTTGTATAAGTAAGCTGTATAATATACAGTATATTTGATTTATTAAGTAATGTTTTGTTTAGTGTCACTATTCTTGTAGGGGATTTTATATAGTAAGCTATATATTACACCGTATATTCGATATTAGTAGTATTTTGTTTGTAACCGAATCAGTGTCACTGTTCCTATAGGGGACTTTGTATATAGTAAGCTGTATATTATAGTGTATATTGGATATGGTGTATCATGTTCGCCATCGCCCGTGCGTTCTGTGTAGTTATGTCGGTGGGACGCATCACTTTTTGTCGATCGCGTTTGAAGAGTTCGCATTTGCTGTGTTAGCACCGCCGTAGTTCTGAAAGAAACATTTAGTCTGGTCATTTAATAATCGGGAAAAAAAAGAAAGAAAAAAAGAAAAACACTTGAATAAAGGTTATAATGAAAGGCTATAAGGTTGAACCCGTGGTTCGACTGGTTCATAGACTTTACTATAAGTCACTATAAGTGAATTTTACTAATGGGGACTCAGCCCTTTTAAGAGAAGTCACCTCGAGCGCCAAGTCCCAATAAAAGCGTATTTTGACTCATTTGAATGTAGAATCTATTATCTCTATCACGTGGTTTGTTCTCAGAGATTTCTTTGATTTTTGATCGATTGAGAAAGTTTGCGAGATGGTCACAAAAAATTCTGGTTCGCAACTCCTGATGCTGCAGGGTATTGCACTCCTAAACCGTGAAGATTTAGTTGACTGAATCCATATATAGTCTGATTTTTAATTCCGTGGAATTCCGACGTCTCCTAATGTTACCAGAGATAAAACAGTTCCTATAGTGCAGTCAAATTTGACTCCAAAAGTGGCTAAAATCGCAAACGAACGGCTAGTTCTGATTTTTTAATATGTTGTTAGGACCACTACCAGTAGTGTAAATCCAATTTTGCAGCTTCGAAAGACCTGTGCTAACTTTGCAGCACTCGAAAAACCGCGAAATTTTCGCACTACTTTTGGTTTTTTCAATATAAGTCCTAAACTATGGGTTTAAAAAAAAATATTTTCTATACGTTTTTAAAGAAGATTAAAATTGCTACAATTTAAGACCCAAACTAGTTCTTTAAATTCAATATTTGCTGAGATACAGCTCTCCAAAAATTGACAATTAATTCCGAAAAAGTGAAATTTTAAGATTTGGTCAATTTTAAACCCCGCTATCGGGGAAAATACTCATTTTACGGATAAAGTTAATTGAAAAGATGTTGTAGTAAATATAATTAGCTTTAATTTAAACACTAAACGACGTCTGTAGCCCATATAGTTTACTTATAAATCCTAAAAGTTTAAAAAATGGGAAAATTGCAGTTTTCTCTTCAGTTTGTTTTGAATGTAGTTTGAAAGAAAAAACCATGTACACCCACAAGAAATCGACTGCCGCAACAAACAGTATCGAAACTGCAAATCAATTACTTTACAGTAGAGCAGTTTAAAGGTTTATTTTGACTCAGAATAATAAGTTTTAATAATTTCGTAAAAGTTGTACCCTTATAAGATAGCTAATGTTAGGTACTTTTGTATTGCTTAAACATAATAATAATATTTTATGTATTTTTCTAAATTTTTCACATTCGATTGTTACACTTGTAAGTATAAGCTAAAATTTTATCGAAAGTGGTAGTTTCGATAGTATTCAACGTAAATAAAAATTTAACAAATATCGAATCTACCAGTTTCGATACTATTCTTTGACAATATAATATGTAGAAACAAACAAGTTTAACACTTTCGATACTTTGTTCCTAAAATAATTATATTAAAAGTTGCCTTCTGAAACAGGAGTGGATACCAAAGCCAAAAATAGTTTTGTAATTTAATCACGCACATTTTATTAATCATAAAACAAAACAATTAAATCATCTTAGCATGAGATTCATCATAAATAACTTAAAGACTTATTAAAAATAAATCAAGTTTTAAAACGTAACAATCCTTACTTATAGTAACTTAAATGCACTTTTGTACTAGAAAATGAGATCTCTAAATGGTGTTATGCAAATAAATCATATTTTACTACGTCAACCCGTAAATTAAGTATTACGATATTCAGTCTTTTAAGTCAAATGCAAATAATATATTTATTAAATAAAAAAAACTGAATTTTAATAGAAATAATTAGTCATCTTCATCACTCCCTAAAACATCATTTTCATCATGGCCCGTTTTAAGATTTTCTGATATTATTCCATTTGACTGTTTGATTTAACGAGTTTTTTTTTTGAAATTTCTGTATTGTAATAAAGCTGTGATAGCCTAGTGGTTAGGAATAAAGCTGTGATAGCCTAGTGGTTAGGACGACCGACTTCTAATCGGAGGTCGTGGGTTCGATCCCGGGCACGCACCTCTAACTTTTCGGAGTTATGTGCGTTTTAAGTATTTAAATATCACTTGCTTTAACGGTGAAGGAAAACATCGTGAGGAAACCTGCATGCCTGAGAGTTCTCCATAACGTTCTCAAAGGTGTGTGAAGTCTGCCAATCCGCTTGGGCAGCGTGGTAGACTATGGCCAAAACCCTTCTCACTCTGAGAGGAGACCCGTGCTCTGTAGTGAGCCGGTAATGGGTTGATCATGATGATGATACATACATTCCACAAGCATCTAATTTGTCGTGTGCTGTGCGAATTGTTTGGTCGGTGATAGCGAGAGTGCCACAAAATATCTTCAGATAAACTTGATGAGCTTCGTAGGTGGAATCATTCGCAGGTAAAGGTAAGTAATATTTTGTAGTAAATTTTCGTTTTGATGGACCTTCAGATGTCTTTTATCAAATCTTTTAGTAAATTTATTAATAAATTCCCATTACCAGATATACCAGTATTATCAGATAATTGCCAGAATTCGTTAAAAATGGTGTTTCGGATTTCTTCTGTAAAATAATTGGAGCATTTTAACTTGCAAGTTGGAGGACATGGTGGTTTAATAGTTTTGGCTGGAACGTTCTTATCTCTTTTAGAAACGTACTCTTTCCCAGAATTCTGTAATAATTTCCTACGAACATCAGCCCACTCGTTGACATGACGTTTTCGTTTACGACCTGGATCGATTTTGTACGTGACTCTGCGTTTGCGCATTGTGGATGAATTAGGAGTAATAGGATTGTCATTGTCAGAATTATACTTGGGTTATTTTCAGGTTCTTCAGTAAGAGGTGGTGTTGTTTCAACGAAAAATTGTTGTCCTGAGGAAAGCGATGGCATCGGTGTACTGTCTCTATCTAAGGTGTTTATGGGGTATTCAGTTGGTGGTGATTCCAAATTAAAATTCTGTCCGGAGAATGGTGATGGCATTGGTGTGCCTTCTTCGGTGCCAAGTATAACGTTGTGAGAGTCATTTGCCAGACTATCACTAGTGTTGTGATCCTCAGTTTATGTAGTTGGAAAGACATCGTCTTATGGCTCATTTAAAAGCCTTCGTTCTTCTTCTGTATACTCGTTGTAGTACACAGGGGATTCTAAAATAAAATATAACATATTTTTAATATATGACTTTAATGATTAAAGCAAAAAAAATTCCAATAAAAAACGGTCAATAATCGAATCTGCCAAATAATCCATTATTAAACGTAGAAAAATATCGAAAGTACCACATTCGATAGTTCTTAGACTTAAAACGTACACGTATACTATCGAAAGTGCCACTTACAATATTTGTCGAAATTACATACACCTAAAATACTATCGAATTTACCACTTTCGATGATTTAACTTGTTAACCATCAATCTGCAGACGTGGGTAAGATAGAATCACAATTAGACAGATCGAAATATTGATCAATATGTTTTTGATAATATAAAATAGAGAAATAAATAAAATTGTAAATACCTACCAGGACGATTGTCATTTTTTTCGTCGAAAATGGTTTCACTACGCTGCCGTTGTTCGCCTTTTTTAACTAAATTAACCATACATCTACCTCGGCTATTCATTTTGAAACTGACTTACAAAAAACAAAACACAAACCAAACAACAACTAAATAAAAACAACCTAAAAGTAAATAAAGCCGATGCGCCCTCCCTCTTTCACATCGCGGAGAAAACTGACGAATCGGGCAGTTACAAGCTATGCGCGTGTATCGTCGCGTTCGAATAGTATCGAATTTACCTCATTCGATTATGTTGGTCGCTCAAACAGTGAAGTATCGATTGTATTCGATTTAAAACTTGATAAAAATATGACTTTTTTCAAAAAACTTTACATTTTCCTAATAATTTATTATATACTCTTACGATTTGTACAATAAAAATTAAAATGAGATTTTGCAGATTCGATACTGTTTGTTGCGGCAGTCGAAATATGTATTAAAACTATTACTAAGTATTTATATTTAGTATTTATAATGTTATTTATTCAAGAAAAAAATTATTTATATTATTATTGATATTTATTGATTTTTATGAAACATATTAACCTGTATTAAAAGGACATTATGAGTTCCGAGCAATATAAGTCGTAAACTACGCATTTTTTTAAAATATTTTCTATACATTTTTAAAGTAAACTAAAATTGCTACAATTTGACACCAGAACCAGTTCTGTAACTTCAATACTTGCCGAGATACAGCTCTCCTAAAATAGAACTTTTTCCAAAAAAAGTGAAAATTTAAGATTTGGTCAATTTTCGACCGCCATCTTGAGGATAATACTCATTATAACTTATAAGGGTAAAATTATAGTCAAAATGTTGTAGTAAATCTAATTAGCTTTAATTTAAGGGTGGAACGACGTCTCTAGGCCATATAGTTTACTCACAAATCTTAATGAACAATTATAACCAAAAATAATATCTTTGTAATGCAGGTTAATATGCTTCATAAATATCAATAAAATAAGATAAATAAATATATATTTTTTTTCATAAATAACATTATGAATACTATAATAATAGATTAAATGTACATTTCTTGTGGATGTTCATGGTTTTTCCTTTCAAGGTGCTCACAAACCAAACTAAGCAGAGCAAATTTACGAAAATTGTTTTCCCATTTTTTGGACTTTTAAGATTTGTGAGTAAACTATATGTCCTAGAGATGTCGTATTACCCTTAAATTAAAGTTAATTAGATTTACTATAACATTTTTACCTATAATTCTACACATAAAATGAGTATTATCCCCAAGATCGCGGTCGAAAATTGACCAACTCTTAAATTTTCACTTTTTTTGAAAAAAGTTCAATTTTAGGAGAGCTGTATCTCGGCAATTATTGAAGCTACAGAACTGGTTCTGATGTCAAACTGTAGCAATTTTAGTCTACTTTAAAAATGTATAGAAAATATTAAACAAAAATGCGTAGTTTACGACTTATATTGCTCGGAACTCATAATGTCATTTTAATACAGATTAATATTATGTTTCATAAAAATCAATAAATATCAATAATAATATAAATAATTTTTTTCTTGAATAAATAACATTATCAATACTTAATTTAAATACTTAGTAATAGTTTTAATACATATTTCTTGTGGATGTACATGGTTTTTTCTTTCAAATTACATTCAAAACAAACTAAAGAGAAAACTGCAATTTTCGCATTTTTTAAACTTTTAGGATTTGTAAGTAAACTATATGGGCTACAGACGTTGTTTAGTATTTAAATTAAAGCTAATTATATTTACTACAACATCTTTTCAATTAACTTTACTCGTAAAATGAGTATTTTCCCCGATATCGGGGTTTAAAATTGACCGAATCTTAAAATTTCACTTTTTTGGAATTAATTGTCAATTTTTGGAGAGCTGTATCTCAATAAATATTGAATTTAAAGAGCTAGTTTTGGTCTTAAATTGTAGCAATTTTAGTCTACTTTAAAAAAGTATAGAAAAATATTTTTTTAGAAACGCATAGTTTAGGACTTATATTGAAAAACCCAAAAAAAGTGCAAAAATTTCGCGGTTTTTCGAGTGCTACAAAATTAGCACAGGTCTTTCGAAGCTGCAAAATTGAATTTAGACTACTGGTAGTGGTCCTAACAACATATTAAAAAATCAGAACTAGCCGTTCGTTTGCGATTTTAATGTCAAATTTGACTGGCGTACTACAAAAAAGAATAAATTCAAAACTTATGTACTAAAAATCAATTGCTACATGAAGCCATGACAAAAGCCTGACAAATACTTCAGGCACTTTAGTTTGGGGTGAAATCGAACTTCGGGTGGTAACCCTGTTTTTCATACAAATAACTCATTCTATTTTTAAATGAAACTGTCAGAATTCTGAGTAAACTAAACTTCAGGTGATGGTCTAAGATCCCGCTATACAACGACCTTCACCGAGATATTTCATCAAATAAACATCTCGGTGAAGGTTGTTGTATAGCGGGATCCTATACTATGATAACACTATTTCATACAAATAACTCATTTATTTTTAAAATGACAACTGTCAGAATCCCACCAAATCAAAAATCAGACTATAGCTCTATCGTCCGACTTCATGACATAGTGGAGTTTAATTTTTATTTCTTTCTTATAAGATAACAGCTTGTGTGTCTGTCCGTGTGTTACCTGGTAGTACTGCGCCCAGGCCTGCGCGGCGTCGGCCGCGTTAGTGCCGGAGGGCGCGGCCGGCCCGCCGCCCGCCGCGGCCGCCTGCTGACCGCCCTGCTGCTGATACTGCACAAACACACGACAAATACAATTAAACTAGCGACCCGCCTCGACTTCGCACGGGTAGTAATTCCCCACTACTATTTCACCATATTTGTAAAATCTCAAAGGGTAGGCAGAGTTTTCGATGAAAACTCCCAGGTGGCTTGTTCCGTAATTATCGTCCTATTTCAACCAATTTATTGTATTGCACTGAGTTTTTCAGAGTATTAGATAGTACACCTGTTCAAAGCACTTCAAAGCACTAGTATAGATAATACCTATAGTACACCTGTTCAGAGTACTATTATTAGATAGTGCACCTGTTTAGAATACTTAGATAGTCATCATCATCATCATGATCAACCCATTACCGGCTCACTACAGAGCACGGGTCTCCTCTCAGAGTGAGAAGGGTTTTGGCCATAGTCTACCACGCTGGCCAAGCGGATTGGCAGACTTCACACACTTTTGAGAACGGAGAACTCTCAGGCATGCAGGTTTCCTCACGATGTTTTCCTTCACCGTTAAAGCAAGTGATATTTAAATACTTAAAACGCACATAACTCCGAAAAGTTAGAGGTGCGTGCCCGGGATCGAACCCACGACCTCCGATTAGAAGTCGGTCGTCCTAACCACTAGGCTATCACAGCTTACTTAGATAGTATTTGATAGTAATATAATATATAGTACACCTGTTCAGTACCAGTCGTTATCAAACGATTGACGTCCACTACGGACGGATATTATATTATGTAGGTCTCTTGTAGGGTCTTCCACACGCCACGGTCTTGTGCCGCTTGTATCCAGCGGCTCGCTGCGACTCTTGATGTCGTCGGTCCACCTAGTGGACGGAGAGTACTAGTACTAGATAGTGTGGTGTGGTGTGTACCCCGGGCCAGCCGTGCTGCTGCTGCCACTGCTGCCACTGGTACCACTGCTGCGCGGTGTAGTTGGCGGGCCACTGCTGCTGCGCGCCCTGCCCCCCGCCCTGCGCCCCGCCGCCCTGCCCCTTGCCGCCGCCCGCCGCCTGCGCGCCGCCGCCGCCCGCCTGCTGCGGGTTGCCCCAGCCCCAGTTGCCCCAGTTACCCCAGCCTGACACAACAATCACTCAGTTAGTTAGTTCACAGTCAATGAATGATAACGATCCCGATCGACCACTAAACACACTAAAAATAATTTCTGGCTCCGCTGCGAACTCGCGTCTGTCCAGTTTTATGATTAAGACGTTTAAAAAAAGTTTTAGCACAAAAAATCTTAGAACGTAACACAGAATTTGCAACTGACTGTAACATAATATGTATGTACTTTTCCTGGCGATCAACGTGTTCCACCGTCTGATAAGTAGTGGATAAGCTAAACTTAAGTGTTGTCACTTTCTTACTTATGTCAAGTGACAAAGACAAAATTTTTAGATAGCTATCCGTTACTTATCAGAAGGTTGTGAAACAGGTCCTAAGTGTTGTCGTAAGTAATTATAAACATTACCTCATTTCTACACACTTGTAAAATTGACATTCAAAAGGTTAAAAATCAAATTAAATTTTGAATAATAGCGGAGCCCGAGAGGGGATTTTGGGATTTACTCAAGCGCGACAGATTAACATAAGGAAGGATATATTGCATCCTGCTGACCTGGTAACCTCTACCATATATAAGCCCTTTATATAGGGCCGCGCGTCTAGAGTCCATAGCGTCCATCAGATTAGTAAAAAAAAATCGATGGTCAAAAATACTAAAGCGCGTCAGATTAAGATATGGTGGGTTAATTACGAGCTAAAAAAAGTATATTTAGTAAATCTGACTATTTGAACATTACCTACGAGAGTGGGAGGGTTACAAAGCTGCAAAAATCCTACTCTAGTTCTTGTCTGATGATTAACATAAAAATCCTACCACTGTTCTAGTCTGACGATTAACATAAAAATCCTACCACGGTTCTAGTCTGACGATTAATATAAAAATCCTACCACGGTTCTAGTCTGACGATTAATATAAAAATCCTACCACTGTTCTAGTCTGACGATTAACATAAAAATCCTACCACGGTTCTAGTCTGACGATTAATATAAAAATCCTACCACGGTTCTAGTCTGACGATTAATATAAAAATCCTACCACGGTTCTAGTCTGACGATTAATATAAAAATCCTACCACTGTTCTAGTCTGACGATTAACATAAAAATCCTACCACGGTTCTAGTCTGACAATTAATATAAAAATCCTACCACGGTTCTAGTCTGACGATTAAGATAAAAATCCTACCACGGTTCTAGTCTGACGATTAATATAAAAATCCTACCACGGTTCTAGTCTGACGATTAATATAAAAATCCTACCACGGTTCTAGTCTGACGATTAATATAAAAATCCTACCACGGTTCTAGTCTGACGATTAAGATAAAAATCCTACCACGGTTCTAGTCTGACGATTAATATAAAAATCCTACCACGGTTCTAGTCTGACGATTAATATAAAAATCCTACCACGGTTCTAGTCTGACGATTAAGATAAAAATCCTACCACGGTTCTAGTCTGACGATTAATATAAAAATCCTACCACGGTTCTAGTCTGACGATTAATATAAAAATCCTACCACGGTTCTAGTCTGACGATTAATATAAAAATCCTACCACGGTTCTAGTCTGACGGTTAACATAAAACTCCTATCCTAGTTCTGGTGTGATGATTGAACATAAAAATCCTACCCTGGTTCTAGTCTGACTACTAACATAAAAATCCTATCCTAGTTCTGGTGTGATGATTGAACATAAAAATCCTAGCCTGGTTCTAATCTGACGATTAACATAAAAATCCTACCCTGGTTCTGGTTGTTCCAGTTACCCCAGCCACCCCAGCCGCTGGCCCACTGGTTCCAGCCCTGCTGGTTCTGGTTAGAGTTGGCCACATTCTGGTTCTGGTTGTCGCCGCCCTTGGAAAAAAATCACGAAATCACGGTAAATACCAATCAACGAATAAATAATAATCAATAAGATCACGTAGTACTACCGTTAATGTTCCCGGCAATAACGGAATACAAATATAAAAAACGATCAGCTGAGTTCACTAGGTCTAGAAATTTGTAATTTTGCATGTGTATTTTTTGCTCTTACCAGGATTTTCAAATTTATTTTTGACGTGATAACGCACGAAAAAGCATGACTCATTGTCACGTACCGCGTGCAAGCGAGAGCGCGGAATAAGCGATAGAAAAGGCACGACCGGCCTAAGTGTTCGGCTTGTAACGCATCTATCTCTCTTTGTTTTCTTATGACGTTATCACGGAAAATTATCGTCCGTAAACCGACTTTACAGACAACCAATTTTTTTTAAAGAATGTTAGCCATGATGAACACGACTAATATTCTCCTTTCCCTTCTAAATTATTTATTTATTTATTTATTAGTAATCGACAGCGTTCAAAATAATATAGTATGTACACAATTAGAAATAAATATTAAGGCCACATAGATTATAACTTAAAAATAAGTGATAAAAGATTAACAGAGTGAATTTCATTGTGTGTGTGTGAGTGTGTATGTTTGTTTGTTTGTTAATACCGTTGTTGTTGCTATACTGAGGCTGTACGGGTGTTACCTGTCTGTTCTGCCCCTGCGCGGGGCGCGGCGGGCGCGGCTGGTTCTGCGAGCCGCGCTGCCACGAGCCCGCCACTCCGCCGCCGCCGCCCTGGTTGCCTGCTGAACAGAGAACATCATCATCATCATAGACACATTAGCGGCCCCGAGTCTGCGGATAGGCACATTTCACATCGACGTACATTTCGTCAGTGGGAATAGTTTTATCGTTTTTCTAGTACTATTAAAATCATTTTCTACGTAACGAGAGGTGTAATAGTTCTTATTTAAAATTCAATAAATACTTATTGATAATTTTATGTAAAAGTTGGAAATGATATGGAAAAAAATGTTTGTAACAAACAAACGCCTCACCTCCGCCCCCTGGGGGTCCCCCGCCACCCGGACGCTTGCCGTCATTAGGCCCCCCTCTGTTCTGCGGCCTGTTGTCGCGCTGGAACCGGTCGCCACCAGGCGGGCCCCTCGAGCCCGGGCCCCCCGGACCGCCGGGGCCACCGGGCCCGCGGTCCTGACGCGGCCCGCCCGGGCCCCCGGGGCCTCCGCGTCCGCCGCGGAACTCCCCGCGGTCGCGACCGCCGCCGCCGAAATCATTTCTAATGGTTAAAAAACACAAAAACAAAGTTGTACAATGGCAATTTGTGCTATGTCTTACCATATTTAAGATAATAATATCAAATATGTGCAATGGTAGTTTACTGATTCATGGTAATATTGGGAAACTACTTATTATGTTACAAAATTCCAAATTGAAATTGCGGTTTCCACGCGTTCATTATTATTAAATATTTATTATATTGCGATAAGAATAGGGATATTAAACCGCCATTTTCTATTTCTGACTTGCTTTGCGATAAGAATAGGAATATTAAACCACCATTTTATATTTCTGACTTGCTTTGCGATAAGATTAGGAATATTAAACCGCCATTTTACATTTGTCTTGCAAACAATACAGAAATAGAAAATGGCGTTTCAACATTTCTATTATTTTTATGATCGCATTATTGTTAAATTGCAGTTATTTTATTATCTATTGTAGATATATATCTTTCACCCTGCTCCTCTCGCTGTCGCTCAGGTTGTCTGTGAGAGATCGCTGTCAGTAAGCGATAAGACCGCCTTTGCATACAAAACTGTAGTGCCTTATCTCTCTTCAACTGTACTTTTTCTTTGTGTGTGCAATAAAGTATTATTCTATTATATTGTATTGTTATATACATGTTATTTTTTTGAATGTTTAGGGGAATCTTTGTCAATCTGTACTTTTCACATGGGCACCAGCGACTGGACTATGATACGAATGTATACCTGGACTGTGTCTGCGGTCCTCCCCACCGGTCGAAGCGCGGCGCGGGCCCCGATCCCATGCCGCCGCCCCTGTCGCGGTTGCCCCAACGTCCACCTCCGCCGCGGCCTCCTTGTCCCCCGGCGCCTCCCATGCCCCCCTGGCCCGCGGGGCCCCAGCGACTGCCGCCGCCGCCGCCGCTGCCACCGCTGCCTGTGCTGCCGCCTCCTATTCCCCATCTATCCTCTGTATCCATTGAACAGATTAAAAAAAAACATTTTTTCACGGTTATTCTATACAGGTTGCAAAGTTGTAAGCAAAGCAAAATTTAATTTAGAAATAAAAACATATATCACGTTGTATTACAAAAATATCCTCAATTTAGAAAACAAAACAAGCTGAAAATAAGAAGAATTTGTCTATTTTCACTTCCATTTTTTTTAAAAAGCGGGACTGATATATTTTCCGGGATAAATTGTAGCCTATGTCCGTCTCCGGAAGCAAGTTATCAAACTTGCTTCCGGAGACGGACAGAACGAAATGTCCGTGCAAAATTTATTCAAAATAGGTAAGCCTTGAAAAGGTAATAGACACGCACACACACACATTTATATCGTAAGAAGATGGTAAGGAGAATTCTCTCATCCATGTAAATACACTAACCACAAGATCATGATGGATATTCCCGTTAACAACAAGTATGAGACACGTACCGCGGTCCCTGTGATCCCTCTGTCTGCGATGATCACGATTCCTGTCCGACGAGCGCTGCCTCTTCGCCGGCGGGGCATCCCTCGAGGCCGATCGAGACCTTTTGTCCTTCTCCTTCACCGCGCCCGCTGCTGCCGCCTCTTTGTGGTACCCCTCGACCACCACCTTGGCTTCCTCCTCCGGCAACTCCGGGTATATGACCTCGTCTAACCACGGCCCCTTTTCGGGCAGACTGAAGTTGGCTGTTGGAAAAGAAGGCGAGAGTGAGACGGGGCTATAGCGGTGTTGGCGTGTGCGATAGAGAGGAGGTCAACACTTATCAACGCTGCACCGCTCGCGCACAGCACACTACTCGGCGTTCAAATGTAGGCTTTGACTCGTGTTCTGTAGATGCATTTTTCAATGGCAGAATACGGAACGCTGGTTTGCCGTATCGCGTCAATGATAAACGCATCGACGAAATATAAGTTACTGTAGCGCTACTGTCTTGACTCTTGTCGCATAAGAAACTGACATCGCAGTTCATTTACTTCGAAATACGATTGAAATTGTTATAATAACAACACAAACCACTGGTGAAGCCCAAGCATGGCTTTTTTTGCTTCAACCATATAGTAAAGTAAATAAAGCTGAGTTTAAGATTTCATAATTAATAAAAAAAACATTCGCTTTGGCATAAATGCGGCGACTCAAAGAGAACCGTTCGCTTGTTTTTATTATACGGATTTGATAATAAACAATATTGTGCTGAATGGCTGTCGCTTATACGACAATGTTGCGCTGCGGTTCGCCTACATCTGTACGAGGGGTCGGCGTGTTGTACGCGAGCGGAGCGCGAGACTGTGACGGTGGACCGTTGTCGGAGTCGATCGCTCGGCGTTCACCTTTCATGTCCATAATGGCCGGGTCGGGCACCTCCTTGCCGTCGGCGGCCTCGCGCGTTGCGGCGCGCTCCCGCTGCGTCTCCTCGTTGGCGACGATCGCGACCGCGACGCGCCTGTACCCCTCGAACTCCCTGAGCTTGCGTCGCTGGGCCGACGGGTACACATTGGTCTGTTATACCCCGTACCCCGCCAATACACCGCCGTGCCAATGCGCCAATGTCGGAACAAAAACACTTCATTATAGATCAGTAGTTGCAGCCCAGGCACACATCTAGACAAGCTCAATTGAGATCCCGAGCGCGGTCGATTCGATTTCGACTTTTATTTGTACCGTTTGGCAAAGCTACGCTATGTGTTTTGTTTTTGTACTCACCAATGTGTTCCTCGGATGGTGTTATACTTACAGTACCGGTGTACCGCAGGTGTGGATAGATGAAGCTAGATAAGATCGACGCCCCTTAGCACCCGACTTGTGACCGTCACATTCGAAATAAGAATAGATGTTAAACCGCCATTTACTATTTCTGTCTTTTTCAGTGCCAGAAATAAAAAATGGCGATTTAACATTCTTATTCTCATCTTGAGCGTATTATAAGTTTTAACCCCCGAATAGTATGAGAAGCTTCTCAAAATTTAACAGCACCTACAATTTTAATCGACTCATTTTTGACATTCTGTCCATAAAGCGACATCAAAAAATAGTAGATTAATATTTTAGACGCTCTCAGTAATCATTTGACTTCCTCAGTATTCGGCCATTAACTAACCAAGGGTTTTCATTGCTGTCAAAGTTGAGTGCTAAGTATGCTGATCACAGAATAATAATATGACAATACAAATAGATAATAATGTTATTTTATATACACATTTACAAGATACACGTACATAGAAATATGAACAGACATAGACTTAGGTTGGTGTATGATAAATATTCGAAACACTTCGCCAAACTCCTCGTTATTATCGTATCCAAAAAATGCGTCGTGAAATTCCTTGTGATGGACGTTTAGTTAGGGGTAACTGTAGTGATCTCGATTGCTCCTGAATAGAATGCGCTGCCCATTCAATTGACGTGTACATGAGCGTTCGCAAACTATAGACTAAACGATTGGCCGATAGTTGAGATGCTTTTTACATTGCCTCAGGTTTGCACGTTTAAAAATCCTTTTTTGTTTAAGCAATTGCCTGTGATTTCATACCTTTTGGGGCTTTGGGCATTTCGCAAGTTAGGCATTTGTGCTTGCTTATAGAAGACAAAGCCTGAGCCACCCAATATGTGCTTAGGGTGGCTACCTCGAGAATTAAGTAATACCATTGACATTTTAGGAGATCAGACTATATTAGTCTAGACTAGACTATATTATATTATCTAGACTATATTAGGTCAGACTATATTTCCATTCCCTTCAACGAATCGTGTTTATGCTAGGAGTAAGTACGACAATAGTCCAACGGTTGTTTTACCTCGACCATTGAGCTATTGAGGCTTCAACAATTACCCTGAACCAAAAAAAGAGGTTTCACTTTGTAAAAAATCAAATAAACTACCGACCGACCGAAAAAGTTTATAATTTGCCCGCGCTTTTACAGTAAAAGTTAGAGGAAAGATTCTCACCTGGTCCAGGATGAAATTCCTGCGCCTCCCCTTGGCGATTTCCAACAATTTTAGCACGCACTTGGCGCATTTAGTCACCATCGCGTCCCATTTGCCCTCGTAGTTCTCGCGGAAAGGCTTACAGTCCACCTGAGAGCGACACACCCGTACAATCACACGCCCAAGAACTCCAAATTATTACCCTTCCAATTAGCAGCCCCCTTTTGGTGCATTCGTCGTGTCAGTTGCCTCGACAACAGCTATAGTTGTGTACCAAAAAGCTACCTATAGAATGACGATACGGGCCGGATTTACTTCTAATACGTCACCCGATAGGTAGCGTCTCAGAAGTATATTTTTGGTCTTAATTTAGGCATTCCAAAATCAATTTATCTAATGGATTTCCATATCACACATCACTGTTTGATTCGTTATTGATATGTTAATCTAGTGAGATAAATCGATTTTTAAATGCGTAAACATCATTCGGTAAGAAACGACATTAGAACACACATATAGTTAACACGACAATACCTTCAAAAGGGACCTCCTAGGTGAAAGAGATAATAAAACCCTATCTTACACCTAACTTAGTCTAGGATAATGCAGTAGGGATACCAGGGACAATCCGTGCAGACTCCGCACTCGGAACTACGACCTTCTTGCTTCGTCGATCCACTGGTATCATTTTATATACGGCGCTGTTTATTTTTTAAACGGACCTCAAAGGTCTTTTGTATGTTGTTTTTTTTTAATTTATTTTTTGTTATACAAATGTTGCTCATATCGCACCCTGTTGAAAATACACACTACATTAGTATCAAAATACAGATGGAGCCTTTGCGCTCTTTTTTTAATTAGATGTCAAACCTCAAAAGCTGAAAGAGAAAACGTCATTAGCGTGTTTTTATCTGTTCAGTATTTCGTGAATGTATTAATATTATGTAGGTAAAGTTAAAGAGCACTCTTAATAAATAAAATCACCTAAAATTGTGCTATGGACTTCGAAATATTTTGATATAAGTAAATAAAGAAATATTCACTCTTACGGACTTCTTACGGAATTCTTTCGTTCGTCAGTTCATCACACATTCAACTATGAATTTGAAAAAAAATTAAGAACATTTCTTTGAATAATAATTTATTTTAAATGGTTAAGCTAGGTTTGTATGAATGTAGTAACAGATTAAAAATCACCTTAAAAGAATAATTGGGGTTTAAGTTTGAAAACTCCACTTCTTATGTAGAAACATTTTTGTATTGTACAAAGTACTACATTAAATTAAATTAAATATGAATACAGTCATATATATATTTTTCATACATACCCAGCCTTTTTTAATTTGATGATCTTTACCAATATCAAAAGATTTCAATATCATTTCTGACTTGAAGATTGTTTGATTTTGAGCTTATTTGGAATATTATCTTTTGTTCATATTGTGTTTTAATTTTATTCTTATTTGATTCGCGGTTACGTACGTAAAAAGAAAAAACAACGTGTATTGTACGATTTATGTACGTATTCCTAAGCGTGGCGTGCGTATTTTCGTCTTTGTGTGCAAAAAATAAGGAAAGTGTTCCCATGTCAATGTGTAGTGTACATTTGTGTAAGATGCGTGCGGGCTTTCGTTCGTGTGTACGATTGGCTAAGAGAAGTGTGCGTTTGTGTAAGTACGTAATCGTATGTGTGTACGTACATATGCGTGCGTGCTTTGGTTCGTGTGTACGATTGGTTCGAGTAGTGTACGTTAGTGTTAGTACGTAAGCGGGATTGCGTACGTGTGTGTGTCACTTTGTGTGTGTGTGTGTGACATACCTTCATCTTGTCGAACAGAGCGCCGGTAGAGAGCAGATTGTACCGCCGCTCGGGATGTTCGGCGCTGTGCTTCTTGGCCCAGTACGTCTTGCCCGCGCCGGGCATGCCGACCATGAGGATGACCTGTTGATGATCATTTCACGTTATTACTATCGGATCTAATCATGTTTCTAAATCGTGTCGACACCATGAAAGGTGCGAGTCGGGCTTTCAAAAGGTGACGTGAAGGTTTGTCCACTTTTTTTTCAATGCACGCTCCGGTGGTCCTGCCAAAGGATCTTGAGTCTTCCAAGACATTCCAAAGTAGTCTTCCAAACAGATTCAAATACGACAAAAGTCAGTGACTCGTTCACGAAATTTTCTTCGTTAAAGAATTTCGACGAGTAGTAAGTCCTGGTATGACACGCAAACTTCTGATGTTCCGGATGCTACAGAAGATCAATGTTAAGATGCCTTACGCATACCTAAACAATCTTGATTGTTTATTACACCAGATTATTTACACGTGCGTGAGTCGCACATGCTTTTCGTTTACCTATATGAAATCCATGAAGTATGTATCACATAGACACGATGGCTTTTCTCCATTATTATTATTAGAACGACCAATATTTCTTCGAGATCCCTAAGAAAATACCCTAATTTGATAAATCAGTAACCATTCAAATTATGTACCACTGCTTAATAACATACAAATATTCTTCATTTGTAGTCGTTGTATTCTTGGCATCCCTAAAATCCTCATCGACCCAATCGTCCGAAAATCTGATAAACCTTTTAAAATATTTAAATATCTTTTGAAGACAGGTGATGTGTCAGACTGATTTTTTTATTTAATTTAGCTTATACCCGCGATTCCATCCACATATCGAATTTTATCGTTGTCATACGTACCCAATGAAATCCTTCACTGCTGCTAGAAGTCGGTATTTGTTCCGAAGCCTTGCTTACAAGAACCAATCCTTGGCAATTTATATAATGACAATATATATTTGTCACGACGGTATTTCACGCTTCTTACAAACTGACAGACAGACAGACAGATTCTCTATTTTTATACATATTTTAAGCTAGGATAGCACTGGTTCGGGTTTTTTGTTTGTTTCGTTGTTCCGGATACCTGCTAAAGCCGTGGTGCGGTCGCGCGCCGGTTCGGCTGCCGTATCGCCAGCCAGCCTGTGCGATCGCCAAAGAAAGCGCCCGCCACTTTTCTCGAAAAATTGATTTTGTTTTTATTAACTTTAGTATATTATTATTATCAGCGATCAAAAATATTGATGGTCAATGACCATATTGAGTAGCGAACCCTGAGTTGTACAGGGAACGTGCCAAGTGAAGAAATGGCCAATGGCCATCATGTCCCATATCCGACGGCGAATTTTGCAATGGCTGGTTTCACAATTATTTTGTTTGAAATGAAATGTGGTACATTATTGTTGTATGTTGAATGTTCAGAAGTAAAATACGTTCATGATGTATTCAAGCCGGAATCGAACCGGCTACAAATGTGCATAGTATAACTGACAGTGTGTTATAGTTTCTTCTTGGTTACCAGGTTGATTATTTGTTAAAAGTAATCTGTTTATTAGTAGAGTCATTATATTTTTTTGAAGATTCCTAAACACAGCAATTTTACACTAGCTTTTCCAGCGTCTTCCGTATCTTCAAAATCGGATATATTGTATCCTACAACGAAGTTTAGGCATTTTGTAACGTTGAATAATTTTTCAGCCGAAGCGAATATCCTTTTGCACCAATATCAATTCAGAGCAGAATTTGTGCTACATTGTCGAGTTTTCCAGCGTCGTAATTTTTGATATTACATCATAATAAACATATTAATATAAATACACAATGTTCAGAGCCGTCGGTATAAGTTTTCAAGTTGACAAACGATAACCAACAGTTACTTATTTCGTCGAACTAGTATAACTGAACTGTCAAATCGCGACGTGTGTCTGTTGATTAAAGTTGGGTAACTTCCAAAAAAAAATAATTCAGTAAGTCAAAAAAATATTTTTCAGAATTTTTAGTGTAATTGAAATTTTTTGAAACTACCCAACAGTTAATACAAAACGATAGATTTACGCCATGTCCATTGTCACATTTGTTTACTTGAAACTTACGACTCAAGGCATATCGGCGCAGAGTCGAAGCAAAACGACTTCGACGCGTCTTGTCTAAAATGTTAAAAGGACTTTTATCTCTTTTTAACCCTCGACGCAAAAACGACGGGGTGTTATAAGTTTGACGTGTCTGTGTGTGTGTGTCTGTCTGTTCCCCTGTGGCACTCAAACGGGTGGACCGATTTGAATGCGGTTTTTTTTTGTTTCAAAGGTGAATTAGTCGAGTGGTGTTAGCTATGTTTGAAAAAAATCGGTCCAAGATGGCCGCCGCTACAAAATGGCGGATTACATATTTTTTCACAACTCCCTTAATATGGGTATCAAATGAAAGGGCTTGACTAGTAGAATAGCACTATTGCAAATCCAAGATGGCCGCTGCCACAAAATGGCGAATGTCGGGGGTTTTTTAAATTTTTAATTTACACTTGTTAGCTATGTAAAGTACAAAACTGCCTCGAGCAAATTTTCGCAAATTTCCGCGGGGTCTCACGTGTTTTTTTTACGTGTCACATCTTTATGTTTGGCAATTCTAATAACAATTATTTTTAATTAAAATTTCAACCTATGGAATTATACTATACATGAAAATAGGAGCGGAGAAAACTTTATAATGGTCAGACAAATGTAATAAACTTAAGGTTATAATTTTTATGCACACCATGCTGGAACTGTGTTGTAAAGTGTTAACAGTCGAGCGTCAAGATAACGTGAACACTTTTGTCACGTTAAGAAAAGACGCGTCGCGTCGCGTCGCTACGGCTCTGCGCTAATATGCCTCGATCATTACTCTGAGACTCAGTAATAATACAAGAGTTTACAGTTTAACCTTAAGACTATGTAGTGGACTCACCTCGCAGTCTGCGTTGGTCGCTGGTCTGCGCGCGCCCTCCACGAGGTCAGCGTGCGCGATCAGGATGTATCCAGGCAGCAAGCAAGCCTCCGGGCCATCCAACTCCTCGTCCACTTCGTACCTGCACAAAGAGCGAACCGATTTTCCCTTTTGTAATTTTAATGACTAGATAATGCTCGTCACTTCTTTCGCTCGGATTTAAATTAGAGGCAATCATTATGAAATCATAGAGCCAACTCAATAGCAATTATTAATACATTTTACTTTTTGTTAACCGTTGGATTTTTACATGACTGCAGAAGAAAAGGAGTATGTCAAGTTTTCAGGGTTCATGTATGTATATAACTTCTAAATGCCTGAACAGATTTGGACGTATTCCATTAGGGTATCGTTAGAATGATCCCCAGTGACACTGGCTATTCTTTTTTATTTTTGGCAGAGCAGTCGTCTTTTAATTTTTTTACTCTACATTGTTAGCTGTCATTACAAGTACACGCCGCCATTTTCTATTTATTAACTTAAAGGAAAAACATTACCGCCATTTTCTGTTTGCAAACTTTAAAAAATATTACCGCCATTTACTATTTCTAAACTTAAAAAATTATATTACCGCCATTTTCTATTTCTAAACTAAAAAAATAGTACCGCCATTATCTATTTAAGTAAAAACTCACCTGATAACGAATTTGACGCGCTTGTCCAAAGCGTAACCGGTGGTGAGCGCCTGCTCCTCCGTCACCTCTGGCACGTCTTTGGCTGTGAAAAATGTTACAAATGTTATCTAGATCATTTTTAACCCCCGACGCAAAAACGACGGGGTGTTATAAGTTTGACGTGTCTGTGTGTGTGTGTGTGTGTGTGTCTGTCTGTTCTCCTGTGGCGCTCAAACGGGTGGACCGATTTGAATGCGGTTTTTTTTGTTTGAAAGGTGAATTAGTCGAGAGTGTTGTTAGCTATGTTTGATGAAAATCGGTCCAAGATGGCCGCCGCTACAAAATGGCGGATTATATTTTTTTTCACAACTTCCTTAATATGGGTATCAAATGGCACAGGAGCTGGAGCCTACTGCCAAGAACTCAACATTCAGATAAGCCACGCACTCGGTAAGGACAACTCCGTTTTCCAAGCAGAGTGTGCTGGAATCACAACAGCAGTCATAGCAATGACCAACAGACAGGTAACAAACTTTAAAATTAACATTAACTCGGACAGCCAAGCCGTTCTCAAAGCCTTGGCTAGTACCATGTCAACATCCCGACTCATACAAGACTGCCATAAAGCCCTGGAAGAACTCTCCGTCTCCAATGATATCACCTTACGGTGGATCAAAGGACACGCGGGAGACCCGGGCAACGAAGCAGCCGACGAACTAGCACGTAAGGCCACGACACTGGAAGTTGCAGGACCGGAACCTATGGTACCCATTCCTTTCAGTGAGTACAAGACCTGGTTGCATGCACTAACACGCAAGGAACATTCCACACTCTGGAACAATGCCCAGACTGCCGTCAGACAAAGGAAGCCTTTCCTACTCTGAACCAACAACTAACTAACAAACTACTGCACCTAGACAGAGGTAAACTCAGGAAGGTGGTGGGACTCATAACAGGGCACAGCCCACTAAACAAACACCTTTTCATTATAGGTGTCACAGACAGTCCTCTATGCAGAGCATGCATGGAGACAGATGAAACACCAGCGCACGTGCTCCTAGAGTGCACGGGCGTGACCGAACAACGCAGGATTCATCTAGGATCCCCAGCCTCACTCCAAGAAGTCCTCGGCAACCTGGGCGGCCTGCTAGGCTTCTGGAGCGACCTCGGATGGCTGGAGTGAAGACTTCAACGCAAGAGGCACATCACGCACAACAGACCTGCAGGGTTTACGTGCGGACACCTGCCCAGAATGAAGAATGAAGAATGAATGGGTATCAAATGAAAGGGCTTGACTAGTAGAATAGCACTATGCAAATTGCAAATCCAAGATGGCCGCAACCACAAAATGGCGAATGTCGGGGGTTTTTTAAATTTTCAATTTATACTTGTGTAAGCTTTATTAGGCGTATGTAGCCTGAAAGCATTTTAATATCAGGCTAATGTACCTACATTTATAATTTTTAATTTTTTAAAGTTATTATAGAATTTAAAAAAATAATAATATACTGGGTTCCGCTTTCGGAAACGAAGACACCTACAAGTCACGGCAAATAAGTCGACCGGTGACCTTTAATGCGCAGAAGTCGAAAATGAGGTATCTCGGGGTGTGAGGGGGTCGCGGGGAGGGCGTGGGGATCGTTCGTAAGCACTGATTAACTCTCGCGGATCCCTCGTAAGCGCTGATTGGCTCTCCAATCGTAGTGTCCCGCTCAGTCGCACGACGCTGCGCGCACTTGAAGGTCACCGGTCGACTTACGTGACGTGGGTAGAATCCTACCACAAAGGGGAGATACCATTTAGATGGTGTGATATCAGGCACAACGACCCGTAGAGGGGACTGAGAGTGTCAGAGCCTCGTTAGTATACTGGCAAGGCGCACCGCGCGCGGGTTAACTTTGGCCACATAGGTGGAATTTGGGTGACTTACACTCCAAATTTTTTTTTATAAAAATTGCGGGCAAACGAGCAGGCGGGTCACCTGATGTTAAGTGATGACCGCCGCCCATGAACATTTGCAGTACCAGAGGAACCACTTATGCGTTGCCGGCTTTTGAGGAATTTGTTGATCCTCCCCTTGAATAACCCCATATTGAAGTTATGTGGAAACACCACCGAAGGGAGTTGGTTCCACAGATTTTGAGTGCGCGGAAGGAAAGACCTCGCACACCGCTTGGTTGTGGTCCGCCAATGATCCAGGTGGTGAGGATGATAACATTTTCGGTGGCGTGCGGTGCGGTGATAAAAGAGAGAAGGCGGAATTAAGTCAAACCACCACCCCACCACCACTACAGCCTTTTTAACGTCCCACTGCTGGGCACAGGCCTCCTCTCTCATAGGAGAGAGGAGGCCTTTACGACTATTGTCACATGAAAGTGATAATAACCGGGACTGACTGCTTAACATGCTCTCCAAGGCACGGGGGTGAAACACCTCCAACTACCAACTCCGGGCTGGCACTGAGAATTTCTTGACAGAAAAACTCAATACCTAACAATTATTTGTCCGACCCGGGAATCGAGCCCGGGACCTCGTGATCTGCAGTCGAATACGCTAACCACTAGACCAACGAGGCAGTCAAACTACTCTTCAGAACACTCCCTGTTATAGATGCGATAGAATACGCAGAGGGAGCTGATATCCCTGCGTACCTCTAAGCTTTAGCTATAATACCCCTTCGTCGTCGTCGTCGTCGTATTCAACCGATTGTCGTCCACTGCTGGACATAGGTCTCTTGAAGGGACTTCCACATGCCACGGTCTTGTGCCGCTTGTATCCAGCGGCTCCCTGCGACTCGTTTGATGTCGTCGGTCCACCTAGTGGGGGGTCGCCACTCCAGCACCTTGGGACCCCAACGTCCGTCGGTTCTCCGAACTATGTGCCCCGCCCCAATAAATGATAAGACTCACATGGCTCGGGTTTGACATTAGTGGTAGTCTCTTTGTTGGTCTCCTTGTCGGGGTCAGCGACTGGCGCGGGCACTGGCGCGGGTACTGGCGCGGGCACTGGCGCGGGCACTGGCGCCGGCTCCTCGGTCTCCATGGGCTCTTGCTTCACTTCCACCACCTCCGGCGTGTCGCCGTTCTCCTGTAACAACACAAACACTTTCGTTCAGATGCCTTAATAGTTGAGGCATTACAAACGTGCGGTCCAAGTCATAAATCATTTGTATCGGACTTCTCGCTCGCACTTACAGTATGCTTAGTCTCACCTTACCAGCTTAGTGCAGAGATCGAAAACTTTACCAAATACTATTGATCGAATCACAAGGACTTCAGAGTAAAATGGACCTAAAATGGCTTATATTAAGGTTTGAGTTCGCCAATACATTCAGCATGAAAACAGCCAGCGCCCCAAGCAGAAATGTTGTAAAATAAATATTCGAACTATTGAATTACGACTTTAAAATAAGAGTCTTTGGGTTCATTTTGCTCTGAAGTCATTGTGTGTCAATACTCGAATTTCGATCATCGTTGCCACTATGTAAAAAGTGGGACTAAGCATACTGAGATCTTGGGGGTTGCCCTAAGATCTCAGAAGTGCAAGCGCGACCTACAAAATCATATTACACTTACCTTAGGTTCCTTGTCTGCATCGGTTTTTTCTTGTTTATCGTCCTCTTTAGGTGTATCTTCCGTATCTTTGTCCCCTTTTTCGTCCACTTCCATGCTCTCGCCTTTCTCTTTCTTCTCCCTGGCTTCTCTCTCCTTCTTCTCTTGAGCCTCTTTCTCCTTGCGCTCTTTTTCTACTCTTTCTCGTTCCTATTAAAAAGGAAAAGACAATTAGAAATAGCTATATTTTAGAAAAAAATTAATCCAAGTCAGTCTAGCAATCTCAGAGATTTCTCTGAGATTGCTAGACTGACTTGGTGTACCAATCAAAATATTAGTAACATATTCATACAGAAGAATGCTATCTAGATGTGTTATATACTAAAACCTTTCTTGAAAATATGTAGATTACGAAAAATCATCAAACTAGGTTCAATGGTTTTGAAATAATCGCGAACATATTATATGTATATCGAATCAGGTCAAATACCAAACCTCCTTTTTTGAAGTTGGTTAATGAAAGAATAAATAAATTACTAAAGAATTTATTTATTTAAAAGTTGAAACACCTTTTAAACTTATTATTAAACCGATATTGCAGCGATAAAGTCACCAAGCTCTACTTTCTACGTATCTTGTAGTACTTTTTAGGGTTCAGTACCCAAAGGGTAAAAACGGAGCCCTATTAATGTCACTCGGCTGTCTTTCTGTCCGTCTGTATATCTGTCCGTCCGCCAGTCACAGGTCTCTAGCTCGTAGACTAAATGAGTTACAAACCTATTTTAGTATTTGGTGTAAAACGTTAAACCAAAACTAATTAATATTGAATTAGAAATTGAATTCAATTATTTTTCCGGGGGCTCCCATACATGAAAAAAGAGCAAAAAAAAAATTTTTTTCTTACCCTAGCTTGTGGGGTATCATTGTTTAGAGCTTATTGAGTAGAGCACGAATATATATTTTTTTTAATTTTTACTTAAAAAATAAGGAAATGGGGGTCATCAAAGTTGTTAGTTTTAGACCATTTTTGTAACGGAGGCTATCTCATAACTAAACCTCTTTGTTCTCTCACCTCTCTTTTCTTCCTCTGCTTCTCCTCTCGCTCCTTCCTCTCCCTCTCGCGGCGTTCCTTCGCCCTCTTGATCGCCTCCTCTTTCTTCCTCCTGATTTCCTCATCCCTTTTCCTTTTATCCTCTAGAACCTGCTCGATCGGTATCTCAATCTTTTTCCTCACTATCTTCGTTCTAGATAGCATGTTGTATCTGGGAACGAAGAAAATGTATTAAATAAACAAGCATAATTATTATTATTGGTAAGACAAGTCTAAATTAAAAATTTAAAAACCCCCGACATTCGCTATTTTTTGGCGGCGGCCATCTTGGATTTGCAATAGTGCTATTCTACTAGTCAAGCCCTTTCATTTGATACCTACATTAAGGGAGTCGTGAAAAAATTTGTAATCCGCTATTTTGTAGCAGCGGCCATCTTGGATGGATTTTCATTAAACATATCTAACAACACTCTCGACTAATTCACCTTTCAAACAAAAAAACCGCATTCAAATCGGTCCACCCGTTTGAGCGCTACAGGGGAACAGACACACACACACACAGACACGTCAAACTTATAACACCCCGTCGTTTTTGCGTCGGGGGTTAAAAATAAAAACCCGACTGCGTAAAGAGCAAACTAAAAAAAAGAATAAAATGTATCCTATAACAGCTATCGTATGGTAAAAGACTTTAGGCGAATTATTTTGCAATTTCAAATTACATTTAAACATACATATAAGTTGTGATCACCTTTTAAAACCCTTTATTGTGATACTCGATTGAATTTAAAGAAAAAAAATTTTCGAAGCAAACTATGGCCAAAAATCAGCCATTTTTTCGAGATTACTAGAATCTTGAATAGCCAAGCCAAATCCACCGATATCTGAATAGAAGAAATCCGTAAATCATAACCCTTCCTTTTTAGCTTTGCGGGTAAATAGGGCAAATTCGGATCTTCTATGTCAGTCGCCCATCCAGTTAACGACTTTGGTCAACGTTACTCACCTAGCGTTATCGAACGATAATATGCAAATAGTTCAATGAAATATTGTAATTTAAAAATGTTATTTTGCTTGCGACCTCATAAAACATGGGCTGTATGAGAGTAAATACAAAATATTAATATCCCTGCATAGTTGATTTGGTACTCAATTTGTAAGTAACATTTTATTTAACTATGCAGGAGGCTTCTGGAATGAGTTGAGCTCAATAGTATAGAATACAATAGAATATAATAGAACAGTTTTTTATTCAAATAAACTATAGTTAATCCATAAAAAACGTGCAAACTGAGTCATAAATCATTATCGGACCTCTCGCTCGCACTTTCAAGCCTCATGGAACTGGAACCTGATTGATGCTCTGGTGTTGTGTGTAACAGTATAAAAGGATTTGTCGATAGTCGATAATGGTTCCATTAAGGTTGCCAAGGTTGATTTCACAAGGCCACGTTTTACGTTTTACGGACGCAGTTTTGTGCTCGCCCTGACGTTAACAAGGTTCCACGTTTCGCCGTACCGTGCAAAAAACGTGTTAACTCTTCTTAACACACGTTTTTTGCCTAAGGGACCGTTCAGATAGACCGGCGCGGAGAGCAGAGCAAATTTTAATCGCATTTAAAATAGAATCTTATGGCATTGAAATAAGGTTTATTTTTACATTTTATCTCTTTTGGGAGCATCCTCGAGCATCCTCTTATCATAAAAGAGATCTCTCCGCGCCGGTCTATCTGAACGGTCCCTAACGGGTTATAAAGAGCGGTAACGATTTTTTCTTAATGATTTATGAGTCAGTTTGCGCGTTTGTAATGGTAGTGAGTAGTCACCTGTCGTAGCCCATGTTGACCCGGTAACATATGTTCTTGGTGAGCACGTGCGGGAACAGCGGCTTGCCCGCGAGCGCCTGCTTGTCGAGCTCGTAGGCCGCGCCGAGCTCCGCGCCGTTCAGCGTGTACGATATCTTGCACGGGCTGGACTCCAGGTCCTGACAACATATACATTGAATAAGTACTACGTTCATTCTAACTTCGTATCATCATCATCATCACGATCAACCCATTACCGGCTCACTACAGAGCACGGGTCTCCTCTCAGAGTGAGAAGGGTTTTGGCCATAGTCTACCACGCTGGCCAAGCAGATTGGCAGACTTCACACACCTTTGAGAATGTTATGGAGAACTCTCAGGCATGCAGGTTTCCTCACGATGTTTTCCTTCACCGTTAAAGCAAGTGATATTTAAATACTTAAAACGTACATAACTCCGAAAAGTTAGAGGTTTGTGCCCCGGGATTGAACCCACAACCTCCGATTAGAAGTTGGTCGTCCTAACCACTAGGCTATCACAGCTTTTCCTAACCACAAGGCTATCACAGCTTTTCGTATACGGCTATATGAATCTATGTTCAACAAAATTTTCCTTATATATTAGCGCTCTGAGCGTTTTATGTTTGAGAATATAAAAATATAGCCTGCTAGCGCTATGTTCAAATAGGACTTATAATATGTTAAAACAGTAAACATGTATAATAGGTTAAAACAGTACATTATTCTTATGTGATTATGTTGCAGTGTGATGGCCAAGTCATTTTATTTATTAAAGAAATAAAGATGTTTAATAATGATACGATCGCTATAAAATATTGTTAACTAATTAGATAACAATTTACGATCCAGTTGTTGGGTAGGTGCCCCCATAGATAGGTACTGAATAAATTAAACGACTTGGTTTAACATTTACGCCAGTCAAATTTGACATTAAAATCGCAAACGAACGGCTAGTTCTGATTTTTTAATATGTTGTTAGGACCACTACCAGTAGTCTAAATTCAATTTTGCAGCTTCGAAAGACCTGTGCTAATTTTGTAGCACTCGAAAAACCGCGAAATTTTTGCACTTTTTTTGGGTTTTTCAATATAAGTCCTAAACTATGCGTTTCTAAAAAAATATTTTTCTATACTTTTTTAAAGTAGACTAAAATTGCTACAATTTAAGACCAAAACTAGCTCTTTAAATTCAATATTTATTGAGATACAGCTCTCCAAAAATTGACAATTAATTCCGAAAAAGTGAAATTTTAAGATTTGGTCAATTTTAAACCCCGATATCGGGGAAAATACTCGTTTTACGGATAAAATTAATTGAAAAGATGTTGTAGTAAATATAATTAGCTTTAATTTAAACACTAAACAACGTCTGTAGCCCATATATTTTACTTACAAATCCTAAAAGTTAAAAAAATGCGAAAATTGCAGTTTTCTCTTTAGTTTGTTTTGAATGTAATTTGAAAGAAAAAACCATGTACATCCACAAGAAATATGTATTAAAACTATTACTAAGTATTTAAATTAAGTATTTATAATGTTATTTATTCAAGAAAAAAATTATTTATATTATTATTGATATTTATTGATTTTTATGAAACATATTAATCTGTATTAAAATGACATTATGAGTTCCGAGCAATATAAGTCGTAAACTACGCATTTTTGTTTAATATTTTCTGTACACTTTTAAAGTAGACTAAAATTGCTACAGTTTGACATCAGAACCAGTTCTGTAGCTTCAATAATTGCCGAGATACAGCTCTCCTAAAATTGAACTTTTTTCAAAAAAAGTGAAAATTTAAGAGTTGGTCAATTTTCGACCGCGATCTTGGGGATAATACTCATTTTATGTGTAGAATTATAGGTAAAAATGTTATAGTAAATCTAATTAACTTTAATTTAAGGGTAATACGACATCTCTAGGACATATAGTTTACTCACAAATCTTAAAAGTCCAAAAAATGGGAAAATAATTTTCGTAAATTTGCTCTGCTTAGTTTGGTTTGTGAGTACCTTGAAAGGAAAAACCATGAACATCCACAAGAAATGTACATTTAATCTATTATTATAGTATTCATAATGTTATTTATGAAAAAAAAAATATTTATTTATCTTATTTTATTGATATTTATGAAGCATATTAACCTGCATTACAAAGATATTATTTTTGGTTATAATTGTTCATTAAGGTTTGTGAGTAAACTATATGGCCTAGAGACGTCGTTCCACCCTTAAATTAAAGCTAATTAGATTTACTACAACATTTTGACTATAATTTTACCCTTATAATGAGTATTATCCTCAAGATGGCGGTCGAAAATTGACCAAATCTTAAATTTTCACTTTTTTGGAAAAAGTTCTATTTTAGGAGAGCTGTATCTCGGCAAGTATTGAAGTTACAGAACTGGTTCTGGTGTCAAATTGTAGCAATTTTAGTTTACTTTAAAAATGTTTAGAAAATATTTAAAGAAAAATGCGTAGTTTACGACTTATATTGCTCGGAACTCATAATGTCCTTTTAATACAGGTTAATATGTTTCATAAAAATCAATAAATATCAATAATAATATAAATATTTTTTTTCTTGAATAAATAACATTATAAATACTAAATATAAATACTTAGTAATAGTTTTAATACATATTTCTTGTGGGTGTACATGGTTTTTTCTTTCAAACTACATTCAAAACAAACTGAAGAGAAAACTGCAATTTTCCCATTTTTTAAACTTTTAGGATTTATAAGTAAACTATATGGGCTACAGACGTCGTTTAGTGTTTAAATTAAAGCTAATTATATTTACTACAACATCTTTTCAATTAATTTTATCCGTAAAACGAGTATTTTCCCCGATATCGGGGTTTAAAATTGACCAAATCTTAAAATTTCACTTTTTCGGAATTAATTGTCAATTTTTGGAGAGCTGTATCTCAGCAAATATTGAATTTAAAGAGCTAGTTTTGGTCTTAAATTGTAGAAATTTTAATCTTCTTTAAAAACGTATAAAAATATTTTTTTTTAAACCCATAGTTTAGGACTTATATTGAAAAAACCAAAAGTAGTGCGAAAATTTCGCGGTTTTTCGAGTGCTGCAAAGTTAGCACAGGTCTTTCGAAGCTGCAAAATTGGATTTACACTACTGGTAGTGGTCCTAACAACATATTAAAAAATCAGAACTAGCCGTTCGTTTGCGATTTTAGCCACTTTTGGAGTCAAATTTGACTGCACTAATTAAATCTCACAACTTTTTGCGGCAGAACAATTACGTTGCGAGACTTGCGTTTTTTTACATGTAATGTTTTTTATTGGATTAGTTTTAATCTATATTTTAATACCATTGTGTTCAAAATGATATTTTCAACTTCAGGAAACTTCCTCATTGCCAAGTCATTATTATGGGCAAGAACTTGTTAACCCTACTGTACTCACCAGGTAGACGCCGATCACGTCTTTCTCGGTGAACGCCTTGCCGTAATCCTTGAACTCGCCGTTGCTGACTGCGCGCCCCGTGCTCTCGTAACCCCAGCTTTGCTCACCCTCGCCTGTGCGGACAATAGTACATTGTTCCTCGACGGGAGAAAGTGACCGATTACTACGAGGGTGTAGTTTGAGGCCCGAGGCCGTAGGCCGTAGGGCCGCAATACACCCGAGAGGAATCGCACTTTCTCCCGAAGGGATACATAGTGCTTTATACTACACCTACGAGGAAAATAATAAAATAATCAAAAATATTAAAATTATTACCGGAAATCAATCAGAAAAAGACGTTGGGTTTCCATTGTAAACAATCTTCTTATGCTTCGTTGTATCTATTTCTAGATATCTTGGTTAATAGATTTTCAATACAACAATAACTGCTTGGCCACATATTTTTAATTCCGGCGGCGTTGGGCGGCTCACTACTTAGACACTTTGAGTTCCCTAGATACTTGTAATTTATTAAATTGAAAATTTGGATAGGTAAAACAAAAGAAAGCAACTCACAAAATACAAAGAAAATAGCGCGAAAAAATTTTGGTAAGTATATTTTCTTATTTTTTACTTTTATTTTATATTCATATTTAATTGTATTAATTAAAATTGAATATATTTAAAATAGCGAACCCCGGTCGTGCTCGGTGACATAAAGACATCAGCGCCACCTACCGTGGCGGTTACTTATTTATTTTAGGTGCTTTTTATGTCGTCTTTGTCGAAATATGTTTTTTTTCATGTACTGATCGGATTTTATCAAAAACTAAAAAGAAAAAAGCACGTTAGTAATGGCATTTCATAAATGGAATTTCCGCTCTAGCGCGTTAACAATGAAATCCCATACATATTTTCAGCCCGCATATTTGTTTGACAGTAATGACGTACTTTGACTTTCGATAGGAGAAAAACCAGAAGGTACTTTCTGAGCAGGTGTAGTATAAAATAAATTACAAACAGGCATATCACATTTAATTGTCGTCGTCATTAAACGATAGACATCCACTGGTGGACATAGGTCTCTTGTGGGGACTTTTCTACACACTGCAGTCTTGTGTCGCTAGTGTGCTGCGCTTCCCTGCGACTCTTCTGATTTGTCGGTTCACCTAGTGGGGGGTCAGCCAACACCAGTGTGAGATCACCATTTCAGCACCTTGGGACCCCATCGTCTATCAGTTCTTCGAACTATGAGCATATTATTATAGCATATAATTCACAACACTTTGAGCTATGTCGGTGACTGGTTCCTCTACGGATTTGCTCAATTCTAATTTGATATCTGAGCATTGCATTCTGTATCGCTCTCTGAGTAACATTCAATATTATTTGTTTTTAAAGATTATCATTTAAAAATTCATAGTTATAATAAAATCTTACCAAGATGCAAGGTAGAGTCGCCGGTAGACCAGCCAACCCTCAGCCCGCTCGCTACGGTCTCTTTTTCCGCAGTCTCCGTGGTAGTCACCACTGAGCCCACGCGCACCTGTTAAAGGAACCGCAAATAAATAATCAACCAAACCGGAATTATATATCTTTATTACCTCACCATTTCAAAAACGCAAACCAGTAAGCAAAACTAAATTTTGCTCATTCGGTGAGCAAAACTCAATTTTACTCACTCGGTGAGACGATTCGCTTTTCTTATTTCATTCGCTCCCGAAATATTCAGAAAATCTACATCCTCTTACATTTTATTTCATAAGCAATATTTCTTTATGCTGCATTATTAAAAAAAATACTACATATTGAATTTTTCATTAATTAGTGATAAAGATTTTTCATTAGAAAAGATCTGTTTCTTGGATCTTGTATTTTTGTTTGCCAGCGAGATATGTAAAATGGCGTAGTGGTCACACGAGAGCAAAATTATTTGTTTATTATGCCTTTGAATCCCTTCCTACGCTCAGGATTCTAACTATGAATTTTAGATAAAATGTGCGAGCTAGCATGATGAAACTTACTTTCATAGACACATGTCTTCATGGATATATTGCCGTCAAATGTTGTGTTCCAGACTTAAGGTGGAAGTGGAAATAAGGTACCCACCTCATAGCACACTCGTCCACTGGATACGCCATGCGACGCCCTGCAGCCCGCCCACGCGTGGGCAAAGGCGCCTTCGCTGAGCGGCACTACGGAGTTCAGGTCAGGCAGCTCCAAGTATTGATTCAAGTCGCTGTCATCTGTTAGACAAACAGAAAACATCTCTGTGACAGATGGATAAACACACAAGGGCTCCAGTTTTCCTAGCAATCCAAAATGGAGTTACTAAAATAATTTCAACTAAATTCAGACAGGACTTTCCGCGACTATTCGTGATAATCGGGGAAAATAGAAGAAAGGAGCGTAGATCACACCTACCTGTGATTTGACACCAATTTTGACGGGACATTTCCCGTCAAAATTGGTGCAGCCGGTCCGAATATTAACTCTTACAAATTTTAAAGATGAGTGTTTGGCTATGGTATCATTCAAATAATGTTTTTTTTTTCAAATCACAGACAGACAGAAACTCCAATTTTATTCATTTCTATAGATGTTACCTGTGTTATGGGAAGGCATTATTTTTACCACACCAAACTCAATACATTTATTACCACTGATTTTTTTTTTTTATGTGTGTGTCTGTTTTAGTCGCAAAAGCTCATTGGGCATAGATTTGACAGATTGAAATCCTAAAGATCAACATTCAAATCTCAACTGTTGCATTATTTCCTACAAAAGCTTTATGTTTAACTAGCTTTTGTCCGCGGCTTCGCTCGCGTGAATTTCGATTTTTCATAAATCCTGAGGGAAACGTGGATATCTGGTTTCCGTTCCTGCTCCCTTTTCCAACCTTTATACCTACTTTCAAAGAAGTTTGCTATAGTAATCTACCCATAGCTGTAGCTGTAGATTTCGGTTTTGATTCGATTCCGCGGGAACTGTGGATTTTCCAGGATAAAAAGGCAGCCTATGTGTTAAGTCAGGGCATAGTCTGTCTCCATTCAAAATTTCAGCCAAATCGGTTCAGTAGTTGCAGCGTGATTGAGTAACAAACATCCAAACATCTAAACATCAAACTTTCGCATTTATATTAGTAAGGAAGTAAGAATTGTGATAAAAACTTATAATAATAAATTATTCGTACTTACACCAAGACAGGGTAATTTTGTTCTCGTCTAATTCAGGTTCAACAAACTTCGGCTCGGCCTGTGGTTGTTTTTTGTTGCGATGTGGCTCCTACAAACAAATCAACTAAAACTGTAGATCACATTTTATTTTCTTAATGTAAAGGTTTCTTGCTTTGGGAGAGAGCAGGTGCACAATGCCTATAGTAATACTTGTGGTAATATTAGCTTTGGTGCTTGCCCAAGTGTATATTTTGTGGCCTTCGTTTCACCAGTCTTTTTAAAAAAAATCGCAAAATCAAAATTACAACTGCGAATTTAATTTTTTTTATTGTTAGTAACTCAAATGAACCCTAATTTTATTGTTGTCTGAAGAAAATAAATTACTTATATGTATATAACTAAAATTATATTATTATTAAAAAAATAAATTACTTATATATAATTATTATTTTAATTTGATTTTTAAGACCCCACCCAGCACACACTAGTACTGATGCCAGTTCTTTGTTTATTCTCTTTGATTACTATGAACTGGTACTATACAAGACACATTTGGAGTATAATATTTGAGCCATAGAAATATATTATGAAGGGTAGAACCGTGAAGTGGGAAGATAACACGTGCCAATTTTCATGCACAGTTGTGCACAAATTTCCAAAGTCACACTTGGGACGCACAGAGATTTCAATGTAACTTATTTCTTTTAGGGCACAAACATATCCATGAGAGCTCTATTTCGCTCTATTTTAGCCAAGTGTGAGTCAGATTCATACACGAACCGTATTACCCTTTGGGTACGGAACCCTAAAAAGAGGTATTTCCTAGCACAAGAACTCACGATGCATACTTACTATGATGATAGATATGATAGATAATTAATGAATACTTTACCTCAACAGGCGGCGCTAGGACTTCGTTGGTGACTTCAATGGTGCGATAGTAGTTGCTCCAGCGGGCCTTCTTCTCGTGTTTCTTTTTGAGACGTTGCAACTTGATGGGGTCCTACCACAACATACTCACAAATTAATGATATCAGCTCTAGCTTAAAGCTTTCATAGTAATTTCTTCATTCAATAAGATAATATAATATGTACATGTATTTTTTTATATATTATTAATTCATTATTTATATATTACTAGATGATGCCCACGGCTTCGCCCGTGTGTATTTAGGTTTGTAAAAATCTCGTGGGAGCTTTGATTTTCCAGAACAAAAAGTAGCCTATCTGTAGTAAGTAGTAACCCGTCCACAAAACGGAAAAATTCCGTGGGATCCTTACAATTTCGGAATGCAATTCCTTACAGCATCAGGGTTGAGGAGTTGGACATGTACCTACTCGAGGTCATTCAACAATAAAGTCTTTAATTGGTATCCCCAATATCAATTTAAATAACCGACAGTGCCTAAATCCCATTAGTTTTGGGGATCAGATCCCCTACAGCATCAGGATTGAGGAGTTGGAATCCAAATTTTTTGTAGGACAGTGTCGCAATGTTTCTCTATCGATTAAAAAAAAAATTACGCAAATCGGTTCAGAAATCTCGGAGATATCGGTGTACATAGGTAGAAAAACACAACTCCTCCTTTTTTGAAAGTCGGTTAAAAAAGTAGCCTATGTTACTCCCTGGTTAATTCTCTACTTGTATGTGAAAGTCCCGTCAAAATCGGTTCAGCCGTTCCAAAGATTAGCCCGTTCAAACAGACAGACAGACAGACAAAAATTTTAAAAACGTGTGATTCGGTTATAGTATCGTTCAAATAACCATATGAGCTTAATATGAGGTAGTTATTTCGATATTACAGACAGACACTTCAATTTTATTTATTAGTATAGATTAATACATTAATACATAAATACATGGGAAAGAAAATCTCAAAATTGACAAAACTTTTAAATCAAATTAAAGACGTAATTTAAATTTTAAACCTTAGATAAGATTCTATCTCTGAGAGATTTCTTTTTGAAACTCCTCAAGTACCCCTTCTTCATTTGATGTCATCTCCAACCTGTTTCCTTTCTTTTGCTTCTCCTTTTCCTTTTCTATTCCTATCAATCTCTTGTTGAATAACTCCCACTCCTCTTGTCTACATATTAACATGGTGTTGACCAAAACTATTAATTAAACACTTACGTTACTGCACTCCTCGAGGCGTTTAGCATCCTCTTCCGCCTGTCTCTTCTCTCTCTCCAGCCTCTCCTTCTCTTTCTCGATCAATCTCTCGTTCAACAACTCCCACTCCTCTTCTTCGGTCAACTCTCGTTTACGCTGCAACGAATAATGGAAAATTGCATTCAATGTTGGAAGTAAAGTTATTTAAATTGCTTGACTCTTCAATAAGAGATGTCAAATGATAGATATTAGATTGGTAATTTAGTTATTTTAAAACACTTTTATAATAGGCATTTTTATTTTAATTTACATACTATAACTGCCTGTAAATAGTTACATGTATAAGTCATGGCAAATAAGTCGACCGGTGACCTTCAAGAAGTCGAAAATGAGGTATCTCTAATGGGTGTGAGGGGGTCGCGGGGTGGGCGTGGGGATCCCTCGTAAGCGCTGATTGGCTCTCTAATCGTAGTGTCCCGCTCACTCGTACGACACTGCGCGCACCTTGAAGGTCACTGGTCGACTTACGTGCCTGGGGTAATATATGTGGTACCTGCTTTTACGGAATTTGTTGACTTGCCCCTTGAATAACCCCTTATCAAAGTTATGTGGAAACACCACCAGAGAGAGTTGGTTCCACAATTATTGTAGAGTCCTTGGAAGAACTGATCTTGCACAACTTACCTCTCTTTCTCTCTCTTTTTCATGTTCATTGGTCTCCTTGTCGTCTGTCTCTTTCTTATCACTCGTGTCCATGTCGCCGTCACTCTGCTGCTCGTCTTGATCGCGCGACTTCTTCTGCGTCTCTTCCTGGGAGCTGGCTTCATCTATAAATAAAAAATATCAGTCAAGAAAAAATATAATATTTTTTGTGCCTCTATTTTTAACCGACGACAAAAACGACGGGGTGTTATAAGTTTGACGTGTCTGTGTGTGTGTGTGTCTGTCTGTTCCCCTGTAGCGCTCAAACCGGTGAACCGATTTGAATGCGGTTTTTTTTTGTTTGAAAGGAGAATTAGTCGAGTGTTGTTAGCTATGTTTGATGAAAATCGATCCAAAATGGTCGCCGCTCAAAATAAATAAATAATAAATAAATACTCATACGCCATAAAATGGCGAATGTCGGGGGTTTTTTAAATTTTTAATTTATACTTGTATTAATGGTTTTTCTTCTACATTGAAATTATAGTAATTTTTTCCAATGTATGGTGCACTGTGCAACATATGTATAACTATGGGGCTTCTCTTACCTTGGTCATCTGTATCTGGTTTGACTTCTACAGGGGATTGACTCCTGTAACAAAAAAAATTACATAAAACACACAAAAAAAAAATTACCTTTTAATATTAACTCCGGGTTGCTATAGTTGAGCCATTGACCTGTCAGACTTACAGACTTTATGGACCTGGAACCTGATTTTTTGGTGTTGTGTGTAACAGTAAAAAAGGATTTGTCGTTAGTCAATAAGTGGTTATAAAGGGTGAGGGAGAGCCCTCACAACCCTATGATCAATAATTCTAATGATTTATGACTTAGTTCGCACGTTTGTAATTGTAGAATATATAAATAATCTGACCTGACTGGCCACGGTGGCCAGTGTAACCGAGGCAGAGATTAGTCAACTACACATGATATTATAGTGCAAAAATGTGTGCACTATATTATAATATTAGACTCGTTCCAGCAATGCGCGAGACGGCAATTCAATCATGTACTTAACATAAAATTATTATATTGATATTGTTAATTTGGAAAACAGCAACCGCAGTTTCTTGCTGGTTCTTCTCGGTTGAAATGGCATTCCGAACCAGTGGTAGATTCAATTGACTATTCAAAAGTATGTACTTGTAAAAGTTTATTTGAATAAAAAACTTTTCTATTCTATTCTATACACTGGTGCACTCTCTAATCCCTCACTCTAAGCGCTTGTTCAGACACGGCGGGAACCGCGCGTTTCCCGCGCGATAACTGCGCGGTTATGTCTGAACGATTACTTTATAACTCATATAAATAAGACCTGCGCGATTTCCATGCGATTCTATAATCGTGCGGTTCCCGCCGTGTCTGAACAAGCGCTTATACTCATGGAACATCAATGCGACACGACTGGAGAGGTATTAGACATAGGACCAATAGCTTTATGTGCTCAGATATAGTATGATGACGACACTTACTGTTCATCGTCTATGCTGTAAAGTTCTTCCCCTTTACTCTTCGCACTCTTTTCGGGTTGGGGTGAAGGTTCAGCCGCCGGTTGTGATACGGGGGGATCTGGTTCCTTAGGAGTCTCCAATTTTGGCTCCTGCAGCGGTGGATCCTCATCCTGGGGCTCTTCATCTATCTTAGGAGGATCATCTTTGGCAACCTGTTGAAAAGTTTAAATATCATCATATTGTTAAACAATATTATGTGAAATACCATTGTGTATGCTCAAACACATTCTAAGGGTGGTAACATACTTCTGAATAACATACAATGTTGTATTGAGGATGAATCCACTAAAAAAATAACATAGCCCTATTGAAATGCTAACAGCCTTAACTTATGAGACTCCTGCTAACTTCACTCACAGCCAGGGTTCGAAAATATCTGATATTTATGATTTATATCAAGTTTGATATATATCCAATTTGTATGAAAGCCATATTATTATTTTATTGTATTATTTATGAATACTATCTGCTATGTTATTTAAACATACTAAAATTATATCTAGGGATTACTTTCTTTGTAAAAAATAATAGAATAATGAAGAAACACATATTGCAATATATTATTTAAAATATAACATATCATAACATTTGATATGTTATGTTATTATGTATATATCATATGTATATATCAAATGTTATATTATTTTATATAATATAACATTTGATATATATCAGATATAACTTGAAAAACTTGAAAAACTAACTTGAAAAAGTATTTAATGTAACACCAATGTACCTACTCAATCTGTGCAAATAAAGAATTTGAATTTGAAAAATATATATCCATTATTGATATATATATCGTCGAAACCAGTTGGATATATATCCAATATATATCGGATATATATCTTGATATATATCCATTGATATATATCCTTGAACCCTGCTCACAACAGAGAGTATCAAGAAACCTGTTAGCATTTCAAAAGGGTAATAAGAGTTGAAATCATGGAGTCCTAGCCCTGTGGCATGTTATTTTCAGCCTTCAGGTAACCTTTACCTTAAGTGTGTGCACAGATATATAGAAACACTGTCAAAAGTTTGCTGAAACACCATTACACGTAATCTGCTGCTGCCCCACTCTAATGCATACATGGAGCATCTATGGAAACACTTTAAACAACCAGAGGCTACTTTTATTCAAGTTAAAGGTCTATTTTTTTTTTGTTAAAGAATATGAGCCTTGATGAATATGACTAATATTTCCCCTTTCCCACCAATTATGTGAAAACTTGTGCGAGGAGTGGGTACGATAGTGTAATGGGTGGGGTTTGAACCGTCAACCTTATGGTTTTGATCTGAGCCTGATGACTGTTGTGCTATTGAGGCTAAATCTGGTGGCAACGAGTATTACCAAGGAAGTTCAAGATAGTGGAGAGCACAATATATCAGTGATATATCAATAGATAGTGATACGGCCTAGTAACCTGTATATTATTATGATCAACCCATTACCGGCTCACTACAGAGCACGGGTCTCCTCTCAGAGTGAGAAGGGTTTTGGCCATAGTCTACCACGCTGGCCAAGCGGATTGGCAGACTTCACACACCTTTGAGAACGTTATGGAGAACTCTCAGGCATGCAGGTTTCCTCACGATGTTTTCCTTCACCGTTAAAGCAAGTGATATTTAAATACTTAAAACGCACATAACTCCGAAAAGTTAGAGGTGCGTGCCCCGGGATTGAACCCACGACCTCCGATTAGAAGTCGGTCGTCCTAACCACTAGGCTATCACAGCTAACCTGTATAGCTGCAAGAAAAACAAGAACCTTTACCTTAGCAGGTATAGAAACAAGTCTTGAAGACGACGACCGTCTAGTAGTACGGGGTGCGGCTGCACGTTTCGGAGTGGCTGGTTCATCTGCGTCTTCAGTCGACGTGTCCAAGATCGTCGTGTCGGCGATCGCTGGTGACAATTTTTTTTAGGTATAGCATAAATTTCATAAAAAATTGAATAATGAGGGCTATCAGGCAATAATCGACGTCAGAATCAGAGAAATTTATATTAATTTTGTAACCTATGGCTTTTTAACCGACTTCCTAAAAGGTTTTTAAATTACAGGAAAAAAAACACAAAAGTTACTTTAAAAAAGTTGACAACCCTAACAAGGGCGGGCGTAATCCTAAAAAAAAACGGCGGGATAATAATAATTTTAGGCTTGAGTTTTCCTGTTAAAACTTTATAATCGCTAAAAAATGCTGCGCATAAACGCATTTCAAAGGATTTTGAGCAAGAGGAAATTATAACACGCGTCATGCATACTTATAGCATTCCAAAATCCAAATAAAACATGGTGGAAGTGGTACTTTTTAATCGCACGTGCTCTCGTCAGGTTATTATAGATCTTATTTATTAACCATTTTAGATATTATCAGCTGCATTTTCGACTTACATTTGCCTGTTTTAGCCTCTAGGGCTTTCTTTAACCTTTCCACCAATGCCGGTTTGTTACCCTTCGTGTCCAAACCCAAAGCCCCAAGCTCGGACCGCAAATCCACCACTTTCATCTTTGCGGGATCCATTTTTATAGTCCTCACAAATGTTCAATGCACTATTTTCCACAAATAACTATATCACATTAATAATCATATGAATTCCGTAAAAACACTCATTCGCAAAAATTATCATCCACGGGAAAAGCGCCACAAATTATAAAAGCGCCAAGCTACCCAATATGGCGGCGATGCATAATGTGACCAATTAATGACCGTTTTCTCCCTGGTCCTATGAAGGCGGTTGTTTTATTACCTTACAAAATTATCGTTAATAAAATAACAATAAAATTAATGGTAGTTGACAATTAACGTGAACACCAGTAAATCGTAGAAAAAATATCAGTAAATTGATTTCCATTATTTTTATATATTAATTTTAATACTGTTGAGTTGAGTTAACGTTTTCAATTTTAAACCAGTATTTAAAGCACATAAATATGTATAATATTTGTCACACATAGTAGTATTCAATATACTTAATGGTTACTTATAAGTTATACATACTTTATAACAATATTTTAAAATATACATATAATATGTCAAGTCACAGATGAATAAAAAGAGAACACGAAGTCACATTTCATAGAATCCAATCAAATTTCCCCTTTTGGGGAAAACGTACCTAGTTGCATGAACCTATAGAAGAACCTTATTATTATTATCTCTATGCCTAGTTGAGATCACCCATAGATCACCACAATATCACAAAATATGGAACTTGTCACAGAATATTCACGCATTTTTGGCATAGAGAATGAAATAACATTAGCAAGCGACTTATCACCTACAATCAAAAGTACAGTGTAGGCGGGTAACTTTACAGTTTAGAACATTATCAAACACTAGCGGTCCGCCCCAACTTCGCCCGTGGTACATAATACACAGCCTATAGCAGGGACTGAATAACCGGAATTTAATGGTAGTTTTATTTAGCGGTAATGGGCCTACCCTTTTAATAAAAGTACCGAATTGTTTAAATACCTATAATTTCGGTACCGCTTCATTTCGGTACCTCTTTATTTCTGTACCTTTATATTTCAGTTTACCGGTACCGAAATAAAATTTCGGTACCGAAATAAAATTTCGGTACCGCTATTTATATCGATATTTTTATCTAATAAGGCTTTACTTTGATGTGCCGTTGAATGAATCCCACCACTTCGGCATTCTATATTCTTTAATATTCTTATTTTTAGATTAAAATTAGCATTTGGAATTTCTTAAAATCCTTACGTTTTAACAAACACAGGAACCGACGGGAAGCGGGGGACGCGCGGCGCGCGGCACGTGGTCAAATTCTTCACCCCCGCGCGCGCACCTTTTCGTATTTTTTCGGTACCGAAATCGCAAAGCGGTTAAATAAAGGTATCTTTTATAAAGGTTGAGATTTCGGTACCTATTTTGTACCGGTATGATAACGGTGGTATGTACCGGTATGCTCTACCGCTTTCAGTCCCTGGCCTATAGCAATCAAGGATCACGTACATATCCAACGGTGAAAGAATTTTTGAAATCGGTCTAGTAGTTTCCGAGAATAGCGCGTTCAAACAAACAAACTCTTCCGCTTTATTATATTAGTATAGATTAGTATAGACTAGCGGCCCGCCCCGGCTTCACCCGTGGTATATAATATATAGCCTATAGCACTCAAGGATCACGTACATATCCAAGGGTGAAAGAATTTTTGAAATCGGTCCAGTAGTTCCTGCGAATAGTGCGTTCAAACAAACAAACTCTTCCGCTTTATATTAAGTACTAGATGATGCCCACGGCTTCGCCCGTGTGGATTTAGGTTTTTAAAAATCCCGTGGGAACTTTTGATTTTCCAGTACAAAAAGTAGCTTATCTGTAGAAACCCGTCCCCAAAACGGAAAAATCCCGTGGCATCCCCACGATTTCGGAATACAATTCCTTACAGCATCAGGGTTGAGGAGTTGGATATGTACTTACTCGAGTTCATTCAACGATAAAGTCTTTAATTGGTACCCCTAATATCAATTTAAATAACCGAAAGTTTCTAAAACCCATTAGTTTTGGGGATTAGGTCCCCTGCAGCATTAGGATTGAGGAGTTGGAATCCAAATTTTTTATAGAACAGGGTCGCAATGTTTCTCTATCGATTAAAAAAAAAATTACGCAAATCGGTTCAGAAATCTCGGAGATATCGGTGTACATAGGTAGAAAAACACAACTCCTCCTTTTTTGAAAGTCGGTTAAAAAAGTAGCCTATGTTACTCCCTGGTTAATTCTCTACTTGTATGTGAAGGTCCCGTCAAAATCGGTTCAGCGGTTCCGAAGATTAGCCCGTTCAAACAGACAGACAGACAGACAGACAGACAGACAGACAGACAGACAGACAAAAATTTTAAAAACGTGTGATTCGGTTATGGAGGCGTTCAAATAACCATATGAGCTTAATATGAGGTAGTTATTTCGATATTACAGACAGACACTTCAATTTTATTTATTAGTATTAGTATAGATAAGATAGTATATTATAAGTATAGAAGTATAGATAAGTATCACTACATAGTATAAAACAAAGTCGCTTTCTCTGTCCCTATATCCCTATTCCCTATGTATGCTTAAATCTTTAAAACTACGCAACGGATTTTGATGCGGTTTTTTTTAATAGATAGAGTGATTCAAGAGGAAGGTTTATAAGTAGAAAAATTGCCGGTAGGTGGCGCTAATAGCGGGCAGGACGACGTCTGCCGGGTCCGCGAGTAAGTTTATAATTATAAGTATAGAATATGGATTTAGAGAGTTAATCAATCAATACACAATACTATACTATACTTCTATATCTATATCTATACTAATAAATAAAATTGAAGTGTCTGTCTGTAATATCGAAATAACTACCTCATATTAAGCTCATATGGTTATTTGAACGATACTATAACCGAATCACACGTTTTTAAAATTTTTGTCTGTCTGTCTGTCTGTCTGTTTGAACGGGCTAATCTTTGGAACGGCTGAACCGATTTTGACGGGACTTTCACATACAAGTAGAAAATTAACCAGGGAGTAACATAGGCTACTTTTTTAACCGACTTTCAAAAAAGGAGGAGTTGTGTTTTTCTACCTATGTACACCGATATCTCCGAGATTTCTGAACCGATTTGCGTAATTTTTTTTTTAATCGATAGAGAAACATTGCGACACTGTCCTACAAAAAATTTGGATTCCATCTCCTCAATCCTGATGCTGTAGGGGATCTGATCCCCAAAACTAATGGGATTTAGGCACTGTCGGTTATTTAAATTGATATTGGGGATACCAATTAAAGACTTTATTGTTGAATGACCTCGAGTAGGTACATGTCCAACTCCGCAACCCTGATGCTGTAAGGAATTGCATTCCGAAATCGTAAGGATCCCACGGAATTTTCCCGTTTTGTGGACGGGTTACTACTTACTACAGATAGGCTACTTTTTGTTCGGGAAAATCAAAGTTCCCACGAGATTTTTACAAACCTAAATACACACAGGCGAAGCCGTGGGCATCATCTAGTATACTAATAAATAAAATTGAAGTGTCTGTCTGTGATTTCAAAATAACTACCTCATATTAAGCTCATATGGTTATTTGAACGGTACCATAACCGAATCACACGTTTTTTAAATTTTTGTCTGTCTGTCTGTCTATCTGTCTGTCTGTCTGTTTGAACGGGCTAATCTTCGGAACGGCTGAACCGATTTTGACGGGACTTTCACATACAAGTAGAGAATTAACCAGGGAGTAACATAGGCTAATTTTTTAACCGACTTTCAAAAAAGGAGGAGTTGTGTTTTTCTACCTATGTACACCGATAACTCCGAGATTTCTGAACCGATTTGCGTAATTTTTTTTTAATCGATAGAGAAACATTGTGACACTGTCCCACAATTTTGGATTCCAACTCCTCAATCCTGATGCTGTAGGGGACCTGATCTCCAAAACTAATGGGATTTAGGAACTGTCGGTTATTTAAATCGATGTTGGGGGTACGAATTAAAGACTTTTTCGTTGAATGAACTTGAGTAGGTACATATCCAACTCCTCAACTCTGATGCTGTATGGAATTGCATTCAGAAATCGTAGGGATCCCACGGAATTTTTCCGTTTTGGGGACGGGTTACTACAGATAGGCTACTGTACTATGTTCTGGAAAATCAAAAGTTCCCACGGGATTTTTAAAAACCTAAATTCACACGGGCGAAGCCGTGGGCTTCTCTAGTTCATCTAGTTTTTAAATATAAAATGGAATTAACGGAAGCGATAAAAATTAATTACTTGCAGATTCATGATTTCTGCAAGCACAAGAGAGACAAAAGTTGAAAAATATAAAATATTTGTTTTATACCAATGGCTTTTTAGTATATCTTGTTCCTAGGTTATACTGGACTATAATAAAATAGCTGTATCTCTACCGAAATCTCTAGACCGTGCCCTAGTACAATTTAAAATTAAAAATATATTTTGTTGCTTAGCAACGATTGCATGAGTTTTTATTATAAAAAATGAAAACTCCAAAGATTTGAAAAATACTCATTTATCGTAGATATCATTAATCTGTGATACTCATCGATCTCGTCATTTATTGTGGTCATTTATTATATAATAATCATAATATATAAGTCAATGATAATAATTGTTTTAATTTACTACTATTTACTTACCTTGATATTTAAACAATATTTATTTACAACTAATTTAAATTTACATTGATTTTTATTTGATAACATTTAGAATCTCATATAACAAACTATAAAATGGCTAAAAAAGAAGAACCGAAAAGTACATAACTACCTACCTATCTATCTATGAGTAACTACTCGTAATAATAGTTTTACAGTAGTAAAAAATAGGTATAATTTAATTTTTTTTTAGTTCAAGCAAATAATGAATTAGAAAAGAGAATAATGGAAGCTTTCGAAGTATTTGATCATTCAGGAAAACAGGTTGTTGATGTTAGAGAAATTGGAACAATCTTGCGCTCATTAGGTATTTTATGTAATAAAATTACTATTTAATTAAGATTGGATAGTGTGATTCTGATACCTTGTATGCAAAATTCAAATAAGCTGGTGACAAAATCTAAAACCTCTGCATGACATGCTGGTCATGACGTGCACGTGCCGTGCACTACTGCGCCTGGCACCTGCGCTCGACACGCAGGAATATAATTTTTTTTATTGCAGGATGTTGTCCTACCGAAGCAGAAATACAGGAGGTTATACTTGCAACCGAGAATAAGGAAGCTACGGGAAATGTACCTCTTATTAATTTTCTTCCTTTCATGTGCAAGGCTATGACGGAACATAGGTGATTATTTTTTCTTTTGCTTTAGTAGTTATTAGTTTTAACTCTTTTAACCAAGGAAAAGTAGTAAGGATTGGAAAAATTAAAAATGATCCAAATTGAGCGTAGTGGGCAGAATCGCGTCGCGTCGCGTCGGGCCGCTTCGCAACGTAACAATCCGTCTGATAAGCATTTTGTATAAAACTGCGTCGATTTAAGTGCCGTTGCGGGCTGATACGCTTCATTAGGTGTGAATCATACTTTATTATCATCAGTTATAAATTAATTGTAATAACATACCGTCCTTCCATAACTGCATAAGTATATTATAAACTTTTTAGATAAGCTGTATGATTTTCGATCTTTGCCTTAAATTATAAATGGTCACAAAAGTAATTTTTGTCTATGGTATTCATTAAAAACAAATTCCTTAATTTCGGCGGGAAAACCTGGGAAAACCAAAATTTTCATTTCGTACATATTACTTTCTAGTTTCTTTTCTTACAGATTTTATCCAGCAAGCGCCGACATGTTGCTGGCCGCTTTTCGTTACTTCGACAAAGAAGCTCGTGGCTATCTTACCAAGGAAAGATTTACTCAGCTGATGCTTGAAGAGGGCGAACCGTTTACTCAGGTAACTTTTTTTTATTGTATAGAATCAGCACGCGCTTATAAGTATTTCATGTAATTGTTATTTTCTGTTGATTTCTAGTACCTACCTAGGGTTTTATTCCACAAAACTTGATATATTATCTATACTAATATAGTAAAGCGGAAGAGTTTGTTCGTTTGAACGCGCTAATCTCAGGAACTAATGGATCGATTTCAAAACTTCTTTCACCGTTGGATATGTACGTGATCCCTGAGTGCTCTAAGCTTATATATTATGTACCACGGGCGAAGCCGGGGTGGACCGCTAGTCTTTGATATCTTTGATAACATTGCTATTTTCTGTTTGTTCAACTATTATTTTATTATATTAGTTAATAATTATTATTATATAGCCAAATTTTTACCTTCCCAGTGGGAACTTTTTGTAATGAGGCCGATTTTGTGCATCCCAAATGACATAGGTAAATATCTCCACGTTTTATGGCTTCTGGAATCGAATGCGTTTTTATCTGGATGTCTGTGTAAACATTATTATCTATATTGACATGGAGGACAAAGTTCATTGACAAACCTAACTTGAAACTGATTCTATTATTTTCAGCAAAATCGGTAAAGCTATTTTTTTTCCACTGGGAAGTGGCAAGTTACTCGTGTGGACCTCGAGGGTCGCGCAGCTAAACCACTTTTTGCCATTTTTGCCATCTTTAATCTTTAAGTGAATAGTAATTTCCTAATAGTTATTTTTTGTAGATAGGTTAAATAGTTAACGCCAAACAAATATTCGTTCTTGAATCTTGAGCTGAGATGCGAGAGCGAACTCGAAATATAAATATGCTATAGTTTGAAAAGAAAATTCAGATTTTTTTAATATATGTTCTTAGGACCACTACCAGTAGTCTCCAATTTTGCAGTTTCGGAAGACATATGTGCTAACTTTGCAGCACTTGAAAAATATGACTGGCTTATTTACACTTTTCGCATGCTATAATAAGTATCATCAACTTGCCCCCCCCTTGGCCAGCGGCTGGCGACGCCGTTGTGTATTTGTTTCCCTGTTATCATAGTAATATTATTATGTTTGTCTGCCTATGGTTGTCTAACTGCCTCGTTGGTTTAGTGGTTAGCATATTCGACTGCAGATTACGAGGCCCCAGGTTCGATTCCCGGGTCGGGCAAAAAATTGTTAGGTAAGTTTTTCTGTCAAGAAATTCTTAGCGCTAGCCCGGAGTTGGTAGTTGGCGGTGCTTCGCCCCGTGGCTCGGAGAGCATGTTAAGTCGGTCCCGGTTATTATCACTGTGACAATAGTCGTTAAAGCCCGCTAACCGACATTGGAACAGCGTGGCGGGTCTGAGCTCTAAAAATCTCGTTCCTAAATCCTATGAGAGGCCTGTGCCCAGCAGTAGGATGTTAAAAGGCTTTAGTGGTGGTTATGTTGTCATAACCACCTGTAGCATGTAATTAATTATGACTTAACTCTGATTAAAAAATATATATATTTAGGAGGAATTCGACGAAATGATGCAAACTGCTTTGGACCCTGTAACCGACACGATTACCTACGAGTATTATATCAATCAATTAATGGTAAGTACATATGTATATATGATATAGGTACTCTTACTTCATGAAGAAGGTAGTTAGTTGATATTGCTTTTGCCCGAGAATTTGCTTTGCGAGAGATGCTTTTCCTTGCATGGTGACAATAATATGGTTCATAAGCTACTAAGACGACATTAGACGAGTCGCAGGAAGACGCTGGACATAAGCGGCGCAAGACCACGGTGCGGGGCATGAGGAAGCCCTTATAAGAAATCTACAGTGCGACCAATCTATCTGTGAACTCGTTCTCGAACGCGAACTGAAACGAACTCTGGAGGTCGTTAGTGTCGCTTTAGTGTTGCCATATAATAATTTATTCGACCTTATGGAAATCCCATAGCAGTATAAACATCGGCACGTACATCGAACACGTATATACACGTTATACGTATGAGGTGTCTCTACAAAAAAAGGCACAAACTATCGAGATTAAGACTAGCAAATGCGCGAAATATAGATAGGTGCGCGCGCATTCGTTGGAACTCGTTGTGCCTCGACTCTGCGCTAGTCTGTCCTGACCCTTAGATTATTTCGTTGGAACTCGTTATGCCTCGACTCTGCGCTAGTCTGTCCTGACCCTTAGATTATTTAGGTAATTTAAAAACTTATCGGAATTTTATTAAGGCTTCAGATATTAGTGGAAGGATTCTACCCCGAATCCGCCTGGCTAGCGACCACAATTCAGCCGTAAGCTGCCGCAAAGCATCCGTGTGTTCCTGCAGCGAGCTGAAGAGCCAGCCCCTTTCCTCAAAAGCCGGCAACGCATTAGTGGTTCCTCAGGTGCTGCTAATGTTCATTGGCGGCGGTAATCACTAACATCAGGTGACCCGCTTGCTCGGTTGCCCGCTATTCCTATAAAAAAAAATGTCATAAGTAATGTACTAGTTCTTCTTCTTGTTGCGGCTATGCAGGTTCTTGAGTCCCTACCACTTTGACCCGCGCCGATCTATTGTGCTCGCCACAATTTATAACTCCTCGACGATGTTCGTTGCCGCTAAGAATAGCAGCACTTTTTTGGCTGGAATGAAAATAACCCCCTCAGGGTGTGCGAAATGTTTCCCTAGTTGGAGACTTCGGGTATGAATTAGAGCGGAGCAGTGACAGATTATGTGCAGCGGCGTTTCCGCCATTGTGCAAGTTACAGGATGCTTTTAAAATTAACCACCTATTCGCTGAATCTCTACGGCTGTCTTGTCCGATGAAAGTTGTATTGTATTTTTTACAAGCGAACTCCCGCGACTTAGTTCGCGTGGATATACATTGGTTTTTAAAAATCCCGTAGGAATCATTTTCTTTTTCCTAAGCTCCTTTGAGCTCATATCATGCTAAAAACTGTTAAAAGTTCACTGGCGGATGTTTAGGTAGATCAAAATATAAACATCCGCCAGTGAAAGTCCCATCAAAATCGATCCAGCCTTTTAGAAGTTAGTCGGTAATCTGCAAAGTATCTTCTTTCTAACAAAAGAAGAATGAATGAAATCGGACCACCCGTTATTGAATTATAGCTAAATACACGTTCTGACTTTCCCCCTCTCCCTTGCTGAATTTCGGGATAAAAAGTATCCTATATGTTACCGGAGTAACACATTGCAACGAAACTTGGTACGATTTAAGTTCATACTACGGTACGGATACCGTAGTATGAACTTAAATCGTACCAAGTTTCGTTTCAATCCATTCAGTAGTTTTTGCGTGATGCGCGCACAAACATACAGACAAACAGATAAACAGACAAACAGACAAAAATTTCAAAAATAGCTTTTTTACGTTCTATTACTTATCCCTAACATCCCCCAGTTATTATTTTGCAAAAATCTTCAATGTACAGATACGGCAAGTCTACGATTTTATTATATGTATAGATATAGTTCCTGTTTTTATTTTCACTTTACATTTAAAACAAAGGTCATTTTTAAGAATTTATTTGTAAATTAAATTTGTGATAGGTACATAGTTCATTCACATACAAATTATACATACATAATTATTATATGTAACTCTTACCTCAATAATAATAGCAATATAAGTTGACTTAAGACCTTGTCAACCTTTCTTGCATCTACAACCTAAAGTCGCCTTCCGACCTAGTTAAACTTGAAAAATGTGGCCAATTCTGTTGTACACAATCTCTAAACCTAAACTTAAATGACAAGCCTAAATCTATTGCTATCCTTTTCTGCAGTGAGCACTGAGAAAGAGATAGGAATAAATTTAGACCTGTCATTTTAGTTTAGGTTTAGAGATTGTGTACAACAGAATCGGCCACAATGTCATATATATTGTGTACAGTCTGTTTTTCATTATTAGTTGTCTTTAAAGGTAAACAAGTCCATCCCCGCAAATACGCGTAAGTGACGCGCATTGGGGCTGTCCATTAATCACGTGAGGTTCGAGGTGGGTGGGAGGGGTTCGACAAAAATCACGAAATATCACAAGGGGGGAGGTTTTAGGTTTAGACCAAATTAACAAAGAGCTAGAGCTAGAGCATTCTTTCTCGATCTTTTAGTGTAAACGAAAGCTCGTTGACAGCGATTACACCAAAATATCAACGAGCAAGAATAAGAACCACGAACTAGAACACAAGAACACTTTGAAGAGACCGCTCCGGGGAGCGAGCTCGTCCGAACACGTAAGAATGCTCTAAGCTACTGTTCGCGCGCTCCAGCGCTGTTTACATCAAGCGAGCGAGCATTCTTAGAATATTCCATAGAATCTATGCGAACAACTATAGAACAACGATGGAATGTTCTGTCTCTGTTTACACTAATAGAATTTGACGGAGAGGGGATAGAACGAGCATTCGCTCGTTTGGTGTAAATCGGCCTAAACGCGTGATTTCTAAACCGAATTAATTTTCTAGAATTAAGGACTAGATTATACTTTATGCCGGTACTTAAAAATAATATTATAAAAAATTTAAGATTCTTTGTAGGTACTAAAAATACACGTGATTTTTGGTGGGGGGTGGGGGGTAGTCTTAAACCTCACCACGTATTACCATGGGGGAAGGAGGGGTTAAAAACATCACGTGATTAATGGACAGTCCCTTTGCACGGCGCATAGGACGTTCTTACCGCGGGCGAACTACGTCACTTACGCGTTTCTCCGAGATGTTTTGCGATTTGTTTACCTTTTAAGACAAATAAGGAAAAACAGATTGTAGTCAATCTATACTAATAGGCACTGATGCCCGCGACTTCGTCCGCGTGGATGTAATGTTTTAAGATCCCGTGGAGACCATGAAAATAATAGCCATGATCACTCTTTGTATAGCTATTATTAAAGTACTAATAACGCTATTAAAAATATATGGGTTGGTGGTAGAAGGGTGATTTAGGGTTGTATGTATTTTTTAATGTCGAATAAAAAAAATTGTTTGGGGTGGACCCTCTTATCACATAGGGGTATGAAAAATAGTTTGACATATTCTCAGACCTACCCACAATTAATTACATACCGAAATGGCTTGACCGATTCTTATGTTTGTACATAAGAATCGGTCAAGCCATTTCGGAGGAGTTTTATTACAAACACTGACACGAGAATTTTATATATTAGAAGATAAAAAAGCGGAAGTTTGTTTGAGCGCGCAAATCTCTGGAAATACCAATGGGGTTTGAAAAAATTTCTTTTGCATTTGATAGCCCAATTATTGAGGAAAATAATACGCTATTCAGAATCACGGTACGACCCTTAGGGTGGTTACGCACCGGCGAGGCGAAACGTGGCGAGAATTTCACCGAAAGATCTACCAAGTGTTGACGGGAACTACCAAGTGTTGACAGAGTTCCCACAGGATTTTTATAAACAAATGCGCGCGCGAAGTCGCGGGCCATCCGCTAGTTTTAAAATAAATGAAATTAAACTATTTTACTAATATAAATTATGAAAAACTATACCTACGTTAACGGCCAAAATACTGAAACACTTTGTAAATATTTTTCAGGACAATTTAAATGTTCAGTGACGATTTTTAAGTGAGACACTGAAACACCAATGCCAGAATACGTCAAAGTCAAAATTTGAGAAGAGTTTCTGCACTGAGTGTCTCTAGCGCTGTCCATTCAAACGCAGTTGATTCTTATTTGAATATTAATCAAATTCAATGAAATTTTGTAGATACTTCAATCAAAGTTGGTTTGAATGACTCACGCGAGTCTCCTCTTAAACTTCCACCAAAGAAAAATTGCCAATTTTTGTCACCAACACATGTTGACTACATAAACGTTAGCGATTTTTTTTTGGGCAGAGACCCAGCTTTAAAGAGCCTAAATTTTAAGAAGCGTTTCAGTATTTGGAACTTAGAAACTCTCATTAGTTGTTAGCCAATCGGCTCGCCCGCCTAGTTTTTATTGTACTAGGAGTCACGTTAGCCAAGCGAGACGAAGACCTAGTAGGCGTGGCTCTTCCAGATTCCTTTCCGGTCTTCGCTAAATCCTCAACTGCTTTTGCTTTTTTGTCTTCAGATTTTTTCGTCTCATCATCAACTTCCATGATTGTTTCTGAATCTGTTGCTTTTTCGTCTTCAGATTTTTTCATCTCATCATCAACTTCAACAATTGTTTCCAAATCTGTTGTTTTGTTGTCTTCAGATTTTTTTGTCACATCAACTTCCATGATTGTTTCCGAATCTTTTGCTTCTTTGTCTTCAGATTTTTTCGTCTCATCGTCAATTTCTATGATTGTTTCCAAATCTGTTGCTTTTTTGTCTTCAGATTTTTTCGTCTCATCATCAACTTTAACGATTGTTTCTAAATCTGTTGCTTTTTTGTCTTCAGATTTTTTCTTCTCATCATCAACTTCCATGATTATTTCCAAATCTTTTGCAGCATTAGAATTATTAGCAGTCGGAGTAGTTTCTTTTGCGTCATCGACTTTCTTAGTTTCTTCAACAGTTGCATTGTTTTGATTGGATTTTTCATCAGTTTTTTCGTCTGATATAGATTTTCCTTCTTCATCAATGTCTGTTGTGTCCATTTTCTCTACATCGGTTGGTTTAGTTGAATCCTCCTCAGTCTCCTCAGCTTTTCTTATAGACGATAGTAAGTCGGAGATCTGTGAGTCTAAATCTGAGCTTATTATGTCATCCGTTGATAAATCAAGTTTTCCAGAATTAGCAAAATCAGTCTGATTTTCATCTGTTTGGCCATCTGCTTTGTTTTGAGCTGGCTGGTCAGTTTTATTTTCTTGGTTGTCTACCTTGTTTTGAGCAAGTGTTTTATTCCCTAGCCCATTTTGCTTGTTTTTATCATTTTCAGTTTCAGTTTTGGTTCCAGCTAGGTTTTTATTTTCTTGCTGATTCGTTTGGTTTTGTAGTGTAATGTTTTTTCCTTGTTGAGGTGTTTTGTTTTGTACTGGGCTGGCATTTACTTGGTCGCTCGCTTTTGTGATGATTGTAGCGTCACCTGTTACAAGAAAAAGATATTAAATCATTAAAAGATTTAGTTTTGACGACCTCCCTGGCGCAGTGGTGAGCGCTGTGGTCCTTATAAGTGGGAGGTCCCGGGTTCGATTCCCGGTAAGGGGCATTTTGAAATTTTAAAATTTCTAAATTGTTTCTGGTCTGGTCTGGTGGGAGGTTTCAGCCGTGGCTGGTTACCACCCTACCGGCAAAGACGTGCCGCCAAGCGATTTAGCGTCCCGGTACGATGCCATAACCGATCAGGGGTATGCATACCTCTTCCAAGTTAGCCCACTTCCATCTTAGACTGCATAATCACTTACCATCAGGTGAGATTGCAGTCGACGGCTAATTAATTGTAGTTGAATAATAAAAAAAAAACAGTGTTCACAATCAAATAAGTACCAATATTAAACGTATACAATAAAATAATAATATTGACTCACCAACAACAGACTCGTTTGCGGCCAATATCTTCTCGAATCCTTCCCTATCAGCGAACCCGATGACCAGGAGATTGTTGATGCTCTTGTGCTTCTTGATTGACGCTGGGTTGAATTTGTTCAGGAACTCATAGATGACAGCCCTGGCGGGCAGGGCAGGGCGGCCGATCAACTATAAAAAAAATATTTAGTTAATCCATACTAATTATTACGAATGCAAATATAACTCGGTCTGTTAGCTTTTCATGGCTCAACCAATCTTACCGTTTGTCTCAGAGATAGATTGTTTGTACTTTGGAGGCGTGCCTGCGCCACATTTTCTTCTCTGTCGCTCAACTCATCAACTCGCCACTTGTGACGTTGTGTATAACTTATAACTTTAAACATTTTCGAAATGGAAAAAATATTACCTTAACATATAGTATATCCTTAGAGACTAGTGTCTTAGGTGTGGTGGGAACACTCTTTTCGCCTGCTTTGGCAGGTGTCCCAGTTGCTGTTGACTGCGAAGATGCCGGTGTTGCAGGTTTTCCAGCTGCAGGCGTTGTTGATGGAGCTCCTGTTGTGGCTGCTGGTTTTACAGGTGTTGCAGGTGCTGCTGGTTTTATAGGTGTTGTAGGTTGTGCAGCTGCAGTAGTTGATGGCGCCGCAGGTTTTATAGTTGCAGCTGTAAGTTTCGCAGGTATTGTTCCTGGTGCCGCAGGTGTTGTTGCTGATGCCGAAGGTGTAGTTGCTGATGCCGCAGATGTTGTTCCTGATTTCACAGGTGTTGTTCCTGATGCCACAGCTGTAGTTTCTGAGGTCACAGGTTTTGCAGCTGCAATTGATGTTGCTGATGCCGCAGTTTTTGTAGCTGCAGTTGTTGCTGATGCTGCAGGTTTCTGAGGTACTGTTGATGGTGTCGCAGGTTTTGCGGCCGCAGCTGAAGGTGTTGTAGGTTTTGTAACTTTCGCTGCGGGTTTCACAGGTGTTGTAGCCGATGCTGCAGTTTTTCCAGCAGCTGTTGCAGGTTTTGCAGGAGTTGAAGGCTCTCTAGAATCATTGCTTATGTCATCATCATCTATTGTTATAACACTTTCCTTTTCCAATTCACTTCTGGTTGCCTCACGCAACTTTGATTTTGCCTCCAGAACGACTGAAGCTTTCATACTCAAGAAATCTTTGTGCAAACATAGGATGGTCAGGAACTCCTGAAATATAAACATTGAATTGTAACGCAAGATTTAGACCATCTAAGCCAAACTTAATTGATAGGTCTAAAGTTTACACAAAGGGTATAGCCAAACTTCCATAGGCAAACTGCCCCCGATAGGAACCCCTATCGTAACCTATGTTATATTGTAGAGGGTAGATACTAATAGTAGTTCATTGAGGAGATATTAGCTCTCTATCTTAGTTAATTGAGGATCTATTTAAAAAAAAGTGTCTGGAGACGACTTTTTTTCAGTGATATATCTCTGTTAATTTTAAAGGTAGGTAGATGAAACAAATTCCAGTGTTTATAGTACACTCTACAGTTTATTTTATAGTAATTTTCTATGAGCCAAGCGTAAATAAAAATATGAAAATATTGCAAAAAAAAATTTTTATTGATTTTTATCAGATTAAATTAAGTTACCACTTTAAAAAAATATATAATAATGATTTACATCTCGCCTAACAGCATGCTAAGTTTCAATAAAATCCTAGGGGTGCAACATGTGGAAAAAAAATAATTAAAATAAGTGGACCACATTATGACCACTTTGTTAGTACTTATAATAATTGTATTAGATTTTAATATAATCTTTGACAAAGTAGCGTTTTGACAGCTTGTAAAAAGTATATTAGCGGTTGGTGGTGTCACTAGCTTATTACTGTGTGTTAAGGTAACTATGGTTCTGTCAATTTACATGGTTTTATTAAACAAATTGAGATTACTATGGATGATCGGTAAAACTTACGAAACTGCCTAAATATTCGGAACTAAAACTGGTACTGGTAATTGGATGATTGAAAATAAGGCATACTAACCTCTTTGAATCTATGCAACATTGCTGGCAATCTATATTCAATAATCCTCTCCATGAACTCTACATACTTCTGACTTTTGGAAGATTTAAGGTCAAGTTGTTTCATTAAACTCTTGATTTCATCGGTGTTGGCATTTGTGTCATTTTTCGGTTTGTCTTCTTCTGTGCCTCCATCTGTTTCCTTTTCTTTATTCTCATTTGTAGTTTTCTCCTCATCTATATCTTTTTCCCCATCTTTATCTTTTTCGCCATCTGAAACTTTTTCTCCACTCGTATCCATCTCTCCAGTAGCATTATCTTCCCCACTCGTATTAATCTCTAGACTGGTATCTTTTTTATTACCCTGGGTTTCTTCTTTACCATCTTTTTCTTCAGTAGCGTCAGATTCCTCAGAGAAACTCTCGACCAACTTATCAATATTGCAATACTTATTCTCATACAATTTCTGGAGCTAGAAATATTTAGTTCATTAAAAAACTTACAATATACATATTAATATTACTACGTATGTCGCTCCTTACATTTTTTATGAACTTAAACTACACTCTTAAAGTAATTGCACAGTTTACTAACACGCTCGGTATCTGATAATTGATACGACAGACATTGAATGTTCTAGATTTTACTCAGTGCATGTTCAAAATACTCACAAAAATCGCATTTAAAAAGATAAGCGTATATAAGTAATATAACTTATAACTATATAAAAATAATCGAATATAAGTAATGTGACTCATCATAATGTGGTCATTGGTCGATAGCTCGTAACTCGTAAGCAGAGTAACGACCAACTAAATTCACTTGTTGATAGAATTACTAGAGTACAAGAAACCTTCTTCTATTATAAAGCAGTAGCGTGACTGATTGACAGACAGACAGACAATGCACACCCAAAACCGGAGGATGTCGAGATTTTAAATATGTAGGAAATATTCCTTGAGTATTCTAGCAGTGCTCTAAGAAGAGACTTCTTTATATTCCATCCCTGAGTGAAAAGGGATGGCAAAGTTTGATGACCGAGAAACATTTTTTAAAACTCTTAAGGGACTGTTTCACCACCTTCTGATAAATGTTGAATAGCCTAAAACTAAGTTTTATCACTTTCTTACTTTATGTCAAGTGACAAAGACAAAATTTGTGAATAAGCCTGTTTCACCAACAGGCCCTGAATCCACAAAAATGAATCTATACTAATAAATAAAATTGAAGTGTCTGTCTGTAATATCGAAATAACTACCTCATATTAAGCTCATATGGTTATTTGAACGATACTATAACCGAATCACACGTTTTTAAAATTTTTGTCTGTCTGTCTGTCTGTCTGTTTGAACGGGCTAATCTTTGGAACGGCTGAACCGATTTTGACGGGACTTTCACATACAAGTAGAGAATTAACCAGGGAGTAACATAGGCTACTTTTTTAACCGACTTTCAAAAAAGGAGGAGTTGTGTTTTCTACCTATGTACACCGATATCTCCGAGATTTCTGAACCGATTTGCGTAATTTTTTTTTTAATCGATAGAGAAACATTGCGACACTGTCCTACAAAAATTTGGATTCCAACTCCTCAATCCTGATGCTGTAAGGGATCTGATCCCCAAAACTAATGGGATTTAGGCACTGTCGGTTATTTAAATTGATATTGGGGATACCAATTAAAGACTTTATTGTTGAATGACCTCGAGTAGGTACATGTCTAACTCCTCAACCCTGATCATCATCATCATCATGATCAACCCATTACCGGCTCACTACAGAGCACGGGTCTCCTCTCAGAGTGAGAAGGGTTTTGGCCATAGTCTACCACGCTGGCCAAGCGGATTGGCAGACTTCACACACCTTTGAGAACGTTATGGAGAACTCTCAGGCATGCAGGTTTCCTCACGATGTTTTCCTTCACCGTTAAAGCAAGTGATATTTAAATACTTAAAACGCACATAACTCCGAAAAGTTAGAGGTGCGTGCCCGGGATCGAACCCACGACCTCCGATTAGAAGTCGGTCGTCCTAACCACTAGGCTATCACAGCTTTCAATGTGAAAACCCTGATGCTGTAAGGAATTGCATTATAATTAATTAATATTAAAAGCTAGTATATATATAATAATAGAATATAAATAAAAGAAAAAGCTATATCAATCAGCTAGTCAATCAATGTTGGTTCACCAATCACCATATTATGCGGCCATAAGGCATGCATTCAAGCGTCTCAATGTGTTTCCTATCGACCAATGAAAATGAGTCAAAATTAGGGAAATATATATAGAAAACTCACATCATTGAATACTTCATTCAGCTTGCTATTAAGGACTCTGCCTATGTTTAGCCTGAAAAACTCTTCTGGGTCATCTGGAATTAAATAAATATATCTGTTGTAGGCCCTATTTCAAAATATTTTTATTTTAAATAATTTCATTAAACTGACTATCCTAAAATTAAAAAAAAATTAAAATAAAGAATCAGTGTCATATACTTACTAATAATATTACTAGAAAAATCAAAATATGACAGATCCCTGGCTCTAGCAAGTGCAGGAAGATTATTTATTAAGTAAATATATCATATTCATTATTCTTACTACAAGTATAGTAAAATCCCGATAGCTTGCCAATATAAATAAATTGGCAATCTACAAACTTTACATCACTAGTTAAAGTAATTTTGGTCTTGGCGTGTATGATAAAGTGGAATTATGGAACAAAGTCTGGAAAACCACTGTAAAAAGTGAGTTATGCGGTCACGCATGAATCACAGAATATTACAGACATCAAGATGCCAGACTTAAATCACAAAGAAATTAAAACTTTGTAAATGAACATAAATTAAAAAAAAATAACCCCCTACAGTGGCATTGTAGACCCCAAATTGCATGAACCAATTTGAATATTTTTTTCATTCAAGAAGCTGATTCAAATAAGCCCAAACACAATATGGTCACTGTAAACCATTTTGGTCGACTATAATTTGACTCCATCATAAGATAGGTTCAAACACAACAGAATCCTTTCGACCAGGATCCGGATAGATCACCAGACCCCAACAAAGATTCCTAAGTACCACCCCAGATAAAAAAGCTTCAAAGCGAAAGAAACCACATTCAAATAGGTCCCGGATCCACTTGGAAGCTACGATGCCACGACGAAAAAGAGCGCTTCAGGACAACGCTCGTGTTTTTGCGTCGGGGGTTAAAAATATCACCTGAATGAACGAGTTGCAAGACCCGCGGAATGTTGGTGTTATGTTTATGCGCGTCTTGGGCTATTTTCATTAGCTCAACGTCAGTGTCCTTGGGATATTTCTCACGGTATTTATCGACAATTTGCTTGACAGCTATCACGGGTTCGTTCATCATGACGTTCCTTATGCGGACGCGCAGGGTGTGTTTCATGACACGCTGTATGAAGGGGATGTTGAAATACTCGAGGGTCCCGTCGTCGGGGCATAGCTCCTTGACGGATTTCAGGATCGCGCCCAAAGCTAACTCCAGCCGACCTTTTACTTGCGCGGATGGCTGTCTATCGGGACGAAGAATGTTACCTGGCTCATTTGCCTTCTGTAAGTGTTTTGGAATAGTGTTATGGGCGGGGTTTCGAGCTTTTGGTGGAGTGTGATACATTTTTGGTGAAGGATTTTGCATTTTTGCTTGAGTGTTGTATGCTTTCGGTGGAGGGTATTGCGCTTTCGCGGCTTTGGGAGATTGCCCGACTAACTTGTTGGTGTGTGCAATCCACTTATTGGTTTCCTCGATTAACTTCTTAGTTTCAATGGAACTTTGATACGCGGGGGTTTTTTGAGCAGGCTTAAAGTTGGGTTTGGTCACTTTGGAAGGCTTAAAATTTTTATGTTCAGTCGGTTGATTATATTTGTTTCTGATTCGCTGGCCGATGCCAGGTTTTTGGGACATGAGAGCCTTGGTCGTGGCGGAAAAGTTGGTAGGTTGGGGAGGGCCTTGATTCACAGCTCTAAACTCCTGTTTGTTCTGCCAGGGGTTGATGTTCTGAGGCGCATTGAAGCGTTTCGGAGGAGAGACAATTTGATTTTGCCAAACTGGTGTGCTGGCTTGACGTTTCACACCCTGCGGCCTGACGTTAGATGGACCAGGACCAGGCTGGTATGGAGCAGAATAATTAGCGAAATTAAATTGTTCGCTGGCACCCTGTTGATTATAGGTGTTAAAGGGTTGCTTGTTATCATACTGCCTCTGAAATGAATCCAAAATAATCTTTCTTTTTGTAACCATTATAAGACAAATAATACCCTAAAAATACAAAAAGCTCTATTATGTTGCAATATCTAAGAAATTATTATAAATAACATATATATGTTATATATAAATAATTTTATGACAGACCACATTATGAGAAACACCATAATGAGATATGTATCATAAAAACATACATATTATTTATATCTTTAATTATATTGCAACTGAGCATTTTGTGCCACTTTGAGATGTCAACAATGTAGCTTCATCTTTATTTTATCAGTTAAAATAAAGTTTTTAGGAGCAACCATTGTATGACTGAATATTAAAGACAAACTTTAGTTTGCCAATGTGCTAAATACCTTTAAACTGTATGTAACAGAATACTTAATGGCTGATTCATGCGATTTATAATATGTACATTTAGGTGTAAATTGTTCCATTTTCTCATATTTTACATGGTGTTAATTTTGATGGATGGCATAAATTACATAACTTACCACCTATTGGATGATTATAACTCTTATAATTTATTGCGGATCAAGAGACCGCAGTACAAAGAGCCATAAAGAAAAGAAGAACTCTTATAATGTAGAGAAAAGAAAACATAAAGAACACACATAAGATAGAATAATATTTAAAAAAAAAGTAATGGTTAGTACAGAAAAATGTTCTATGAAAATATCAAATAATACCCTGTCAAAAGAGTTTTAATTAAGGAAAATGAATAGACTCTTAAAATATGAGTAAAATTTTAAAATTATGAAAAAGAACACAACAGACCAAAAACATTTCATTAAGTTCTATACACAGGATTTTTGTTGAATTCTATATAGAAACTGCCTTTGGACTTCTATTGCAATTGATGTACCTGTATTGAAATTGGTGACTGATTTACAAAATATATTCTCTAGATGTAGTTACAGAGGAGTCGAAATAAAAAAGAGTGCAACATAATTATAGATGCCCAAGCAATGATTTACTGCCAGGCTTATGGGACTGTAGGTTGCAGAAGTCCTAACAAAAACAACGATGTATCACAAGCCTTATGAGACTGTATTTGCAGAGGAGTTGAAACAAAAAAGAGTGCAACATAATATAGTTGCCCAAGCAACAATGTATCACCAGCCTTATGAGACTGTAGTTCCAGAGGAGTTGAAACAAAAAAGAGTGCAACATGTAGTTGCCCAAGCAACAATGTACTGTCAGGCTTATGAGATCGTAGGTTGCAGAAGTCATAACAAAAACAACGATGTATCACCAGCCTTATGAGACTGTAGTTGCAGAGGAGTTGAAACAAAAAAGAGTGCAACATATAGTTGCCCAAGCAACAATGTACTGTCAGGCTCATGAGACTGTAGGTTGCAGAAGTCAAAACAAAAACAACGATGTATCACCAGCCTTATGAGACTGTAGTTGCAGAAGAGTTGAAACAAAAAAGAGTGCAACATATAGTTGTCCAAGCAACAATGTACTGTCAGGCTTATGAGACTCTAGGTTGCAGAAGTCATAACAAAAACAACAATGTATCACTGCCAGCCTTATGAGACTGTAGTTGCAAAAGAGTCTAAATAAAAAAAAGTATAACATATAGTTGCTCAAGCAACAATGTATCGCCAGTCTTAGGGAGATGCTTGTCTTTTATTTATTTTTAATCTGAAAAAAATATGAATATTAATAAAATTGCATCAGTAGCATACAATTTACCTTATTACTGTTGTTGGAGTATTGGTTACTATTACTGGAGTATTGATTACTGTTGTTGGACGAGTAGTTGCCAGTGTTACTGGAGAATCTATCAAGTAAGTTCTGTTCCTGCTCAATTATTTGCCTTTTGCGTTGGAGTAGTTCCAGTTCAATCTCCAAATCCTAGACAGCAGAAATGAAACCTGTTCTTACACAATCACTTCATCTATAATAATATAAAAGCTTGTCCTGACTGATCATCAACACACAGCCTAAACTAGCTTCCTTTTATGACGTAGACGCACACTAAGAAAGGATTATTGCAAATAGGGTATTTGACTAATTTTTGAAAATTGTTTTAAATTATTCTTTATTACTTATTAAAACACACTACATTGATATTTTTCGCAATATCTACAGTATTAAGAATTAAATCAATGATAAAGTTTAAGTTTTGAAAACCACGCCAAAAACGACATTTCTGATCACATGATACGCGTGACGTCACAAATCGCTATGCCGCTATAAATAACGCCGAAAAAATCATGTTTCTTGTATGAGGACCCCCTTTAATTTTTATTTTTATTTAATTTTTATTATTTATTATTATAGCAGCAATAGAAATATACACTCTGTGAAAATTTCAACTGTCTGTCTTTTACGGTTCATGAAATATAGCCCGTGCACCTAAAATATAGCATCAAAAAATCATGTAAATATATATATCACAGGCTATATTTCAAAAACCTTAAAAGATATACAGTTGAAATTTTCACAGAGAGTATATTTTTGTTGCCGCTTTATTAATAAATAATAAAAATTAAATAAAAATTAAAATTAAAGGGGGCCCCCATACAAGAAACGTGATTTTTTCGGCGCTTTTTGCTTGACCTTAACAATCGCTGTATCTCTTGAACCATTACAGGTAGATATTTGGAATTTTCAGAGAATGAGTATCATTATAGTCTCTATAACCACAAAATAATGAAAATAAAATAAATTTGAAATTTAAAGGAATTTCCATACAATAAACTTTTCTTTTTGCTCTATGGTACGGAAACCTTGGTGTGTCAGTCCGACTAACACTTGGCCAGTTTTTATGTTGGGTCGGTTGATGACTATGAGCTTGCTTATTGTAAACTAAAAATGTGAGCGATAGTGAATATTATTTTTATAAACGACGCCATATTCTTAATTACCTATTTTTTATCTCTCTGTTAACTTAAACATCCTGTATCTCCTAAAGTAATAACCTTAGAGTAAAAATGAATAGAATCAAATTTGTAGCAAATTTTATTTAAAGAACTTTGTTAGAAGTAATCATAATGCTAGAAGTAGAGGTTTTCGAGATATGTGCAAAAAACCGAAAAAAGGGACCTAAAATTCAAAATGGCGGCCGGTTCCGCACCCCCCCCATATGGGGGTTTTGGATATGTTATAGAGGAAGGTCCAAAGAACACTTTAGGCCAATTTCCAAAACTATAAGTTTTTATTTTTATTTGTCGATTTTGGCAGTAGAATTACTGGGCTAATAGTATATTTTCAATGTTGTCAAATACCCTATTCCATCCATAATCCAATTCAATCCATATGGGGGTTAAATCCTACTAATATTATAAATGTAAAAGTGTGGATGTTTGGATGTTTGTTACTCTATAATGTCACAACTACTGAACCCCGATTTGGCTGAAATTTTGAATGGAGATAGATTATGCCCTGACTTAAAACATAGGCTACTTTTTATCCTGGAAAAATCCACAGTTCTTGCGGTATTTTGAAAAACCCGAAATCTATATCTACAGCTATAGGTAGATTACTATAGCAAACTTCCTTGAAAGTAGGTATAAAGGTTGGAAAAGGGAGCGGAAAAGGAATCCAGATATCTGCGATTCTCTCAGGATTTGTGAAAAATCGAAATTCACGCGGGCGAAGCCACGGTCAAAAGCTAGTAGGGGTTAAAAGTTTGTATGAAAGTCTGCTGTCATTTTTCAAGTTATATCCATGAAAATTGGTATTTGGGCTTTCAATGAAAAATAAAGAATATATATTTCAGGATTATTGGAAATTCTTCCCCCAAATGGGTAAAATATGGGATGAAAGTTTGTACGAAAGTCTGTCATTTTTAAAGTTATATAAATGAAAAACCGTATTTGTATTGTTGGTTAAAAATAAAGAATTATGTGTTTCTGGAATTTTGGAAATTCCACCCCCAAGTGGGTTAAATAGGGAATGAGATTTATAAGAATGCAAGCAGACAAAGTCGCTGGCATCAGCTAGTATTATTATAAAACAAAGTCCCCAGCCATGTCTGTCTGTTTGCGATAAACTCTAAAAATACTGAACAAATTTTCATGCAGATTTCACCAATAGACAAATTGATTCACTGGGAAGAGATTATACACCTAAAGGTGTATAATTTCTTACAGTTTTGTGTAAATTGGTTAAAATATGATGATAATTATTGGTGAAAATGTTGGAAAAAGCCTAGGCGGCCGCCTAGGAGCTTTTATCGAAAATGCTGCCTAATCCCTGTGAGATTGTGGATGCCACTTTGTCTGACAAAGTGGCATCCACAATCTCACAGGGATTATCCACAATCTCACAGACTGTAGTGACAAAGTTTGTCACTACACTCCAGATTCCAACTCGTTTTATGCCTGCTTATTAAACAGTGAGAACTGTTTGAGAGGCTATATTTTTACTCTTTCATACCTATGTACATAGGTATACCAGCCTCTCTTGAGTCTTGACTCTTCAAATACCTACCTAGGTTAAAATGGCGTCTCGAGTCTCGACATTGACGCCGATCGTTAATAGATTACCCCAAAAGCTAAACGCCATCTTCACACTCACATAAACTTACACGTAAATGATTCGTAGCAAGAGGCCCGCTGAAATTCCCCCCGCCTCGGCCTCCGCCGCCGCCTCGGACTCCGCTGCCGCCTCGGCCTCGAGGGTTCCCGGCGCCGCCGAACTGACCGCCGCGTCCCCTGTTTCCGCGTACCATGTTTGATGATTATAGAATGAAAATAAATCCCGAAGGACAGTCAGATGACGTTGCGAGCTCAGTAATTATTTAAATAAACGCCTTTTTCAATTATTTGGTTATCAATTTTGTAAAAGGTTTAACTAAATAACTAGCAAACCACAGTCCACACTCCACAGTTGCAAACCAAAAACTAGTGATCAGTGATGGCCTGATGGGATTCGAGTTGCTTTTCACTCGAGTGACTCGAGTAGTCTGCGAGTAGTTTTTATATTAGGTACTCGCACTCGAGTGAAATTTTTGACAACTCGAGTTTCGAGTGACTCTTGTCGACTCGAACTACGAGTGAATCGAGTAGACTCGTACCCCTCGAGTGGTTTATACCGAGCCGAGTGAGAAATTCAACTAAGAAATTCAAGAAATTGATCAAATCATTTTTAGGGTTCCGTACCCGAAGGGTAAAAAACGGAGCCCTATTAATGTCACTCGGCTGTCTGTCTGTCTGTCTGTCCGTCTGTCCGCCGGTCACAGGTCTCTAGCTCGCAGACGAAATGAGTTACAAACCTGAAATTTTGGTATTTAGTGTAAAACGTTAACCCAAAATCAAATATTGAATTAGAAATTGAATTAAATTATTTTTCAGGGGGGCTCCCATACATGAAAAAGGAGCCGGAAAAAAAAATTTTTCTTTACCCTAGCTTGTGGGGTATCATTGTTTAGAGCTCATTAAGTAGAGTACAAATATATATATTTTTAATTTTTATCTCAAAAAATAAGGGAATGGGAGGCCATCAAAGTTGTCAGTTTTAGACCATTTTTGTGACGGGGGCTATCTCAAAAACTAAACTAGTTGGGAATATGATATTTCAGTATATTATGTACTATATGCTCTATTTAAACAACAAATACTGAAAACAACGATTTATTAAATAGTTTATAAGTTGTGACCAAAATAAACGAACATTTTTTTGGGTTTTTCTTTCACGGTTTGTTGCGATGTCTAGCTCGGAAATTAAATATTTCTTAGACCCAAAATATTATATTGTTCATAATTATGTACGGAACCCTGAAAGAGCGAGGCCCGACTCGCACTTGGCTGATTTTTTTTATGTAGTTATTACAACAATTTCAGTTAAATTTGTTATCTCATTAAAAATACATTATTTCTGTGCTTTTGTTGAGTTTATTTAAGTTTTATTTAAGTTAATTTTCAAGCATGTTTATTATTACCTAAATTGTGAACTAAGTTACAGAATAACCTCCCTGCTGGGTTATTCTGTAACTTAGCTAGCAACTGAAAATAGTTGCCAACGAATTAGTTTGATATACATTGCTGCTTTACTGTGGGAAATATAAAGTGTTTTCATAATTTCACACAGTAAAGCAGCAATGTTTATCGAAATAATTCGTTGGCAACTATTTTCAGTTGCTAACTAAGTTACAGAATAACCCAGCTGCAGGGATATTCTGTAACTTAGTTACCAACTGAAAATAGTTGCCAACGAACTTGTTTGATATACATTGTTTCTTTACTGTGGGAAATATAAAGTGTTTTCATAATTTCACACAGTAAAGCAGCAATGTTTATCGAACTAATTCGTTGGCAACTAAGTTACAGAATAACCCTGCTGGTCTGTGGTTTATATCTATATTGAACTAGGTACGTTGAACTATATATAAAAAATCCGTCCATTCCTTTCATGATTCCTTTATTTTCTTTTTGACATTTCAACGAAATTAGTGACGCCCTCACATGTTACCGACTCGATTTGAAATAATAATCGATTTTATTTAAGAAGAACTTTCAATCGATTGAATGAAATATTTTTATTCTCATTAATATTAATATTTTTATCGGGATGTTACGATTGATAATATAAATGAACAAGAATTAATTATTCATGTAGGTAGATGTAGACTTAACTGACGAGTCTAGTGTAAATTACGAAGAAGAGTCTGATGGATCATTGCAATTACACTAGCGGCACGCTATGAAGGCCGGTTTGACACATTACAATAGTGATGTGGAATGTCAATTTATTCTCGAACAAAAAACAATTAAGTTTTGTTTTTGTACCTGATTAAATAGGTTTAATAAAACAAAAATGTATATGTTTATTTAATTTATTTGAACGAACTGAATATTTGAACGAAAATGAATATACATACTTTATATGCACACAAGAAACATATGAATACAAAAGATACCAAAAAAGGTGCCACAAAAGGCCATAATTAATCAGATTCGTCCATACTACTATTTTCACTGTCGTCACTGCTATCATCACATACATTAATAATTATATGTTCGTTTTCTATAATATTATCTATTTTCACATCTCTTTCATAATCACAGGTTTGTCCACATAGTGAAAATTGTTCATATTCACAAGTACATTCACCCCTTAAATGGTGCAAACTGATTTTTCTACACTTGTATACATTTAAGAAATCAATTTAGTAAATAAATTTTGAGTCCTAAACCTAAAACTACATTCGATAAAATTTATGAATCTCTGCACATCACTATCGTCAATAAAGTAATCCAATTATTTCCTTCAAAGTCGTTATCAATTAATACGGAACTTCATGAGCGGACAAACGTCAAACCGGCCATCATAGCGTGCCGCTAGAGTAGGTACAGTAAATTCGAGCGAAGCGAGGGTGTTGCATCTAGCTAGAATCCTGTGTAGCGTTTAATTAAAAATCAGACTATAATCTGATTTTTAATTCCGTGGAATTCTGACGTTTCTTAAATGGACTATTTGGATTATTTTTTAAATGGACAGAATTCCATCGAATTCAAAATCTGGACAGGACTTTATAATATCCAAGGGAGATGATTTGCATCAAATATTCCTTAAACATGTACAGGTGGCACCTAAAGACGTGTATAATATAGCGGATGAGTTAGAAGCAGAGAAACGAAGAATAGAGGCAGCGGCTCCTAAAAAGAAGAGAGCCTCATCTCTATTGAGAGCTGCTAAAAATTGAGCTTAAGTCTAATACCTATGTATTATATACTTACATATTAGATCAGAACTATTTAGAAATTAATGTCTTGCCTTTCCAAAAGGGGTGTCTGTGAATAATTGATAATAGGAACGCTTTATTTTTATAAATTATCATATTATACTCTTACGAGTCTTACCTATATATACCTATCTGCGTAGATTTAGGTTTCTGAAAATCCAGTAGAGCTCAATTTTTTGGAATAAAACGAAGATTAAATCACTAGCCCTTGTATGTAAAGGTGGAGGCAGGTGGAGATTTGAGTATACTCATCTCCACCTGCCTGAGAAAGTCCCATCAAAATCGGTTCAGCTTTTCCGAAGATTATTATTTTAAATAGGTAATGTGGCTAATTCTGTTGTACACAATCTCTAAACCTAAACTAAATTGACAGGTTTAAAAATAGTGCTATCCCTTTCAGCAGGGAGGATTGTGAAAGAGACGGGAATATATTTAGACCTGTCATTTTAGTTTAGATTTAGAGATTGTGTACAACAGAATCGGCCACAATGTGGCCGATTCTGTTGTACACAATCTCTAAACCTAAACTAAAATGACAGGCCTAAATCTATTGCTATCTCTTTCACAATATTCCCTGCGGAAAAGGATAGCACTGTTTTTAAACTTGTCAATTTAGTTTAGGTTTAGAGATTGTGTACAACAGAATTAGCCACAGTATTTAATATATTATATTAAATATTTTGTAGCGAATCTACTTATACTAACTTACCTTGCGTTTCTATTTGTAAGTGCATACTCACACATCCCTGATGGAAAGGTAGCCTATGTACATACATACTTACTAGACGTACGGTCTAGTAATTTTTGTAGTAATTTAACTCGAAAAAATATTGAGTAGTCACAGATAGGTAAATCATTTGAGTAGGATAGTATATTATAGAATATAACATAACCGGTAGTGTCTATATATCTGACTCTTTAAAATTATCTATTTCTGATATTTTCATAAAACAAACCTAAAGTTGCTCATACCTGTCAGATTTATGACCATCCTAATTATTTTTATTTTTACATTAACTCAGTCCATAGTTAATTATTATAATACTAGCTGAACCCCGCAACTTCGTTCGCGTAGATATAGGTTTTTATATAGGATCGGATCGGATCCCATAATTCTTTTATGTAGGTACCTAAACTAAACGTAGCCTAAGTTACTCCTTATAACATTGAAAGTTCCATTAAAATCGATCCAGCCGTTTCGGAGATTAGCTGGAACAAATAAACAGACCGACAAACATAAATTTAAACGCACACCAGTTCAAAATAACCCGTAGGTACTTTCAAAGATCCGGGTCCCAAGTTATTTGAACCCAATAATGAGGGTTGTAATGTCTGTCATTTCTAAACTAAAAACCTATGACCTTGAAATATTTACGGGACAATATATAAAGTACCTACTACCTTTCTAACAAAAAAAGAATAAGCGAAATCGAACAACGCGTTAATGAATTACAGCTAAATACACGTTTTAACTTTCATCCTCTCTCCCAAGGGAACCGTGCTGAATTTCGGGATAAAAGTATCCTATGTCCTACCTCGGAGTATAAACTCAAATAGTACCAAGTTTCATTCGAATCCATTCAGTAGTTTCGGCGTGATGCGCGGCCAAGATACAGACAGACAGACAAAAATGAAAAAAATTGCAGTTTTGGCTTCAGTATCGATTATAGAGTGCCCTCCAATAAAAATTTTCAAAATATCTTCAATGTACAGAATTGGATCTGTTACAGTTTTATTATATTACTAGCTGAACCCCGCAACTTCGTTCGCGTAGATATAGGTTTTTATATAGGATCGGATCGGATCCCATAATTCTTTTATGTACCTAAACTAAATGTAGCCTAAGTTACTCCTTATAACATTGAAAGTCCCATTAAAATCGATCCAGCCGTTTCGGAGATTAGCTGGAATAAATAGACAGATCGACAAACATAAATTTAAACACACACCAGTTTAAAATAAGCCGTATGTTCAAAGATCCGGGTCCCAAGTTATTTGAACCCAATACTGAGGATTGTAATGTCTGTCATTTCTAAACTAAAAAACCTATGACCTTGAAATATTTACGGGACAATACATAAAGTACTACCTATCTAACAAAAAAAGAATGAGTGAAATCGAACAACGCGTTAATGAATTACAGCTAAATACACGTTTTAACTTTCATCCCCTCTCCCAAGGGAACCGTGCTGAATTTCGGGATAAAAAGTATCCTATGTCCTACCTCGGAGTATAAACTCAAATCGTACTCAATTTCATTCGAATCCATTCAGTAGTTTCGGCGTGATGCGCGGCCAAGATACAGACAGACAGACAGACAAAAATGAAAAAAATTGCAGTTTTGGCTTCAGAATCGATTATAGAGTGCCCCCCAATAAAAAATTTCAAAATATCTTCAATGTACAGAATTGGATCTGTTACAGTTTTATTATATTATAGATAGATAGATAGATTACGTATGAAGTAGATAGTAGTAATTTAACAGCTTATGAACTAGAACGTAGACAAATAGACTTATATCCAATAATACAAACGTTTATTACTAGTACTTTAATCATGACGATATATACTTAATTAATGAACCAGGCGTTCAGACTTATTATGAGAATATGTCTATGATTATGTATTTATAAGTGGAAGATCTATCTTCTGCAAAATTTCATCAAAATCAGTTCAGCCATTTTGAAATGACAAACGTGCAAACTTACTATTATAGGAGAATTTTCGTATATTATGTGCAGGCAAGTAATGATTTTCTCTTTATTTTGCAGGTTGAAGAGGAAATACCCGAAATTGATGAAGCAAAAAAACAAAATTGAATATGTTCCAATTTTTATGACAGTTAAATACTCTATGCAGATACTCATTCTAGAATGTAGACATTAGATTTTAAATTATTGTTTCGTAATGCAAAACGAAAAATTGCTTTTACAGTGTGCAATTAAAAATTAAAAATTTCAAAATCATTGTTTTTTATTTCTCTTCAAATGATGGATGTTCCTTTGTCAACCCAACCGATAATCGAACCTGGCAATTCTGAAGTGTGCCACTATGCCCGAGGGTCAATGTTGGACTTTAATATGAGATGGTTGGAATAAAAAATAAAAAGACGCATTTTTAGTCGTCTTTCTTTATTGGTGAGCTCTTAACGTAAATCTTAATTCCAGATAAACTTATAGAACTTACAATATTTATAACCCCTTAAATATAAATCTATATAGTACATACATTATGTACTAGTGGATTTAAACAAACAAAATTTTATGGATTATTATTACTAAACACTCATTAGAACTTGAAAAGTAAATATATAAATATGTTATATATATTTTTCTTATATAAAGAGTGAACGCCGAATTTCCTCTAGTTAGTTGGATAGTCTATGCCTGCAGGCTAAAACACATCCATTTTAAGAAATATATTATGTATTATAAAATAATTTGTGACAGCATTTATATAAAAGACGAAACCAAAACTATATCTTCAAATACAATTATTTTTTGTTGTTTAAAATGGCCGACTCGATTTCCAATTTTATAATATGTAGTAAGAACTAAACAAAAATTTCGGATCTATAGTTTGATTTTTAATTCGGTGGAATTCTGACAGATGTCATTTAAAAATAGAATGAGTTATTTGTATGAAAAACAGGGTTACCACCTGAAGTTCGATTTTACCCCAAACTAAAGTACCTGAATTATCTGTCAGGCATTTGTCATATCTACACGAGACAATTGATTTTTATTTATATTATGTTAAGTTTTGAATTTACTATCTTTTTGTGGAAACTGTTTTATCTCTGGTAACATTAAGAAACGTCAGAATTCCACGGAATTAGAAATCAGAATCTGATTTTTTTAAAGTTTTAGTTACAATAAACACTATAATCTGATTATAGTGTTTATTGTAACTAAAACTTTTTGTGTAAATATCAATCTTCCTCTGAGCCGCTGCACTCGTCGACCACAACCCCGCTTGATATCAAAGCAAGGATCTCTTCGTCGTCCATTTCTTCATCTTCGTCTTCTTCTTCGACAAATATTTCAGAATTTATCTTCACGGCATTCTTTATTGACAATTTTGGTTGTTTAGATTCAACAACTTTTTTGTTTGCCACAACTCCTTTAACTTGATTCGGTTTGGGTTTAGTTGCATTAGGTTTACCATCGCTTTTTACTGGTGATTTTGTTGTTGGTTCAATTTTTTTAGTTGCTACACCTTGTTTGGTTGTTGCACTAGATTTTTCAATCAGTTTTGGTATAGATTCAGTAACTGTTTTAGTTGCAACAACTTTGTGAACCGGATTTTGTTTGGGTTTATTTAAATTGGTTGCTGCAGTTGTTTTTGCAATCGATTTTGGAGTTTCTTCAGTAATTTTTTTAGTTGCTACAGTTGGGCTAGCCACATTCGGTTTTGACTTTGACACTGATGTAGGCGTGGAAGTTTTTTCAACATTTACATTTTTGACTGCAGCAGCTTCAGTAACGTGGGTTGATTTTGGTTTAGAAGCATTGCTTTGCGTAGCAGTTTGTCCAACATTTTGAGTTCCCTTAACTACATTTGGTTTGGGATCAGTTCCTTTATTTGTTGCAATAATATTATTTTGCTTTATATTATCAACTTCAATATTTTTCTTTACAACATTTATTTTATTGACATTACTTTGTGGTGATACTTTATTATTGACAGATTCATTTTTCTTTTCAATATTTGTCTTAGGAATTTGCTCATTCTTACTTATCGGTTTACTGGTAACAGTTTCTTGTTTCTTTTCAGAATTTGTTGTTGCTTGGCTTACTGTTTCGTCGTTTGATTTCTTATCTGCAACGTCTTTTTCAATGTCCGTAGAGCTTTCACCGCTTTTCGGTTTTGGTGCAGTTTTAATTTTTTTAATGAATCCAGTGGTCATTTTCACAGGACAAATTTGGAACCTGTATCTTGGGCTTACAGTGATGGTCGCTTTACCTGTAAAATTACATCAATATATTAGATACTAATATAATAAAGCGGAAGAGTTTGTTTGTTTGAACGCACTAATCTCGGAAACTACTGGACCGATTTCAAAAATTCTTTCACCGTTGGATATGTACGTGATACTTGAGTGCTATAGGCTATATATTATGTACCACGGGCGAAGCCGGGGCCGACTGCTAGTATTAGATATTCGACATAATATAACTAAATCCATATTCCTTCACTGTCATAGTCCGACGGGACGCCAATGCGCCACGACCGGATAGATCGGGCGCAGGACCGACGCGACGGCTCTACGTGCTCTCCGAGGCACGGGGTTGTATTGACTTCACCAATTTGCAACGTTTTGACGTTTGTTTAAGGAGTCGCCGAATTACAATTTGGCATCATTCCAATATTGTGATCATAAGACTTCTTTTAACACCGGAAAATATCGAAATTTTAGTATTCATTTAAGAGTTCAGTCTAGTACTAGAGTTCGATCCTGTAAATGTAGAGTTCTGTTCTATAAATTTAGAGTTCAATCCTCTAAATTTAGAGCTCAATCCTGTAAATTTAGAGTTCGGTTGTCAATTTAGAGTTTAGTCCAGTAAATTTAGAGGTCATTCCTGTAAATTTAGAGTTCAATCCTGTAACATTAGAGTTTAATCCTGTAAATTTGTTCAATCCTGTAAATTTAGAGCTCAATCTTGTAAATTTAGAGTTAAGTACTGTAAATGGAGGCGAGTATAATCCGCTCACCGCATGGAAACTCCTTCCCCTTGCACAGGCGGTCGAAGTCGGCGATGTCGTGCACGCGCGCGAGGCACGCGCCGCGCGCGCCCACGGGCCCCTCCATCTCGCTGATGTTGAACGCCCGCTGGAACCGCCGCAGGTCGTGCTCCTCCGGCGTGCCGGAGAATGTCAACTGAGGGTAGAACAACATTTCACATCATTATCGCTGAAATGAAAGGGCTTGACTAGTAGAATAGCACTGTGAAAATCCAAGATGGCTGCCGCCATAAAATGGCGAATGTCAGGGGGTTTTTAAATTTATAATTTATACTTGTTTTCTTTACAAGAGGTAAGTTCGTAAACTAAAACCCGACTACTCATAATAATAATAGTATCACACTAATATTATAAAGGCGAAAGTTTGTGTGTACATAATATGTGTGTGTGTGTGTGTGTATGATTGTTACTCTTTAACGCCGCAACTACGGAACCGATTTGGCTGAAATTTTGAATGGAGATGGATTATGCCCTGACTTAACACACAACTACTTTTTATCATGAAAAAATCCAGTTTCTGGGGATTTTGAAAAAAAAAAAAAAAACAAAATTTGCTATAGCAATCTACAGTTGCAGCTATAGGTAGAGTACTATAGCAAACTTTCTTGAAAATAGGTATAATGGTTGGAGGACGTTATCGTTGCTTGTGAATTAAACAATGGACATACCCTATAAACAAAAACTTTAACTAAAAGAAAATAATATGCACCTTTAAAAACAGAGGATTGTAGACATTCAGCAGTCTCTTTGTCACGTTGAGTCCTAGCACCTGTGAAATACAATTTTATTTGATTTGAAGCAATTGAAACGATAAAAATGATTTATGACTCAGTTCGCATAGTATATCACTGCTTGTGTCTCACGTTTCGGATGTCGTCACTGGCCTCGTTCCGGAACCGCTCGGCAACGTACCGCTCGGCGGCCGACGGCGGGCTGTCGGGCAGAGCTTGCCACACCTGTATGTTATCATCATCATTATCATCATCATCGTCATCGTCACCTTTATCATCATTATCATTATCATCATCATCGTCATTATCATCATCATCATCGTCGTCATCATCTATGAACAAATACTTATTTCTTTGAAACCTTATTAACTTCAATATAGGTTCGCGTATTGTTCATCCGACAGAGCTGAAACTTAGAACTACAAATACAAACACAAGTGCATACGGTTTGATAAAACAAGAAATAGTGTTTTTCTAAAAAATTAAAAAAGTAAATTATTTAAAAAATATGTTTTCTGTAGCCAACCAACCAGTCTTTTGTGGTACAATAACAGTACAGTAAATGTTTAACACCTGCGTACTAGAGTAGCTACCTCCACCGAGAATTTTCAGAGGAAAACTTGGTCGTCTCGTCGAAACGAACCTACTCACGAAGATTCAGCCTGTTATTAATCACTAAACAAAATGTTCGGCGGCTGACTATTAACTTTCGAACCAATTTACAGACTATCAAATGTGCACAATTCATATCATTTTTTACCCGACTACGGCAAAGCCAAAACTCAAAAGAAAGGGTTAGCAGTCTATGTATGTATGTATGTATGTATGTATGTATGTATGTATGTATGTATGTATGTATGTATGTATGCATGCATGTATGTATGCATGCATGTATGTTTGTGGCCGATTTTTGTATGAGATTCTGTGTGTACCAGCAAAACGCTTAAACTACTGGACCGATTTAGATGAATGAGGTATCTATTGATTCGTTGTTATGGTCCGGGAGACATAAGCTACATTTTAATACGAAAAAAAAACGAGACGCGACGTCCGAGCGGTAAAAGTAAAATATTATTTAGTTCCGGATAGACATAATAGATGGCGCCACTAGCTGCTTGCCCCGCGATTTCGGGTTTCGCTTGCGTAGTCGGGTTTTAGTTTACGAACTTTATACTTGTTTAGAAAAAATAACCTTTATCATGATGGTCTGTAGTTCCTCCTCTAGGAGTTGCGTGGTGTGCTCGTCGAGCTCTAGACGCTTGCCGTCCGTGGCCGTGCTCTCTGAAATAAAGTCGATAAACTATTTGAAAAATTTAAGATGATACAATTTTGTCCACCTACCCTCAAGTCGAAAACAAATGGTTATTGGTTTTGGATTGTGTTTTGGTAGTATAATACTAGCGCTACGTTTTCGGTAACGTTACCCTGTACAGCTTAATAGTCTATGTTTAACATCCATATTTTTTTTATAATAAAAAAGTAGAACGTTTCAAGAAAAAAATAAAATAAAAATGTGTACAATTCACACAGCAGAAATGAAACTTATATTCTAATTTTTCGAATGCTCCAAAATATTATGTAAATATTATATGAAACATTAATCATTTACTTGTCTAAATTAATCATTTATCACCCCTTTATTAGAAACCTTTATGATTTTGAAATAAAGGATTAAAAACGGAACGTAGGCAGAGAGCGAAAGCGGAACGTCATCGAAACCGACTTGTATTCTGTCTCATTCTCTCGCAGGCTAAATGATATGTGAATATGTATATTTGTCCCTCTTTGGCACTCGTCCAGTTCCTGGGAACTCAAACGACCTCCTGTCACCTTATAGACTCCTGGTACGCAAGAGAGGATTTTGGTGTCGCTTTTTCGTTTCATCAATTATTTTAAAACTAGCGGACCCGGCAGACGTCGTCCTGCCCGCTATTAGCGCCACCTACCGGGTCCAATTTTTCTACTTATAAGCCTTCCTCTTGAATCACTCTATCTATTAAAAAAAACCGCATCAAAATCCGTTGCGTAGTTTTAAAGATTTAAGCATACATAGGGATATAGGGACAGAGAAAGCGACTTTGCTTTATACTATGTAGTGATGCACAACGATACAAGTCACGGCAAATAAGTCAAGCGGTGACTTTCAATGCGCAGAAGTCGAAAATGAGGTATCTCGGGGTGTGAGGGGGTCGCGGGGAGGGCGTGGGGATCGTTTGTAAGCACTGATTAGCTCTCGCGGATCCCTCGTAAGCGCTGATTGACTCTCCAATCGTATTGTGTCCCGCTCACTCGTATAACGCTGCGCGCTCTTACGCTCGACTAAAGGTGGGTTTACACCAAACGAACAAAGAGCTAGAGCTAGAGCTAGAGCGTTCTTTCTTGATCTTCTAGTGTAAACGAAAGCTCGTTGACAGCGTTTACACCAAAATATCAACGAGTAAGAATAAGAACACGAACTAGAACACAAGAACACTTTGAAGAGACCGCTCCGGGGAGCGAGCACTTCCGAACACGTAAGAACGCTCTAAGCTACTGTTCGCGCGCTCCAGCGCTGTTTACAACAAGCGAGCGAGCATTCTTAGAACATTCCATAGAATCTATGCGAGCAACGATAGAACAACGAAGGAATGTTCTGTCTCTGTTTACACTAATAGAATTTGACGGATAGGGGATAGAACGAGCATTCGCTCGTTTGGTGTAAATCGGCCTTAAGTCACTCGACTTACGTGCCGGGGGTTATATTAAAGAAGTTTCACTTCAAAATAACATCGCAAATAGCTAACCTTCAGTGTTCTTTGCGGGTAACTTGACTTTCTTGGCCACTGCGTTCGCTTTGGAAGACTCAATCTTTCTTTTCACCGCCAACGTTTTGACCAGTCGCCGCGGACACTGCCGTCGGACCGCAGTCGCTGCAACAACAAATAAAATAATCTGTACACAAAAGTAAATGCAGTCGCTGCAAATAAAAGTATCTGTACACAAAAGTAAAAGCAGTCGCTGCAAATAAAATAATCTGTACACAAAAGTGAATGGATTTTAAGTAGATTAGCCATAGCTGTCTTAAAAGGTAAACAAATCGCAATAATCTTCTCGGAGAAACGCGTAAGTGACGCTCTTTCCCGAACGCTTTAGACGTTGTTGTATTTGAATTTTCACTTAAATCATCATCATGACTTCATTGTTAGTTCGCGGTAAGAACGTCCTATGCGCAAAATACGTGCAAAGCGCGTCTCGTAAGCCCAAATTAGACGGTGCCCCGTTCATCGTTAATTTTAGCGATGAACGATGCATGATACGATATTTGCTATGGCACAGTGCCTATGAACGATGAACGGTCGGTGTTTAGACGGTTCATTATCGATGACTCATCGATGAAGCCTCGAAAATGAAAGCAAAAATCCCGAAAAATGAACCCACCGACCGTTTACAGGTTCCTCAATCCTCTTGTGTTATAATGTAAATGTATGCCTTACTCACAGCTTACTTCCCACCTATTAAATCGTAATTCCTACCTACTTAATCATAAGTTGCGGACAGACACCGAGGACAAACCTCCGCGGTTTTTTCGGTGCATTTTGTGCTACTTTTTATTGTATGTTTATTTGATATGATAAATAAAAAAAAAAAAAAAAAAAAGTATTTAATGGTGATAATTACTTACAAAAACTTAAAACTAAAACGCGCCCTGGTCTGAGAAGAGCCCACAACAAGCTCAGCAGCAAACATAGTTCGAAGAACCGATAGACGTTGGGTTCCTCATGTTCTGAAATGGCGACCTCGCACTTGGCACCTAGAGGAGATCTCTAGGTGGACTAACGACATCGAACGAGTTGAAGGGAGCTGCTGGCGCAAGACCGTGGCGTGTGAAAGTCCCTACCTGATACCTATGCCCAGCAGTGGACATCTATCGGTTGATAACGAAGAGTACGACTCCTTGAGTACGTGAATGCATTGCTTTTGTTATGCCTTGAAAACCATTATACAGTGCTGCAAAGTCAATTTTTCAATAGAATTATAATGCAAAAATAACCCGAAAATATGGACATATAAATGCAGATATTAGGGATTATACCAGCTTCAAATTCGCGGTTTTGCGCCTGTTGCTAACTTCACTCACAAGTTATATTCGTGAGCTAAGTTACCCTGAGTTGTCAACCCGTGCCTATTGCAGTAGGGAAGTTTTGGTACACCCGTGAATCTTTTGGGATATGCCTATAAATAAAAACGACATAAAAGCTGAATTCAATAAAACTGAAACTTGACTTAAAATACTAAAATAAGACGATTTTCTCTGTTTCTTTTCATACCTCTCAAACTAGAATTTCATAAGGAAGAAACTTTCAAAATCGGACTGAACAGTCCCAAGGAATATCTTGAGAAACGGTGTAAGATGGTTAGAGAACTGAAAATTAACCAATTTCATTATGAATCTGTGAAACAAACAAATTAAAAAATTCCCTAGAATCTGAAAAAAAATTAGAGCTAGTTTCCTACGCTAAAATTTCAGAACACGCGTAAAAAGGCTAAAACAGTGTATGCAAATTTTAGAAAATGAAAAGACCTTGATCTGACCTTGAGTCTGTATAAAAATTATACTTTGTCTATAAAAGTATAGCTTATCGACCCCGAACCAGCGTTCGGAAACTCACCACGATGACAACATATTTGCGTACCAACGCTTTCAAGCGATTCGCTTGACACAAACGGCGCAAGATCCTGTACAAATGACGGCGTGATCCTGTACAATGTTGACGAGAGATTAATAATGTCCATACTTCTGGCAGTCCTAATATTTTGCGGAATTCTATAATTGCTACAAGTAAACTTTGAGGGCAAAGCTGGAGAGGTTAGTCACCATCGAAATGGTCTGAACAACTCAGGAAGTTCAATCCGCGCGAATTCTACACCATTGCGATAATGTGCTATAACTATACGTTTCTCTTAACTAAAACGACAGGTCTAATTATTCTATTCCTCTCTTTCACACTGCTTCCTGCAGAAAAGGATAGCACTAGATTTAGACCTGTCAATTTAGTTAAGAGATTGTATACAACAGAATTATCCACAATAACTACTAGATAACAGAAGTCGGTTCAAATAATTAACCGCTCCCAGGCACTTCGAGCAACGCAGTTGAAAAACCCCTCAAAAGATGGATGGACGATCTTAAGCGAGTCTGCAGCTGGATACAAACGGCATAAAGTGGCCTGGATCTGTGAAGATCCTCGCAAGAGACCTATGAGGACATCAAACCGTTGAGGCTATCATGAATGAAACAATGAAGATCCTTGCAAGAGACCTATGAGGACATCAAACCGTTGAGGCTATCATGAATGAAACAATGAAGATCCTTGCAAGAGATCTATGAGGACATCAAACCTTTGTGGCTATCATGAATGAAACAATGAAGATCCTTGCAAGAGACCTATGAGGACATCAAACCGTTGAGGCTATCATGAATGAAACAATGAAGATCCTTGCAAGAGACCTATGAGGACATCAAACCGTTGGAGGCTATCATGAATAAAGCAATGACTAGAGCCAGTTAACGTAAGTAAATACTTACAAATCGCGATGAGAACACGTTAAGAAATATTATTGTTCCGGCGGATTGCAGTGTCACCTAAAAAACTTTCGTTAACGCTGAAAATTAAATCTTGAAAAAGCTCTTGTAATACATTTAAATCCTTCCCCTTATAACCTGTGGAAAAATCATTCAGCAGACATTCTTACCTTTAAGGTCTGCGTCCAACTTCTTTGTGCCAATCCACCAAATCTTCGAACGCTTCAAAGCAAGATAAGCTCCGATTTATAAACGGCCATTGATCCTGAAACTGACGCAACTTGGCTAGCTGAAACAATAAACGGTTAGAAATATATTGAAAAGCAATAAAAGAATTGAATAAAAAAATTTTTTTTAGAACTTACCTTCCTCTTCAATGGCAGATCAGCAAACCTCAGAACTTTTTCAGAAAAATTTTGCGTAAATTGGATACTTGGTTTTTGGATATAAAAAAAAATAGGCACTGAAAGCTCACTTGTAGATGTTGGAAGTAAAAAATTCGGTAAATTCAACAATGTTGGGTACATGGTTGGGTAAATTATTTGAATTACCTCAGTTGTTAAGAAAAAATATGATGATGAGCCAAATTAAAATTTTATTTTACCTAGTTTGACTAACTCAGTAACCTGACTGATATTTTCATAAGCAATTAATAGTTTTCAAGCATTAAAAGCGTTGATATCGTATGTATGAGATGATTTTCGATCAATGCAGAAGCGCAAAATCTTTACAGACAATTCGATTATTGTCTTTGGACACGTACCGAAAATCTGATGAAAACAATCTGATGAGATCAAGAAGATCAGTTTTCTACAAAATGTATTTAACGAAACGAGGTAATAGAATAAGAGAAACCAATCCATTTACGACACAAAGTTTATTAACTGAAAAGTGCATCGAGCAAAACACAAAATCGATAACTCAAACTAATAAGACTCCTTAAAATGAAAAGATTCAATCCAGACAGATGATATCTTCGTCAGAATCAGAGGCGATATCCATGTTTGCTACGTCATATTGGTCGTCCAACTCCGCCTTACAATTGGCGATCGCTTCTGTCAATTTCGCCCGCGAGAGGTTAGATTCCACATCAACCACATGCTCCCGATTCTCTATCACCAGGTCCAATATGAAGTTCATTTTGGCGATAGTCTCGACCGATTCCATGTCCATGTCGACGCTTAAAATGTGTCTACGCGCGCGATCCATCTCACACTTCTGGTTCTTCCACAGACTGAAGTTGATCCCTTTGATGCCCTTGTTGCTATGCCTCAAGCGTTCGCACGCGAGCTTGGGTTGCATGTCGAAGGGAAGGACTACCATCATGTTGAAGAATTTAGTTTTTATATCGTCCTCCCCTATTATTACGAGGGGTGTGCGATTGATTTTTCCGAGATCCAAGTCGCGCAACCACTTCCTCGATTCCTCGTTCTCGGGCAACAGACAGAAGTAGCCCGGTTGACAGAATCCGTACTTCACAAAGTCGGTTCTACTGTTGCCATCCAATTGATGGTACTTGTACATTTTGTATATGATGGTGTCTTTCACTTTGCGCGCTATGGGCAGCGTCAGCGGCTTGTTTCCCTTGAACGCGATCTGGATTATGTCCTTGTCGTTGCCGGGTATCGAGGGCATGGGGGTTAAGTTCGGAGTGGGGAGGAAGCTTATCGAGCGTTCGTTTAAACCAGCGTCGAAAGCTTCCTTGTCTATCGCGACCGCTTTTAAGAAGACATTCACTTTTTGGAGCTCGTATGTGAGTTGCATCTTGTGTTTCTCAAGAGCGCGCGCGGATGATGGCGGCATGTCGACGTAGACCCTTGTACCTTTCAAGTTTACAATGCTCTTGACGAACTTCCACTTACCTATGTTGATACCCTCCAACCTCTTATTCTGCAGCCTCAATTTGGTGAGGGGGTCGATGTTTCTGTACCTGGAATGGCCGGGCAGCCAGATCGCCGCACGCTCATACCACAACTCCTCAGTGGTGTAAACTAGGACGTTGAAGAGTTTGAACTCGCTGAAATCCAAGCCCACAAGCCAGTCCCTAGAACGCTCGTCGCGGGTTATCATCTCATGTCTGAACGCACTGTGCTGTTTGGCCAACGTGAAGTCCGGAGCCCATCCTTGGGAGGTTTTCGTCACCTTTGAATAAACGGAATGGTAACACTTTTATTGTGAACCATAAAAATTATTAAGGAAAAACACTAAAGGCTCGCGCAAAGCCGCGGAGGGTCGCATCGCAGTCGCTTTGCTTTTTCGTTTCTAAAACACACCGCCTTTTGGAATGCCCTTCGTTTTTCTAGTTAACTATAATTTGAGTTCCTTTAATTCGAGAGTGAATATGCATTGGAATAGAAGATCTTCTATTATTCTTCTGAGTGCACCTTGTGCATCTTAGGCATTTTGACTTACCATCAGTATTGTGACAGGTTTAGCAAAATAGTTTTAATATTAAAGTATAATAAAACTCATTGTAATTGGTAGTAAAAAAGCAAAAAGTTGATGTATGTGCCATGTCAAATAACTAAAAAAATTATTGATTTTATTTGGAACAAAGATGTTATTTTAATTTGGTTTTAACAATGTTCTAGAAGATAAAGATATTCTCCTAAAAGGCTTAACAATCAGGTGTGATCGCAGTCTAGCGCTAGTCTATATAATTATATAAAAAATAAACCGTCCGCCAGTACGCTGCGGCCCGTTTCTAGTATGTACAAGACAGTTCATACTGTGGACATTACAATATAATATTTTGAACGGTGGCAACACAGTTGTCTTTGGTTTGTCTAATTGTCTATCTTTTGTCCGTCTTTGTAGTATTACGTTGAAGTCGATATGTTTAACTTAGATCTCAATTATAATTATTCTGCTTCCATGGTTGTTTAATTCACAAGTCCTAACACATAAAAAATGGTGTAGAAGGATTTTAGCAATGCAATGCGTCACGACACAGCCCGTCCTAATTTGCGCGAGCCTTAAGAGCTCACTTTGTTTCAGAAGCGTACCTCTATCAGTTGCCTGACCAGGAAACCCTTCAACTGCGCCGTTTCGAACTCGTCGATGGGCTGAAAATCGTCCTTACACAGATACAAAGTGAGCCCGTCCTTGGGACTCTTCTGCTTCTCTTCATTCCCCTGGTAACTCTGTGGGTGCTCTACATTCCCCTGGTAACCCTGTGCGTGCTCTACATTCCCCTGGTAACCCTGTGCGTGCTCTACATTCCCCTGGTAACTCTGTGCGTGCTCTACATTCCCCTGGTAACTCTGTGCGTGCTCTACATTCCCCTGGTAACCCTGTGCGTGCTCTACATTCCCCTGGTAACCCTGCGCGGGTGCGAATTGATACTGAGCCGGCAATGGGACCATCATAGGCCCACTCATCATTATCGGGGGACCAACATGGGCCATGTGTATTGGCGTGTTGGCCAAGCTCGGCGCGACAGTCCACTCTGAAACTATTCGGGGGAAAAGTTCTTATTTGGTTTACATAGAAAAATGTATTTAAAAAAATTATGTCCCAAAAACAGCCTACCGCCGTTGTTTGACAGCTAAAGTGTGAAGATCGCGGTAGATCCTATTATTGGCATTAATGGTTATTGTGTGGGAAAAAATCCCAAAATGTTTACATCTCCAATTGAATATTCAGAAATCAAACTGGCTGGAAACTGTAACTTCAATCAAATCAAAGCCATATCAAATATATGTCTGTATGTCTATTACAGATAGAAATAATAATATTTGCAATTATATTTGTTTAGTCAGTCAGTGTGGCTAATTCTGTTGTACACAATCTCTAAACCTAAACTAAATTGACAGGTTTAAAAATGGTGCTATCCCCTTCAGCAGGGAGGATTGTGAAAGAGACAGGAATATATTTAGACCTGTCATTTAAGTTTAGATTTAGAGATTGTGTACAACAGAATCGGCCACAGTGGCCTAGTACAATAAGCTAAATTGTTCGGGAAGTCATGATTAACTTACCTTGTTCAGGTGCTCTAGGCTGGCCACCTGTGGACGAACAAATCATATTTCTAATAATATAAGGCCGGCTCCACATTTTGGCCCCAACGTGTGGAATGTGGATGCATCACAAGTATTTTACAACTTTCTTCACATATTTGGGAGAAACAGTACTGGGATTTGGGACAGGTGTTAAGCCCAAATTAGACGGTGCCCCATTCATCGTTATTTTTTGCGATGAACGACGCACGATACGATATTCGTTATGGCACAGTGCCTGTGAACGATGAACGGTCCGTGTTTAGACGGTTCATTTTCAATGACTCATCGATGTAGCTCTGAAAATGAAAGCAAAAATCCCAAAAAAATAACCGTCTAATTTGGGCCTTAGGGTCAAGCCGTGGAGCCGAAGTTAAAAGTTGCAATAAGAATAAATCCACATACAATGACTTCTCAGTCTAAAAAAAATACACCCCCTAAATTAACGTTTTTAAAAAGTAATAAAAGTGAGTATCTTTACCTGCATTCAGGTTGGGATCATCGGAATGCCTAGAGCTTCTTGCGGGAACATCGGATTCGTCTGAAAAATATTTTTTTCGAATTATTAAATAATCATAGCTATCGTATTCAGTTACATTTTGAAATACTGGAATATGTTTTTATTTTAATAAATTGTTAGTGAAATTACCCCTTGGATGTTTATCTCGTGAAAAAGAAAAAGCCCCAGATACTAGAGATATTGAAACGCCACTTGTAACCTGAGAGTACCTTAAGGCTTAATTTACACCGCGGCAAAATGGAATGGAATGGAAGCGTCAATTTCGCCTCATGACGCGGAAGGCGCGCGAATTCGCTGGAATGCTCGAGAATTCTCGCGCATTCCAGCTAAACGCTTGGCACAGCACTGCTGTGACCGACCCAATGGGCTCTCCTTTCGCGCCACTTCCCGCGGATTCCACAGACGGCGCCGACAGTAGCTACGGGAATTCTCGAGAATGCGCGAGAATTCCGCGGAAGACACGCGACCTTTTTTTGGCTCCTATTTAATTTGTATGTTATGCAATTGACATAAAGTTCATTTAGCTATGTACAATTTCGTTGCAAAAAGTCGCTTCCATTCCATTCCGCCGCGGTGTAAATTGAGCCTAAATCTTATTTGACGGTTTTTCGACATTTTCTATGTAATCAATACGTCAAAAACGCGTCAATTAAAATTTAAAGTGCACCGTGCGCTCAAATTTTCAGAAGCATTTCAGTATTCGGTTAAGACGAATTTATAATATAAATGTGTTAGTCACTTTTAGCAAGTCTGGACGACCTCGTTTTTAAGAACACATTATTAGGTCGGGGAAAAAGTTTCTTCGTATTTTATATAGTCTTTTGTTTATATGTAATTATTTGTACATAAATGTTGTTGGCTTGTCAAATAAATAAAATAAATATATACAAATTCAAGGCATATTGATTTTCTAAGTTTAAAACAATAACATATGGGTCGTTTTGTTCGTTAACTTGTTGCCATCTTGAAGTTAGTGAGATGATCGTGTTGCTGTAGAAATTTTGGGACTTTGGGTCAAAACATTGCGACAAGCAATTTTGATAGTACTCTCTTGATACTAACTTTGCACTACCTTAAAGATTTCTGAAGAGGCCGGAACAAGTGGAACTCTGAGGGTACAAGATCAGGGCTAAAAGGTCGGATGCATTTACACTTCCCAGAAAGCTCCTCCAATTTTTGCTGAGCGGCTAAAGACGTACATATGTGGGCTGGCATCATCATGATGAAAGATCTTTCCCCTTGACCCTTTCTGTTGATCAATTCTGGCCGCATTTTCTCAATTTCTTGCTTTAATCTCATCAGCTGTCGGCAGTAGAGGTCAGAATCGCCGGTTTCCCTGGCGGTAGAAGCTCACAATGAAATATGATTCCGCCGTACACGCAACACCCTTATTGCGCATTACCCTTCTTGCGTATTAATGTGAACAACTTGGCCACACTTTAATCATGATCTTTTCCGCACACTCTTACTGTAAGTGATCCAGTTCTCATCATCAGTGATCAATCCTTTCAAATCTGGTACGGCTTTATTATGTTTGAACTTCTTCTTCTTCTTAAAGTGCCATCTTCTTTCGAAGGTCGGCGATCATTAAGGCAACTTGTATCTTCGACACCGCGGCTCTGAATAATGAACGGGCGATTTTTCCAAACCATTGGCGTAGGTTTTTCAGCCAAGATGTCATCTCCCCACACTTCGTTTTCCTTGGTTCTTGCCCTTGCCCTATGGCAAGATATATTTGAGCACAGAATTGCAAATGAGTACACGGTTCGCTCATTAGATTTCATAGTGAGCTCGTGGGGCACCCAAATATCGAGCTTTTTTTGAAGAATCCAGATATCTTCTATTAACATTATTTCCTGACTTAAAATGTTTAAACCAACTTTGTGCCACTTTTACTGACACTGCATTAGGTCCATAAACGCCACATTTTTTTCAAGACTTGTGTCTTTAATAAAACTTCAAAATAGATTCACTCATTTTCTTGGCCAGAACAACAACTGAAAATGGCGGGAGTCAGTTTTCACTTTTTATTCCTTTTCATTAAATGTCACCGTTTTAATGGCATCATAACCAGTCAGATACAAACAATTCAACCAGAGATTGGATTATAACTTCACACATACAAAATACGATAAGACTTTCTCCCCGACCTATTATTTATTTTATAAACGATATAAACTTCAAAATACACAATAATAAAAATTAAAAAAAAGGAGACACATATTCGCGAAACCGAACAAATTCGGAAGTCCGCGCAACAAAGGGCACCATTCTCTTACCTTTAGCGGGTCGTTTCGGACGTCGGTATTGCGAAGAGAACCCGGACATAACCTCGTCGAAAATCCTCTCCTCGTCCTCAACGGAGTGGTGAGAGTTAAACTTTATTACCATTTCAATGAACGACACGTCTCCGTTGCCGAACATTTTCGTCAGTATTCTTGAAACAGACAACCGCAGCTCCGCTAAGACGCGCGGCTTGATGGAGCTCGGCAAATGGCCGCCGTGGGACGACATCAACTTATCCGCGATCTGTTCGATTGCGGTGATCCTCTTAGTTTTCTGCGGACTCGGAGATATGGATTTCCTTTCGCTGGACCCGCGGCGGGATCTCTCGTACTCCTTGCGATCTTTTCTATATTCCTCGTAATCACTCGAATCGCTGGAATCTCGAGTCTCGTAGATCGCGTCTTTTTTCAACTCCCCCTTCTTATACAGCTCGGCTTTCTTGCTGAAATCCACCGCCCTCTTGTACACTTCATCGATCTCCTTCTGCAACTGCTCCTGTTTCTTGAGTATTTCCTTCTTTCTCTCCTCGATACGTTCGGCGGCTTTCACTTCAAAGTCGGATTTGTAATCATTCCTACTCGGATCTCTTCGAGCGGACGGTTCGTCGTCGACCTCGCGGTAGTCACGTTGTTCTTCGAAACCTTTTCTAACAAACTTGTCTTCCTTAAGTTCTCGATCGTCGTCGGCGTACCGGGACGCCGTCGCTTTGGGACTCATCTGCGCCACCGGTTTCCACTTCCGAGCACTCTGTCGACGTCGCATCTCCTCTTCGAAGCGTTCGCGATCCACGTTCCTTTGGCGGATGAATTCGTTCGGCGGAATTTCGGCATGGCGTTTCTTGTCCTGCGACTGTTGCCACACCGGTGAGGTTTTCTCGTCGGGGAAGCTCGGTCTGTTCGGGTGTTGGTAGTTGGGATTTTTGCCATCGTGTCCCGGCCACACCGGGGGCGGAGGGGGCTCGCGGATTTCAGGGCTCCGACGTTTCTCCAAGGCCCAGGAGCGTCGCGGCGAGCGCGGTGAGGGCGAATGGCGTCTCGCGCGGTTTACGGGAGACCGATCCCGTCTGGGAGATCTTGACAAACGGTTCCCGGATCGAGATCTTTTCGGCTCTTGTTCAGAAGCCCTCGGTATGTCGAACTTTTGGGGTCTAGGTGCGTCTCTCCTATCTTCGGGCTCCTTGTGAGCGAATTCCTTCTCCTGCCAACGTTCCTGGCCCCGTACAGGATAATGAGCGTCCTCGCGGACGTTGCCACGGTAACCACCTGAGTACTTAGCTTCGTTTGACGCCTGTAAATTGAAATTTAGTATGCAAACGGGACAAACACAGTTATTGGAAAAAAAAATCTTATGCTGCGACTGTTATTACAGCGGGATAGATTGTAATAAAAATATATTTTAATATGAAACTTAGATATATGACTTCGTATAAAATAAAAGCGTGATTCAATCTTATACTTTAATAATATCTACTGCTATTTTGTGATATTGTTTCATCCATAGTAGTTTTTTATGTCTCTGTTTTCAAAGCAATCAGAGGCCATATTTCTGCAGTTAAGATACACTGTCTAGCACGTAATTCCGTACCAATTCTTGCAATATAAATGTTTATACATATGGAACAGTTCTAAGGGTGAAATTGTGTTATAAATTACTGGAATACGTTTTGATGAGGTATCTGTTCCAATAAAATATATCTACTAGTTTTACTAGTGTCACATTTAACATTCTGTTTCATATTGTGCTTTGTACACGTTCAAAAAATAAATGAAGTTCATAAACCTTCTGTGCTTGCTTTCCTATTAAAATGATAGTTTTTCCAAGACTTCAAAATACTTTCAGATACATTACGGGCTTTATCAGTATGTTTTTATACCTTCTTCAATATTTATTTATTTTTCTAACAACAAACTTATTACATTCATATAACTATTTGTCGGTTATATCACTATATCATTAGTATTTGTACCAAAATGTTTTTGGTATTTAAAAGGGGCTTTCTACAACATTTGATAAGAGAGCCATGTCGTTTGACCTCCGCTGTTAGTTTTGCTGATAATGTCGATATGTTCTCTATGTCTTAAAAAAATGTTATGTTTCTTAAAAAATCAAAAACTTCCATCACTTTCTCATCATCTTCACATTTTCATCTTCATGTTTGTCATTATAAATCTTAAATCTTCATTTGTATTACCGTGTGTTCCTTAATGCTTGCATAGATATTTTGAAAATTAATTTTTGCGTCTTTTTCAATTTTTGTGTTCCTGAACACAGATGCTATGGAAATTATAGTTCTGTGAAGACTTTCTGATATCATTTTTGAAACCAGATTAAAATCGCGATGCTAAAAACGCTTGCATTGCCGTCAACGGAATTGAGGAAAAATATTGTGGAGTGTTCAATGTCTAATACAAAGAATGTAAATGTGATCATCCCCAAATTTTTTGCCATCTTTTGTTTTGTATTTGTTTTTACCAACTCATCAGTAATCTCAGATCTTAATCCAAAATTCCGTTAATTCCAAATGTATATCATTCTTCAATAGAAAAAATCACTGCCATCTTCGGCATTCTTGATATACCACAACGAATGCGGAACTTCCAAGTTTTATACCTTCTAGAATTCAGATCACCGTTTTTCAGAATACCGTCAGAATTTTATTGAGTAGTTTCAAATATGAAATATTCATTTATAACGCGGTCACCAAGTTTATGTGATGCAAAAAGTAATCTATTAAGAATTTTAATTTGGCATTTTAAATCAATTGCCTTGAAAATATTTCATTCCTTATACTCAAAGCACGCTCGTGCTTTATGCTACGCTCAGCTATGTCAAAACAGTAGCTTCTTCACTAAGATTTTAAATATACTCTACCCCTCTGTGCGTTCCTGTGACACGTCGATTTACTGTGCTTTTAAATATATTCAATTTATAACGGTCACTTATGCGTAAATATCATACAGAACTAATGAACTTTAACTTAGGATTTTCCTATCAATTTGATTCTCTTAAAGGCAACATTTGCGACTTAATTTGATGGCTTTGGATTTTCAATAAATTCCATGCTTGCTTTTACTACATTTCTCGACGTTAATATCTTTAATACTTTAGTAAAATGTCGGAAATCTTATAGGTTACTGAAATATATACAAATCTGATATTGTTACGGCCTTTTCAAATTTCATTATAAATCATTTACCATTTTAGTCCTGCATTATCGCCATTTTAAATTAAGTTCTTTGGGTCTCTGTCATCTTGACTGCACCATTGACTTCACTTGCATGTGTTGGTCCAATGTTTGTGTGATCAAAACCTTGACTTAAAAGAGCAACCAAAAAGTTTCCTATTAGTTATTCTCAGTAGGACGGCCATTCCAAACCAGTGCTAGATTCAAGTCACGATTCAAAAGTGCTAAATGAAATATGTGGTAATATTAGAGTAATATCTAAACATCCCTATGGAGTGAACGTTCTCTTCTGTGCTTCTAAACATATTATTATTTATCTATTCTGTCAGTGTGGCCATGTTAGGAAGGCCGAATATTCCATAACAAAAATCAGACTTTAACAACAGTTCAATTCCATTTATATTTTCATTTGATACTATTTCAAGGTTTGGAAACAGCGGAAGACTAACTTTTTCTCTTTAAATTTCTACATTTGTGAAATGCATAAATTTTTCTAAAATGAATTATTGTGTATAACGTAGACTAGAAATGAGGACGAATACGTTTTATATCCACAAAGATATCGTTTTCTATCCGATGTTGACTCGGCTTTCAAATCAAAGTAAAAAAGTATTGTACTGGTTTTATCAATCCAACAACATCGTTTGGACGTCTGTACTGGTATTTCATCGGATATACGAATAACTAAGCTCTCAAGTAAGAGAGAAGGCCTGTGCCCAGCAGTGAGATGCTAAAAGGGCTATGATGGAATAACTCCTCACATCTTACTATCACACACTAGTTTATGCAATCTGCTTCAACAGTTTTCGACGTCGCTCGAAGTAAATTCCTGGTACTTGGACAGGGAAAGTCTATTATTCTGAGGCCATACTTTAATATCTTCTCTCATAAACAGTGTCAAAAAAAATACACTTCATTGAAACACCATGGCTTTCCTACAATCTAAACTTCGCCACTAAAGACATTCTCTTTTAGACATGTAAAAGTCATTATTATCTTTGCAATCGTCCGTTGTGAAGTCGACATCTCCTGAAGATGCTCCGGTGTCGAGCGAAACGATCGTCGAGTTAATTTTCTGGTGGATTTGTGTGGTGTTGTGCCTACAAAGTCACTGATAGCGGAGCAAAGTAATTTTGTTTTCATTGTGTAGCATGGAATTCCGCAAAGTAACGCCTGCTTCTATTCGACATTATTATCTTCACATATTTTCAAACTATCGATAGTGGCAAAGTCCCAAAAAAGTTCGCAAGTCAGAACTTTTGTGTCGTTTTGAACTACCCAATCCTTCACAGCAGTGATTATTGAGTTTGTATGTTGGACGAGTTTTATAAAATCAAACTTCAAGTGTACGTATTTTATTATATTCCAAGCTCACCCCCTGACATTGGGTATTAGTATAATTTTACTTTGCGCATTTTCTGATCACGCATTCGAGCACAAATTGTAAATATTGAAATTTTCTTTATTCCAATTGACTTTTACTTTTAGGTCATTCTGTTATAATTTAATCTACTAAATTTAAACGTTGTCCGAGAAAAATAAAACCGTTTAGTTTGCGTTGTAACATCGCCTAAAATTCTGTATAAATACAAAACAAAGTCCTGTAGTCCTGTCTCCACGTTTAGGTTATAATACTTTGTTAATCATTTAGAAATTTCCAAACACTTACAAAAGGCTACACAAAAATAAATCATTTTGTGATCATTTTTCACGATAAAGTTGAAGTTCTTCTTCTGATTGAATGTCGTAGAAAAGAACACGAACAAGCGGTGGGGAAGCGATTATGAACCTTATTCCCGTGTCATAAGGTTCTCCGTAACAATATAATTTTTTTCATCCTGTATCTTTTAGTTCCACCACTATCGGAGCAACTGACACACTGACGACAACTGAACAAAAGAGTTTTGTTCGGCTCCATAATACGCTAATAGCATCTTTTGATACAATTTCTCTTTTCTCTAATTCACCTCACTATATTCTCAAATATCTAACTCTACACACCCCAGTCTATGGTAACTACAATTACGTTTATAATATATATATTTTCTGGAAATTTCTAAAGCAAAAAAGTGTTTAAAAATGTTTTTATTGTATTAGCAAAGCCGCGTTTAGTGTTAGGTTAGTTGCCACTCACCTGGGCGGGTGGTTCGTACGCGGGGCGAACGTTCTTGACACTCGGGCGACCGTCTTGATACTGCATTGGCGTCGGTTTGTCGGCGTGGTGACGCGTCGGTGAGTACCTGGTTTTATTTTAACCAATCATTGGTTATTTATGCAACTGTTGTATAATATGTAGCGATAGTGACATCACGCCCATTCCCGCAAACCACTTTCGGACCTTCTTGAGGCGTAGTTGAGGAACCACGACGCTATTTCGATTTGTAATCTGCCATACATACCTCATAGCCTGTCTCCTGGGTGAGTCTTCGCGGCCTCTGACGGGGGACGGCTGACGCATGCGCCTGTCAGCTGATGAACAAAGAATAAACTTTTAAAACAAATTAAAGTGACAGAAAAAATGTAACCGAAAAGTGAAAAATGAAATAAAACTTTTTGTCTGTGACTGAGCTCCTAAACTAGCGTAAATGACTAATTTTGAGTCAGCACCAAACAAATTAATGACGTAAAGCTTGAAATTACGTTTGTTTGTTTGGCGCCGAATAAAATTAGCTAAATTGACCCATATAGCTTACATCCTGAAGACGAGGAAAACATGACGGTAGAGTTTGGGACTTTCGTCTGGTTGTTCCGAGCGCTATCTATGATCGTCTTTTTAACCCCCGACACAAAACCGACGGGGTGTTATAAGTTTGAAGTGTCTGTGTGTGTGTGTGTGTGTCTGTCTGTGGTACCGTAGCGCTCAAACGGATGAACAGATTTGAATGCGGTTTTTTTTTGTTCGAAAGGTAATTAGTTGGAAGTGTTCTTAGCTATGTTTGATGAAAATCAGCAAAAGATGGCCGCCGCCACAAAATTGCGGATTACATGAATTTTTTCACAACTCCCTCAATATACCCATATTCATCATCAAATGAAAGGACTTGACTAGTAGAATAGCACTATGTTAATTCAAGATCGCCGCCACCACAAAATGGCGAAATGTCGGTTTTTTTTTTAATTTTTAATTTATACTATTTATAATAGTTCTTTTACGTTTAATTGATTCACCTGGCGAACGAGTCGGCGGCGAAATACGTCCGCGTATGTATTCCTCTTTCCTCGGCGGAGAAATTCGCCTGTGAGAGGGCGAAGGAGCTCTTTCCGACACTAAAAAACAAATAAAAAGTCACAATTTTATAGTTACAAGTATATTATGATGGGGAGATATTTGAATTTGAATGTTGAGAATAAGCAAACTAACTCAAAATACTCAAAAAAAAAAAACAACTCAAAAAAGCGGTTTCATGAACAAAACAATACCTTGAATGTTACGGCCAGACGGCGAAATTCTCCTGTCCGTCGCAATCATACGTCCGGGCGAAACCCTACGACCGGGTGAAATTTTACGACCATCTGGATAAACTTGCGATGGCCTTCTATCAACATAGACTTGATGTTCAGGCGAAATTCTCCGCCCTGGTGAAATCCGCCTGCCTGGTGAAATCCTCCTGCCTGGTGAAATTCGTCTGCCAGGTGAAATTCGTCTGCCAGGTGAAATTCGTCTGCCTGGTGAAATTCGTCTGCCAGGTGAAATTCGTCTGCCTGGTGAAATTCGCCTGCCTGGTGAAATTCGCCTGGCTGGTGAAATTCGCCTGCCTGGTGAAATTCGCCTGCCTGGTGAAACTCGTCCAACATGCGCAATCTGTATGCCAGAAGGTGGATTGACTCTGTCCGGTGACATATCCCTTTTGTACCCCCTCTCTTGCCGTCTCGGGGAGAATTCGCGGGGTTTGTCGTAGCCTTTGAATGGATCCGGCTTAGGGAGGTCGTCCACGGGCTTCAGGGGCGCCATCGGTGAATACTTTCTGTCATCGTAAGGTTTCTTGTCATAGGGCGGTTGTATTGGTTTCTCGAACGGTTTCGGCTGGTGCTAGAGACAAAGTTAATAAGGTCAGACAACAGTGCAAATATTATGTACTTATAAAATTTTGACAATGACAATGGTGAAAAAAATATATTGATCTAGTGCAGTGGTTCCCAACCTTTTCTTGATCAGGGCCCACTTTGGCTTCTTTGTTGTTTGCAGGGACCACGATGTACAAGAAAAATAAACTGAATCAATCCGAAAATAAACTTTACTCAAAAATTCAATGTAACTTGTATTAGTTATTTTAATAAAAAACAAATATTATTAGATAGCGCAAGGCGATTTCTCAACTTTTGGTGTAAGAAATTGCTTTTTTACACCAAAATTTCTCAAGAGAATTAGATTCAAATGCTTCCTTACAGTTTCTATATTTTCGAAATTCAATGAAATCTTCCTAGATTTCTTCGGTAACTTCACCAGCTTTTGTGCTAAAAGGGTTGTGAATCAGTTTTTGATCAAAAGCTTGTTTCAGAATTTTCGGGAAGTAAAGATTGAATTCATCAATCAACATTAATTATTATAGATAACTCTTAATATTTTCTTGTAATATGTTTGCCCTATTGACGACATACTTTTAGTCCTCCACAATTACTTTTAATGTCGGGAGCGCACAATAGTTGTTCTCCCTAATATTGCCTAACCATAACTGAAGCTTGCAAATAAAAATGCGAAGTTAAAAATTTACAAAGATTCAAAGATAAACATTTGCAACGCCTTCTAGCTGAACTGCAATTTTAAGTTCAATTATTTAAGTGTGTATAAAATATCAACAAAATAAGCCAAATTCATCTGAAATGTCGGATCAGAAAACTGCTTCAGCAACTAATTCATTTTCTTGTCAGATAGAAAAATCTTAACCTCTGCCCTGAGTTCGTACAATCTTCCCAACATAATAATACCTTTCAATAAGAGTTGTTTGAAAGAGAAGTCCATTTTTATAGCAAAATTTAAAAAAAAGGCGTGTATGTTAAGGCCCTGCTTTTGATTGATAACATTAACCACGTTTATGGTTGATTGCATTGATTTTTTAATAGACTGGTAAACAAGTTCGAAAACTTGAAAAATAGAGATAAAGGTCCTAAAAATATGAGCGATAGCTCATTCGATTCGGAATCACCTCTAGAAAAATGTTTTTGAAGGATTTTGGTGCAGGTAAAAAATTGCAATTGTTATTAACAAAATAAGGTGAAAAAAAATGATATTTCGTTTTATGTTAATAACTCAAAAAATATTTAAACATAAGCAATTTTGAAAAAAGCTCGTTAAAGAAGAGGAAATTTCCAATAAAAAAGTCTCAACTTCCGAAACTCTATCTCCATTATTTATAACTTTAATTTGACGTTGAAAATGGGGCTCCGCGCGGTGTTTACGGCAAGCGCGCGCGAGCCTTCAGCAATGAAAATAATTTTTTTATAACATAAAATGTAATTTTAAAAATTTGAAAATTTCGAGTATCTTCTTAACACTTGAAAGAATTGAGCCCTGAAGAAAAAAAAGTTTAATCACACTTGAAAGAATTAAGCCCTGAAGAAAAAAAAGAATAAAAAAGTTCAATAAGTTATTCAATTATAAATTAACAAATTTGTCCCAAATTTCCGTTGGCATAAACAATGTGATGAAAGTTATAAGTAATTAGCCTAAAAATTTTAAACTTCGTGGAGCCATTCTGATATATATACTTCGTAAGATCCTGCGATAAATTTTCGTAAAAGTTTATTAATTTGTTAATTATGATTTTTTATAACTAATGTAAATCATATTATGATTATTACGATTTTTCAATGAGCTATCGCTCATATTTTTAGGACCTTTATCTCTATATTTCAAGTTTTCGAACTTGTTTACCAGGCATTCTCTCCTCCGGTGGCATTTGCATCTCCTGCGCCATCCACACTCTGCGACCGCCACTGGCGACGCGCGATGATGTATCATCCGCGAAATTTGAAATCGCTCGCGGACCATAATTTGACTCCCACGGACCACTGGTGGTCCGCGGACCACTGGTTGGGAACCAGTGATCTAGTGTGAGTTGTCATTACTAGAACAAATGATTGACTATGGCCAAAATCCGTAGACAGTTTCTCTGTATCTCCTACGATTTTGGTCTTCCTCCTACTGTCCTAATTAAAAAAAAAAGTGTCTGTCCGCAATTCACACACGGCAGAAGTGAAACTTATATTCAAATTTTTCGAATGTTTCAAAATATTATGTAAATAAATCTATATATATAAAAATCAATGCCACTTTTCGTTGTAATTTTATAGCTCAAGAACGGGCTCACCTATCCAAACCAAATGTTTAGGCTTTGTTCGGACTATTTAGTAGATGGTTTATGTGAAGTTTGCACAAAATCGGTCGAGCGGTTCTTCATTTATCACATTTTTTGTAACAAATATATATTGATCTGTGGGTGTGGCATACACGGTAGGTGGCGCTGATGTCGGTATGTCACCGGGCAGGACGACGTCTGCCAGGTCCACTAGTATTATATAAAACATTAAAACCTTTTTTATGTTTTCGAAATATTTGGGTCTATGATTTGGGTTCAAAAACGGAACGTAGGCGGAGAGAGAGAGAAAGCGGACTCTATAAGTAAATATATATCTGATTAGAACGCTTTACCTGAGTGGACCAGCTCGCCTGCGGCGCGGACGGCTGGTAGCCGGCCGGGGCAGGGCTGTGTCCTGTCAGTAGGTTGTATTGTGTCGGCCCTTGGAAGTTGTCCTTCATTATCGTCACCTGCGAGGGCATCAGTTTATTTAGACCAGTTTGTATAACCCCCGGCACGTAAGTCGAGCGGTGACCTTCAAGTGCGCGCAGTGTCGTACGAGTGAGCGGGACACAATACGATTGGAGAGCCAATCAGCGCTTATGAGAGATCCGCGAGATCAGTGCTTACGAACGATCCCCACGCCCTCCCCGCGACCCCCTCACACCCCGAGATACGTCATTTTCGACTTCTGCGCATTGAAGGTCAACGCTAGACCTTTTTGCCGTGACTTGTATACGACTCAATAGTGCCTTCTGATGTACACAATCTCATAGCCCGGTCAAATTAGACCAAATAGGGACGAGGTTACAAAAATTCACACTTGGTTGAAAATTGGTAGGATTGTTCACAATACTATTATAAATGAAATGTGGAAAAGTCCTCATCGATCATTGACACTTGAAAAAAATTTACTCGGGGTCAAAGGTCACAAAAACGGGGTTTTCGCGATTTTCAACAAAAACGGGTAAGTTTTATCATAAAATTATCTATAAAAATGTCTAAATACTTTTTTCCTAAGAGCCACCGTTTTTAGGGTTCCGTACCCGAAGGGTAAAAACGGAGCCCTATTAATGTCACTCGGCTGTCTGTCTGTCTGTCTGTCTGTCTGTCTGTCTGTCTGTCTGTCTGTCTGTCTGTCTGTCCGTCTGTCCGCCGGTCACAGGTCTCTAGCTCGCAGACGAAATGAGTTACAAACCTGAAATTTTGGTATTTAGTGTAAAACGTTAACCCAAAATCAAATATTGAATTAGAAATTGAATTAAATTATTTTTCAGGGGGGCTCCCATACATGAAAAAGGAGCCGGAAAAAAAAATTTTTTTCTTTACCCTAGCTTGTGGGGTATCATTGTTTAGAGCTCATTAAGTAGAGTACAAATATATATTTTTTTAATTTTTATCTCAAAAAATAAGGGAATGGGAGGCCATCAAAGCTGTCAGTTTTAGACCATTTTTGTGACGGGGGCTATCTCAAAAACTAAACTAGTTGGGAATATGATATTTCAGTATATTATGTACTATATGCTCTATTTAAACAACAAATACTGAAAACAACGATTTATTAAATAGTTTATAAGCTGTGACCAAAATAAACGAACATTTTTTTTGGTTTTTCTTTCACGGTTTGTTGCGATGTCTAGCTCGGAAATTAAATATTTCTTAGACCCAAAATATTATATTGTTCATAATTATGTACGGAACCCTGAAAGAGCGAGGCCCGACTCGCACTTGGCTGATTTTTGATATATAATACGATTCAAAGAAAATGAAATTGGAATTATGGCTTTGTTAAAAATTAAGGAATATTTTTAACAAAGCCATAATGTGTTTCAGAATTTTCGAAAATTCCGATCTCAAGGACTTAAATAGATGATAAAAGTTTGTATCAGACTTGTATGAATCCAGGCGGGCATCAGTTAATCAATACTACAATACTTATAGCTATTTATTATAAATGCGAAAATATGTTTGTTTGTCCTTACTTCACACCCTAACTAAGCAAGTTATCGACATCATTTTTGGCATAGAGATAGTTGAAAGGACAACATTAGGCAACATTTTATCCCGTTAAGTTTGGCTTTTTTACATTCTATTCATTATCATTATTATCATCATATTCATTCGAATGTATATGTGTACCAACGTATTCACCGCAGGTAACACCGAGAGGCGCAGCTAGTGATAAGTATAGTTAATAATATAAACACACCGGTTTGTCAGGCGCGTCATAGTGCTGCGGCGGATAGCGGCCTCCTTGCTGGGGCCGAGCGCTTGCCTCCGGCTCGCGCACACCACTTGGCGGCAAGTTCCTTTGAGCCTACACGGACAAAAATATTGATAACTTCAGTTATTATAAAAAGATTCTGATGAATTGAGAAGCTACTTGTTTTGATTTTGGTTAACAAGTATAAATTGAAAATTTAAAAAACCCCCGACATACGCCATTTTATGGCGACGGCCATCTTGGATTTGCATAGTGCTTTCTACTAGTCAAGCCCTTTCATTTGATACCCATATTATGAGAGTTGTGAAAAAATATGTAATCCGCCATTTTGTAGCGGCGGCCATCTTGGATCGATTTTCATCAAACATAACTAACAACACTCGACTAATTCACCTTTCAAACAAAAAAAAACCGCATTCAAATCGGTTCACCCGTTTGAGCGCTACAGGGGAACAGACACACACGTCAAACTTAAACACCCCGTCGTTTTTGCGTCGGGGGTTAAAAATAAAAAGTAGTGAGGTGTCTAGGGAGTAGGGACACCGAAAGAAACAACGCTCTGTCTCGCTTACTTATTTATGAGCAACGATACGCGCTACCCAGCCAATGATAATAATCGATTCTGAAAAATAATCGATCAAATTAAATTTTTAAAATTAAAATTTTCGAAAAAATAATTTCAACTGTGTTTAATTTGTTTAAAAATATTAATTATTCACACTAATATTATAAAGGCGAAAGTTTGTGTGTATGTATCTGTATGTACATATGTGTGTATGTATGTATGTATGTGTGTGTGGTGTATATTTGTTACTCTTTAACACTGCAAGTACTGAACTGAAAAATGAAATTTGGAATGGAGATAGATTATACCCTGGATTAACACATAGGCTACTTTTTATCCAGGAAAATCATACGAGTTCCCAAGAGATTTTTAAAAAACCTAAATCCACGCAGATGAAGTCGCGGGCATCAGCTAGTTTTGCATAAAGTAACGTATATCATCGCAAGGATCATATTTTGAAACAACCAAATTTTTCTACAGCAATCTACCACAGCTATAGGTAGATTACCCATAACAAACTGCCTTGAAAGTAGGTATAAAGGTTGGAAATGGGAGCGAACGGGAACCGGAAATCCCTCGGGATTTTTGAAAAGCCGTAATTTACGCGGGCGAAGCTGCGGGCAAAAGCTAGTAATATATACAGATAAACACACACCGGTTTGTCAGGCGCGTCATAGTGCTGCTGCGGGTAACGGCCTCCTTGCTGGGGCCGAGCGCTTGCCTCCGGCTCGCGCACACCACTTGGCGGCACGTTCCTATGAGCCTGCATGGACCAAAAAAAATTATTTTAGAGAGAGAAATAACGCTGTACTCTGTCTCGCTCACACATAAGCAACGATACACACTATCCAGCCAATAATATTTTTCAAAAATAACCTATTAAAAGGCTTTGAATATTTTGTCCTACCTACCAGTCCGCCATTTTTTGTTTAAAATAACGGCCACACATGAAACCTGCATTAATCAATAGCTGGCCTGATTACAAACAACTACTGTTGTAAGACAAAAACTTCCAAAGTGTCACATTTTCGAGATATAACTGGATTGATAGGTAGGACAGGCCCATATAAAAATATTCAAAGCTTTTAAATTTTAATTATAATTTCAATGGTAAAAAAATATTAATTAATTTTGCATAAATTAATGCAATAACAAACGTTGATTTGTGTTGTAGTAACATCGCACAGTTTGCTCTTGAAAATATCTTATTCTTTGCACAAAGATGATGAAGCACAAATCTGGGGCAACTGAAGAAAGCACCCTTTTAATTCAAAAGTCAAAGTATAATTCAAAATTGGTATACTGTACACTTTTTAAACACCAATTTAAGATTAAGTAATAAATAAATAAATAAATACTCACACATACACACACGGTCGCCTGTTCCTAAAGTAGGCAACTTAACGCCTGTGTTATAGGTAACAATCGACTGATATACATATTTACATATATACACATAATTTTTTATTTTTATTTTTAATAAATGTATAAAAACATAATACATACTTATATACTTACATAAATACACCCAGACTCAGGGCGGGAATCAAACCCGCAACCCCGGAGCGGAAGGCAGGGTCACTGGTAACCGCGCCAACGAGTCAGTCAAATAATACTCAGTAAAGAATACTCACTCCAAGACTTATCAAGTTGCTCTTCTGCGAGTAGGTGTGACCGTAGCTCGGGTTTTGCTGCACTCGGTGACTGGGGACTACTTCACGCTGCTGCTCATACTGAGGCTTGACTGGTTGGTTTGCCTGCTGATGATCAAAGTTAAAGTTAAGGGCCACTACTGATTTTTTCATATTACAATAACTCCATTCTTATATTTGCAACACATCCATAGATTATGGTAATTGTTGAATCCAAAGATGACGCAAAAAGTTATCACTTGTTCAGTAGTGGAAGTTTGCACAAAAAAACCGGTCAAGTGCGAGTCAGACTCGCGAACCGAGGTTTCCGTACTCCAGAAGTATAAGTATAATCTGTTTTTCATTAGTTTGTCTTAAAAGGTAAGGTACTAATTAAGCTAGGCCTCTGAATTGTATGAGCGCTCATACAACTCAGAGGTCTATCTTAATTGGCTCAACTATGTATGTATGGGGACACCCTTTAATTTCCAGCTTTTTTAAGTTTTTGGAATTTTTACTTTATTTGTGCTGTAAGACCTGGCTTTTTGCCAAATTTCGTAATTCTAGGTCAACTGGTTTAGGTACTGGTAACTGGTACTGGTAGGTTTTGGGTCGAAAACCTAAATGGTAGTTATTTAGGTTTTCGACCCAAAACCTATAGGGTACTTCCTATAGGGTCAATTTTGGTCAAAAGCAAGGTCTTACAGATCACGTAAAGGAAAAATTCCGAAAAATAAAAAAAGTTGAAAATGAAGGAAAATTTTGGTACTTACAAGTTTTCGTGAAAATCTAAATTTGCCCATATTTTTTTATTGTGTGGACTCAGGACCTTAATTTTTACACACTTAATAGGGACTATAGACCTTAGTATCTGGTATAAATTTCAACTTGCTAGGTCCACCCGTTCCTGAGACAATCGGTGGTGACACACGTCCGTGTGTCACGGAGACAGACGGACAGACGGACAGACGGACAAGAAAGTGATCTTATAAGGGTTCCTTTTTTTACCTTTTGAGGTACGGAACCCTAAAAATGAATTATTCAATTAATAGAAAAACATCTACAAAATATTATTATAGATTCTAGTCATTTGGATTTGAATCAAATCAGAAATTGATTTTTAGAAATCATCATGACTACATGTTGATTTCTAAAAATCTGAGGTAAAATGGTGGGCAGAATATGATTCTGTATTAAAACCACTAGTCTGTTCAAAAAGAGAATCGCAGTGGGATTTGTGGGTGCTGCTGTGCTTAATTACCTTTTTTATTTAGTGAGCAATACAGTACGATACTATAGCCCGTTAGTTCACTGTTTGGCCACACTGATTCTCTTTTTGAACAGACTCTATACTCTGATTTTTAATTCGGTGGAATTCTGACAGCTGTCATTGTTATTTACAGATGAGTTATTTGTATGGAGAACAGGGTTAACATCTACGAAGTAAGATTTTACCCCAAACTACTTTATTTCCATGTCATCATAAAAAGCCATATGCCACGTAATAATATTAGTCGTTTCACCCTAAAATAGAAAACACCAAGAGTGGAAACTAGAAAGTGCACACTAACAGCAGTAGAAAACAAAAGAAGCACATTGAAAAATTTATTCAAAAATGGAAGTCGAATGACATTATCACCATGAAGTGTCTGTCAGGCATTTGTCATATCAGCAATTGATTTTTATTTACGTATGTTTCAAAACTTATGTAAATAAAAATCAACTGCTGCTATTATAGTTTTTTGCTATATAATTTTTTTATATTCTTTGTGGGAATTGTTTTATATCTGGTAACATTACGAAACGTCAGAATTCCACTGAATTATATGTCAGAGTATAACAAAGTCAAATTACTAACATTGTGTCCATAATTGGGTTGTTGCTGCTGGTAAGTATAAGTGTTTTGCGGCTGTGACTGCGTGGGCTGGCCGGGTTGCCACTGGTTGCTGGACTGGTTGACCCATGGAGCTGGACGTGGTGCTTCTATCTGTCTACTCCTGTCTGGCATTTGGTTCGGCTGGTGGTAGTCACTCCTTTGTTGGTAGTTATCTCGCATGTCATTGTAGGTGTTTTGTTGAGGGGGGTTCGCTTGCTAAAAAAATAGGTAAAGTTGATTTACGATAATTTAATGTGATAATGTCATCCGAGAGCAAGCGAGAACCCGGAATGCTCTATGCGCACAATACGCGACAGATGAGTCATGCTTTTTCCATGCATGTAGCTGGCGTTCATCTATTTATTACACGTTATCACGTCAATAATTTAAAATTTAATGGTACAGGATGTTAATAAAAATGTCGTTTTGACCTAATTTTGGCTACTTTCTCTCAAACGGCTCTTTCTACTAAATCTCATAAAAATTTTATACTATGTATATGAATATGATAATGGTTGATACCAAAACCGGGAATCAAACCCTGCACCTCATGATCCTCAGTAAAACGTACTAACCACTACACCAACAAGGCAGTTCTGTCTTATTCAAGATATTATGATGTAAATTATATCAAATTATCACTAATGGTTGAAGAGAAAACTCAAGAAATCCACGATTAGAACATCGAATATTACCTTTTTGCAAATTCACATGTTCTTTATTGTAATTTTTGATGATTGAATATTGCATATGGCAGGCATAGGCCAGTAATTTAAAGGAAAAATTGAAAAAACTGAACATAACTTTATTTAACCCTAGGTCGGTCGCGCTAGTTTTTGTAACTTCGTCGGTCGCATGGGGTCTTTGAAAGCCCTGTTTTATTTTATATTTTTTATATAATTTCTCCGTATATTCTGATTTTTTATTTATGTATTAATAAGGTACTAATATGTATTTTAAAATAAAAGTATTATAATCTTTTAAATCTTTATAAGATTACTTCAGTCTCAGTCCCACTAGAGAAAAACATTTTTGACTCATTTTCGGCAACTTTAGTTTAAATTAATATAAAACCAATCATTTATTATATTTTCTTTCTAAAATCAACACAAACTATCAAAATAAGACTTATTTTAACGAAATCACAAAAAACAACATGAATGAATTCATATACATTAGTAAATTTTTACACCTCATTTTGCAATTTCGAACAGCTTGCGCAATTTGATGCTGCATGCCTCGGGTATATATTCTGGCGACATGAAAAGCATCCTGTCGAATATTTTCTATCAAATATATCATGGACAATATGTGTATCTCTTTCTGGACATTTGTGGCTGATTTTCACATCGATTTTGCAGCACATCAGAACCAAAAAGCGCTTCATGTGCTGCCACGCCGGAGCATTCTCGGGACGGTGTTTATAATCATCAAAAAGATGAAATGCATGTGTTTTGAAATAGTCTTCGCGTATCTTGGTCCTATTTGGCTAATTATATTCCAATATTGTCTCTGACTCAAGGATTAGGAGCAGTTTTCTTCCAGCTAAATATCGTTTCAGTATTTCCATGGCGTAGTTTTCCGACTAATAATATATGTGGTTGATGTTAAATAAATAAATGTTATTTGTCGAGCGAGTGGAACCTTATCCTCATCATCGTCTTCTGAATCCAGTTATTCGGGCAGCTCAGGATGCCTCAGAATCAGTTTCAAGAGAACTTTTTTCAATTACGTCAGGTCCAAAATCAAAATGTTTACCAATGTTTCATCGATTGTAACATCTTCGGACTGTTCTTCTAGCCTTCGGACAATCTGCTGTTTTTTAAAATATTCCATTTTCGGTTAAATTTTACATAATGTAAGTGTCTGCCTTCAAACAAAACATGTTACACGTTTGGTCGCGTGGGGTCTTTTGAAGCCCGCGCGCAAAACAAACGTTTATCATGCGCAAACGCAGTGCGCTAAATCAGTGATAACTGCTCTATTTTATACTTAAGTATATTTTAGGAAGCTACTATAAATCACAAGTTCGTACCATAACTATTAAAAAAAAATATGACAGTTTTTGCAAACCCCGGGCTTTCAAAGACCCCATGCGACCAACCTAGGGTTAAGTAAAACAACCAAATCTAAGCAGTAACCCTAACAATGAACTGTTGTTAGCAATACTGCTTTGCTCAGCAACCTTATTTCATTTCATACTTGAATAAGTTCCTATAAGCAAGTATCTATACAATTTTCACTAGCTATTACATACAGCTACCGACTCATTGGTTATCACTTATCAAGGTAATTTTTCGATTTAAAAGAAGAATACTCACAGATGCTTTCGCGACTGGAACAATCCTCAACGCATATCCAGCAAAGCGGTAACCGTTCAAACACTTAATCAACTGAGCGCCCTCACTGTCGTCGGCTAGCCCGACGCGGACTTTCTTACTCCCATCGGCGTCATTCACCAAGGAATCCAGGATAAAATCACTTATATTACATTTCTGCTTTATTAACACCTTCAAATCCGCATACTTCGTCTGCAAATTATGAACAAAATGTTATGAAAAAAGAAACAAAATGCAAAATGGGTAGATTCTGCAGAGATGGATCATGGAAACTAACAGGTGGTGGTAACCCGTGTATTGTGATCATCATCTTGATAGCTTTATTTACGTGTAACTTCTATTTTTAATCACAATCTCTTCATCTCTTTTTTAATAAAATTAATCAGCGCTTCAAAAATTGGGAAAATTCCTGTGGAAAATTCAGAAATCAGAATTGAGATTGACAACACAGACAGGAACATGATTGACAATTTGATTCAATAATCGATTATTAAAATGATCGATTGCAATCGATTATGATTTTGAATAATCGATCATGATCGATTATGAAGAAACTAGCAGTTGCCCGCGACTTTGTTCACGTGAATTCATACAAATCTCAAACAAACTTGTATTCTCTATCCTCTATCTATTGCTCTATTGTCCTCTTTTTTCTCTCTCTCATACTAACATTTTTCTTATATGGCAAGCTGTGGCAATCTGTAAGTGGGTCTACATTAGAGCAAATTTTTTTTGTATATTTATATTGTCTGTTTAATCATGTTTTTTTTGTAACCTGTTGATTGTCCTTTTCAAATAAATAAACAAATAAATAAATAACTAAATCTAACTGCATTGGGGGTGAAATTCCAGAAAATCCTGAAACACCTAAGTATTTATTTTAACTGAAAGCCGAAATACCAATTTTCATGGAACAAGCTTGAAAATTTGACGAAGTTTCAATATAATTTTCCATCCTCTCTTTTAACCGCCTTAGAGGTGGAATTTCCAATAATCCTTTCTTAGTGTGCGCTTACGTTTTAAAAGGAACCAACTGTCAACATTTCAAGTTTCTAACTTTACTAGTTTAGGCTGTGCGTTGATATCTCAGTCAGTCAGTCAGGACTTTGAATTATATATATATATATATATATATAGATACGTTAATTACCAAACTTTACCAGCTTTCTGTTATTAATTCGCTTGCTAAAGATATATGGTTTGGCAACACCATCATTCCAAAAAGGCGATTGCCTAAAAGTTAGTTTTAGGCTTTGTTCACATCAAACGGATAGCCAACCGCCGACTGTGAGCGAGCGGTACACTTAGTGCGCTATGCGTGTCTATATTTACATATACTAGCTGCGCCCTGTGATGTTACCCGCGATTAATAAGTTTGTACACATAAAAATATTTAAACAGAATCTTCTAAGAGTAACTTAGCAACAAGAACGACAGCAAACTATTGCAATAATGTGCTATGTGAGTGTGATGTACCTAAGAACAATCTATCTCGTTTTTTGGAAGTCTATATTATCCATTTAATTCCTACAGGAAACCTTTTTCTGGGTTAAAAAATGTGCCTATGTATTATTCTAGGATAAAATCTATCTCTATTCCAAATTTCAGCCAAATCGGTTCAGTAGGTGCGGCGTTAAAGAGTAACAAACATACACACACAAACTTTCACCTTTATAATATTAGTGTGATAGTGTGAATATTAGTGCGATAAATAGTTACCTAGTAGGTAGGTAGGTATATTTAATTTTAATCAATTACATTAGTTTTTAATTAATTTAGGCTGTGCGTTGATATCTCAGTCAGTCAGTCAGGACTTTGAATTATATATATATATATATATATATATATATATATATATATATATATATATATATATATATATATAGATACGTTAATTATCGTCCTTCGACACATCCCTAAGGGCGCTAGGAATATTGCGGCGGGAGGCCTGAGCGAACTGATTAATAAATGTGTAGAAACAAATAGCACTAATGATTGGTATTCACTATTATCGTTCGCTTACACCTCCCTCCGGGTACCCGAGGAGGGGGGCTCAGGGACACTGACATCGAAGGTAAAAAGTAACATTGTGGCTGCATACTCGTGCTTTCCAGATGCTTCGGTGGCCCGTAAGTCCTCGCCATCTTTAGTTAAAGTGATCGAGTCCAAGGTTTTCGGTGGGGACCTCAGAGGGGCGACACGCCTCTTACTGTCAGATGACTCATTTGCGCAATCCAGCCCGGAGACACTGGCCTCCCTGCAGTGCAAACACCCCCCTCCTTCCCGCCCTCTCTCTTTTCCGCCAGTGCCAGACAAGTCCAACCCGCCTCTCACCGTCAAGGTAGAGGCTGTAGCCCAAGCGCTCAGCTCTTTCTATATTAGCTCTGCCGCTGGCCTAGACGGGATCAGACCTGGTCATTTGAAAGAGCTGTGCAGTAGCTCAGCCGGGGAAAGCGGGCGACGTGGCCCGCTTTCCCCGGCCTAGAGGCCCCCACTAGATATAAAGAACGCTTTTAATACCCTTGAAAGGGATGTTCTACTGAGCCAGGCCAGGGATAAGCTTCCTTCCCTGTATCCCTTTCTACACCAAGTCTATTATTCCCCATCTAATCTGTTCTTTAATCAAACTCCTATTCTATCCCAGGTTGGCGTCCAACAAGGAGACCCACTGGGACCTCTTATCTTCGGCCTCAGCATTCAGGAAATTATTAACGACCTTGAATCTCCCCTCAACGTCTGGTACCTCGATGATGGCACCATAGGGGGTAAACCCGAGGTCGTGGAACGGGACCTTCTTTTTTTAATACCACGTCTGAAGGAGCTGGGGCTGGAAGTGAACACGTCCAAATGTGAGTTCTTCCCCTGCAGCCCAGAGTCCCACCTTCTGTTTCCTCTCTTTGAACATCTAATACCTGGACTAAAGGAGTTGGACGCCGACAATTTCTTCCTCTTAGGTTCTCCAATTTTTTCATCCGCTATTCCTGAAGCTATCGAGGGAAGGAAGCTTCTCCTTTGCACTGCACGCGAGCGTCTCAGTCATCTTTCAGCCCATGTTGCTTTGATACTCTTACGAACTTGCTTTGCCATCCCGAAGATAACGTACATGCTGAGAACTTGCCCAACTTGGCTGCATCCCAGTAGTGTCTCCTCATTTGACGACGTTCTAAAAGCTACCTTGGAGTCCGTCCTCAATATATGCTTAAACGAGGACCAGTGGAGTCAAGCTACCCTTCCAATCCGCCTGGGGGGTCTGGGTGTGAGGCGCGCGCGGGATGTGGGCCTGCCGGCCTTCCTTGCGTCGGTGCATGGGGCTGCAGGACTTGTCACTAGCATTCTTTCAGCTAATGGTGACCCTGTCCGCATCCCCTTTGCGGCCGACGCATTGGAGATCTGGTTGGCCCTAAACCCGGGCGTTTCAATTCCACAGACTTCTCACCTTCAGCGCCAGTGGGACAGCGTTTGCTCAGAAGCCACACTGAAACGCCTCGTGGATGAAGCAGTGGGTGCTGATTTGGCAAGGCTGAGAGCGGTATCGAAGCCGGAGTCTGGGGCGTGGTTACAGGCTTTGCCATCACCTCACTTGGGTACTCTACTCGACTGTGACTCACTGCGTGTGGCTGTGGCTTTCCGATTGGGCTGCGATGTATGCGAACCCCATCAATGCATCTGCGATTCCTTGGTGGAAGCCAACGGCCATCACGCATTGAGTTGCTGCCGTTGCTCAGGGAGGTTCCCTCGTCACCACGCCCTGAACGATATCGTCCGCAGGGCCCTTATTTCAGCCAACGTGCCCTGCGTTCTCGAGCCGCCAGGGCTGAGCCGCACAGACGGCAAGCGTCCAGATGGCTTGACGCTCGTCCCATGGCAAAATGGCAAATGCCTGCTGTGGGACGCGACGTGCGCTAGCACTCTTGCGCCAAGCCATCTCGACCGAACGTCGCGGGTGGCCGGCGCCGCTGCAGAATCCGCCGCCGCGAAGAAGAGGATTAAATATGCCCCTCTCCGGGGCAAATACCTTTTTGTCCCACTGGCGGTGGAGACAATGGGCTGCTGGGGCGAAGAAGCGAGGGATTTCGTGCGTGGCATCGGCCGTCGCCTAATGGAAAGAGGTTATGATCCGCGCTCTGGGGCCTACCTGGTCCAAAGGTTGTCCATCGCTATTCAGCGTGGTAATGCTGCTAGCTTGATGGGCACCTTTGGCCCAGGGGCAACCAGAGGCGGACTTTTTGAATAGGGTAAAAAAAAAAAAAAACAATAGCATAATTATTTACATATACTTATATTATATTAAATTCTGTACATACTAATAAATTTAATGAAGAAAGTATTAATCTATTTAATTTTCTAATCTCTTTTGTAATAAATCTAAAAAATAGTGTTTGTTTTTCTCTTCTCAGAACAGTCTAAAATAAATGCATGGGTTCAGATTTTTTTTCCAGAAAGGAGACCTGTTTTTTTTCAGTTCTTTCTAAGAATGATTTCATAATCGATCAATAATCGATTAATAATCGATTATTGATCGATCACGCTTACTGGTGTAATCGATTAATCGATTATCAAAATAATCGAATCGGCACATCACTAGTGACCACCATCACAATTTGATACCACAGACTAACAGACCACGAGGCACGAACATATTGAAATTAATAGTAGTGAGGCACCCTAATGTCCTATAGAAAATAATGGATCGGAAAATAACTCAAGCTTATCAAAATTTTCATAAGTGTGTAAGAGACAACATTACATTTTTGACTTAATAAATAATAAAACAGTTTGCGACAGACTCAAGGCAAAAGATGGCCTCCCTAAAATGTATACATGAACACTCACACACGCACAACCTGAGATATCATGTGATCACAATGAACACGCGCCATTTTATATTTTCGGATTGTGTGTGTATGATACCTAATCTAAGCGTGTGTGAGTGTATTTTTGACACGTTTTTAAAGTAGGTACCTATGGCGCCTCCACTACTATTAGGCCGGCCTCACACAGACGGAATGGACGCCGGAATTCAGAAACGGATTCCGTGTCTGAATTCCGGTACTGTGTGAGGCAATGCACCGGAATTCAGATTCTGAATTTGTCAATTGATCAGTAGTAACGTATTCTCGGTTCAGGCGAACGTCTTTGAATATGGAAGAGCGATTGATACTCATCGCGCTTCTTTTTCATTTTTATAATAAAAAATTTTTCTGTCAAGAAATTCTCGTGCCAGCCCGGAGTTGGAAGTTGGCGGTGTTAGATACACCCCCGTGCCTCGGAGAGCACGTAACGCCGTCGGTCCTGCGCCTAATCTCTCTCCGGTCGTGTCGCATTGGCGTCCCATCGGACTATGAGAGTGAGGGAATAGAGAGTGCACCTGTGTATGCGCACACACTTGTGCACCATAATATCTCCTGCGCAAATGGCTAGTCTCTGCCTCGGTTGAGATTGGCCGCCGTGGCCGAAATTCGGTCAGGAGGACATTATTATATATATTGTATATATTATATAAATTTTATGTGATCAGCCATGTGTAGGCTATGTTTATGTGAGGATCAGCCATTATAATAATATTCTACAGCGTCCTCCACTTCGAATATTTACATAAATAATGAGGTCATAAAAATGATTAAAAATGATTAATAAAACCAGCAGATTTTTGTATGCAGCTTAGTAAATACTTGTATAATAACATAACTTGCCGTCGGCTGCCGGACCATAAATACCTAATATACACTATACAATATATTATAGTCATCAACTCATCGTCATTGAAATCGAATATTACACTATGAGTAGTTAAGATTTAAGAACCTTTTACTTTTTTTTCCTCTTCATTTAAGTTTTCCCAATTTGAGAAAACATGTTTACAAACATCTAACCAGGCTAAATCCTTTTTGTTCTTGTCATGGTACTCCTCCACTGAATTGTCCCAAAGACAAGGATGTCTTTCGACACACAAAATTAAATTCTCCGTGTCACACGTCATCACGATCGCTAATCGCAACACGTCTAGACGCTACGAGGTTGCGGTGACGACTGAAATTCCGAATCTGAATTCCGGGTGTGTGTGTTTGCTCTATAGAAATGTATGGAAAGACGTGCGTCGATCTGAATTATTCAGATCCGGAATTCAGAACGCTCGTCGACGCATTTTGTCAGATCGATCTGAAAAATTCAGAACCGGAAAAAATCAGACTGTGTGTGGGGAACGGTGAAATTGTATGCATTTCTGGGCTTTCTGAATTCAGACACGGAATTCCGTTTCTGAATTCCGTCGTTCATTCCGGATGTGTGAGGCCGGCCTTACTATTGTAATTTCTCAATGGGCACGAAAAGTCAAGTTGGTAAAGTTGGTCACAGACTACGAAAAATAAAAGTTTGCAAACTAACAGGTACCTAATCTGTGGCAAAAATGCAGGACAAATGACAGACAGGCTCAAAAGGGCTAGAGCCCAGAGCCGTAAAACCAGTAAAAAAAAAAAAAAAAACAAATGACAGCAGTTGGCAGTGGTTGGCAGATGGTTGGCAGTTGTTTTGTGGTTGAAATAAAAAAAAGAAATTACCTACTTACTATATATTTATTATAAATCGCTATAATAATTTAATAAATAATTACATGATATACATACATGTATACTTGCTTAAAATGCGTCGACTTTTTTACATTTAGGTGATATAAGTCAATGGTTTATTGTAGTTTATTCCTTTTATATTTCCAAGATGCTCCTGGTCATCCACAACCTTCCTAAGGGTGTAAGTATTTATATATCATAAATATATTTTCGCGAAGTTATTCAGATTCATTTTTAATTTGTCCGTGCCGCATGTATGCTTTTCAGATGAGTTTTTACGACGTGAAGACCTTAATTCAAGAGAAATGTGGTCTAGACGAGGTTATTTTGGACAATTTCACCACCGAGGGTGATTACATGCGCGTCACCGTGGGATTAGCTGACGAGGGGGACGCGGCTTTGCTCGTCAGAAAGATCAATGGACTCTACATACACGGATGTCAGTTGTTCGTGGAGGATGTGCGACAGAAGAAGGTATTACTGACCATAGTGATATTTTTTAATATTTTAAGATTTAAGATTAAGATATATTGTTTCATAAAAAATGTACACATTCACTTAGATGAAACTTACAGGTTTACTAAATCACTTATTATATTAAATTGAGCACACAAAAATAATTAGGTACTTACATTTCTAATAAAGTATTATTATGTTTATCATACAGGGATAGTCTTTTATTATAAGCACCAGTCTTATATTATTATAGTAATTAATACTAGCCAAAATATATATATATATTTTTTTTTGTGACTAAAATTCAAGCTCCTTCATTCACTTGCAATATTCTGTATCTATATGTTTATTTCCTTCCTAGAATATTCAGAAGAATAAACTTTATTTCTTTAAAATTGATGAAAACTTTACTGCTTGCTTTGCTTGCACTAACTATGGTAACTTTGCTAAAACAAACATTCATTTTAATTTCTACAAAACTTATTAGAGATTTCTCTTCTATCTTCTGATCTTAATCACACAATCAAGAACAATTTTTTTTTGTTCCTGCCAGCTATCGGAACAGCCGTACAGGCCAGAAAATCCGCATATTCCACAATCGAAGCCAGAGATGAAAACGCAGTATGCCAGAATGCCAGTGGCCACTCCACCACCACCACCAATTATATCTGCACCTCCCATGCAAATGGCATACAGCAATTTGCCATTTTACATGTCTCCTGTACAGGTAAGTGGTCACAATCAATGCAGAACTATAAAGTCCATCTAAAATATTAAACCTTAAATCCTTAAAACCTTAAAAACATCGAAAATATTGAGACCTTATGTTGTTGATATCCATTTTATTCACACAAAATACTTCAATATTACTATACACAACAGATTATTTTAGACCATCTTAAACTATAGCTATCTATATTTTAATTTAATTAAAATAAAGTCCTTATGTGATATATCAAATTCTAATTTAATTCATTAATATGTACCTATTTACTTCAACTGTACTAATATTTGTGTTTAGTATTAACTAGTATAAGAAAAACTGTTTTGCAATGGCCTGACGGGCCTCATGTTGTCATAATTAACATGAATGCAAATAAATAAGAATAGTATTTAGTATAAGAAAAGAGATGTTTTGCAGTGCCCTGATAATTCAAATAAATGAAACTGTGTGACCAATACACTTTGGGCAACATATAGAGACATTCTTGTTGTATTTTTGCCTGCAAGAAATTCTGATTCTGAGTGGTCAGCCTAGAGCAGATGCTCAGCCTATTTGGAACTATGACATTGAACTGTTGTTTCCACATGTTATGGAAAAATCATGTACAATTTGAAAAAGAAGTTGTGAAGATGCTGACGTTAGCTTCGCACCTCATAATCTACTTTTTGCCACAGCCGTTACATCTAACAGTTTGGTTTCTACTGCGTAAACTATGTTAATTACTTTTAGGTTGGTAAATTTTATTTCAGCATGGTGACTGACATAATTCATTACTGGCTTAATGACTGACAGTTATTTTATCATTGTTTATCTTAACAGATAGTTTAAGTTTGCTGTATTTATTTATTTATCTATGAAATGATTTTACGATTTATTTATTTGATCAGGTGAATGCTCACTTGAGTGAATTTTCTTTTTATCATTCACCTTTTCACACGACACTTACCAAACAACATCACTATAGTCAACCACTTTTTACCATAATATGCCTGTTATTGCTGCCTGCATACTAGAGTAAAAAGTGGACACGAGACAAAATGGTTGAACCCATGCGAACATCCCCTAAGTTCAGACATTTAATTTTGTTCATTCGAAATTGGGATTCTTCAATTCGACATAGTTGAGATTGGTTCACTAATAAATGCATTCATTACTTTTGATTCTGGTAATGTAAGATGTTTCAATCAGTAAAAGATGCTGAATGACAGAAAAAAGAATTAAACTTTCTGTTAACACATAAAGTTAGTTTTATACCGCACATGAGGGGAATGAAAATAGACTGGGTTAATTTATCAACCAATGTAGTAGGTATAGACAACTTTTTATATACCTTTTTCTTCCTATAGGAAGGAAGATCCGTCAGTGACGTTTCGTCAGTCATACTGTGGAGGGGAGAGAGGGGGGGATAACTTTTTACATACCTACCAGTAGTCATTGGGGTTCCAAGGTGCTGAAATGGCGACCCCACGCGTAGTGTTGGCAGATCCCCAACTAGTTCGACCGGCGACATCGGACAAGTCGCAGGAAGCCGCTGGCTACAACCGGCGCGAGACTGCGGCGCGTGGAAGCTGCTATAAGAACGGCGACTTACAGTTACTTCAACCGTCACGCCTCCCGCACCGCACAGCTGTCCGGAAATCAGCGTGTATTTCAACCGATAGCAAATAACTTCGGTTATCACACTCTTGCTTTCAAAATTCAGCACTAGACTTATCAATGTATTTCCATTTTATTTATTTTTACTGGAATCCAATCTGTCTTGATGTTCCATCCAATTCAATCTGTTTGAATTTCCATACAACCGGATTTTGTGCGGTCTGCTATAACTGGCACAGTTAATTCGGAACATGTTCTTGGAATACCTTGATTCCTCCTATATCCGTACTTCTATATAATATCCTTAACTATTCCATAAAATCTTACAAAAGATCCTGTTACTATGCTAAATCCCTGAGGCTTCCCAAGCGGGCCACTCGCCACAGCCACACGTTAGCAACGGAAAGCTGCGGACTGCGGTTCTCATACAGTATGGTGTCCCATTGTCATGTGGAGGTGACGATGAGATTGTCACCAGAGTTTATGTATGTATGTATGTATATACTTTATTGCACACCACATAAGAGCAGAATACAGAGGACATGTTATATAAAAGAATACTTAAAACGTAGGTACAACAAGGCGGTCTTATCGCTAAGTAGCGATCTCTTCCAGACAACCTTAACGCTAGGGAGAAAATGAACAAGTGGACAGTGGGAGGTGGTGTATATGATAAACTTAAACACTAATAGCTAAATATACTAAACCATACAATATAATAATAACATATAAATATACTAATATATACAAAATAATGTATACAATAGACATACATATGAATAAATAAATATATATCAATTATACAAATAGATACGAGAATAACAAAATAAATGTTGCTATTGATGACAGAGAGAAAGGTAGTGATTTTTTACGTCAATCTTAAATTTGCTCAGGGTTTTTGCGTGATGTAATTGTGGAGGAAGTTTATTCCATAAACTGATGGCTTTAAACGTAAAGGAACTTTCAAAGTACTTAGTTCGATGTGTAGGTACGTAGAGAATGAATTTACTGGCTGAACGAAGAACTGTGTTCGGCCTGTCGTGACCAAGAAATTTAAAATTTTCCTTTAAGTAGCTTGGAGTCGTAGGGTTGAACAATACACAGTACAGAAGAGAAACAATATGCGTATTCCGGCGGAAGCGAATGGGTAACCACTTGAGCTTTGAACGATACTCGGAGACGTGGTCATATTTGCGCAAACCAAATATAAACCTAATAGCTAGATTTTGAATTCGCTCAAGTTTATTTAGTTGGTCCTCGGTCAAGTCAAGATAGCTTGCGTCCGCATAATCGAGAATCGAGAGAAGTAAGGATTGTGCTAACATAATTTTAGTAGGAATAGGCAGTAGAGAACGTAGACGCCTGAGAGAACCAAGGGCAGCAAAAGTTTTCCTACTGATTTCTTTTATTTGATGAGACCAGGAGAGAGTTGTATCAAAATGGACACCAAGATTTTTTACTGTGGTACTGTACGGTATTACAACGTTATTCAATGAGATTGACGGAAGGTTATCCCAATCAATTCTTGAGATCATGCCAGCACCACCGATAACAATAGCCTGGGTCTTACAAGGATTAACCTTAAGACCATAGCAGTTACTCCATTTGGTGATAGCCATCAGGTCACTATTAATAGTGGAAACAGCGGCAGGCAAGTCCTCAGGGGTTGATTGTGTGTACACTTGGAGATCGTCTGCATACATGTGATAGAGAGAAGTAATTTTTTGGGAAATTGAGTTAATGAAGATAGCAAAAAGTAGAGGAGACAGCACACCACCTTGAGGCACTCCAGCTCGTAATTCACACCAAGATGAAAACTTATCGTCGATGCGAATACGCTGCTGTCGGCCTCTAAGATAACTCTGAAACCATCCCACCACTGATGGAGATATGTTAATAGAACGCATCAGACTCAACAAGATATCAAAATCGACGGAGTTGAAGGCATTGCTAAAATCTAACAATACCAACACAGTGAGCTGTTTATTATCCATGCCCCGTCGAATGTCGTCAGTGACTTTAACTAGCGCTGTAGTCGTACTATGACCCAACCGGAAGCCGGACTGAAGAGGATTGAGGAGACAGTTTCTGTTAAGGAAGAGGTTCAATTGGTGGAAAACTAATTTCTCTAGAACTTTAGACAGAAACGGTAAAATAGAAATAGGGCGAAATTCGGAAAAATGTGAGGCATGAGCCTTTTTTGGGAGAGGAATAATGTAAGCACTTTTCCAAGCTTCAGGGAATGTAGAGGTTGAAATAGATTCATTAAAGATATGGGTAAGGATAGGAGTAACAATTTCAAGAATCGGTAAGATCATATTGCGGCTAATACTGTCATCACCCACGGCATTAGAAGAGACTGATAATATGTTCTTTTTAACATCACAGTCAGTGAAAGGAGTGAAATTAAACGGTTGAAAATCAGGAGTTGGCATTGTAGAAAGAATACTCAGAGCGCGATCTTTTTCTGAGTTATCTATTGTACTAGTGGAAGTAAAATGTTGATTAAGGAGTTCAATGTCAATATTCTGATGAGTTGAAGGAGGAGATGCTTTGCCAACTCCGAGAGATGCAAGAAATTTCCAAACTTTGGCAGGGTCGCCGTTTTCGACAGATTTGTGAATGTGGCGTCGTTGTGCATCCCTACACGATGTATTGCAGCGATTCCGTGCTTTATTGTATTTCCGCAGATTTTTTTCAGATTTTTCGGCTTTAAGCTTGCTTTTCGCAAAGCCTTTTTGCATTATTAGGTTCTTTAGATGATCTGTTAGCCAGGGTGCCGGTAAGTGCTTAATTTTGATAGGTTTAACAGGAGCATGTATGTCATAGAGCTGCATAAGAAAGGAGTTAAACAGATCAACTTTCATGTCAACCGCAGTGGTATTTATAATGGCTGACCAATCCAACTGACGAGCATCTTCAGCAAGGAGTTCTTTGTCCATTCCACCAAAGTTACGTTGCAGAAGGATTCTCGATTTAGCTTTTGGAGGACGGACTTTATACGATAGCAATAAGAGATCGTGGTGAGAGAAAGCATCAGCCTCGTGCTGGCCATGTTTTAGAACAAAATCTGGTGAGGATACCATAATTAGGTCGAGTAAAGATGGGATACAGTCGGGTAAGTTATGGGTAGCAGAAAGCGGCAATATATTTAGGTTACAAGAATCAGTAATGGACTGTAACCTTTTACCACGATAGTCCCCTTTCAGTAGGCACGTGTTAAAGTCACCCATTATTATGGTATGACTATAAGACGGCGTTAAATTTTCTAAGAGATGCTCAAAAGAAGAGAAATAATCAATATGGAGAGAGGGACTGTAACAAACGCCAAGAAGAATTTTTGAATGAGACAGCGTAACTTCAATGAACAAATGCTCGACCGCATTAGAAGCAGGAGGCTGAGTAGACAAGCTTACGACAGCAAAGGGAATGTAAGAACGTAGGTAGATCGCCACTCCTCCACCCCCCTTTCCAATACGGTCATTGCGAATGAGGTGAAACCCAGGTAGTGAGTAAGAAGTGGATGGTAAACATGGCTTTAGCCAGGTTTCGGAGACGAGAATGGCGTGAATGTTACGAGATTCAAAAGACGCAAGCATATCGGGATAGTGCGCCGGAATACTTTGTGCGTTTAAGTGAATTACATTGAAATTCTTCAGGGAATCTGGAAAATAAGAATTAAGAGCATCATTAAGAGGAATAGAAGATATTGTACTGTGAAAGCTAACCTCACTAGGCGAATCTTCGATCGACGGCAAAGAGTAAAAATCACCACAATCATCACTAGCAGTACTACTATTATCTAATGACGTCATCAATAAATAATATAAAATTAAAAATAAAGTATATAAATAAATAAAATCAAAATAAACACTAAAATTAAAACAAATAAATACAAAGATCCCTAACCTACCAGTAGTCTGAAAGAGATTTACATAATTATTATTAAATTATTCAAAAGAAAATATCAGAACAATTACTATAAGAAAGCAAAAAAAAATAGTAATAATAAAAAATAAATAAAAAAACAATGAATATTTACACGGCATTGTTTAAGATTATCAGATTATAACTAAACACATTATGCACTAACACCAGTTGTAAGTAACGTTACGTTACCAGGATTATTTTAACGTTATAAAAGTGAATTTAACCGTTACAATGTTTGTACAGGTTTCCGAACGCCATACATGTCAAAGACACGCTGTGATTCCGCAGATGTCTGTACGTCAATGTCATATTTTATTTTTACTCAAGTATCAACAAAAAAATCGTAACAATAAGTAGTTATGTACCTACCTTACATAATAATTATGTTAAATTAACGAAAACAAATTAATCTTTAAATCAGTATTGTAGGGTTATGCCAAAATATAGTAGAGTAAAACAGTTTAAAAACAAAAATCTATACAGACATGTTTGGATTTTTACTTTTTAGTTTACTGGAGAGGAGAGTTTACTGGTAGGTGCGAGGGAGAGGCATCTGCTTGTGTCGGTCAGGCGCTTCAGACACTTAGGCACTTGTCTCACCGGCGACGATGAACGAGATGCGAGTAGAGCTAGAAACTAGAAACCAGTTGGCGAGCAGCGGGAAGCGAGTGTGTAGTTCCGATAGTTTTGTCGCTGGGCTATAAGCAAGTGTGCGAGTGCGACGGGCGATTACTCGCGCCACTCGCTCGTGGCGGCAGTCCTGCGGTCTTTTGGTGTCTCTGCGTGAGTTCTGACCAAGCGAGCATCGCTGAGAGAGTACCGCTGAGCGACTATTATCTTTGATAGCTCTTGTCGCTCAGCGAAAAACTAGTGGAGAGACTCCTCGTCGGCATGTGAATATATGCATCTTTTTTGTTTACACGGATTGTATTTTATTGTACGTTTTTTGAGCGAGAAAATAGCCTATACTTAGACGCTTCCTCTCCGGCGGTGAGACATGTGCCTTAGGAGCCGCGTGTGGCTTCAGCTCGACAGTCACTCGTGGCTGTGGCCAGTGGCCCGTTTGCGCCGAGCCTTACACCGGCCCAAGATTTAAAATATGCCTGTTTTATACAGATTACTGTGTACAATGTGGGTATTAAATGTTGTTTTGTATTGTAACGATGATGGTTATTTCCATAAACCGTTTTCAAAATGGAGAACTTCATTTTTATCGTGGAGTTTTCTCTTGTTTATTAATGTTTTTAACCGCAGACTATTGTCCGATATTTGTTCACAGGCAGCGTACACAAACTACGAAAACCAAGCAGCGGACAAGCCGCAGCCCGCACCCGCCTACTACCCGACTCAGTATCAACAGCCCGTCGTACAGAAACAGTGGAGCGTGCTGCCGGCGTACGCGTCGTACCCGTCGTACCCGTCGTACCCGTCGTACCCGTCGTACCCGGACACGCCGCAGCGTACTCCCGAGGATCCAGTTCCCAACGATGCGGAATGGGAGGAGAGGCAACTCTCCCGATCCCGTTCCCCGTCGCGTTCCCCCGCGCGGTACGACGAACCGGAGTGGAGCGACAGAAAGCACGCCGAGTCGTCCAGAAGCGAACGAGGTCGTCGGTCACCCGAACCAGACTGGAAAAAGTCGCAGTTCAATAAATCTAGACGGCAGGAATCCGACGGCAGGTCGGCACGCGACCGCCGCGACCGCTCGCCCCCGCGACGCCGCGACGAAGGCGACCAAAGGAGGCCCGCACGCTCGGAACGCTCTCCGCCGCGCTCGGAGCGATCTCCCATGCTCATAGAGCGATCTCCGCCGCGCGATCGATCCTTCGATAATCGCAGGCGCGAAGAACGCCGCAACTACGGCGATCGGGGGCGCGACAGACGCCGTCCCGTCGATCGTCGCGAGCGAGATCGGGAACGCAAGCGCAGTTCCGATCGGAACGACAAGCCCCGCGGTTACGATAGACCGAAGGGGGGCGATCGCGATTTCGGAAAGAAGAGATCGCACTCGGACGTTTCCCAAACCAGTTCTAAGACCTACAGTAACGAACCCGATAATTCCTCTTTCAGCGTTTCTAATGAGAGCATTTTTGACAAAGGAGACAATGTCCGCGAGGGTGCTAACTTTAGGAGCAACGAAAGTGAAACGGAACGCGGGGGTTTCGATCGCAAAGCTCCTAAACGTATACGATTGGATCAGGGCGCGGGCGCGGGCGCGGCGCCCAAGGACGCTTCGAAGTCGAGCGACGCGCCGGCCCCGCCTCCGGACATGCGACGAATGATCCTCAGGCACAACAACTGGCGTTACCAGGTCGCCAGCATCCTGGCGAAGCAGATCATGTCGGCGGCGCGCGGCCCGGGCACCTTCCCGAACTACGCTCACATATACAAGAAGTTGAAGGAGTGCCTGGTCGCGCGCATCGACGTGCGCCTGGGCGACACGATCGTGACGTCATTGGTGGAAATGATCGAGTGCTATCGCTCGAGGTTCCCGCCCGAGGACGACGTCACTTTCTTCAACGCGGTGTTGCAGAAGATAAAACAAGACGAGGAAGATTCTGCAGAGGCTCTAGCGAAAGGTGAGTTGAAATTCTGTGCTACCTAAGGGTCACCTCGTACCGTGGATTTTCGGAAGTTTTTCGGACCGGCTCGAGCCGAGTCCGCGTCGGTGAAGGAAGGCCCTAGAGTTCGGCGTATCGGGCCACTCGCGACTGACGCCAGTGATGCTCTCGCTCTCACTTACCGGTTCACTTAGGTGCGGTAAGAGAGGGATGCTGTTCCGTTGGTCACGTTTGGATGTGGCGAGTGGCTCATTTGCGCCGGCCCGAAAGGTTCTGCCATATAAAACTCGGAGCTACTATTTAGTAGCTTACAATTGAAGCCTCAATATTTCTGCGGGCTTGGAGCGGACTGAAATCTAAAAAATCAACAGTCCAAATCCTACCCGTTGCATTATTGACGGACCTTCTTCTGAAGTTGCCTTTACACAGAAAAATGCTGCGTGGCGAGGGACGTGTATTTCGAGTCTCGACCGAGAGAACCGTGGGAGTTCATAGCTTAGCTCTGTTGGAAAAGGAGGTTCAACAAAGCTAAGCTTTTTAGATAATTGTTGATGCGAGCTAAGGATGCAAGCGAAGAATGTGCGAGTGGTGCAGCTATGTGAAGTATACTCCCTTCACACCTTCCTAGCACAGCTACCTCACACAAAACGCATCATCATAGCATAGCATCTTACCCGATCCGCTACGACACTTAGCTTCGATGGAAATAGGCGCATAGTTTCGTAGCTTAGCTTTAACTTCGTTCACCGCTCGGCTGCCTTCTTCGCTAGAAAGGCAGTCTTACACGAGCGTAAGTTGTTGGAGAAAGCAGAATATTAGTCATGTTTAATGTGGCAAATATTCTTTAAAAAAAAAACTAAACCGCGACCGAAGGTGAATTTCAAATCACGCCGTTACTCGGACTTTAGTTGTTCAAAGTTGGAGCATATAAAAGCATTCAAGTTATGATTTTCTTCATTAAATCTATGTATTTCTATTCCACTTCGTATGAAAAGACATCAAGATCCAGATTTGCTTAACAAATCTCAGGGATAGGTACCTATTCTCCGCATTTTCTGAAGATTGATTCTTCAATTGGGAATGAAGAGTTTAGGGGACTAAACGTATCGATGTGGTTTGGCATACTTTCCGACAAAAGCAGAGAAAAACTGCTAACTGACGCTTTAACGACATACCCTCAGCGAGAAAAACGATCACAGGGCTACAATCTTAATTGTTGTGATTGGCTTAATTTATGCCATTCGAAATTGTAGGCGAACACACTTGAAATTGTAGACCCTGGGATACATGGTCCACCTACGTAGGTTTTGAAAAAGAGGTCCAACTCGGCTAGGCAGCGTTCGGGAACCTCCTAGATCTCATCCAAAACCCCTCAGTGCCTTAAGACCAAAGTCTTCGTACAGTGCATGTTGCCAGTGATGACATGGATCCGAAACATGGTCGCTGACTTTGCGTTTCATGAGTAGGCCCAAGGTCACTCAGCGGGTGATGGAAATGGTGAAGCTCGGAGTATCCCTGCGGGATCGAATCAAAGATGAGGAGATCCGTAGGAGAACCAGAGCTGTACATAGCTCGTAGAGTCGCGAAGCTAAAGAAGCAAATGATTGACTGTCATTCATGATCAATGATCGTGAATATAATAAAGTGATCTTGAATCGTTTATTCATTCCGTCGTACTGATATAATTTTTTGGTCAGTGTTTATATTAATTGCGCATGTGGGCAGTAGAGGGACCTAAATATTTGTCATAAAATAATTTTCGTGCTGGATGACTTATCTATTTACTCTATCAGAGCTGAATATGTTTTGCGCTTTACAACCCCCGCACACTGGGCCACTAGTGGCGACGACCAGTGGCCGGCCACAAGTCGCGGAAGAGATTTTTCATACATTTTATATGACCGCACACTGAGCGTTCGAGCCACAAGAAAATGTATGAGAAATCTCTTCCGCGACTTGTGACGGCCACTAGTCACCGCCCCTTGTGGCCCAGTGTGCGGGGGCTGATAATGTGGTGCGTTTTAATAGCTGAAATATTTTCGCGTCTTTCCAAAAATTAAATTCTGCAGATACCTCGTAAAAGTGGAAGGACGGCATCATTCGACCTTGTACCTAATTCATATCCTTCCTAATATTATACATGCGAAAGTGTCTGTCTGTCTGTCTGCTAGCTTTTCACGGCTCAACAGTGTAACCGATTTTGACGTTTGGTACAGTTGCTACTTCTTATCCCGGAAAAATAACGTGTTTCCACAGGAAGACGGAAAATTTATAATGCATAATCCATTTAACCGATTTTGACGTTTGGTACAAAGTTAGCTTACAGCCTGGGGTCGGCCACAGTCTACTTTTTATCCAGGAAAATTTAAGAGTTCCCACGGGATTCCGTCATAATCATCCGTTTAACCGATGTATACGAAATTTGGTACAAAGATAGCATAAGCAACATTTATAATAAAGTAAAAATATTTAAAGCAAATAGTTCCCGTAGGATTTTAAGAAACCTAAATCCACGCGGACGAATTTGCGGGCATCATCTTGTATAGTACAAAGTGTCCTTTTTATAGAAAATGCCAGCCAAGCAGAACAAAATGTGGACGTAACAACGGGATCTAGTGATACTGCAGCAAATGCAGCCCAGGATGCTAACCTGATGCCGCCACCGTCCGCTCCAGGACAGATCCGTGTTCCGAACACCAGTCCCAGTGAGTATTCTTTTTTACCCTACGGCAAAGCCAAAAGGAAGGGTTATGATTTTAGCAGTCTATTTATGTATGTATGTAAGTTTATATCCCATTTTTGTATCAATAGTCCGCGTGACATAAGCTGTAGCCTTTTACATTTTATATACGAAAAAAAATTAAGAAGGACCTTCGCGCGGCTTTCAAACCTGAATGGTATTGGCCTTATTATTTAAATTATATTATTACTTAAATGTATACTTAAATGTACATTACAAATTGTTTCAGGACCAACCGTTCCTCCGTTCCAGAACAGAGCACCGAATGCAACTCCCGCAATTCAGAACATTGCACCAACTGTCACTCCCCCATTCCAGAACAGTGCACCGATACCTACTCCACCAACGATCGCAGCGCAAAATCCTAATCCCTATTTCCAAAGAGCCCCGACAGCCATTCCTCCGTTCCAGAACAGAGTGCCGCATCCTAATCCCCACTTCAGGAACGGGGTTCCATCTCCGCGATTCCAGAACAACCCTGCAATAACTCCTCCCCAGTTCGGGGCAAGGTTGCCATTCACAACTCCGCGGTTGCCGACTCCCAACCAACAGAACAAGGCGTTTACACCTGCCGAGGCTAACAGAACACTGAAAGACATTCCTATTACAAATACAAAGAAATTAACAATGTGTAAGTAATAATTAATTTTTACGTTATTTGTTACTCCTTATAACATCAGCTATCTGCCAGTGCAAGTCCCATCTAAATCGGTCCAGCATTTCTGAGATTAGCCGGAACAAACAGATAGACGGACAAACACAACGCACGCCAGCTTAAGATGATAATCTATACGTTCAAAGGTTTTTGTATAATCCGGGTTCCAAGTTATATGGAATACTGAGGGTTGTAATGTCCGTAATTTCTGAACTACAAAACCGATGACCTTGAAATATTTACAGGCCAATCTTTCAAGTACCTCTTTTTTATAAAAAAAGAAAGAATGAAATCGGACAACACGTTAATGAATTACAGCTAAGTACACATTTTGACTTTCATCCCCTCTCCCAAGGGAACCGTGTTGAATTTCGGGATAAAAAGTTTCTATATGTTACTCCGTAGTATCATGCCAAGTTTCATTTCAATTCATTCAGTAGTTTTTGCGTGATGCGCGCACAAACATACAGACAAACAGAGATAATTTTGAAAAATTGCTTTTTGACGTTCTATTACTTATCCCTAACGACTCCCAGTTATTTTTTTGCAAAAATCTTTAATGTGCACACACGGCAAATCTACGATTTTATTATATGTATATATGTATTGTATAGATTACAGTGGAGGCGCAAATGATAACCCGAGCCTTAGGCGAGTGATTGAAATGGTGCCGAGAATTTAATTTTCAGTGCACATATTGTCTATCACTAAACGGTTTTCAATATTATATTAACAGGCCATTTTTTGTTTCAGCTAAACATGAGGTAGCAGGTAAGTTTATTTGAATTGATAATAATAGTATTTGACCAAAAATCATTCAAAATTACGAAGTTAGAGAAGTTTTAATATTGCTCATTAGCCAAGGACGGCAGGATACAATTATGACGTCACAAGCTAGCGACTTCATAGAAATTAAATACAAATGTCTGTTTTTCGAAAAAAGGACTTAGTTTAGTTTAAAATAATAGTCAATTACCCTATTTCTCCCATTTATATTGTCACAGTTGCTGTGATAGCCTAGTGGTTAGGACGACCGGCTTCTAATCGGAGGTCGTGGGTTCGATCCCGGGCACGCACCTCTAACTTTTCGGAGTTATGTGCGTTTTAAGTATTTAAATATCACTTGCTTTAACGGTGAAGGAAAACATCGTGAGGAAACCTGCATGCCTGAGAGTTCTCCATAACGTTCTCAAAGGTGTGTGAAGTCTGCCAATCCGCTTGGCCAGCGTGGTAGACTATGGCCAAAACCCTTCTCACTCTGAGAGGAGACCCGTGCTCTGTAGTGAGCCGGTAATGGGTTGATGATGATGATGATGATGATATCGTCACAGTGCTCACAACTATTATTTTTGTTTAGAACAAAAAAAGTTACACAAGTTGGAATACGAAAAGGACGACTATTACGAAGTAGAGCCTGTATTGAAACAAGCGATCGAGGATGAAATTGCACCGATGCTCCAAATTGTAAGTTCTCGTCACTTATTATTTATCCGCCAATTTTTTTGAACGCTCTGAACTACGCCGCGAGTTCCAGTGACTGATAAACGAGCTCGAACTTGCGTATGATACCTGAAATTTGCGTTCTTCGCATCGAATCGCGGCTATGTTCGGAGCATCTAAAAACATTGACCAGGACTGTATGTTATATTTCATAACAACAAATTCATTCTGCTATAATCTGCCAAACCAGAAAAATCTGTATATCTTTTTTTGAAGTGAATTGAAAACGATAGCTTTAGAGCGAAATAGTGCTAGGCCATTCGCATCCTTTCCTTTTATTTCTGAAATTTTACCCGTATCTCGACTCGTAATATTCATAACAACAAAATCACAAAAATAACACAGGAAACATGGGCAAACATACAAACTAATATAACATATCTAAGCAGACTTGTGTGCAAGGATTTTATATCTGTTTTGATATAAATATTGCGCATGTAGAAAAAAGTTAGTGACTTACTTAGATATTAGTTAGTAGTAGCTAATAGTACTATATTATATTTAGTTAGTTTTCACTATATTTTCGGTACGGATCACGGATCATTTTTGCGGATGCGATGCGAACTCGGATTATTGGGTGGATTTTTTGTGACGGACGCCAAATGTAAAAGTGGCAGGTCGGTCGACGCTCGCCTCACCTCGCCGCGGTCTTTGGAACAAGGGGTCGAACCTTGTTCCTTGATCCATCTCGTTTTGAGGGTAGTTTGGTTTTTGTTGAATGTCGTTTGCGTAGTCTATTTTGCAACGATGTCGGATCCATTTCGGTTCCGATATTGACGGAGTTCATTAGTTGAGGGACTTCGTTCCAATGAGTCATTGGAACAAGGGCTCGAACTTTGTTCCTTAAATGGGGAGGGATAACTCATTGAAACACCGATCGGAACCTCACAAGGGGTCTTTATTCACAACCATAGAATTAATATTGGTCTCCGCTGCGCTACGGCCTAGAAGGAGCAGCGCAGTGGAGACACGCCAACGTACAAAAGGTACGCCATATTGGCGCACACGAGTATACTTAATATATATGCATATAGTTATAAATCGTGCATGTATATTCATCTAAGCAACATTCTAGACTATAAAACATTTTTTTCCATTAATCGGGTTAGTCAATACACAATTCGGTATTTCGTTGCCGCATTCAGCGAGCTACTTTTCTTAGATAGTTCTCCGCTGGATAATCTAAGTTCACAACAAACAACGGATTCGTTTACAAACAATAGAAGATTTACTCACGCTACGGTTACACAATATAGGTATTTATAAACTTGTCCAGACCACTTCTCGGGACTCAACGTCCGAGGATGAGGAACTCGTCTCGGGGGTGGATTGCCCGGATCCCCCTCAAATCACCAAGAAGAGGAGAAGGAGACGGGGCAGAAAACGATTGGGCAACCACTGGAGAGGGATATTCAGGCTGCCCAAATACAAGAAAGGGGACAAACCAATAAAATAGGTAAAAATACACCCGGGAGAACAATAACAAGAAAAATGAAATTAGATCAAAACGTCGTCCGTATGTCGCTGTAACTGTGACTTTTACAGGTAGAAATCTCCAAGAGTGGGAGGGTGACGCCATCAAGGCTGGTACGTGACCCAAAGAGCGAGCGATCGAGAAAGTTCGGTGCCGTCGACCAATCAGAGAGCATGCGCATCACGCCACCACTCTGCCGTCGAGTGCCCCGCACCGCCCCTCACTGCGAGGCTCGGATGCGCGTGACTCGAAGGAGGCGCATCGAGAAAGTTCGATCCCGCCGACCAATTACGAAATCCCACGCCCATCAAGCAACTGCCTTGCCTCAGCGTATCGTCAACCACACACTTTATGCAAGCCCCTGCTACCAGTTCGCTGGCTGTTCTCGCTATGTGTCGGCTCGATCTCTCGGGTAGACATCGTATCGTGGGAAACCGACCGAACGCCAGGAAGTTAAGAAGTTTCGACCCGCTCGTGCATCGTGTAAAAATTAAAGCTACTGTGTGTGACCATCGCAATCACCTCTGATTGGTTAACACACGCTCGTCATTGGCCATAATGCATTGTAGCAAGAATACCATAGATTTAGTCATTCACCACAAGCAAAGACTCAAAGCTCTTAGCTGGTCAAATCCTGCCATACTTCGCTCCCCGCGTCTTCCCATGTCGAGCGCCTTCAGCGCGTCATGCAGGGCATGCGACACGCGAGAAAATTATCTCTACACTTTTTCTCGTGAAAGACAAAAGAGTATATCTAGAGAAAAAGTGTAGAGATAGTTTTCTCGTGTGTTGCATGCTAGACAGAGGTGTTCACTGTTCATTCACAGCCGCCGGCGGCTTAGACCGCGTCCCCACCGATCAGTGTTAAGCGCAGGCCCCATTGGGAGCGAAGCGAAGCAGTTTCGCTTCGCTCATGTCGCTATACACTAAGAAAGCTACGCTTCGCTCTGTCGTTCGCAGTGTGAACCGTAGTATGAAAAGACACGGCAGTGGCGTGAGTTTAGCGAAACGAACTTCGCTTAGCTCCCAATGGGGCCTGCGTTTTAGATACTGTTCCCTCAGGATCGGTCCGATAAGTGCTCTAGACAAGTATAAATACGTATATTGCGTGAATGAACCTTATATTGTTTGTAAGCGAGACCGTTATTTATTGTAATAAATGCCTCTAGAGAAGTTCCGATCGGTGTTTCAGTGAGTTATCCCTGTCCCAGTTAAGATGCAGGATTCGACCCCTTGTTCTAATGAGCATGGTGAGGTCCCTCAACGAATCAACTTCGTCAATATCGGAACCGAGATGGATCCGACATCGTTGCAAACAGACTACGCAGACGTCACTCAACAAAAAACAAACTACCCTCAAAACGAGATGGATTGATTTGATCTATAGAGCGTACTCTGACTCTACACAGACTCAAGACAGAGTTAGAACGGGACATAAATACATCCCTCACATAAATCTGTTTCGTTTTAATTCTAACTTGAGAAGTTGAGTGGGAATAGAGTCAGAGTACGCTCTGTAGATCCCAACAATAGACTCACACAGCGTTCGGAGAATATCAGGCATTCGTCCTTCGGAATATCAGGCATTCTTCCTTCGGAATAGCAGGCATTCGTCCTACGGAATATCAGACATTCGTCCTTCGGAATATCAGGCATTCGTCCTTCGGAATATCAGGCATTCTTCCTTCGGAATAGTAGGCATTCGTCCTTCGGAATATCAGGCATTCGTCCTTCGGAATATCAGGCATTCGTCCATCGGAATATCAGGCATTCGTCCTTCGGAATATCAGGCATTCTTCCTTCGGAATAGCAGGCATTCGTCCTTCGGAATATCACTCATTCGGGTGAGCTGGGTCCGCTGGATCCATTGGATGCTGGCACCCAATAAGAGAAAGAAAAGGGGGCAGGAATCGAATGGGGAACCACCGTAGAGGGCTGGTCAGGTTGTCCAAATACAAGAAAGGTAACCAATAAAAGGTAAAAAAAACCCAGGGACAAATAACGAGAAAAACGTAATTAGATGAAAACATTGTCATATGGACAATGTTGGTATAACTGTGGTTTTAACAGGTAAAAATCAAAAACTTACATTCAAATTATTAGTATTAGCTTTAGTTGACATACCGACATCAGCGCCACCAACCGGTTCAATTGTGTTTTCAAACCATCCGGGAACCTATTAAAATATACATAAAATTTCATCCAATCATCGTTTAGGAGAATTTAGGTGACAAACACACGTACAGAAGAATAATTATATATATTTAGAAGATAGCGGATTATAGGAAAATTAAGTTTGTTTTGTACATCATGACCTGTTTTTGGTGTAGACCTTTGATTAAATTGTTTTTTTAACCGACGACAAAACGACGGGGTTATATAAGTTTGACGTGTCTGTGTATGTGTGTCTGTCTGTCTGTTCCCCAGTAGCGCTCAAACGGATGAACCGATTTGAATGCAGTTTTTTTCGTTTGAAAGGTGAATAAGTCTTAGCTATATTGATGAAAATCGGCACAAGATGGCCGCCGCCACAAAATGGCTGATTACATATTTTTTCACAACTCCCTCAATATGGTTATAAAATAAAAGTGCTTAACTAGTAAAATAGCACTATGAAAATCCAAGATGGCCGCCGCCACAAAATGGCGAATGGCGGGGTTTTTTAAAATTTTTAATTTATACTTTTGTTTCCAGTTCTCAGGACGACCCGACTATTTTATGGTAGGAAGTGATTATAAGGTACACCAAACTGTTGCCAACGACGCCTGCGCTGATTTCGAAAAGGTAAGGTAACAATTTAAAAACTGTTCTTTTATACTTAAAAAAAATTCCTTATTGTAAACCAACATCAAAGATTATGTAGTGAATCAATATCCATAATAATATTATAAATGCGAAATGTGTCCGTCTGTCTCTTTGTCAGTCTGTCTGCTTGCCTTCAACGGCCCAACAGTGTAACCGATTTTGATGAAATTCGGTACAGAGGTAGCTTACATCCCGGGAAAGGGCATAGGCTACTTTTTATCCCCGAAAATTAAAAAGTTTCCACGTTATTTTTGAAAATTCATCCGTTTAACCGATTCTATGATTCGGTTAATGTCAAAGATTAAAATGTCGAGATCATAGTTGTAGAATCATCACACTAATATTGTAAAGGCGAAAGTTTGTGTGTGTGTGTGTGTGTTTGTGTTACTCTTTAACGCCGCAACTACTGATCCGATTTGGCTGAAATTTTGAATAAATTGTGCCCTGACTTAATACATAGGCTACTTTTTATCCTGGAAAAATCCACTATTGCCACGAGATTCTGAATAAACCGAAATGTATAGCTACAACTATTGTTAGATTACTATAACAAATTTCCTTGAAAGTAGGTATGAAGGTATCGGAAACACACAATTCCCTCAGGATTTGTGGAGAACCAAAATTCACGCTGGCGAAGCCGCGGGCAGAAGCTAGTAAGTTACATGATGAAACTTTAATGTGTTGAATAGAAGCAGGCGTTACTTCGCGGAATTCCATGATATACAATCTCACTTTGCAATCGTCCGTTGTGAATTCGACATCTCCTGAAGATGCTCCGGTGTCCTCAACTTTATTTTGTGGTGAATTTGTGCCTACAAATTTGTCACTGTTAGCGGATTATAGTAAAGTAATTAACCCCCGACGAAAAAACGACGGGGTGTTATAAGTTTGACGTGTCTGAGTGTGTGTGTGTGTGTGTGTCTGTCTGTTCCCCTGTGGCGCTCAAACGGTTGGACCGATTTGAATGCGGTTTTTTTTTTGTTTGAAAGGTGAATTAGTCGAGAGTGTTGTTTGCTATGCTGTGTTTAATGAAAATCGGACCAAGATGGCCGCCGCTACAAAATGGCGGATTACATATTTTATCACAACGCCCTCAATATGGGTATCAAATGAAAGGGCTTGACTAGTAGAATAGCACTAAGCAAATCCAAGATGGCCGCCACCACAAAATGGCGAATGTCGGGGGTTTTTTAAATTTTTAATTTATACTTGTTTTATATTCATTGTACTTTAATGTGTTGCAGGTGCTCAAAGTGCACATAACAAAACGCGTGTTGGACATCAGGACGGGCCTCGTGCTGCGCATCTTCCCGCTGGACAAGTGGCCGAACGACGCGCTCTTCAACACGTGGCTGCTGGAGCACGGGATAGTAAAGGCCAAGAAGTGCGCGTCGTTCTACGTGGCCAAGTGCGCCAATGTCGAGACTTACGACAGTCTGCTGGCTATGGAATACTTCACGTTCGGTAAGGATCTCGATCTTATGGCCTTGGACTTAGGGGCCATCCGTTAATTACGTCACACAAACATGATTTTTGACCTCTCTCCCGTCCTTGTTACAGCTTGTCACATTTGTGAGACCAGAGTGTGACGTCACATATATTTTGTAATTTTTAATCTAGATATTGAATTAAAACAGCAGTTCCGAATATTTTTAAACTTTTGTTTAATATATAATATTTGATTTTGAAAAATGATGTCACAAAATTTAGGGCCCCTCCCATCCCCTTGTCACACATTGACACAATTCGTCGATCTTCTCCCCCCCCCCACTTAACGTGTGATGTAATTTATGGATGGACCCTAAATAATAGATGGTTTTTTGAAATGAAACTTAAAGAAGTTTCATTTAAAAAAAACCATCGCTGTGATTTGAAAATTCGATGAAACGAAATGGCGACTCCAGAAAGAGACAAACATTCATTTTAGCCTGCGACAGAATGAGATAGAATACAAGTCGGTTTCAATGACGACCACTCTCCGCCTACGTTCCGTATTTGGACCCAAATTTTATTTCAAAAACGTTTATGTTTTTAAGGTTTTTGTGCTGTGCTTTGAAGATGTTATAGTACCTGGGTCCCTTTGGACCATTGGCGTCCCTCTGATTTTTTAATTCGGTGGAATTCTGACAGTTGTCATTTTATAAATAGAATGAGTTATGTGTATGAAAAACAGGGTTGCCACCTGAAGTTCGATTTTACCCCAAAACTAAAGTACCCGAAGTATCTGTCAGGATTTTGTCATATCTACACGCGGCAATGAGGAAGTTTCCTGATGTTGAAAACATCACACTTATATTCATGTTGTACGCACACTAAGGGCCTGTTTCACCACCTTCGACAAGTGTCAGATAGCTATCTACAAACTTATGTCTTTGTCACTCGACATAAAGTAAGAAAGAGACGAAACTTACGCTTAGGCTATCCGACACTTATCAGAAGGTGGTGAAACACGCCCTAAATTAGATCCGACTAGGGTTTTTGTTTACAAACTTTATCTCGTTTTCCTCCTAGGCGACTCAAACTTTAGGATCAAAACTTTGCACTTCGCCGGCCCCAAGAAGAGCAAGCAGGAGTGGGAACGAGAGATCGCGTACAAGCTGCAGCAAGAGAGACAGACGACGCAGGCCGGCGCGGGCGCGGCGCGCGACGAGCCACGCGACGAGCCACAGGACGAGCCACGCGACGAGCCACAGGACGAGCCACATGACGAGCCAGCCCCGCCGCCCGGCGACGTCCTGCCAGGTACATATAATCATACAAGCGGACACCCGCGACTTCGCGTGGATATTGGTTCTTGAAAATCCCGTGGGAATCATTTTGTTTTTCCTAAGCTCCTTTGAGCTCACACCTTGCTAAAAATTGTTAAAAGTTCCCTGGCGAATGTTTAGGTAGATCAAAGTGTAAACATCCGCCAGTGAAAGTCCCATCCAAAATCGATCCAACAGAGTTTCAGAGAGAGAGATTAGTCAGTAATCTTTGAAGTATCTCCTTTATAACAAAAAAAGAATGAATGAAATCGGACCACGCGTTAATGAATTACAGCTAAGTACACATTTTGACTTTCATCCCCTCTCCCAAGGGAACCGTGCAGAATTTCGGGATTAAAAGTATCCTATGTGTTACTCCGTAGTATGACCTTAAATTGTACTAAGCATGTACTTTTTGCGTGATGCGCGCACAAACATACAGACAAACAGACAGAAATTTCAAAAATAGTTTTTTTACGTTCTATTACTTATCCCTAAAACCCCCCAGTTCTTATTTTGCAAAAATCTTTAATGTACAGATACGGCAAGTCTACGATTTTATTATATATGTATAGATGTATATTTTTAAACGACTTAAACCAATTCTGACGCGGAACTGCAATATATTCACACATTCACACAACATTCCTCGAAAAAATCAAGTTTCGCTTACAAAAGTTGCAAAAAATTTAAACAATTAACTAAAAAAAGGAGGGTTTAGTTTTTTGCAAATATCTCAAAAACTAATTGTGATTTTTCCAATCTATAATAGAAAAAGATTCAAAAAAAGGAAGAAATGTCGTCGTTGTATTAGCTGTCCATTAAATATATTCACACTAGCATCTGCCCGCGGCTTCGCCCGCGTGAATTTCGGTTTTAAACAAATCCCGAGGGAATCGTGGATTTCCGATTCCCGTTCCCGCTCCCTTTTCAAACCTTTATACCTACTATCAAGGAAGTTCGCTATAGTAATCTACCTATAGCTGTAGCTATAAATTTCGGGTTTTTCAGAATCCCGTGGGAACTGTGAATTTTTTCCAGGATAAAAAGTAGCCTATGTTTTAAATCAGGGCATAATCTATCTCCAATCAAAATTTCAGCCAAATCGGTTCAGTAGTTGCGGCGTGATTGAGTAACAAACATCCAAACATCTAAACATCCACACTTTCACATTTATAATATTAGTAGGATTATGTATTTCATTTGCACAAGCTAAGGGGAAAAAGGGTCATGGTCGGCCATCACAATGTTTACCGGTCAACCGTTGAAGGAGTACGGATGGTCTTTACGTGTCAATTAAAGTTGTATGGCATGGTTTTGGCTCTAGGTTTGAAAAAATATAACCAAATCAACTTGCCCCCACCCCCCTTCCCCTTGCGCATCAGCTGGCAACGCTCTTGAAGCCACCACCACTACAGCCTTTTAACGGCCTCCTCTCATAGGAGAGGGGATAGAACTTAGACTCGTCACGCTGCTCCAATGCGGGTTGCCGGACTTTAACGACTATTGTCACATGACAGTGATAATAAACCTTGAAGCCATGTGTGTCATTATTGCGAGAACCCGTAACAAATCTACCTGTTGTAGAGCTCGCGTGTCGCCCGTCCGCCGACCGGACAGAGGCGACCGCGACTGCGGACGAGGGCCCGGACATTGATGCGGACGAGGGCCCGGACATCGATGCGGACGAGGGCCTGGATATCGACGCGCACGAGGGCCCGGAAATCGATGCGGACGAGGGCCCGGACATTGGTGCGGACGAGGGCCCGGACATCGACGCGGACGGGGGCGCGGACATCGACAGCCCCACGGAAAGAAAAAAAAGGAGACGGGGCCGCAAACGCAACGGAGGGAACCGTATTGGGATGATCCGGATGCCGCAGTACATAAGGAAAAACCAAGGGAAAAAGGGTAAGAGAAATCTCCAGAAAACAAAAGTTGGCTCCCCGACCCAGAGGGGGGGGGGGGGTTAACTAAGCATACCACCGTGTAACTACCGGTAGAAATCTTTTGAGGGATGGGGGTGTGACGAGGCAGTGCAAATACCCGCTGGGCGCCAAGAGCGTTCCGCGCAACGATGTGTCACCACCGAACGCGGGCTCCATGACCTGTCATCTGTGCGTATTACGCAAACGCCGAGAACATCCGACGATAGCGTGATCGGCAGCCAATCAGCGCGCACCGACCCCATCGTGTGAAAACCTGCCGCCGTTCGCACATAAATACGCCGCGTCTGCCACGTGGCAAGCACCACAGATATTCTAATCCAGAGCCCCGCCTGTAGTTGCAGGCGGCGTTGACACATCCGAAAAGGGCCAACGCTTTGAACGGACGCCCCAAGAGGCAGTTCGTCTACGTCTAGTACTCCCCGTTAAGTAGTCAGACTGTGGCCATCTTCCTGTGAGACGGACGTTTTCGAATGGCGGTCCAAAACGCCCTGTCCACGGAGCGCCCCATCTGAGCTGGTGTGCCCCAGGGAAGCTGCCTGTCGCCCGTCTGCTACAGCAGATATACAGACGACATCCCAGACGCCGGCGGCGCTATGCTGGCGCTATACGATGCTGCCTTCATCACGACGTCCCTGAACGCAGCGATGAAGATGCACTAGCACTGGATACACTTCCTTCTTGGCTGAAGGACTGAAGACTGAAGGTCGACAAGGCGAAGACAGGCGATGTGCGTAGGGCGGGCGAGGGCCCTTTCGCCCTCGGTATCGCTCTCGGGAGAGACCATCGAATGGTCCTCGAATGCTAAATACCTGGCGGTGATTATCGACAAGGAGCCTCTCGATGGGGCACCACGTCAAGAACACAGTCGCGCAGTCGCACGCCGTTCGAAGCCCCGTGCTGGGTCCCTCCTGCCTCCGTACGAAGCTGTGCGTCTACAAGGCGTACATCCGCACGCGATTCATACGCGGCCCCAGCGTGGTACGCGTTGGTCAGCTAGTCGGGCCACAAGTTGCTGCTAGCAGTCGCTCACGCTGCGCACGATCACCGGAGCGCCACGCTTCGTACCATCACCGGAGCGCCACGCTTCGTACCATCACCGGAGCGCCACGCTTCGTACCATCATCGGAGCGCCACGCTTCGTACCATCACTGGGGTGCCACGCTTCGTATCTACGGTTTTTTTTCTTGTATATATTTTGTGCCTTTGTTCATAAAATACGATTTTCGGCCACGGCAAATATAACGAGTCCTAGTCCTTTGATCGGTAAATAAAATAAGACTTCTTCCACAGATATAGACAATACAAACGAAGAACAAGAAAGCATAGGCGGTGAAGAACATGAAGGCATAGTGAATGTAAAACTTGAAACCATAGACTATGCAGACGATACAGAAAACGATGACGTAGTGTTTGTGGAACAGCCTAAAGAGGTTGTGCTTATAGAAGACGATGACACACCAGCGGATGCTGCAGGTGATCAAGGAACCGAGATGACTGAAGGCGTTGATGCAGGCACCGACAGTCTAAATGATTGTAATGATAATACAGGTTATTAAATTTTGTCTTGATATAGCACAAATGTTGTAATTAAGGTGGAATATCACACTAATATTCTAAACGCGAAAGTTTGTGTGTATATGTGTATGTGTTTGTTACTCTTTAACGCCGCAACTACTGAACCGATTTGGCTGAAATTCGGAATGGAGATAGATTAAACCCTGGAATAATACACACGCTAGTTTTTATCCCGGAAAAAGTGTTCCTGTGGGGCTTAAATAGATATAGACTTGCAAAGCGCGATAGATGGCGCTGATTGTACATCGCGCTCACGTAACACATTATTGCAATAGTTTGCCGTCGTTGCACGCATTTGTATGAATTTGCTGTCGTTCTCTTTGCTAAGTTACTCTTAGAAGATTCTGATCAAATATTTTTATGTGAACAAACTTATTTACCGCGGGTAACACCGGCTAGTATAATAATATAATATATAATTCAATTGTAACATTTACAATATCCTGACCGGAAATCGTATTAAAGTCCGTTCAAATTAAGCCGAAAATTGGCAATTAGAGGAATAAATAGGAGTGTAGTTTTGTAGATTGGTATAGCTATACCCTGAGGTGTCCAGATGAACATAAGTACAAAAGTTCCCATGACAAAGATCAATAGATTTGAAAACATGAAAGTCCCGTAGGTATGAAATGGCGTTATTTAGTTTTCTATTAGTCTATTAATTTTATTCAAAGGTCACTGTATGAATAGAACCTTTAAATAAATCTTGCCTTTTTCTTTTATAGCTAACGATGGAAATAACATTGAGTCTTTGGAAAAAGAAAATGAAGTAACCGCGGAGAGTGCTAAATCTTTAGAGAATGAACAGATGGACGGAATAGAAAATTTTGAAAAAGGAGATGAGTCTTTGAGAAGAGGTGAAGAGTCCTTGGGAAAACCCGAAGAGTCCTTGGGGAAAGGCGAAGAGTCCTTGGGGAAAGAAAAAGAGTCTTTGGGGAAAGGAGGCGACGAGTCCTTGGAAAAAGGCGAAGAGTCCTTGGAGAAAGGCGAAGAGTCCTTGGCAATAAGCGAAGAGTCCTTGGGAAAAGGCGAAGAGTCCTTGGGAAAAGGTGAAGAGTCCTTGAGAAAAGGCGAAGAGTCCTTGAGAAAAGGCGAAGAGTCCTTGGAGAAAGGCGAAGAGTCCTTGGGAATAAGCGAAGAGTCCTTGGGAAAAGGCGAAGAGTCCTTGGGAAAAGGTGAAGAGTCCTTGAGAAAAGGCGAAGAGTCCTTGGGGAAAGGCGAAAAGTCCTTGGGAAAAGGTGAAGAGTCCTTGAGAAAAGGCGAAGAGTCCTTGGGGAAAGGCGAAGAGTCCTTGGGGAAAGGCGAAGTTACCTTGGGAATAGGCGAAGAGTCCATGGAGAAAGGCGAAGAGTCATTGGAGAAAGGCGAAGAGTCCTTGGGAAAAGGAGAAGAGTCCTTGGGAAAAAGCGAAGAGTCCTTGGGAAAAGGCGAAGAGTCCTTGCGAAAAAGCGAAGAGTCCTTGAGAAAAGGCGAAGAGTCCTTGGGGAAAGGCGAAGTTACCTTGGGAATAGGCGAAGAGTCGTTGGAAAAAGGCACAGAGTCCTTGGGAAAAGGCGAAGAGTCCTTGGGAATAAGCGAAGATTCATGGGGAATAGGCGAAGAGTCATGGGAAATTGGCGAAGAGTCCTTGAGAAAAGGTGTAGAGTCCATGGATAAAGGCGAAGAGTCGTTGGGGAAAGGCGAAGAATCCTCGGAAAGAGGCGAAGAGTCATTGGGAATAGGCAAAGAATCCTTGGGAAAAGGCGAAGAGTCCTTGGGAATAGGCGAAGAGCCGTTGCGGAAAGACGAAGAGTCTTTGGAAATGTCGGAAGAATATCTCTTGAACGAAAACAATTGTTTAGATGCGGAAGCAACCGAAGACATAGCGGACGATGATTTAGAAGATTTCTGAGAGTAAAACATTCTTATCTCATCGTACACTGTGTATGTTAGTTATTCTCACTTCTATCGTACATTTGACGTTTATAAGTCACTAGCGGTCCGCCCCTGCTTCGCCCGTGGTACATAATATATAACCTATAGCACTCAGGGATCACGTACCTACATATCCAACGGTAAAAGAATTTTTGAAATCGGTCCAGTAGTTCCTGAGATTAGCGCGTTCAAACAAACAAACTCTTCCGCTTTATTATATTAGTATAGATATTTAAGCGGTGTATGAATTATTATTACTGAGAGACTTTGGTTATTACATAATTTAATGAAATAATTAGGTACTAGGTGTATAAGGTTACGATATGTCTAGGTAATGTAGGCCTAGAATTTTATAGCCTGTGTTCTGTTGTCGAAACCGAGCACAGTGTAACGATTAACGATGATAGTAGTTATTAGTATGAAATCTTTTAATAAGAATGTTGTTGTTCTTCGTTTAATAAATCGTAACTTTTGTGGCTGTTAATTTCTGGTCCAATATTCTACCGCAAGTAACCAAATTTCAGGTCTGTAACTCGTTTCGTCTACGAGCTAGATATCTGTGACATACGGACGGACTGACAACAACATAGGGCTCCGTTTTACCCTTTTGGTATGGAACCCCAAAAACTTACACAATGTCAAACTATGAATGAAGTAGCAATTTTGCGCATCCCATAAGTGGGTGATTCAAGTTTATCTCATCTTTTTTAGGGTTCCGTACCCGAAGGGTAAAACGGGACCCTATTACTGAGACTTTGCTGTCCGTCTGTCACCAGGCTATCTCATGAACCGTGATAGTTAGACAGTTGAAATTTTCACAGATGTATTTCTGTTGCCGCTATAAAAACAAATACTAAAAAACAGAATAAGGCCTAGGCCGCACTGCGAAATATATTCGCGCGAATTTTTTCGCAAAATTCTGTGACATATAGGAATGTATGAAGCTGCACGCACATGCAATTTAAAATTCGCGAGAAAAATATATTAAAATGCGTAATATAAACCGCGCGAATAAAATTCGCGCGAATAATTTTCGCAGTGCGGCCCTGCTCTAAAACAAATATTTATGGGGGGCTCCCATGCAACAGATATTTTTTTTTATTTGGCCGTTTTTATAGATAATGGTACGGAACCCTTTGTCCCCAAGTTTTATTTTAAAATTTAGATTTTAACCTTAGCCTTAACTACGTTGTACTGCCGTATTTTCCCAGATCCGGGTCAAAATCAAACATCGGATCCCAATCCACTCAGATATGGTTTTCAGGAGTTTTATCCAGAAACGATTAAAAAATAAAAAATCCTTTAGTGTATGTGTGGTTTATTTAATTTTTCTCAAACACGTTGTACATAAGCACAAGATTAGAATTGAATGTATTACGACTTAGATTAAAATATTAAAGAAAAATATAAAATCTACTGTTCTTGTTTCTCTTCACAAGTCTGTCCCTCTCCCCCATCGTCGGTTTTCTGAAAATTAAAAACAAAATTGTTTATCGATTACAAGTCTGGCCAAGTTTTTCTCTTCTACTTAAATCGTAATAATAATCCTACATATATATTTTTTTTATCTATTACTATTAAATAGCCAAAGTATCAGCTATACTCAGTGGTAAGGATAATTACCAAGAAGGTTGAAGTATTAAACATTGGAGAACAAAATGCAAAACAATGTTGAAGCAAAGAAATTTGGCCTTGAACAGGTCTGGATATTTTTTGTCTCGTTCTCACCTACTTAAATAGAGTGAGGTATAGAAAACCTAGGGGAAAAAATATTCCAGGTGAATGACATTGTCTTCACTATAGTATTTGAGGCGCAGTCTCCAGTGTCTACATAGAATATATAGTTATAACCTTCTTGATATTTACAATATGTCAGCCAAGAAGTCTGAATAGTGAGCAAAATATTGTGGAATTTTCCACTGATCGAAATATGAATATAAAACGCTACATCGTGAACTACGCTAACCCAGCTAAAGCCTCACTTAGATTGGCTACGATCATACCAAAGTTAAGCTAAATTAAAGTTTGCGGTGTCGCTTGCTCGCTGGCTATGAATCAACGCTCAATAAGTCAATACTTTCACTAGTAGGGTTATGACTTAGTTAAAGTACAAAAAAGGTGTGTACTTATGTACACGCGTAAGAAGTTATATTTTTTGTTTGTTGTTGTTTGTTTGTTATATAACAAGTTATATTTATTGGCATACAAACAATTAATTATAATCAGACACTAGATGGCGCGACAGACGGCCGTGCGAAGTTCGGCCGGTTTGCGAAGCGTCTGCCACGACTGTGACGCTAACCTCTCGACAGAGGTTAGCGAGCAACTTCAACATGTCGTTTTTCGTGTCACCCTGTGCGCGCGCAAATTAAAAATTCACTCTCATCATTTTGTCATAACGCGCCTAAAGATACATATATAACTTCAAAAAAAATTATTCAGTTATAAAAAGTCGTACCTCTGATTCTCTAATCTTGTCAGCGTCGTCAACGATCAATACCGCTTCGTCGACCTCCTCAAATGCAGATTCAGTCGTTTCTGCAACCGCTTGTTCGTCCGTTGAATTATCCTGCGCAACCTCGGTGACGTCATCAGCAACCGCATTTGAGTCTCCTTTGTCGAAACTGGACAAAGCAATAGATAATAAGATTCGTTTTATTCGAAGACTAGCATATGAATCTCACACAAACTTTTAGCCCCTATTTAACCCATTTAGGGGTTGAATTAAAAAAAAAAAAAAACTTAGCGGATGCCTACGTCATAATAGCTATTCTGCATGCCTTTCAGCATGATCCGTCGAGTGGATTGAGCTGTCTGTGCGTTGATAGATCAGTCAGTCAGTCACCTTTTCCTTTTATATATTTAGACTAGGTATAGGTACAATGTATAAGTGACAATGTAGTTTCCAGGTCCACCAACTGGCTGGTGTCTACAGAAGGGTGTCTTCAGCCCATTGGTGGGCTCGAGCTGACGAAAACGCGATTGAAACATTGTTCCCCAAGTCCACCAACTGACTCACGTATTCAGGAGGGTCATGCTTGACCAAGATCAAGTAACAAGTTTAAATTAAAAATTTAAAAAACCCCCGACATTCGCCATTTTGTGGTGGTGGCCATCTTGAATTTGCGTAGTGCTATTCTACTAGTCAAGCCGATTCACTTGATACCTATATTGAGGGGGTTGTGAAAAAAATATGTTATCCGCCATTTTGTAGTGGCGGCCATCTTGGACCGATTTTCATGAAACATAGCTAACAACACTCCCGACAAATTCACCTTTCAAACAAAAAAACCGCATTCAAATCGGTTCACCCGTTTGAGCGCTACGGGGGAACAGACAGACACAGACACGTCGAACTTATAACACCCCGTCGTTTTTGCGTCGGGGCTTAAAAATATAAAATTTTACCCACCATTCTTCTGCGTTTTCCTGAACTTTGCCCATCGCATTTCCAACATCTTTAGCTCTATTCGAAACCTTATATCCCAAATCCACCAAAGGACCCGCATACTTAGAGGAAAATCATGCTGGACCAAAATCTAGTACAGATATGAAGTTTTGCCCACCTTTCGTCCGCGTTTTCCTGCACCGTGCTCGTCTCGTTTTCGTCATCCTCATCCCAATTCTCAAAATCGTTCTCCATATCAACGTATTCGTCGAGGTCCACCAAATTATCCGCGTCCTCAGAGGCTTGATTTTCTTCTTCGTCGATTCCGGTCAAATCTACCTCTTGGACATCTGCTAATTCTAGTGAATATAATGTTTTAGTAACAGTTATGTTTGCCAAATGGTCAGCACGCTGGTAAATCTATTGCAATGGAATGGAAATCTCCCAGAACTGGTCGAAACATTTACTTAAGCTAAATATAAAATGTTGAAAAGAAAAATCGATTGTAGAACTTTACCCGAGTAAAAAGTATTACCATTTGTAATATTATCTCCTTCAGGTCTAAAAGGATTTTGGACTCCTTATTGTATTTTAAGTTTGTCCCCAAATCTTTATTTATTTAAGGAATATACAATCAAAAAGGCTGCATAAAGTATAACAGACGCCGTTGCCTTTTATGCCTTAAAGGCAGACTTAGGGCTTCAGGGCTTTGGAGACTTAAGGCTCCATTTGCAATGAGAAAAATTGTGCGAGCCCAAGTTGTACCACTGCCTTGTGTGACCAAGCATTCCTTTTTTAAATTGCAGAACTAGCTTTATTGAAAGTAAATTAAGAATTTTATGTTCGGCGGTGACCATTTCACATCGCGCAAATCAAGTTTGAAAACTCGAGTCAAAACCCTTATTTGCCAAAGTTGCTGTATGCAAACTTTAGGCTCTACATAGGTACATCGAGGATTCTAACATCTGGCAACATATTTCCATATGAATTGGTATTTGCAAAGTATACCGCGTAAGTATATAAAGTATACCGTAAGTATATGTCATTTACCGCAAAACTTTATGCTACTTTATACATCGACGCGATAAAATAGTTACTAAACTGAGGCAGTCTGAATTTTCCGACAATTTTCGGTAAATTCTTCCAAACAAATTCTGTCACACACTCATCGATAGTCTATCCACAGAACTTGGAGAGCTCAAAATGGGGGAAATGCTGTTTCGTCTCCGACTTAGCGGCCACAGTTTTGGATCGGCAAAAGTCCAGAATAGTTCCGTCATTTTATCTATGGCGTTGGCCTTTACAACCGTGCACTGGTTCTGACTTTCACCAATAATGAGAGCGTAGGGCCGATTGTATTAGGTCTTCTGCAATAACTCAATCGAAGAGTATGGCTTAATTTTAAAACTTGACAAATCAAGAAAGTTGTGCAGTAAATACAATACGCGTGAAAATGGCACCGCCGAGAGATCAGACCCTGCACCATTTCGATACTAATGGTCTTTACTGTACCTGCAGGAGGATTTTCGGCCTCAGAGGATTGAGCTTCTGAAACATCTGCCTCGAGCTCTGCCCTTTTATCTGCCTCGAGCTCTGCCCTTTCATCTGCCACGAGCTCTGCCTTTACATCTGCCGTGAAATCTGGACTTTCATCTGTCGCGAGCTCTGCCTTTTTAGGACGCCCGGGCCAGATACTCGTATTGATCGTGTTCAAAAGTTCATCCACAAAAGTCCGATCAGTAGCGATCGGATGTCGGGCTCTGTACAAGCCTATTATAGCTTCTGTTGGCATGAAGGCTTTGCCCTCCATTATAATGGTCAGACGCTTTTTCACCGTGGCACGGAGAAGGTTCCAAAATATAGAGGCATTATCAAAAGTGATTCCTTCGTGAGCTTTAACCGTGGGTTTCATTTGCGCACTGATCGCTTTGCACGGCCCCAGGAAGCCTGGCAACTTCTTCGCCCTAACCTTTTTCGGTTCAGCGAATGCCAGAAATTCTGAAACCTCACTGGCGTCATTGGCTCTATTGACTTCCTCGAATTTTTCCAACTTGCCAGAGTTTTCGTTGGATCCAAAATTCTGTGAAATAAAATTAGAAAAGTGCGCTTCTGTGAAAGTTGAATGTAGTTTAAGTTAGAGTTAAGGACTGTCCGCACAATCCTTCTAGCTTTAGATTTGGAGTGTCCATTTTCCACCGAGAAGTTTTCTGATACTGTTTATAGACGTGATAACGTCTTATAAATCGATGAACGCCGGTTGCACGCATGATAAATTGTCACGTTCCGCCCGAGCCGAGCGTGGAAGCGTGAGCGCGTAACAAGCGATAGAGGCACGATCGACCTACATATGTGTTCTATACTACCTGACCTATATATGTGTTTTCTTATGACGTTATCACGTAAAATTATCGTGCGTAAACCGATTTTACAGACAACCAATTTTTTTACTAGATACTTTATAGCACCAATACATATTTTAAACAGTTTCACTTGTTTTGACTGGTATCAGTTATTTTAAACAGTCATCATTTTTGTTGACATTTTAAATTGAATACTTAGTCCCAACTCCTGGCACAGATTATAACCTATTAACCTTTGTGTATAATTCTTAAAAACCACATGGGTAACATATGAATTCACCTTTTAATACATTATGTTTACGCTTAGACATCAAGATCATCAATTTAGAAGAATATCTTGACAGCAAAACTTGAATAAATATTAAAAGTATGCTCATAAAAAAAGCTTATTATACAATTGAAGATTATACGATAAAAAAGCTTGGATTTAACTCGTTCCAGCAATGCGCGAGACGGCATTTCAATCATGTTCATTAATAATAATAATTGTTATAATGTTATTTTTAAAAAAGAGCAACCGCCGAGTTTCTTACAGGTTCTTCTCGGCTGGAACTGCATTCCGAACCTGTGGTAGACTCAATCGACGATTCAAAAGCACTTGTAAAAGTTTATTTGAATAAAAAACTTTTCTATTCTATTCTATTCTATTCATCATTTTTGTTGACATTTTAAATTGAATACTTAGTCCCAACTCCTGGCACAGATTATAACCTATTAACCTTTGTGTATAATTCTTAAAAACCACATGGGTAACATATGAATTCACCTTTTAATACATTATGTTTACGCTTAGACATCAAGATCATCAATTTAGAAGAATATCTTGACAGCAAAACTTGAATAAATATTAAAAGTATGCTCATAAAAAAAGCTTATTATACAATTGAAGATTATACGATAAAAAAGCTTGGATTTAACTCGTTCCAGCAATGCGCGAGACGGCATTTCAATCATGTACATTAATAATAATAATTGTTATAATGTTATTTTTAAAAAAGAGCAACCGCCGAGTTTCTTACAGGTTCTTCTCGGCTGGAACTGCATTCCGAACCTGTGGTAGACTCAATCGACGATTCAAAAGCACTTGTAAAAGTTTATTTGAATAAAAAACTTTTCTATTCTATTCTATTCTATTCATCATTTTTGTTGACATTTTAAATTGAATACTTAGTCCCAACTCCTGGCACAGATTATAACCTATTAACCTTTGTGTATAATTCTTAAAAACCACATGGGTAACATATGAATTCACCTTTTAATACATTATGTTTACGCTTAGACTTCAAGATCATCAATTTAGAAGAATATCTTGACAGCAAAACTTGAATAAATATTAAAAGTATGCTCATAAAAAAAGCTTATTATACAATTGAAGATTATATAAACGATAAAAAAGCTTGGATTTAACTCGTTCCAGCAATGCGCGAGACGGCATTTCAATCATGTACATCTATACTAATAAATAAAATTGAAGTGTCTGTCTGTAATTTCGAAATAACTACCACATATTAAGCTCATTTATGGTTATTTGAACGATACCATAACCGAATCACACGTTTTTAAAATTTTTGTCTGTCTGTCTGTTTGAACGGGCTAATCTTCGGAACGGCTGAACCGATTTTGACGGGACTTTCACAGACAAGTAGAGAATTAACCAAGGAGTAACATAGGCTACTTTTTAACCGACTTTCAAAAAAGGAGTTGTGTTGAAATCGGTAAGTACCTATGTTAAAAAACGCCCTGATAGGTATTTTACGGCCGACGCGACGCTCGCGCTGCACGGAACTCCCCACGCCGCGCCGCGCCGCGCGCCCCTGCGCCCTGCGCCCGCCGTACGCGGTACCGCGGTACACCGCCGCGCGGCGGGGGGCGGGTGGACCAGAAATCTACTTATCCCTCAGGATTTGTGAAAAACCGAAATTCACGCGGGCGAAGCCGCGGGCAAAAGCTAGTTAATAATAATAATTGTTATAATGTTATTTTTAAAAAAGAGCAACCGCCGAGTTTCTTGCAGGTTCTTCTCGGCTGGAACTGCATTCCGAACCTGTGGTAGACTCAATTGACGATTCAAAAGTACTTGTAAAAGTTTATTTCAATAAAAAACTTTTCTATTCTATTCTATTCTAATAGAAATACAGAAACAATGACAGAAAGCGCGACCTGGGAATCAAACCCACCAACCCAAGCACTTCATAATCCGAAGCCGAAGAAGAAGGCTCTATATCAAACACTTCCAGGAAAAATGTACAAAAGTAATGTATATTTTGTATCTTGGCTCATTCCATGCTCATGTTTATTTTGTATTGAGTTCCTATGAAGATTTCAATTAAATAAATAATATATAAGAACCCATACCTGAAGGTACTCCAGCTTTCTCTTTTCCAGCAACAACTTTGTTTCTTCCTCCATCAGGATCCTCTGCTTTCTTATCAGCTCTATCTTGAGCTGGAAAACCATTGAATTTATTAAGATACACCTCAAATATTATTCAGAGTTTTATATTATCTTTAACCAGCACTCAGTTTAATATATCTCAGGCTCATTTGTCATGCCGAGTGACTTCACAAGCATCCCATGCGTTTATTGACTTTATTATTACACTTATTGATGAGGTTGGCCTGCCTTCCATTCTGGGATTGCAGGTTTGATTTCCAGCCCGAGTCTGGGTGTATTGTTGTTACTGTGTTATGTAAGTATATAAGTACATATATATTATTATGTATTTATACATTTTATTTTATTTCATTTATAAAATACATTATTACCACTGTGTTCAGAAAATAACGGGAATTTTCGTTTTTGGAAAAAAATATTTATTTATTCGTCTATATTAATATTGTCGCCTTCAAAATAGTCCCCGTTAGATATTATGCACTTGTGCTAGCGCTGCTTCCAATCCTCGAAACACTTCTCAAACTTGATCTTTGGGATAGCCTTTGGTTCTTTCACCGATGCGCTTTTAATGTCCTCTATGTCTGTAAAACGACGATCCTTTAAGGTTCTCTTTATTTTTGAAAATAGGAAAAGGTCACACGGAGCCGTGTCTGGCGAATATGGAGGCTGGGGCTTCATACAGTATTGGTTTTGGTCAAAAATTTGCGAACAAGCAATGAAATGTGTGCAGGTGCATTATCGTGGTGCAAAAGCCATGAAATGTCTTTCGTCAAATCCGGGCATTTTTTTGGATTGCTTCACGCAAACGGCGTTGAGCTTGTAGGTAGTACTCCTTATTGACCGTTGGACCTTGTGGCAAGAATTCATGACCATCTCTTTAACTTTTTCCACGTTTTCATCATGTTTTCATCGGTTGTTGATGTGCTGGGGCGTCCAGGGCGTTCATCATCTTCTCCATCTTCACGTAAACTCGTAAACTCTTGATTTATTCATAGCAGACTCATCATAGGTCTTTGTTAAAATTGCACACATAATTTATCATACTTCAGGGGCATGTATACCAACATAATAATAAAAAAAAATTGACAATCGGATTCTTCAAACCCGCGAAATTTACAGATTCCCGTTATTTTCTGAACACCCCTCGTATATGGAAATATGTCTATCAGTCGCTTGTTACCTATAACACAGGCATTAAGTTGCCTACTTTAGGAATAGACGACTGTGTGTTTGCGTATTTATTCATTTTATGCTGCATAATATGCTGATTGCACAATTCACACTAGATAATGTGTTCATGCGGCCCATAATAATGATGTAATTCAAAGTAACAGAGAATTCTCCAGAACTGTCATGAAGAATTTGTTGTTTTCAGTTAGGACATCATTATTGTGCTTGTGTGAACTTCACTGATGGCACCATTTGCAAATTGAGCAAAAACTGCTGATACAAATGGCACACAAGTCAGAGGTATAAACATCGCCACGTACATTGAACGCTGAAGGAAAGTGGAAGGGGTAAGCTATTGTATTACGTGCGTGACAGTTTTCATGCACAGCTTCGTTCACTGTTCGATGTATGTGCCGCGGGTTATAAGATGATTTGTTTTAGACAAACAATACAATGTTTTTCAGATTTTGAATAAGGACTCCATTTACCTCAATTTCCCTGAGCTCGTTTGATTGATGTGGACTGCGAGACCTAGGCCTGGACCTCGACCGTGACCTCATCCTGACCGGACTGTTAGAATAACGACGACTCTTACGCGGAGGCTCGTAATCTACAGCCCTATCCTCATCTCTCCGAGGCTCTAAATGCTGCTTGCTACGATGCTCCGGTTGATATGGAGGCTCGTAATCTACAGCCCTATCCTCATCTCTCCTCATCTCTGAATCAGGTGGGATACGACGCTCCGGTTGATATTCAATTGCATCCTCATCCAAATTCTCCAACCAACACTCCAAAGGGTACTGTGTGTTGGAATGTACAAAAGTGTAGCCGTCCAAAAAGTGCTTCGCCTTTAGAGCTTCATTGTATTTTGTGCTAACAGACACCTGCTTAAAGTTGTCGGAGAGTAGCCTATAGTAATTGACGTGCAGGTCTTTTCGTGTTCTAAGTACTGCTTTCTTCAAAAATGACATAAACCTTTGAAGTTTGAGCTGTAAATAGAATTAAGCAAAAACTTAATAAATATAAACAATAAAAAGACAAAGTCAAATATTTTATTAAAAGTAGGTACATAAATTGTACACTTTTTGAAAGTCATAAATTCTTAACAAACAGGAACAATAAGTACAAAATTAGTTAAAGTAATAAAAAAATATAATACAATAACAAAATGGGAGAAGCCGTCAACTGGTGGCTGAAGACACGTGTTTTTGTGGTTTTTTGCTCCTGGTTGAGACTTGGTGGTGGTATTTGGTGAGTGTTGTACGTTTTTTGTGTGTAGAGGAGAGGAGAGGTAGTAATGGACGTAGATAGTCCAGGGGATCCTCCGGATCCGGATCCTTCCCAATCAAAGGCTAAAAAACGTGTCGCCGAACCGGTAATCCAACCCACAAAGCGAGCTGACACCGACTTAGACAAATCGTCAATGGACTCTGTCCAAAATATTTACACCCACCCTTCTCTGACTATTATGGACCGTACTTACGGCCTAAATGACGCAGGCCCGTTTATTGTGCATGTAATGCGCATTGAACCTGACCCTGCTGCTGGACTAACTTTACGCCCAATAAAAATAGGTTTACTTTTGGCCAACAACAATGTCTCCAACATTCTACGAGACGGTGTGAAAGCGGTAGGTAGAAATCGTGTTGCCATCGAATTCAAAACCAGTGGAGATGCCAACTCTTTCCTTTACCACCCATGTCTGCAGCAGAATAAACTAACTGCTACCATTCCTGCATATCAAGTCACTCGGATGGGTCTTATTAGAGGAGTCCCGAAGGAGTGGTCTTTAACACAACTGGCAGAGGCTATGGAACTTCCGGAAAACTGTGGGGTTGTTCTGAAGGCAAGACGCCTGAACCGCAAAGTCATAACAGAAGGCACTGCAACATGGGTTCCTACACAGTCAGTCGTAGTCACATTCAGAGGACAAGTTTTACCCAAACGAGTATACGTTTACTTTACTTCCTTGGTGGTGGAGAAGTACCTTCTCCCCACCATTCAGTGCCATAATTGCTGCAGATTCGGTCATACCAAAAACCAATGCCGAAGCAAGCCCAGATGTTTTAGGTGCGGACAGGAGCATTCTGGTGACAGCTGTCAAAATGAGACGAACTGTGTGCTGTGCACGGGAAAGCATTTGGCCACTCTTAAAGAGTGTCCAGAACACCTCAGACAACACAAAATTAAACTATTAATGTCGGAGAATAACATCTCTTATATAGAGGCTTCGGCCCAGGTCCCCCCAGCCCGCAGATCGTACGCAGATATGGCTGCAACAATGTTTGCGCCAGTCTCTGATCTTCCTGTTAGTAGGAATCCTGCTGTTCCTTTGCCCTCTAAATCGTACAGAAAAACAGTTCTTTCCGTCCCTCGACCTAGACCCCCACCTTCTAAAGGATTTGACAGACACGCGCACAATGCTATTACTAACGTTCCTTCCTCTTCCTCTTCAAACGGTTGTGCCCTCAAAAACCAAACTCTTTCGGTCACTAATGAAGACCTTATTGAAATTCTAGTAACACTATTAAACAACTGCATCCTTAAACCCGATAATAATATACCGAACAACGTGGCAGAAAAAATTGTTAAACTGACAGATTTATTTAAAACTCAGAACGGCCCAACAAACCCCAATCCTTCAATGGAACAGTAGAAGCATCAAAAATAAAAAACACGAATTAATCTCACTTTTCAAAAAATACCACATCGCCATCGCTGCAATCTCTGAGACATGGCTGAGACAGGAATCCACTCTCAGGATTCCGGGCTACGCCTGTCTCTGCGATAGTAGAAATGATGGATATGGTGGATGTGCATTACTTTTAAAAAAAACATTGACATATTCTCAAATTCCCCTACCACTACATACACAAGAAATTAATGTGGTTGCTGCCCGAGTCTTAAATAAAACTATTGTCTCCATCTATATTCCCCACCCTAACCCTAATCTTGATGCTGAACTTTTATCTCTACTCTCTCAGCTTCCCCCTCCTCTGATAATACTGGGTGATTTTAATTGTCATCACACCTCGTGGGGTTCACACCACAGTGATTCCTTTTCCAACCACTTAATTGATATCTTCGACAAGATTAATGTATGTACCCTTAATGATGGGTCCCCAACTCATAGAGTTTATCACGGTCAAAACCCTCAGTCAGTCCCAGATCTTTCTCTCTGCTCACCCAGTATCGCAAACACTATGTCTTGGGAAGTCTTGAGGAATTCCTATAGTAGCGATCACTATCCTATCTTACTTTATATAACTCACCGTATCTCCCCCAGACCTGCTCCAAGGCCCCTTCTAAAATACAGGCTCAATAATGTTGATTGGAGTGCTTTTGCTGACACAGTGGATAGTTTTCTAACTCGAATTGAACCTGTGACAGTGGAATCCGTATCGGAAAGCTACAATCAATTCCATCAAGCCTTAGTGAATGCTGCAGATGTCCACTTTCCTATTAAACAAAATAAACAAAAATTCTTATCTCCTCCCTGGTGGGATTCTGAATGCACATCTGCAGTGCAGCTGAGAGAGGAATCGGAGCTTCAATATAATAGAAATATGACGTCAGAAAATTTTGTAACCTTTCAAAAAAATTCCGCTAAAGCCAGAAGAACTCTTTCCAAAAAAAAACATAAAGGCTGGAAAGTCTTCTGTGAAAGCTTATCTCCCAGATCTTCCTCTAGTCTAGTTTGGCGAAATATTAAAAGATTTAGAGGATCTAGAACTATAGACTCCCCCCCTTCTAACGACCCATCTCCATGGTTACACAAATTTGAAATGAATTTAGCCCCACCCTTCGTTCCAGATCAAGATTATTTCCCTTCAATTAACATATCTTCCTCTTCACATAGATTAGAACAACCGTTCTCTCTTGTAGAGCTACAAATAGTACTAAAGGAGCTGAAAGATTCCACTCCAGGAGAGGACGGCATCCCCTACTCATTTATAAAAAACCTAAATCTACTGGGTAAAACCTACTTTTTAAATTTAGTAAATAATATATTTATATCAGGTAATATACCAGAATCCTGGAAAGTTCAAGTTGTCCTTCCCATTCTGAAACCGGGGAAAAATCCTTCAGAGCCCAACTCTTATCGTCCCATCGCTCTGTCATCTACCCTTTGCAAAATCTTTGAACATATGATAAAGAATAGATTAGAATGGTTCGTAGAGAGTAAAGACATTTTGGGTAAAACCCAATTTGGTTTCAGAAAGGGTAGGAGCACTATGGATAGCCTTAGCATGCTCTCTACTGATATACGTCTTGCTTTTACAAATGGAGATTGGTAGGTACCTTCTTAGACATCACCGCAGCCTACGATAGTGTTAACCTTCCACTACTCAGGAGCAAAATGCTCAATCTGAGTATCCCTGAGAGGATTGTACACTTTGTTATCAATCTATTCATGGCTAGATCCATCAAAATACGTGTAAATGATGAGCTCATGTCACCTAGAACTGTTTGGAAGGGACTGCCACAAGGATCTGTTCTTAGTCCTCTTTTGTATAATATTTATACATATGACTTGGAGCTAGCTGTGAATAGCTTTTGTAATACTCTGCAATATGCAGATGACCTGGCATTATATATATCAAGTAACTCAATTCGTGATGCAGCCATTAACTTAAATTCGGCTATGTACTATCTCAGCATATGGCTTGACGAACACAGTCTAAGTCTCTCTCCTTCTAAAAGTAATGTTGTAGTCTTCTCTAGAAAAAGAACCATTCCAGACATAGAGATAAGATATGAAGATCAGATTATCGAAGTAGTCCCTGCAGTAAAATTTCTGGGTGTCATACTTGATACAAGGTTAACAGGTACCCAACACTTTAATTATGTAGCTCAAAAATGCGAAAAAGGAGTTAACATATTGAGAGCTCTTTCTGGTGTGTGGTGGGGATCCCATCCATACAGCCAGAAACTACTATATAATTCGGTAATTAGAAGCCACTTCGACTATGGTTCCTTTATCTTTGAACCATGCAACAAAGAGGGTTTGGAGAGGCTAAGCCAAATTCAGGCGAAATGTCTGCGCATCATCCTGGGTGCCATGAAGTCTTCACCCAGAGTGGCTCTCATGGTGGAGTGTGTGGATCCTCCACTTGATTTAAGAAGGCAGTACTTAGCAGACCGGTTTGTTTTTAAGCTAATTCAAATGGAGTCGCACCCACTGATACCATATTTGAACTCATTGGCACAAAAGGTCAACAGCGAAGACTACTGGGCACATAAAGACCCTCCTAGACTAGTACAAAGTTACAGGAGATGTAGATCATTGCAACATCCAATATCCCAATCGCCTGTATTCCCTATATATAATTGTTCATTTGATGCTTTAATTTTTAACCCCAATATACACCTTGATTTTGGCATTTGCAAAGAAGAAGTTGAGGCAAATAAAAAGTTATATCAAATTTTAAACCAGAACTGGCAGGGATGGATCTTGGTTTTTACTGATGCCTCTAAATTAACAGAGAGTGATAGTGTTGGTTCAGCAGTATGGATTCCAAAGTACAATATTGTCCTATTATTTAGAAGCCCTCCGCAAACATCAGTATTCACCGGAGAAGCTATTGCTATTCTTGAGGCATTACAATATGTTAAATCACACAACTTAAATAAGGTTCTAATATTATCAGACTCAAAGAGCTGTTTGCAGGCAATATTGGGTAACATTTTCAAAAACAAAGTCCAGAATTTTCAAATTATTTTAAATATTAAAGAGACACTATACTATTGTCACAATAATGATTTAGATATAGCTTTAGCCTGGATTCCAGGCCACAGAGGTATACTAGGGAATGAGCAAGCTGATATATGGGCTAAGCAAGCTATTCAGTCTGGATCCCCAACTTATAGTTATATCTTTTCAAGAGATATCATTCCTCTGGCCAAAACTTACATGTACAAAGACTGGAATGTAAGATGGAATTCTACACAATTAAACATAGCTAAACATTATAGATATATTCAGCCCAATATTCCTTGCAAACCCTGGTTCTTTAAATCTAAAAAGCTAAGTAAGAGGACAATATCTGTATTATGTAGGCTACGATTAGGTCACGTATGCACACCAGTGTTTTTAAATAAAATCAGGGTGAGAGATAGCTCGCTTTGTGAGTGCGGTTTGGATGACGGCACAGTGGAGCATATATTTTTCAATTGTGCTAAACACTCCATATCTTTGTACGAGATTCTACCCCATAATATCCCTCGCCCAATCAATTTCCCTTATCTCCTCTCTTTTCCTAATCCTTCAGTTCTAAGATGTTTATCTAACTATATTAATCTTTATGATATTAAATTATAACTTATTCCCATCCATGTTTAACAATATGACTGTCCTTGTGTTCGATATTTTTAATCTTTGTTCCTTTATGTTAAGACTCATATACTAATCGCCCATTGTTCATACTAACACCTATATTTATCTTGTGTTGTCTTTGTGATGTCCAGGTCTAACAAAGATTAGAGAGTCTCTCAAGAAAGGAATTCAAGAACCAATGAACAATTACAACGTTGTTTTCTCCACTGAATTGACATTGGCGGAATTATTGCGGACCAAAAAACCGCAGTACAAAGAGCCATAAAGAAAAGAAGAAGAAGAAGAATAACAAAATGTCAAAAAATTTGATAGCTAAATAGTAGTCCAGTAACTTTAGTAATGACCTTGCGTTAAATCGGGTAGTTCTGATTATTTGCAGACTTGTTTATTATGTTGGCCCAATGATTAATCCTTCACAGGAAAATTTTCACAGTAGCTTCCTTTTATGATTTAGGCGCACACTAAGAAAGGATATTTGGAAATTCTGTCCCTAAAGGGGTTAAATAGGGGACGAAAGTTTGTATGAAAGTCTGTCATTTATCAAGTTACATCCATGAAAATTGGTATTTGGGCTTTCGATAAAAAATAAAAAATATGAACTTCAGGATTTTTGAAAATTCTATTCGCAAGTGGGTTAAGTAGAGGATGGAAGTTTAAATGAGACCCCGTCACGTTTTCAACATTTATCGAGTTATATCCATGAAAATTGGTATTTAGATTTTCGGTTAAAAATTTAAAATTACACGTTGAAGGAATTTTGGAAAAACTACCCCTAAGTTGGTTAAATGGGAGATGGAAGTTTGTATGAGATTAAGAATTCATGCAAGTGAAGTCGCGAGCATCTCAGTAAGTAATGTACCTACAGAGCTGGTTCTGGTCTCAAATTGTAGCAGTTTTCTTCTACTTTAAAAACGCCATGAATAGGTAGTGTCAAGAACTAGTCCTTTTGGATTATAATCGCCAAAATCTGAAAAAAATACGAAATTTTCGCGGTTTTTTCGATTTTTGACAAAGTTGCGTTCGTCGCTCGAGGTCACAAACTTGGATTATTCATTAGGCAAACATCATAAACAAGTATGCAAAAAATCAGACCTACCCGATTTAACGCAAGGTACCCCATACTAGCAAATCCTAAAGTTACTGGACTATAGGTAATAAATTAAAATAAAATTAAAGTCAGATGTATAATCCTCTAAAATATAATAACCTTTTGTGCATAGGCTTTTTTTATATGGCGTTTGAACCTCCCTTCTGGTAAAATCCAAAAGGTATTTTATTGTATAAACAACTAGCATTGCACAAAAACATCCTAACCAGACTTTAAGTCTTAGCGTATATAGTTCCTACATTTTATTTATTTTTATTTACCTACAGTTTATTTTTATTTTACACATTCCTTGTAGAAAAGGAGCATTGAGTGGAATAGGAGGTGTAGTATTATTGAGCTGTAGTGTAAATGTAAGTAATTGATAAAGTTTTTGATTTATTTTAGACGCGAATGGTATTATTACTGCCTTGTTGGTCTAGTGGTTAGCATATTCAACTGCAGATCATGAGGTCCCGAGTTCGAATCCCGGGTTGGGCAAATAATTGTTAGGCATTGGGTTTTTCTGTCAAGAAATTCTCAGTACCAGACTGGAGATGTTAGTGTCTCACCCCCGTGCCTCGGAGAGCATGTTAAGCAGTTGGTTCCGGTTATTATCACTATCATGTGACAATAGTCGTAAAAGCCCGCCAACCCGCATTGGAGCAGCGTGGCGGGTCTAAGCTCTAAATCTCTCTCTCCTATTAGAAGAGGCCTGTGCCCAGTAGTGGGACGTAAAAAAGGCTGTAGTGGTGGTGGTAGTGGTGGTATTATTCAGTGAGATAGGTAGGTACTACAATTTTAGCGTCACTGTAGTACATACTTCTACAGCTTCCTACGTATTTGAATAAAATGGTATTCCACAAGCGATGGTTTGGGTAGAAGCGCGTATGGCGTACAATACATAATTACAATCCGACAATCTCGCTACATTGCGATGCTGTAAAGAGCTGTGAGGCTTCGCTCTTAATTTGCTATTACTAAATTGTTTACAGATATCTAATGTATACTTACACCTTTGGGAAGTCCAGCAACAATTACGTTAACCATGATGAAAACTGATGAAAACACAAGTCAATTCACAGAATTTAAAAATTCACTGACGATTAACAAAAATTACTGGGCTTTTATTAGATAAATTTCTTATTAGCTAAAGTTTAATTTTAAGCCAAACCATCCAAAATTTCAGTTTCCATCAAACACATGAGAAGAATATGTTCCTTGAGAAGTTGAGAAGAATCAAAATTTCTCTGCAAAAATCAAAATCCACTCAACCATAGATACCTAATAGGAGTAATAGGCAGTGTTGCCAGCACGGTCATGTCAAAAGTTACCTAAAATAAATAAAAAAGTAACCTTGTAGTGTAAAAAATAACCTTTCATTTTTTGACGTGATATTAACGTCTTATAAATAAATGAACGCCAGTCGCACGCACGTTAAAGCGTGACTCATTGTCACGTAGCTACCGCGTGCAAGCGAGAGCGCGGAACAAGCGATAGAGAAAGCACCATCAGCCGGCATAGCCGAGCGTGCAAGCGAGACGTTAACACGTAAAAATGTCCGTAAACCGGCTACACAGACAACTATTTTTTTTTTCTAGTAGAAAATTGTATTACAAGTTGATAGAATTGATGTTGCTTGCAATAACTTGCACAAATATCTATTCATTCAGACTGCATTCAGACATTGGTCGAGATCGGTCGAGAAGAACCACAGATGACAGAGTATTTATGAAGATTCGAAAAATCACCTAAAAGTAACCTTTTGAATAGTGTAACCTAAAAGTAACCTGACCGAGCTAAAAATCACCTAAAAGGTTACAAAAGTAACCTTCTGGCAACGCTGGTAATAGGAGTTAGGACTAGGCAGTGGCACACAGCACACTATATAAATATCTATCTAGTTGTTCCTGGTCTGTGGGACTATTATAGGTATATTTGACTATCTGCCACTGGCAACACTGGTGCCCAGTGATGTGCCGATTCGATTATTTTGATAATCGATTAATCGATTACACCAGTTAGCGTGATCGATCAATAATCGATTATTAATCGATTATTGATCGATCACGATTACTGGATCATTATGAAATAATTCTTAGAAAGAACTGAAAAAACAGGTCTCCTTTCTGGAAAAAAATTCTGAACCCATGCATTTATTTTAGACTGTTCTGAGAAGAGAAAAACAAACAACATTTTTTAGATTTATTGCAAACTAGATGATGCCCACGGCTTCGCCCGTGTGGTTTGTAAAAACTCGTGGGAACTTTGATTTTCCAGAACAAAAAGTAGCCTATCTATAGTAAGTAGTAACCCGTCCACAAAACGGAAAAATTCCGTGGGATCCTTACGATTTCAGAATGCAATTCCTTACAGCATCAGGGTTGAGGAGTTGGACATGTACCTACTCGAGGTCATCTATACTTATAATAAATAAAATTGAAGTGTCTGTCTGTAATATCGAAATAACTACCTCATATTAAGCTCATATGGTTATTTGAACGCTACCATAACCGAATCACACGTTTTTAAAATTTTTGTCTGTCTGTCTGTCTGTCTGTCTGTCTGTTTGAACGGGCTAATCTTTGGAACGGCTGAACCGAATTTGACGGGACTTTCACATACAAGTAGAGAATTAACCAGGGAGTAACATAGGCTACTTTTTTAACCGACTTTCAAAAAAGGAGGAGTTGTGTTTTTCTACCTATGTACACCGATATCTTCGAGATTTCTGAACCGATTTGCATAATTTTTTTTTTAATCGATAGAGAAACATTGCGACCCTGTTCTGTAAAAAATTTGGATTCCAACTCCTCAATCCTGATGCTGTAGGGGACCTAATCCCCAAATCCCACGGTATTTTTCCGTTTTGGGGACGGGTTTCTACAGATAAGCTACTTTTTGTTCTGGAAAATCAAAAGTTCCCACGGGATTTTTAAAAACCTAAATCCACACGAGCGAAGCCGTGGGCATCATCTAGTCCCCAATATCAATTTACATAACCGACAGTGCCTAAATCCCATTAGTGTTGGGGATCAGATCCCCTACAGCATCAGGATTGAGGATTTGGAATCCAAATTTTTTGTAGGACAGTGTAGCAATGTTTCTCTATCGATTAAAAAAAAATTACGCAAATCGGTTCAGAAATCTCGGAGATATCGGTGTACATAGGTAGAAAAACACAACTCCTCCTTTTTTGAAAGTCGGTTAAAAAAGTAGCCTATGTTACTCCCTGGTTAATTCTCTACTTGTATGTGAAAGTCTCGTCAAATTCGGTTCAGCCGTTCCAAAGATTAGCCCGTTCAAACAGACAGACAGACAGACAGACAGACAGACAAAAATTTTAAAAACGTGTGATTCGGTTATGGTATCGTTCAAATAACCATATGAGCTTAATATGAGGTAGTTATTTCGATATTACAGACAGACACTTCAATTTTATTTATTAGTATAGATATAGATAGTATAGAAGTACTAGCGGACCCGGCAGACGTCGTCCTGCCCGCTATTAGCGCCACCTACCGGGTCCAATTTTTCTACTTATAAACCTTCCTCTTGAATCACTCTATTTATTAAAAAAACCGCATCACAATCCGTTGCGTAATTTTAAAGATTTAAGCATACATAGGGACAAAGGGATATAGGGACAGAGAAAGTGACTGTGTTTTATACTATGTAGTGATATATAATTCAAAGTCCTGACTGACTGACTGAGATATCAACGCACAGCCTAAACTAGTAAAGTTAGAAACTTGAAATTTTGACAGTTGGTTCCTTTTAATACGTAAGAGCACACTAAGAAAGGATTATTGGAAGTTCCACCTCTAAGGCGTTTAAATAGGGGATGGAAAATTATATTGAAACTCCGTCAAATTTTCCAGCTATTTCCATGAAAATTGGTATTTCGGCTTTCAGTTAAAATAAATACTTAGGTGTTTCAGGATTTTCTGGAATTTCACCCCCAAGGCAGTTAGATTTAGTTATTTATTTATTTGAAAAGAACAATCAACAGGTTAAAAAAGAAACAAGATTAAACAGACAATATAAATATACAAAAAAAAAATTGCTATAATGTAGACCCACTTATAGATTGCCACAGCTTGCGATATAAGAAAAATGTTTTTATGAGAGAGAGAGAAAAAAGAGGACAATAGAGCAATAGATAGAGGATAGAGATTACAAGTTTGTTTGAGATATCTATGAATTCACGTGAACAAAGTCGCGGGCAACTGTTAGTTTCTTCATAATCGATCATAATCGATTATTCAAAATCATAATCGATTGCAATCGATCATTTTAATAATCGATTAATCGATTATTGATAATCGATTCCGTACATCACTACTGGTGCCCAGTCCTTAGCCCAGTCCCCAACAACTAATACCTAATCTGTGGTCCCCAATAATCAAAAAAATAAAATAAATGCATCGAACTATTACGCTATTTATTCTAAGTAGTGATGTGCCGATTCGATTATTTTGATAATCGATTAATCGATTATATTAATCGATTATAAAATAATAATCGATTATTAATCGATTATTGATCGATTATGAAATAATTCTTAGAAAGAACTGAAAAAACAATTCTACTTTCTGGAAAAAATTCTGAACCCTTGCATTTAGTAGCAACATCTTTATTATAACCTTTTAGACTGTTCTGAAAAAAGAAAAACAAACACTATTTTTTAAATTTTTTGGAATTGAAATTAGAAAATTAAATAGATTAATTAAAAAATAATGTAATTGATCAAAATTAAATATAAATACCTATTAGGTACCTATTTATCACACTAAGGCGAAAGTTTGTGTGTGTGTGTATGTATGTGTGTATGTTTATTACTTTTTAACGCCACAACTACTGGACCGATTTGGCTGACACTTGGATTGGAGATAGGTTATGTCCTGGAATAACACATAGGCTACTTTTTATCCCGGAAAAGTGTTCCTGAGGGACTTAAATAGATATAGACTTCCAAAAACGAGATAGGTGCTGTTAAACGCTGATTGTTCTTAGTTAAATCACGCTCACATAACAAATTATTGCAATAGTTTGCTGTCGTTGCATGCATTTGTATGCTTTTGCATGAATTTGCTGTCGTTCTCGTTGCTAAGTTACTCTTAGATGATTTTGTTCAAATATTTTTTATGTGTTCAAACTTATTAATCACGGGTAACATCGCGGGGCACAGCTTGTACATATATAGATACTCATAGCGGGGGTAATTTCACTACAGTTGGTAAAGGCGTATCGTCGGTTCGGTGTGTTCGAAAAGTTGAGTATGTATGAAAAAGCTGTAAGCTGCTTATCGCTCGCTCACAGTCGGCGGCAGACTATCCGTTTGGTATGAACAAAGCCTAAAACTAACTTTGAGGGAATCCCCTTTTTGCAATGATAGGGTTGCCAAACCATATTATACTTTAGCAAGCAAATTAATAACAGAAAGCTGGTAGTAAAGTTTGGTAATTAACGTATATCTTTATAATCGATCATGATCGATTATGCAAAATCATAATCGATTGCAATCGATCATTTTAATAATCGATTAATCGATTATTGATAATCGATTCCGCACATCACTAATTCTAAGAATAAATGTTTGGTTAATGGTTTTCTTTAGGGGTGCTTTAGGGTTTTTTGGTTTTCAAACAAATAAAATATGCAAATAAGTTCAAGTAATTAACAACTAGAACAACAACTGCTATACCTAATATATATGTACTATTTAATATTAATTCCTAGACTCATGATAATTGTGTGAATGTTTAAAAAGTAATTTTGCACTGTTTCTTACTATACATATTTAAAAGATGTCTGTTATAGCACTTGCGGGTGTACCTAATAGAGTAAGTAATTTTCAATTTCTATTATTTCCTAGCTCAGCTCCTCCTTTGCATAATATTAGTCAAGATATACAATAATATTTATTTCCAGGTAAACATAGATCATGTGATAAAACACCTGAAATCATCGATCAGAGATCACTTGGAGTTTATGAACTTCATACCGGACCGACATGACAGAACTGCCTTCCTCCGCCTGTCGGAGAAGCTGGATCCACTGGAGGTGGTGGAGATGATTAACTCCAAGAAGCGAGGCTCGCTACGCGCCTACATACCGGAGGAAGTTCCAGATGTGTGTGTCTGTTCCGTTGTAACAACATTTTGAAATGAAACTTCTTTAGTATTGTTGTGTATTTGAAATTCGATGAAACGATAAAGCGACACCAAAATCCTTTCTTGCATAAATCTGTAAGGTGACAGGAGGTTGTTTAAGTTTTGAAAAAGAGAAACATTTCAAATTTACATTTTGAAAAAGCCGAAATTAGTTATAGCAATCCACAGCTGCCACATAGGTAGATTACTTATAGCAAACTTCCTTGAAAGTAGGTATAAAGGTTGGAAAAAGGAGCAGGAATGGGAATAGAAAATCCACGATTTCCTCGGGATTTGTGAAAAATCGAAATTCACTCAGCGCACAACTTAGTAGAAAATAGGGTCAAGGTGCTGTGGAAAATTTTAGATTTTCGGTTCTATTTATGCTTCGAGTCAATGTGAATCAACCCTAACAATAAGCATAATTTTCCTCCCTTTCAGGTGTGTGTGTTTGTTGTGAATGTTTTGGGCTTACATTTAATTTTTTTTTTGTTACAGTTTCCATACAGAACCAAAAGAAAAGCATCTGGGAAGATTTCAGTGCATATGGTTGGTAACTTTTACTTTTAAAATTTAGCCTACGCAAACAGACAGGCTTCCCTGGCTCAGTAGTGAGCGCTGCGGTCTTATAAGGCAGGTCCTGGTTTTGATTTCTGGCAGGGGCAATTTTGGGACTTTATAATTTCTAAATTGCAAAGTTTCAAACCAAAAAAGATAAAATATTTTTTTCGAAAACATGTATGGGAAATTTTAGAAAACATCCTCAGCTGTCGATTAAAAAAAATCACACAAATCGGTTCAGAAATCTCGGAGAAATCGGTAAAACAAGATTCACATGGCAAAAATACCTCGGAGCGGATTGGATGACATCACACTCTGGAGCGCCGCGTGAAACGAAATTATTCGTGAAAGCGCAACCTGAAAGTTCCATAACTTTTTCAGTTTTTGATATAATTTAATAATTCAGAATTTTGTTTTATTTTAATTAAAACAAGAGTATAGTTCGTAAACTTAATGTTTTATAATTAATTAAAACAAGAGATATAGTTCGTAAACTAAAACCTGACTACGCTTAAAATAATAATTTAGTGTGCAGAAAGCGCAGGGCAAGCAAGCAAGCGCCATCTATTATGTCTATCCGAAATTAGATAATCTTTTAGTTTAGCCGCTCGGACGTCGCTTCTAGATTTTTTCGTATATAAAATGTAGCCTATGTCACCCGGACCATAACAAAAAATTAATTGACACCTCATTCATCAAAATCGGCCCATTAGTAGGCGCTACGGTGGTACACACAATATCTCATACAAAAATTGGATACAAACATACATACAAAGACTGCTAAAATCATAACCCTTCTGTAATGTATTTAAATAATAACACCGAGTCCAATCAACGGTTCATTCCGAACTGCTTCAAACACAATCAGGCGCTTAACAAAAACTAACCTAACCGCATTATATATTACACCTTCCTTTTGGCTTTTTTACTATGGGAAATAGTCGGGTAAAAAAAATTTGTAAACTTGTTCATTTTCCAGAGGCTGGCGTCTGCCCTGGACGTGCTGGTGCAAGAAATGCAGAGCAAGTTTGCTGGACTGCACGACCTCAGCGCGGGCACCTCGCACCGCCTGCTACATGACATCGCCAAGGTGACAGATACCTGACAACCTCCCTGGCGCAGTGCTGAGCGCTGTGGTCTTATAAGTGGGAGGTCCCGGGTTCGATTGCCAGCAGGGGCTAGATTTTCTAATTTCTAAATTGTCTCTAGTCTGGTCTGGTGGGAGGCTTTAGCCGTGGCTGGTTACCAGTTACCACCCTATCGGCAAAGCCGTGCCGCCAACCGATTTAGCGTTCCGGTACGATGCCGTGCAGAAACCGATCAGGGGTATACATACCTTTTCCAAGTTAGCCCACTTCCATCTTAGACTGCATCATCACTTACCATCAGGTGAGATTGCAGTCAAGGGCTAACTTGTATTTGAATTTTAAAAAAAAATACCTACTTTACATCAATTCATTTAAAATATATAAAACAAGTATATTAATTAAAAAACAAAAAACCCCCGACTGCATGAAAACAATTAACGTACATTGCAATAAAATTCTAAGCTCCAAAGATCCAAGATAATAAATAATAAATATATTTTCGTAATAACCTTTTCAAACCCTTTAATTTGATACCCCACTAGACAGGATATTGTAAAAAATACAAATTTTGGCTCTTCGAGACAATTAAGATTAAAAAAATAATTCAAAAAAGTGTCTGACCTATTTTTATACCAGCCAAAGTTTTACTTATTTGCCGATAGATGGCGTTATCTTAAGTCCCGCAGGAATACTTTTCCGGGATAAAAAGTAGCCTACGTGTTAATCTAGATTCTAGGGTATAATCTATCTCCATTCGAAACAGCCAAATAGCCAGTAGTTTTTGTGCGAAAGAGTAACAAACATACAAACTTACGCCTTTATAATATTAGTGTGATTGCACAACCTCAAAAGTTACACTCTTCTCCACCAGACAATATACAAGCGCTTGTGCAAGATTCTGGACCAAATGGAGGAGGGGGCCAGCGTAGACAGCCGACTGAGACTGACCAAGTGGTACCGCAAGAGGTACCCCCACTTCGGCGACTTCCAGCTGATACTGTCCACTCTGCACAGCATACAGGACGCGGACGGCGAGCCGCGCGAACAGATGCAGGAGAGCGACCTCACCTCCTACACTATACAGTCTTATGGTGAGTGTAGCGTATAGACAGCCGGCTGAGACTGACCAAGTGGTACCGCAAGAGGTACCCCCACTTCGGCGACTTCCAGCTGATACTGTCCACTCTGCACAGCATACAGGACGCGGACGGCGAGCCGCGCGAACAGATGCAGGAGAGCGACCTCACCTCCTACACTATACAGTCTTATGGTGAGTGTAGCGTATAGACAGCCGGCTGAGACTGACCAAGTGGTACCGCAAGAGGTACCCCCACTTCGGCGACTTCCAGCTGATACTGTCCACTCTGCACAGCATACAGGACGCGGACGGCGAGCCGCGCGAACAGATGCAGGAGAGCGACCTCACCTCCTACACTATACAGTCTTATGGTGAGTGTAGCGTATAGACAGCCGGCTGAGACTGACCAGGTGGTACCCCAAGAGGTACCCCCACTTCGGCGACTTCCAGCTGATACTGTCCACTCTGCACAGCATACAGGACGCGGACGGCGAGCCGCGCGAACAGATGCAAGAGAGCGACCTCACCTCCTACACTATACAGTCTTATTGTGAGTGTGGCATATACACAGCCGGCTGAGACTGACCAGGTGGTACCGCAAGAGGTACCCCACTTCGGCGACTTCCAGCTGATACTGTCCACTCTGCACAGCATACAGGACGCGGACGGCGAGCCGCGCGAACAGATGCAAGAGAGCGACCTCACCTCCTACACTATACAGTCTTATGGTGAGTGTGGCGTATACACAGCCGGCTGAGACTGACCAGGTGGTACCGCAAGAGGTACCCCCACTTCGGCGACTTCCAGCTGATACTGTCCACTCTGCACAGCATACAGGACGCGGACGGCGAGCCGCGCGAACAGATGCAAGAGAGCGACCTCACCTCCTACACTATACAGTCTTATGGTGAGTGTGGCGTATACACAGCTGGCTGAGACTGACCAGGTGGTACCGCAAGAGGTACCCCCACTTCGGCGACTTCCAGCTGATACTGTCCACTCTGCACAGCATACAGGACGCGGACGGCGAGCCGCGCGAACAGATGCAGGAGAGCGATCTCACCTCCTACACTATACAGTCTTATGGTGAGTGTGGCGTATACACAGCCGGCTGAGACTGACCAGGTGGTACCGCAAGAGGTACCCCCACTTCGGCGACTTCCAGCTGATACTGTCCACTCTGCACAGCATACAGGACGCGGACGGCGAGCCGCGCGAACAGATGCAGTAGAGTGACCTCACCTCCTACACTATACAGTCTTATGGTGAGTGTGGCGTATACACAGCCGGCTGAGACTGACCAGGTGGTACCTAAGAGGTACCCCCACTTCGGCGACTTCCAGCTGATACTGTCCACTCTGCACAGCATACAGGACGCGGACGGCGAGCCGCGCGAACAGATGCAGGAGAGCGACCTCACCTCCTACACTATACAGTCTTATGGTGAGTGTGGCGTATACACAGCCGGCTGAGACTGACCAGGTGGTACCGCAAGAGGTACCCCCACTTCGGCGACTTCCAGCTGATACTGTCCACTCTGCACAGCATACAGGACGCGGACGGCGAGCCGCGCGAACAGATGCAGGAGAGCGACCTCACCTCCTACACTATACAGTCTTATGGTGAGTGTGGCGTATACACAGCCGGCTGAGACTGACCAGGTGGTACCTAAGAGGTACCCCCACTTCGGCGACTTCCAGCTGATGTCCAGTGATTGTACTGAATACTGATGATTACTGATAAGATACTATAAGAAAACGTGTAAAAAAAAATTGTTTTTACAAAGAAAATAATTGAATTTTTTATGCGATACCAGTTTTGGGGGGTTAAAGAGAAATGTATTGCAAAAAAATATATTTCTGTTTTTTGAAGTTCCTACCGTATTTCAAATAAAATCACCTGACTCTGGAGGTCAACGAACGTTGTGTGCCCTATTTACATATCGTTAGGTACCTACTACCTACAAACTCGCGCGCGCGCCAAGGCCGATACCTATCTTTTAAGATTATGTTTAGGTAGTATAATAATAGCGCTAAGTTTTGGGAAGCGGTCTCCTATACCGTGTATAATGTATATGTATAATAAAAACATTTTGTTCCAGTTGTCGACAACATACCATTTGACAAAGTGCAGCACGCGTACAACAAATATTTGGACAAAATCACTAGCACGGTTGGTACAGTTATTATTTATACTTAAACTAGCCGATGTCCCACGACTTCGTCCTCGTGGATTCATATATAAATCTCACACAAACTTTCAACCTCTATTTAACCACTTTACTTTCAAAAACCTTTCTTACCGGCTGCCTACGTCATAATAGCTATCTGCATGCCCAGCTCACTTCGTCCAGTGGTTTGAGCTGTGCGTTGATAGATTAGTCAGTCAGTCACCTTTTCCTTTTATATGTTTAGGGCCTGTTGCACCACCTTCTGATAAGTATCGGATAGCTATCTACATTTATATCACTTAACATAAAGTAAGAAAGTGATAAAACTTACGTATAAGCTACCCGACACTTATCAGGTGGTGAAGCAGGCCCTTAGACTACAGTATTTTATTTTTAATACCTTACAGATAACGAATCACGTGGAAAACATGGAAATGACGCCCAGGAACACTTCTCCGGAAGAGCTCGCTCGAATAAAAATCCGCGAGCATTTCAAGACTCTTTTGCCTTATTTACCTCTCGTGAGTAAAAATAAATATAAATAAATAAAAATAACTGCCTCGTTGGTCTAGTGGTTAGCATATTCGACCGCAGATCACGAGGTCCTGGGTTCGATTCCCGGGTCGGACAAATAATTGTTAGGTATTGGGTTTTTCCGTCAAGAAATTCTCAGTGCCAGCCAGGAGTTGGTAGTTGGCGGTATTTCACCCCCGTGCCTCGGAGAGCACGTTAAGCAGTTGGTCCCGGTTATTATCACTATCATGTGACAATAGTCGTTAAAGCCCGTAAATCCGCATTGGAGCAGCGTGGCGGGTCTAAGCTCTGAATCCCTCTCTCCTGAGAGAGGAAGCCTGTGCCCAGCAGTGGGACGTTAAAAAGTCTGTAGTGGTGAGTATAGCTTTATTAATTAAACTCTTTATACTTTATAGTATACTCGCTGATGCTCACGACTTTGTCTGTGTGTATTTAGATTTTTTGTAAATCCCTAAAACTTTGATTTGTGAACGCGTTCATAGAGAATCTATGAAAGAATATTTTTCACTGTGCCGGAACTGATGCTTCACTGATATGTGCGAATCGGGCTTAAATCTTACTCGGCAACGAATACCTACTTAAATTAGAATATTTGTATTGTTAGCATAATTTTATTCATTGTAATTTTGCTACATAGCCTTGAGAAATTAACAATTTTATTTATTATTGACATATTTTTTATTTTAAAAGAATTTTAAAAGAATAAAGTACAAAATATGTACAATATTTCCATTTACATTGATAGTTAAATTTTAAATTAATTACATTGATCGCGCGTTCAAACAAAGAAACTCTTCCGCTTTATTATTATATATGTCGCCAGTGATGACCAGAGATGGACCAGTAGACGACATCAGAAGGCTATTCTAGTATTATCATTATTCATTATCAGGGTAGATCGAATTACTTTGCTGTGGGCGTCACATGGGTACGGGCCTAATTGAGAAGCCGTCTCATTAACTGACACACTAACTGACTAACTTTGCCCTACCTACCTAGTCGGTACACCACCTCCCCTTTACCGAGCCATCGCCAGCCAATCTAATCTAATCTAAGCTACACGACACACATCGCACGATACGACCTACTTTGTACAACACAACCTATATAACACAGTACACCGCACGAACGAAGCAGCGCTCTCGTCGAGAGCCCAGATCGGAATGTGTCACACGCGCCACCGCTCTTTCTCTCTTATAATAGAATGTTGGTAGTGGGAATGACGTAATGGCGCAATGCTAGGATTATTCACACTACAATATCAACGAGCCGACACGGCCATACTGACATTCGCACGTCCCCGTGCGACTGCCAGCGTCCAAGGATGTCTACAAAGAACAACACACAGGTGAAGTACACCTCTAAATACGCTCGCCCATCCCTGACACTTCACTGCTTCTAGGTCACCTCCGTCTGTCATGTATCAATTGTCAATCATCACATCAGCTGTCAATCGCGTCAACCAACCACCATCTCATGTGATGACGTATAGCAGACCCAACCAGTCAGTACTTTAATCTGTCAATTGTCAGTCATCACTTCAGCTGTCAATCGCAATACACACCTGGAAGGAGTGTGTCCTTTCAACCAACTCCCTTGAGTCTGGCCCGGACGACACTTCCTTACCAGGATAGACAACATGAAACACACACAACTAGTCAGCGCCCTTCACTTGTAACACATGGTCAAAGTCATCGTCATAGTCAAAATAATAATCACAGTCAACCCATAATCTGCTCAAGAACGTCGACCCATATAGGCCAGTCCATTTAATTAACTACATCACACACGCACACGTCATTTTCCCTGCCAAGTCCCGAAAATGGCAACACTCATCTGATTAGGGTGCAATTGCTATCGCAAACCCTCAATCAAATATCACGGTTAAAGTTACCTACGTTTACAATTACATGTTCACACTAAAACGAATCTACCACTGGTTCGGAATGCCGCGACCTAGCGAGAAGAACCAGTAAGAAACTCGGCGGCGTCTAACTTTCTAACATAACTGATCAAAAACTACTTCCCGTAAGCGCAGTCCTATTTCTTTAGTTCCAGTCGTGTAAACCATATAACATTTATCATAACATCATCTTGATGAACCATTTTAAGAACTACAACCTTTTTACGGCTTTATCACAACCACGTATCGAACTTACTCACTTTTGAACATCGATGAAGGTACCTGGACAACAGAATTTGGTTAGCAACCAAAACCATTTGTCAAACGAATTATTCATTTCAGTAGCGGTTATTTTATTATTCTGCGAGTATTTCTAACTTTAGTTTCAATTAATCGCGATTTTTTTTTTTGGTTTTTTTTTTGTTAGTTGGTTTTTATTATCAGCTTAGCGTTGTCAGTTGTTATCGACATAAAGCTGTCCGCCGACCGGCACGGCCAACCCTGATATTCGATCGTCCTCGAGCGACTATTAATTATCCTCAGCAATCGGTATACCCGACATCGCCAGCACTACTTCAAAAAGTCCTCAAAAACTTGGCGACCCGCCAGGCCCCTGAAGCTATCCCGGTTTCTAATCTAAACACTAGTTACAGTTAGCACCACATAAACGCGCAATCTGATCCGATACAATCGGTAACAGTGTGGCCGATCAATTCTCGGAAACCCACACACAATCGCTCAGTACCGTCACGCTTTTATTAACTAAAAATTCCTAGAAAAAGGTGAACAATTGGGTTCACATTTCCATTTGGCTGAGATACCCACATAATATAACATCTCGCTAATTTTATCACGAACTACCTGCCGTTCATCAAACGCAGTACGGACCGACGTTAAACCGTTTTACTAGGATCTACTACACAAAATCCGCGAAATGACAAATACCGCGCGCAGTGTTAACTTTTTTTTTAACACTTTGAAATAGAAAAAGTATCCGCAGTCATAGTAATTGCACAACCTGCCTTTAAAATATCACGACTTAACGCAAAAACTCATCTAATACAACGCGACACAAAAATTTCTAAACTAGGTGTGTCCATCAATTAAAAATCTCACATAAAATTTGCAAGTTACTATTTACACTTGAATTTTCAATACCGGTAATGTTAACGATTTTATTATAACGCACACCCGATAACCTATTCGCAATACTTTCTTTAACGCAAAGAATCGCGGCACCGAAATCTTAACAAAAATGAAAACGACCCGCGTCGCGCACACAACACCGGTTCTACAAGGGTTTTGTGCCGCAAAGGAGACCGACAGACGCAAATGCAGTTAAAGGCTCCGGCTCATCAATTAGCCCTTCAGATCCCACTTCTGATGTCGCCAGTGATGACCAGAGATGGACCAGTAGACGACATCAGAAGGCTATTCTAGTATTATCATTATTCATTATCAGGGTAGATCGAATTACTTTGCTGTGGGCGTCACATGGGTACGGGCCTAATTGAGAAGCCGTCTCATTAACTGACACACTAACTGACTAACTTTGCCCTACCTACCTAGTCGGTACACCACCTCCCCTTTACCGAGCCATCGCCAGCCAATCTAATCTAATCTAAGCTACACGACACACATCGCACGATACGACCTACTTTGTACAACACAACCTATATAACACAGTACACCGCACGAACGAAGCAGCGCTCTCGTCGAGAGCCCAGATCGGAATGTGTCACACGCGCCACCGCTCTTTCTCTCTTATAATAGAATGTTGGTAGTGGGAATGACGTAATGGCGCAATGCTAGGATTATTCACACTACAATATCAACGAGCCGACATATATATAAAGCTACTTGAAGTCAGGTACTGATCACCTCTCCTGAACAATTTTGTATGGGACTTTTTCACCATAATTTTCATGTGTGTAGAATTCAAAAATATAAGGTCTACAAAATTATAGAGAGAGCTGAACGTGGAAAACTGACTAGGGTGCCCTAAGGGATCTCGAAAACTATCAGTCAGAAAGGTACCGTCCCGAAACAAAAAATGTTCAAAACCTTGGGCCATTGGGTGAACCGGTGAAAAAAAATATGGCCACCAAACAAAAAAAAATTTCGTCTCCATACAAAAATTTTGCTAATTTTCAAGAGGCTCTCCAGAACAATTTTGTATGGAACTTTTTTCGCCTCACTATTTATATGCGTAGAACTTGTGGGTCTTCCTTCAGGAAAAATATGAAACGTCATGAATGTGGAAAATTTACCAGAGTACCCCAAAGGCTCTCAAAAACTATCAGTCGTAGAGACATGGCCCTGAAACTGAAAATGTTCAAAACCTTGGGCCCTTTGGTGAGCCAGTAAAAAAAAGATAGGCACCGAACAAAAAAATTTTTCGCGTCCATACAATTTTTTTTTTTAATTTTCAAGAGGCTCTCCACAACATTTTTGTATAGAACTTTTTTTACCTCACTAAGCGCATGCATAGAGCTCATGAGTGTGCTTTCAGGAAAAATACTAAACGTTATGAATGTGGAATATTTACCAGAGAACCTCATGAGTCCTCCAAAACTACCAGTCATACAGACATGGTCCCAAACAAATGTTATTAAAGACCTTGGGCCATTGGGTGAACCGGTAAAAAAAAGATGGCCGCCGAACAAAAAAAATTTTCTCCATACAAATTTTTGGGTTCTTTTCAAGAGGCTCTCCAGAACAATTTTGTATGGAACTTTTTTCCTTTCACTATTTATGTGCGTAGAACTTATGGGTCTTCCTTCAGGAAAATTATGAAACGTCATGAATGTAATTTACCAGAGTACCTCATGGGTCCTCCAAAACTACCAATCATACAGACATGGTCCCAAACAAATGTTATTAAAGACCTTGGGCCATTGGGTGAACCGGTAAAAAAAAGATGGCCGCCGAACAAAAAAAAATTTTCTCCATACAAATTTTTGGGTTCTTTTCAAGAGGCTCTCCAGAACAATTTTGTATGGAACTTTTTTCCTTTCACTATTTATGTGCGTAGAACTTATGGGTCTTCCTTCAGGAAAATTATGAAACGTCATGAATGTAATTTACCAGAGTACCTCATGGGTCCTCCAAAACTACCAATCATACAGACATGGTCCCAAACAAATGTTATTAAAGACCTTGGGCCATTGGGTAAACCGGTAAAAAAAAGATGGCCGCCGAACAAAAAAAAATTTTCTCCATACAAATTTTTTGGGTTCTTTTCAAGAGGCTCTCTTAGACATTTTTGTATGAAAAATTTTCCCCCTACTGCACGTATAAATAGAACTTAAATATTTTTTTCACAAAAATCACAAAACGTAGTGAATGTGGAAAAATTACCAGAGTATCCTAACGGCCCTCAAAAACTATCAATCATAGAGGCATGGTCCTGAAACTAAAAATGTTCAAGACCTTAGGCCCTTTGGTGAACCAGTAAAAAAAAGATAGCTACGGAACAAAAAAATTCGTGTCCATACAAAATTTCTTTTTAATTTTCAAGTGGCTCTCCAGTACATTTTTGTATAGATCCTTTTTTTTCCACTAAACGCATGCATAGAACTGATTAGTGTCCTTTCAGAAAAGATACGAAACGTGATACCAATATTTCTTTCTATCTTTCAAGAGACTCTAGAATATTCTGGTATTTGGTATGGCCTCCCATTTCTTTATTTTACGAATATTGAAGAGACTACAAGGCACGCGAGCTGCTTGCAGCTCGCGCACCGAGCGCAACACTAGTATTAGTATAGAAGTATAGATTATCTTTGTCTTGTTGCAGTGTATCAAACACGTGACCGCCAAGTATTTCATACCGCAGGAGTCCAGTTTCTATAGAGTGCACGTAAGAATTTTGACTATTCAAGCTGGACTATTGGAAGTGGCGATAGCTCGGTGGTTAAGACTTCAGCCTCCCTTTCGAGGGCAGTGAGTTCGATCCCCGGCACGCACCTCTAACTTTTCAGAGTTGTGTGCGTTTGTAAAGAAGTATTACTCGCTTTAACGGTGAAGGAAAACGGCGTAAAGAAACCTGCACGCCTGAGAGTTCTCCATAATGTTCTCAGTGGCGTGTGAAGTCTACCAAATTGCAGTCGGCCAGCGTGGTGGACTACGGCCTAAACCCTTCTCATTTTGAGAAGACCTGTGCCCTGTAATGGGCCCGGTAATGGGTTGATAATGATGAGAAAATAATACCATGGTGCGCACTTCAGTCCATTCCACGAGTCAAACTCCTAGGGAACTAAATACAAGCACCTCATTGGTCGATGCGCTTTAAAGGTAACGTTTGCATGTTGGCAGGCAACTACTATAATTTATATTTTTTTATTAATTAAAACGACTTTCTTAAAGCGTTATATGTATTATAAACTATAGTTTTATCCTGTTCTGTTGATGAAAAAGGGCATTTTTTTACGTTTTGCACTCGTAAGTTCACAATATTAGACAATCACTAATACGCGTGTCCAACCATCTCAAGAACCAGATCAAGAATGAGTGTACTGAGAAAAATCCGGCAAATCGGCATGTAAGGCGATCCTTAAAACGATTTGGCTAATGGAAATCACGCGCATTAACCAATGAGCGCGCAGATTACTTTGGGAGCTATGGACTATACTCCACGAACTCTTACTGGTATTTTTTGTATACCCCCTTGCTAGGTGTACGGCGAACCGGCGCTGCCGAACCGGGAGGCCCTGGCGCCGTTCCTGAAGCGGCACCGGGTGATGTCCACCAAGCTGTCCGTCTTCATCTACAACATGCTGGTGCTGGAGGTGCCCAGGGACCAGTTCACGGCGCTGCTCGCCGCTGACGGCACCCTCGTCGGTTAGTATTTACAATTACTACCCTCGTCGGTCAGTATTTACGACTACCCTCGTCACTCGTCGTGAATTTCAGTCTGCATACTCCATACGTCTTGGTCTATGATTTAAAAAAAAAAATATATATCTTGGCTTTCCCATAGAGATAATAATAATAAATAGAGTTGGCATAATGTCCTATAGAAATTAGTGGATCGGAAAATAGCTCAAGCTTATCAAAATTTTCATAAGTGTGAAAGAGACAACATTACATTTTTGACATAATAATAAAACAGTTTGCGGCAGACTCGTGACTTAAGATGGCCTCCCTAAAATGTATACATGAACACTCACACACGCACAACTTGAGACATCATAATGAACACGCGCCATTTTATGTCTTCGGATTGTGCGTGTGTGAGTGTATTTTTGGCACGTTTTTAAGGTAGGTATGCCAACTCTATTTATTATTATTATCTCTATGGGCTTTCCGAACCAGTGGTTGATTCACTTGACGATTCAAAAGCACCTGTACTTAAAAGTTTATATAATACGACCTCCCTAGCGTAGTGTTGAGCGCTGCGGTCTTATAAGTGGGAGGTCCCGGGTTCAACTCCCCGCAGTGGCAATTTGGAATTTTATAATTTCTAAACTAATACTTTTTTCCCCAGCTGGCTGCAAATTGGTGATAAGGCCAACAAACTTACCTCGCTACAGAGTACCGCGAGCTATTATCAAACAATTTCGAAGTCAAGTGACTACTAAAATCTTTGGATAAATGGAGCCTCCACTCGGTGATAGACGTATGGATGCGCGAATGCCGCTGCCGATTTTCGAGGTCCCCCGCAGGCCGAAAAACTTTTCTCTTATAGAGTGGACTCGTCATTGGCAACGAGAATATTATATTTTGATTTTACCGTCAGTGTTTTCGATTTATTCCAAAATCTGTGTGTGGATGTTGCAGGCATATTGTTCGAATCCGCCGTTTACATATGGCGCTATCAGTTTATAAATGCTCGCTGTTATGTAATATGCTGAAGGCAAAATGTAATACACGAATTTTGCTTACTTATTCACGTAACGTGGGCGCGCGCATGCATCTTGCCAATTTATACAGGGAAACTGGCGGAGTCTGTAAGATCTTCTAATCTAACCTATCCGAGTCTGAGTGCCCCAAGTATCGAGCTCGCTTCGCTCTCGCTTGGACCCTAAGCACTGTATATTATGTGCGTCCACGTTACAAACTATACCCGAATAAGTACGCAAAATTTGTGTATTACATTTTGCCTTCGGCATATTACATAACAGCGAGCGTTTATAAACTGACGACGCCGTATGTAAATCGCGGATTCGCAAAAGGTTGCAATGTCTCATCTCATAACTGATAGTTGATTGAAAATAATTAGTTTTCTGTGATTGTAAGTATTTACAATAAAAAAGATCAAAATACACTTGTTTCATTATTTACGTAAACATAATAAAAATAAACTTTCAAAATTGCCACTACTTTGAGCTTGGCGCGGTGTTCGTCATAGATCATTTATACTCTGATGACGTTTCGTAATGTTACCAGAGATAAAACAATTCCCACAAAAAAGATTTAAAATTCAAAACTTATGTAAATAAAAATCAACTGCCGCATGTAGATATGACAAATGCTTGACAGACACTTTATGGTGATAATTGTCATTCCACTTCCATTTTTGAACAAATTTTTTCAATGTGCTTCTTTTGTTTTCTATTGCTAGTGTGCACTTTCTAGTTTCCACTCTTGGTGTTTTCTATTTTAGGGCCAAACGACTAATATAACTAATACATAAGCCTAAGCCGCGTCTTAGGCTTATGATGACAGGGAATTAAAGTGGTTTGGGGTAAAATCGTACTTCGTAGATGTTAACCCTGTTCTCCATACAAATAACTTATCTGTAAATGACAATGACAGCTGTCAGAATTCCACCGGAATTGAAAATCAGAGTATACCTATACCCGAATTACTAATTTCGTGGAATTCTGACAGCTGTCGTTGTCATTTACAGATGAGTTATTAATTGTATGGAGAACAGGGTTAACATCTACGAAGTACGATTTTACCCCAAACTACTTTAATTCCCTGTCATCATAAAAAGCCATATGCTGAATAATAATATTAGTCGTTTCGCCCTAAAAAAAAAACCAAGAGTGGAAACTAGAAAGTGCACACTAACAGCAATAGAAAACAAAAGAAGCACATTGAAAAAATTCATTCAAAAATGGAAGTCAAATGACATTCTCACCATGAAGTGTCTGTTAGGCATTTGTCATATATACATGCGGCAGTTGATTTTTATTTGCATAAGTTTTGAATTTTTTATCTTTTTTGTGGGAATTGTTTTATCTCTGGTAACATTACGAAACGTCAGAATTCCACGGAATTATTATAGTAATTTGGGTATAATCATTAATCTGTGATGTTAAAGTTAATGGTCTGTGGTCACTGTGGTCACTGGTCATAAAAAATTCAAAACTTATGTAAAAAATCAACTGCCGCATGTATATATGACAAATGCCTAACAGACACTTCATGGTGAGAATGTCATTTGACTTCCATTTTTGAATGAATTTTTTCAATGTGCTTCTTTTGTTTTCTATTGCTGTTAGTGTGCACTTTCTAGTTTCCACTCTTGGTGTTTTCTATTTTAGGGCGAAACGGCAATATTCAGCATATGGCTTTTTATGATGACAGGGAATTAAAGTAGTTTGGGGTAAAATCATACTTCGTAGATGTTAACCCTGTTCTCCATACAAATAACTCATCTGCAAATGACAATGACAGCTGTCAGAATTCCGGGAAATTAGTAATTCGGGTATAACTATACCCGTATTACTAATTCCCCGGAATTCGGGTATAACTATACCCGTATTACTAATTCCCCGGAATTCTGACAGCTGTCATTGTCATTTACAGATGAGTTATTTGTATGGAGAACAGGGTTAACATCTACGAAGTACGATTTTACCCCAAACTACTTTAATTCCCTGTCATCATAAAAAGCCATATGCCGAGTAATAATATTAGTCGTTTCGCCCTAAAATAGAAAACACCAAGAGTGGAAACTAGAAAGTGCACACTAACAGCAATAGAAAACAAAAGAAGCACATTGAAAAAATTCATTCAAAAATGGATGTCGAATGACATTCTTACCATGAAGTGTCTGTTAGACATTTGTCATATCTACATGCGCCAGTTGATTTTTATTTGCATACGTTTTGAATTTTTTATCTTTTTTGTGGGAATTGTTTTATCTCTGGTAACATTACGAAACGTCAGAATTCCGGGGAATCAGTAATTCGGGTATAGATGAGAGAGTATTAAGTATGTTCTGTGTCTGTGGTTCATGTTATTATCACAGACCACGAAAAATAAAGTTATGTTTACAAATTTATATTACATTATTATCTTAGGGCTCTTAGGGTTGTGCAAATAATAATTTCTACTTCTATATTTTGAGGAGTTCTTTCTTAATGGCTTTTGGACACCTTAACATAAAAAGTGGATAAAAACTCAGTAAAGAAATATACTTACTTACTTATGGTATCTTATAGTGATGTGCCGATTCGATTATTTTGATAATCGATTAATCGATTGTATTAATCGATTATAAAATAATAATCGATTATTAATCGATTATTGATCGATTATGAAATAATTCTTAGAAAGAACTGAAAAAACAATTCTACTTTCTGGAAAAAATTCTGAACCCTTGCATTTAGTAGCAACATCTATATTATAACCTTTAAGACTGTTCTGAAAAAAGAAAAACAAACACTATTTTTTAAATTTTTAGAAATTGAAATTAGAAAATTAAATAGATTAATTAAAAAATAATGTAATTGATCAAAATTAAATATACATACCTATTAGGTACCTATTTATCACACTAAGGCGAAAGTTTGTGTGTGTGTATGTATGTGTGTATGTTTATTACTTTTTAATGCCGCAACTACTGGACCGATTTGGCTGACATTTGGATTGGAGATAGGTTATGTCCTGGAATAACACATAGGCTACTTTTTATCCCAGAAAAGTGTTCCTGAGGGACTTAAATAGATATAGACTTCCAAAAACGAGATAGGTGCTGTTAAACGCTGATTTTTCTTAGGTACATCACGCTCACATAACAAATTATTGCAATAGTTTGCTGGCGTTGCATGCATTTGTATGCTTTTGCATGAATTTGCTGTCGTTCTCGTTGCTAAGTTACTTTTGTTCAAATATTTTTTATGTGTACAAACTTATTAATCACGGGTAACATCGCGGGGCACAGCTTGTACATATATAGATACTCATAGCGGGGGTAATTTCACTACAGTTGGTAAAGGCGTATCGTCGGTTCGGCGTGTTCGAAAAGTTGAGTATGTATGAAAAAGCTATAAGCTGCATAACGCTCGCTCACAGTCGGCGGCTGACTATCCGTTTGGTGTGAACAAAGCCTAAAACTAACTTTGAGGGAATCCCCTTTTTGCAATGATAGGGTTGCCAAACCATATTATACTTTAGCAAGCAAATTAATAACAGAAAGCTGGTAGTAAAGTTTGGTAATTAACGTATATCTTTATAATCGACCATGATCGATTATGCAAAATCATAATCGATTGCAATCGATCATTTTAATAATCGATTAATCGATTATTGATAATTGATTCCGCACATCACTAGTATCTTATTTACTCTAGCTAGGTATCTTGAGAAGACTTTTGTATTGTAGTTTTACTGTGAACCACTGTGAACTAAGTTTCATAGAAATCTCGAAAAATACAAAGTTTATAATAAATAAAAACCAGCTAAAATGGTGATCATAGGAATATCCAATATACCGCCTAGGGTAAGGAACTTTTATTGATATTATTAATGGAATTATTTTTGGCTACAACGATTTTTAACAAAAGTGACAGATTTATTTAAAAAAATGGTGCAACGTTTAAAAAAAACATCCTTTCTATGTAAGTTTATTAGGTACTTACATATTAGCTGTAAATATTATGAAGTTGTAAATATTTTTGTAACATAGTACTTATGTACTTAATTATTAAAATACTAGAGGATGCCCGCGACTTCGCGTGGATTTACACTGAAATATTTTGAAATCACATTTATCAGCATTGATTCACAGTGAGCTGGGTGGCTTCAAATCAGGGTTCGAGGATATATATCATTGGATATATATCCAACTGGGTTCGATGATATATATCAATAATGGATATATATCCGATATATATCAAAGGTTTTTTTAAAATAATATATTGCAATACGTGTTTCTTGATTATTCTATTATTTTTTACAAAGAAAGTAATCGCTAGATAATTTTAGATAATTTTACAGATAGTATTCATAAATAATACAATGAAATAATAATATGGCTTTCGTACAAAATGGATATATATCAAACTTGATATATATTCGATATATATCATAAATATCCGATATTTTGATATTTATAATAAATATCGGATATTTTCGAACCCTGTTTCAAATAAACTTAGGCTGAAATCAAATCACATTTATCTGCATTGATTCAAATTGAACTAGGTGGTTTCAGATATACTTAGGTTGAAATCACATTTACCAGCATTGATTCGCATCGAGCTGGGTGGTTTCAGGGACACTTATGTGCAAAGTGTGTACAGGACTAGTGTCTATCAATTTTAGCTTTTTCTGAATCTATGCTGAAAAGAAAATTGATGTATATAAATCTTCATACAAAATATAGCTAAATGTCAACAGATAAAATGCAAATTGATGCTTAAAAATATAAATTCATATTTAAAGATTCATAATTGAAAGTAAATTAATTTTCTCTTGTTTTCAGATGAATTTAAAGCAGCTTGTAGTATGTCTCGCTCCAACAATTGGAGGACAATTCGAGGCATTGAATTTCAAAGTAGTTCAGCGATGCAGGACTGCTTATGTTCGTTTGGCAGATACAATAGCTGTCAAAGAAGTGATCCAAAGAATTAACAGTAAGAAGATAGGACCTAATCAAGTGAAAGCGTTTATACCCGACGTTGTACCAGATGTAAGTTTAAACTACGATTCACATATAGATTACAAAAAACCATGGACATAGATTGCTCTCACACGTTGACAAGTCGACACAATATAGGCAGTCAAAAATGTTCCTGAAATCATTAGACAAGAAGAAGACAAAGCAGTTAATGTCTTAAAAGCAGAACTAACATAGCACTGGTAGCAGGTATAACAACTAAATATATAAATAAATAAATACTCACACATACACACACGGTCGTCTGTTCCTAAAGTAGGCAACTTAATGCCTGTGTTATAGGTAACAGCCGACTGATACACATATTTACATATAAATACATAATTATTTTGTAATAAAGGTATACATACATACTATATACTATACTATACTATAAATACACCCAGACTTGGGGCGGGAATCGAACCCGCGAATTCTGTTGTACACAATCTCTAAATCTAAACTAAAATGACAGGGCTAAATATATTCCTATCTTTTTCACAATGCTCCCTGCAGAAAAGGATAGCACTATTTTTAAACTTGTCAATTTAGTTTAGGTTTAGAGATTGTGTACAACAGAATTAGCCACACTATCTGCTTAATAGACATCTTACAATAATGAGCCTCGTAAAGATGCATCCTGTCCAGAGTGTGATGAGGAAGAAACCAGCTTTCATTTCATAGTTGAGTGCCCTATGTACTTATTGGTAAGATGGGAACTGCAAGGTAAGGATACTATCAAAAACAAAAAAGAAGACTTAACAAACCTCTTTATAGGGTACATTGTTAGGTTTACGAAAGCCACAGGAAGGTTTAAGGGGGTAGACTGCCAGGACACCAGTAACCTGTGTCCAAACACGGGGAACTGGGTGAAATGGTCCTTACATAGGACTGATCACCCACCTGGTGACGGCAGGTGTCCTCTCTATAAATAATAATAATAATAGATGGCCAAAAAACCATGGACATAGATTGCTCTAAAACCCAACAGTTCAAATAATTTAGACTAAACCGTGTTGTGAGATGGTGATAATTATCAATTATATTTTTAAAAAATCCAGCTGAGTTTGTTCTGGGCTCTTCTCAGACCAGTGTGTCACATGTTACCACTCGTTTGATCTGAAGATCCTTAGCGGACTTTGGGTTAAGAGTTTAACACATTAAAATGTAACGAACAGTGAAATGTACCACACCTATGTCCTTGCCCCCTATTTATGCTTATATTCAGTGGTATTTATTTTAATATTTATTTATTTATTTAATATTATTTTGTTACAGCTACCAATTGCATACAGTCCAAAGTCAATTCCTGCGAAATTGCGACGCAAGCTAAAGATACCGCTTAATTGTACACCAAAAGAGGTAAGATTAATCGCTCCAATAAACATAGGGCGAATTTAGAAAGACATTAATTATGTTATACTAAGTAATTATATATAATAAAAAAAAAAAAAGATTTTGTATATGAATTTCTTATCAATCCAAAAAAGTTTCTGTTCCATGCCATTTAAAAAGAATAGTGAGGCCAACTGCAAGGCAGTGTACAAATGTAGACACTTTTTTGTTACTGACACCGTCATAGAAAACCGTGGTTGCAGTGTCCGGTGTTGGCAACCGACGTTAGCGCAGTTGTTGGTTGATTCCATATAGCTTGTATGACAAATATAAATTAAAAATTTAAAAACCCCCGACATTCGCCATTTTGTGTCGGTTGCCATCTTGGATTTGCATAGTGCTTTCTACTAGTTAAGCCCTTTCATTTGATACCCATATTAAACGAGTTGTGAAAAAATATATAATCCGCCATTTTGTAGCGGCGGCTATCTTGGATCGATTTTCGTCAAACATAGCTAACAACACTCTTAACTTTCATTTAAATTTTTTTCAAATAAATAAACCGCATTCAAATCGGTTCATCCGTTTGAGCGCCACAGGGGAACAGACAGACAAACACACACACAGACACGTCAAACTTATAACACCCCATCGTTTTTGCGTGGGGGTAAAAATGATATATCTTATGATGGCTTGTGTCTGACAACAGAAAAGTGTCAAAGTTTGCGCAGCGCCTTAGCCGCTCACTGTTCGCCTAAGCCCTCATACGCATTAGCGGTCAACCGCGTACGCGGCTGACCGCGCGGCTAGCCTCTTAATAGAATTTCGTCGCGGTTTAGTGCGTACAAAATGAGCGGTTGCATATAAAAATATAAAAGCGGCCAGCCGCGCGGTCAGCCGCGTACGCTGTTGACCGCTAATGCGTATGAGGGCTTAAAGGGACACGACCTAAAATGGTATACATCCATTTGTCAACAAAATATTTTATTTCTAGATAGTTCGAAATGCAGTGCTGGGTATCATGAGAGAAATGCAGACCAAATTCACGGGACTGTGTAAGCTGAGCCAGGATACCAACCACCAGCTCTTGGGTGATATTGCAGTGGTGAGTTTACAAGAAAAAACCGATCAGGGGGTACGGGTTTAATAAAAATTACTATAGACCGACTAACTGATCCGGCCGGATCGTTAAAAATGTATATCCATGGATACAGATACGATCTTAACTTTCTTGCTGAATTGATAAAGATGCGAAACGATAGTTAACGCCACTTGACGCTTTGCTTGACAAGACATGTTTCGACTTGCATTGCTCGGATCTTTCTTTTGTTTCAAAGTAGTTTTTCATTGTTACCTAATTACCTATTATTTAGAATTGATATCTATGTATTGAAAAATAATAAAGTAAAAGATCCGCCAAAAAAGTAACGGATACGGATACGGATCTTTCCATCCTCGCATCCTCATATCCGCAGATACGGATACAGATACGGATATCCGTCACATCACTACTCGTAACATTACAGATGGTGTACAGACGGGTCAAAGCGATCGTGGATGATCCGAGACCCTATGACGTCAACAGCTTCAAAGTGAGCAAAACGTACCGCAGGAAGTATCCGCACGGCGGGGACTTCGCGCTCATCGTCAGCACTCTGCACGACATCGAGGACGCGCAGGGCCGGCCGCGCTCCACGGTCAAAGAGAACAAGCTCACGGCGGTCCCGCAGAAGACGTTGTGTGAGTACAGCTCTACTCACACATACAGGGTGTGAGGGGACCAAAGCGTACCGCAGGAAGTATCCGCACGGCGGGGACTTCGCGCTCATCGTCAGCACTCTGCACGACATCGAGGACGCGCAGGGCCGGCCGCGCTCCACGGTCAAAGAGAACAAGCTCACGGCGGTCCCGCAGAAGACGTTGTGTGAGTACAGCTCTACTCACACATACAGGGTGTGAGGGGACCAAAGCGTACCGCAGGAAGTATCCGCACGGCGGGGACTTCGCGCTCATCGTCAGCACTCTGCACGACATCGAAGACGCGCAGGGCCGGCCGCGCTCCACGGTCAAAGAGAACAAGCTCACGGCGGTCCCGCAGAAGACGTTGTGTGAGTACAGCTCTACTCACACATACAGGGTGTGAGGGGACCAAAGCGTACCGCAGGAAGTATCCGCACGGCGGGGACTTTGCGCTCATTCGTGTAAGGCGACTAAAGGTAAGCGTTCATTCGGAGGTCGAGGATTTGGAAGATAGACGGCACGGCCAGGATATTAAAGATAGGTGGGAAGTGCTCAAACAAAAATTACTCGAAACCTCGCACTCGCACGCACGCGCCGTACTAGTTCTATATAATATGTACATATAGGTGATTTGAAACACAAGTATAAATTAAAAATTTAAAAAACCCCCGACATTCGCCATTTTTTGGTGGCAGCCATGTTGGATTTGCATAATTCTATTCTACTAGACACGCCCTTTCATTTGATACCCATATTAAGGGAGTTGTGAAAAAATATGTGGATTACATATTTTTTCACAACTCCCATAGGCCGCCATTTTGTAGCGGCGGCCATCTCGGACCGATTTTCATCAAACATAGCTAACAACACTCTCGACTAATTCACCTTTCAAACAAAAAAACCGCATTCAAATCGGTCCACCCGTTTGAGCGCCACAGGGGAACAGACACACACACACACACACACACACACACACACGCACGCACGCACGCACGCACGCACGCACGCACGCACGCACGCACGCACGCACGCACGCACGCACCCACGCACGCACGCACGCACGCACACACACACACACACACACACACACACACACACACACACACACACACACACACACACAGACACGTCAAACTTATAACACCCCGTCGTTTTTGTCGGGGGTTAAAAAGAAAGACCCGCACAATGCAAATCGAAACATGTCCTGTCAAGCAAAGCGTCAAGTGGCGTCACCTATCGTTTCAAGGTCACGCGCATCGACATAAAAAGTTAAGATCCGTATCCGTATCCGCGGATCGTGATACCAAATATCCGTATTCGGATCCGTATCCGCGGATCTTGATACCAAATATCCGTATTCGGATCCGTATCCGCGGATCTTGATACCAAATATCCGTATTCGGATCCGTATCCGCGGATCTGAATACGGATATTTGGTGTCAAGATCCGCATAGATTTGTCGGGCGCGGCGCGAGTGCTGCTCTCCGCTCGCGTCGCCGCGGACAAATCCGCTAGGCTCATGACGAACCGCAAACCCTACCATTCCCGCGGATCTCGCGTCTTGTCTATGTTGGCTGTTTATCATCTATAAATAAAATAAAAAAATAACAATAAATAAACCACTAATACTACAAAATAGCCTCAATAGTGCTAATGTCCGCTTCAGTGGACGGTCACTCTAAATCTGTTATACTTTGTTGCAGTCAATGTACCGTATGACGAAATGAGAAAACTCAGCAACAGCCACATCACTAGAATATCTCAGAAGGTATACTTAACGTTTTATTATTTATTTACTTATTATTTACAAGCGGACCCGGCAGACGTCGTCCTGCCCGGTGACATACCGACATCAGCGCCACCTACCGAGACCTGGTAATTGTGTTTTCAAACCATCCAGGAACCCATTGAAATGTACACACAAAATTTCATCCAAATCGGTCCAGCCGTTTAGGAGGAGTTAGGTAACAAACACACGTACAGAAGAATTACCTATGGTACGGGTGAAAGAGTTTAACTTATCGACGGGATAAACATTAGAGCGGGGCCGCACTGCGAAAATTATTCGCGCGAAGAAAATTCGCGCGGTTTATATTCCGCATCTATACTAATAAATAAAATTGAAGTGTCTGTCTGTAATTTCGAAATAACTACCACATATTAAGCTCATATGGTTATTTGAACGATACCATAACCGAATCACACGTTTTTAAAATTTTTGTCTGTCTGTCTGTCTGTTTGAACGGGCTAATCTTCGGAACGGCTGAACCGATTTTGACGGGACTTTCACAGACAAGTAGAGGATTAACCAAGGAGTAACATAGGCTACTTTTTTAACCGACTTTCAAAAAAGGAGTTGTGTTGAAATCGGTAAATACAGATGTTAAAAACGCCCTGATAGGTATTTTCGCTGCGCGCGATCGCGACGGCCGACGCGGACGCTCGCGCTCCCCGCGCCGCGCCCCTGCGCCCTGCGCCCGCCGTACGCGGTACGCCGCCGCGCGGCGGGGGGCGGGTGGACCAGAAATCTACTTATCCCTCAGGATTTGTGAAAAATCGAAATTCACGCGGGCGAAGCCGCGGGCAAAAGCTAGTTTTAATATATTTTTCTCGCGAATTTTAAATTGCATGTGCGTGCTACTTCATACATTCCCATATGTCACAGAATTTTGCGAAAAAATTTGCGCGAATAAATTTCGCAGTGCGGCCTAGGCCTTAAATGTTTGACAGCTACGTAACCCATGAACATTTTGTATGGGAAAATGTTTTTTTTTTATTTTATTTTTTATAGTAAATTAAATTAAAACGTTTTATTGCAGCTAGTGGAACACGTGAATAATTTGGAAGTGACAGAGCAAACGTGCAGCCCCGAGCAAGCCGCCCGGATGAAGGTCAGACGACAGCTGAAGACCCTCGTGCCGCATCTGGAGAGTGTGAGTACACTCAGTATACCGGCAGAGGCGTCTCTGCTGGTATACTGTACGTGTGTTGCATAATAAGGGGGTATTAAAACATGAATGTGGGTTTATCACATAAGTGTTTTATATCTATTTTATATCCTATTGGGCCTATTGGCCCCGGCTTCGCCCGTGGTACATAATATATATAGCATATATAGCCTATAGCAGTCAGGGATCACGTACATATCCAACGGTGAAAGAATTTTTGAAATCGGTCCAGTAGTTCCTGAGATTAGCGCGTTCAAACAAACAAACTCTTCCGCTTTATTATATTAGTAGATTATCAACAGTTGCATACAAGTCACGGCGAATAAGTCGACCGGTGACCTTCAATGCGCAGAAGTCGAAAATGAGGTATCTCGGGGTGTGGGGGGTCGCGGGCAGGGCGTGGGGATCGTTCGTTAGCACTGATTAGCTCTCGCGGATCTCTCGTAAGCGCTGATTGGCTCTCCAATCGTATTGTGTCCCGCTCGTACGACGCTGCGCGCACTTGAAGCTCGACTTACGTGCCGGGGGTTATACAAGACTTATTATGAAATGCAGTACAACATTATATCATCCGTTTTCATAATAACACTCCTTTGGATGATATTATGGTTACTAGGACTGGATGTTGTAATGTTAGCAGTAGGTAAGCTAACTGTTCCAGAATCTTTTATAGAGGATTCATATTATGGGTGTAGATAAAACAATGGTATGGCGGGGTAATTACTACCCCGCCATACCATTATTATGGTACATATTTGTTTTGTACCATTGTGTTGTACCATTGTAATAATCGGGTCCAATTTCAAGTTTCCTGAAGTTGAAAATATATTGAACATAATGCTATTAAAATATAGATTAAAACTAATAAATCAGTGAAAAAAATTTGAAATCCATCAATAAATGACGGAGAAATTAATTATTTAAGTTCATGTATTTTAACGCAAAACTCACTCGAGTATTACGCCACCGCGTCTATTCGGAGGTAGTTTACTTGTTTTACCAATTTCTCCTAGATTACTGAACCGATTTGCGTGATTCTTTTTTTTAATCGACAGCTGATGATGTTTGCAAAATGGTCCCATAGAGTTTTTCGAAAAAAAGATTAAAAATTTTTGTTTCGAAAAAATCTCCATTATGTGAGTCCATTTGGCAAACATCCTCAGCTGTCGATTAAAAAAGAATCACGCAAATCGGTTCAGAAATCTCGGAGAAATTAGTACCTAAACGAAAAAATTTACATGGCTCTGAGCGGGTTGGATGACGTTATACGCGCCGCGTGAAACGAAATTAGCAACTTTAAAGTTCAATAACTTTTCAGTTTTAGAGATAATTTAATAATTCTTTCAGATTTTTGTTTTATTTAACTTAAATTTATATAATAATTTATATAATAAATTTAAAAAAAAAATATTGGAAACTTATTGGTCTCTGCCTCTCACAATTGGAATAACTAATATTATAAAGGCGAAAGTTTGCTTGCGTGCGTGTGTGTGTGTGTGATCCGACGATCGATCGATGACGATCCATGATTCCCTTGGGATTAGTGAAAAACCAAAATTCACACGGGTGAAGCCGCGGGCAGAAGCTAGTCATTTATAGTTACGTTAAATGATATTTATGTGCTTTCCTTCCAAGTAACGCGACCGGAGTACCACTCGCACTTGGCCGGTTCTATTTTCGAATACTGAAAAATTGTTGTTGCAGATGGTCAAATCAGTTATTGAGAAGCACTTGTTGCCAGAGACAGATAAATTCTGTCCAGTAAAGGTTAGTATTAAACTTTTCATCTCGCTAGCTCAAAGAGCGTGTCTTTGTTGCTTAAAACTAGTTGAGTAAAACTCAATTTTGCATGTGTTTTTTTTTTCAGACATAAGTAACATAAATGTATGTGTTCCTAACATAACTGACACAAATCTAAATGTTCCTGACATAACTAACATAAACGTGTTCCTAACATAACTGACATAAATGTAAGTGTTACTGATATAACTAACATAAACGTGTTCCTAACATAACTGACATAAATGTAAGTGTTACTGATATAACTAACATAAACGTGTTCCTAACATAACTGACATAAATGTAAGTGTTACTGATATAACTAACATAAACGTGTTCCTAACATAACTGACATAAATGTAAGTGTCACTGATATAACTAACTAACATAAACGTGTTCCTAACATAACTGTAAGTGTTACTGATATGACTAACATAAATGTATATTATGTTCCTGACATAACTAACATAAATATCTGTTCCCTGACATAACTAACATAAGTGCGAGTCAGACTCGCGCACGAAGGGTTCCGGAACAATTTATAAAACGGCAAAAAAAACACTTTTGTTGTATGGGAGCCCCCTTAATTATTTTATTCTGTTTTTCAATATTTGTTATAGCGGCAACAGAAATACATCACCTGTGAAAATTTCAACGGTCTAACTATGCCGTTTTAAACAGATATACGGCGAGCCGATGCTCCCCTTCAAGGAGTTGATGCAGCCGTTCCTCGCGCAGTTCCATCCGGTGAGCACGACCCGCGCCGAGCAAGTGCACAACCTGATCATGCTCAAGGTGCCGCGCGCCACCTACCTGAAGCTGCTGCAGGCCAACGGCGTCACCATCCGTGAGTGCAGAGGCGTCTCTAGCCCGCGTGGCGCCCGTGTGCAAACATTACCCTAGCGCCCTCTAGCACTGTCAAAATGGAATAGGTACTAATGTGAAAGTGCCAATGCCGGCGCCCCCTAACACCGCTGTGCCCGTGTGCAAACATTACCCTAGCGCCCTCTAGCACTGTCAAAATGGAATAGGTACTAATGTGAAAGTGCCAATGCCGGCGCCCCCTAACACCGCTGTGCCCGTGTGCAAACATTACCCTAGCGCCCTCTAGCACTGTCAAAATGGAATAGGTACTAATGTGAAAGTGCCAATGCCGGCGCCCCCTAACACCGCTGTGCCCGTGTGCAAACATTACCCTAGCGCCCTCTAGCACTGTCAAAATGGAATAGGTACTAATGTGAAAGTGCCAATGCCGGCGCCCCCTAACACCGCTGTGCCCGTGTGCAAACATTACCCTAGCGCCCTCTAGCACTGTCAAAATGGAATAGGTACTAATGTGAAAGTGCCAATGCCGGCGCCCCCTAACACCGCTGTGCCCGTGTGCAAACATTACCCTAGCGCCCTCTAGCACTGTCAAAATGGAATAGGTACTAATGTGAAAGTGCCAATGCCGGCGCCCCCTAACACCGCTGTGCCCGTGTGCAAACATTACCCTAGCGCCCTCTAGCACTGTCAAAATGCAATAGGTACTAATGTGAAAGTGCCAATGCCGGCGCCCCCTAACACCGCTGTGCCCGTGTGCAAACATTACCCTAGCGCCCTCTAGCACTGTCAAAATGGAATAGGTACTAATGTGAAAGTGCCAATGCCGGCGCCCCCTAACACCGCTGCGGCCGTGTGCAAACATTACCCTAGCGCCCTCTAGTAAGCGCAGTCAAAATGGAATAGGTACTTTTAAAGTGCCGAGGCCGACGCCCCCTAACACAGCTGCGCCCGTGTGCAATTATTACCCTAGCGCCCTCTAGTAAGGGCTTAGTGAAGTCGGTTTAACTTTCAATCTTTATAGATTGATTTGTTTTTAGCCCCCCGACTATAGATGTAAAAATACCGGAATAATACGTATTATTCCAAATTTTGCGGTATTATTCCTCAAATATACCGTATTATGCGGAATAATACTCGCCTACAAAAATGCAAGTGTGTTTTACATATTTTCATTATGGGCAATTTTTGGTCATCTGACGTCATATTTTGTTTTAATTAGGTAGTTTATAGAAAATCAATAAAAAGTACCTACCCACATTACCTACTACACAGAAACTTAAGTATGTAGGTATAACTACCAATACTTATCTATTCTTACTAATAAATAAAATTGAAGTGTCTGTCTGTAATTTCGAAATAACTACCTCATATTAAGCTCATATGGTTATTTGAACTGTACCTTAACTGAAGCACACGGTTTTTAAATTTTGCCGGGGGACAAGGGTGGCGACACCACAAACTTGAGGTTAAGCTTCTATTGACTCCCCACAAATGTCCCAAAAATAAAATTGCGTCCTCTAATAAATGCAAAGCTCATACATGTAACATTTCAATGGACTAATATAGGTAGGTATATTGCTTTGGTATATTGTTTGAAATCAATGAAAAAATGTTTATTTACATATTAAATTGATCTACTCGCTAAATATATCAATATCAGTATATATCACACATTTAAAAAACCCTTACATACTTTATCCGGTACTCGGTAAAATCAAGAAAATGAAAAACATAGTCATCAAAACCAACTGTATTATACCGGAATTTTTGGAATTTTACAGAATTATACCGGATTATACCGGATTTTTCGTATTATTCCGATTGGTATTATTCGTATTATTCCAGCCTTACATCTATACCTCCGACGCAAAAACGACGGGGTGTTATAAGTTTGACGTGTCTGTGTGTGTATGTATGTGTGTGTGTGTGTGTGTGTGTCTGTCTGTCTTTTCCCCTGTAGCGCACAAACGGGTGGACCGGTTTGAATGCGGTTTTTTTTTTGTTTGAAAGGTGAATTAGTCGAGAGTGTTGTTAGCTATGTTTGATGAAAATCGGACCAAGATGGCCGCCGCTACAAAATAGCGGATTACATATTATTTCACAACTCCCTTAATATGGGTATTAAATGAAAGGGCTTGACTAGTAGAATAGCACTATGCAAATCCAAGATGGCCGCCGCCACAAAATGGCGAATGTCGGGGGTTTTTAAATTTTTTAATTTATACTTGTTTAAGTCTGTTATAAATCTCTTTCACAGATGGCGCTAAGTTAATAATACGGCCGGGCAAGGTGAACTATTACGACGTGACGCGTTACTTGTCAGCGAATACGGACTGGGCCTCCGAGATGCCGGGGTCCGCGGAGCCCGAGGCCCACGCGGGGGCCTCCGGCGACATGGATTGGTCGGACTCGTGGTAGACCCCGATAGCTCAGTGGTTGAAGATCGGTGGAAAATAATCGCGGATTCGAACCTCGAGAACGCTAATTCGGAGGAGAGTGAAGAAATATATTTGAGGAGCCGGCGAACAAAACGGTATTACTTACTTGGAACAATTCTTAACAGCTTTGAATATGTTCTTTGCTCCTGTAAAATTTTATTATATGCAATTACTAGCTGCGCCCCGCGGTGTTACCCGTGGAAAAAATATATTGGAAAAGCACATAAGACACCAATAAGAACAGCACTCCAAAGTTTTACTTATTTACCGATAGATGGCGTTGTTTTAAGTACCGCAGGAACACTTTTTTCCAGGTTAAAAGTAGCCTATGTGTTAATCCAGGATATAATCTATCTCCGTTTTAAATTTCAGCCAAATCAGTTCAGTAGATTTTGCGTGAAAAAGTAATCATACATCCATGTTTACAAACTTTCGCCTATATAGCATTAGTGTGATGATTTAAGAGCGTTGATGCGTTCTGCGCCGTTTTAGCTCATTTTTAAGCTATTTTGACCCTTCATATGTTGTTCATCTATGCATTTACTTGAAAACTTATTTATACTACATTGTAGACAATTTTGTGTTCTAGGGAATTGGAAGACAACATTTTGCAATTTATTGATAGTTTTTGTCTTATTGCCAAAATACCAAAAGCCTATTCTTGAATTTTGGGAATCGTGGAATCTTTGACGTTCACTACGTCAAAAGTTACTTGTTCAATTCACACACAAAGATATATGTATGAAAGGAAATGCCCTGAACTAAAGACATGGAAGAAAACATTTTTTAATTTGGCGTTTTTTACATCATAAAAATCCAAGCAAAGGAATTTTAATTTCAGTAAATTATAGACATATAAAACCGTCATTTTAGTAGATTAATTTTCGCCATTTATGAGTAAAATTAAGTACATATAAAAGTAAAACATATTAGCAATAATATAAGTAAAAAAAAATCCAACATTAATTACTATTTGTTTCCAAAATATAACTTAGAAACATACACCAAAACGCAGAAAGAGGCAGTAGGAAATTGAACTAGCAAACTAGTATGAGCCGAGGCCTCTCCGCGAACGGACGTAACGCTTTTTGTCTCGGCAATTCTTATTGGATTACATGGAATATACGTAAAATTGTAGTGCGACTGTCACTATTCAATACTAGATATTTTTAATGCTCGCTATTTTTTCTTACAGATAGTTTAAAACTTTTTACGTATTTTTAATAATTGTAATATATTATATTATAGTTATAGTTGAGGATTATAGTTGTAAATCAGTAATCCATACTATATAATATTATAAATGCGACAGTGTGTCTGTCTGTCTGCCGATTTTTATGTAATTAGGTACAGAGTTAGCTTACATCCTGGGGACGGATATAGGATACTTTTTATCTCGGAAAATTAAAGAGTTCTCACGGAATTCTTAAAGGTTCGTCCGTTTAACCGATTTATACAAAATTTGGTAGGTACAGAGGTAGCTTGCGTCTCGAAAATTGACATAGTTCCCACAGGATTTTTAAAAACCTAAATCCACGCTGACGAACTCGCGGCCAACATATACTTACATAATATTATGTGGAAAATGAACTAGAAAATAGCTATCGTATACAAAAACTATCGTCCGGTAACTATTAAAATTTAAAATCGGGAAATTACATCAAAATCAACATGGCGGGCTGATATAGGCAAACTTTCTTGAAAGAAGGTATAAATGTTTGAAAAGGGAGCGAGAACGGGAACAGGAAATCCATGATTCCCTCGGGATTTGTGAAAAACCCAAATTCACGCGGTCGAAGCCGCGGGCAAAAGCTAGTAGAGTATAATTTTTTTATTTAAATAATCCATACTAATATTATAAATATGAAAGTGTGTCTCTCCGTCTGATAGCTTTTCACGGCCTATTCTTTTTACCGATTTGGCCGAAATTTAGTATCACAGGCATGGACATTGGTTATTTTAGACTTTTTGATGAAAAAAAACTTACATACATACACCTATGTTGGGCACAATACCTAGGTTGTTGGGCACAATTTATCGCAATAGCACAAAGTTATTTTTTGTATTGTTTTATGAAATGGCTGATAATTTTTTACCCGTGCAATAATTTTCTATTGTTATTGTGGTAAATGGATTACACTAGCACAACACCTGCAAGAGATTAGATACTAACTATCATTTGCACGTGGTCATCGTTTGAGCAACTTTATTTGATAATTTTATTTATATTTTCGAACAGGAATTTTCTTTTTATTGCAATCGACCCTTGATGGCTATTGTCAGTGTGATAAAAACTGCTTTAGCGTTGCAGGTGCTTATCTCTTTTATTGCTCTCTGTTTTGTTTTTACGTTAGGTTGGGTGCGAAAACAAAAAAAAAAATACTTTTATTATTTTTTTTTAATTTTGATTCTGAATGAATCTGCATTTTTCTTCACTATCTTACCCTTACACGAGTAGGCATATAAAAAAATCAATATCAGACGCTGTACTATATTCTCCAATTATAATTTTTATGTACTGGTCTACTCTATAAGGTCTTTTTCAAGCATTATACATTAATTATGCCTGCTTTATAAAATTAAAAATCTACGAACTAAAAACTTAGGTATAGGTGCCTAAGAATATTGAAAAAAATAATAGCCCGTTTGAAAATGGTAAAAAGATCAAAACGGTTTGTTACACTACACTGCACTCGGAGCAGCCCATAGATAAAGGAATAAGAGAGATATGACAAGGGGGCGTGGTTCCTGAGAACTCTTCTGGCGTTAAATACACCTGAGAACCGTTTTTGTCTTTAGTCGAATGTCGTCCAACGATCGCTTCACCGCTCTCGATTTTTAACAAAATGCCGTGTTGTTCAGTGGTTGTTTGAAAAAAATCAAGCAAAAAAGTAAATCACACGAAAGATGGCATCTCATTTCACACTTAAGTACAAGTTATTGTTGTTATTTTCCATAAAAAACAAGAAAACATTACTTTGTATATTTACATTATGCTCAAAAAGTGTTAAATTGAGAAGTCTGTATCTCATTATGAACAAAAACCATTACTTGCTTAGTAGAAATCAAACATTGAATCGGTCGGTCTTAGGACGCAATGGTACTTGTACTATATAAATATATTCCTTCACTAAAACGTAGACTTTTCATGGAACGGGCGCCTTCGCTCAACATCGATAACGTGTGATGTACGGTGATTGAAATTGAACGCTGTGTACTAAACGATAAAGTCTATATTTGCTGGTGCTGCTTGCACTGACCTATCAGTATGTAATATAGCATTTTGTAGCAAGTGGTGGGGACAAACTAACGACAGCAGGTTTCCATACCATTTGATGTAAAGGGCACTTCTCCTCTTATTCATTATTCTGTGGAGCAGCCCGTTCATTCACGTAAACAAAGAATCACAGGTAAATGCCTAAACTTGCGAAGCGGGTCCGTGCGTCAACGCTCTTAAGTTGAGTCTTGTTCAGCAGGCCAAAAACCATAGGATTAAAAAAAAAAAGTATTTTGACCAGAAGTGTAATTATGTCGTTTTGTTCGCCAGCTTTGCATTTGTGTCACTTTCGAAAATGTTAGTTTGTAAGTTACGTAATAATAAACGTTGGAAAATATAGCACTTGTTGTACTCATTTTGTCATAGGTCCTCTAACACTATACTACGGGAGGTCAAGGTTCAATTTAAAAAGTCATTTTATACCGACTGGAAATTTTAACAACAATAGTTTAGACCTAACCCATCACAGCTCCGAACTTCAGCTGCCGCACCAGTGGTGGAGTTAAGAGTGAGAGCATGTGAAAGTGCTTGAAAATCAAAGCGCTCCGAGTGATTTTATCCCGGACCAAAATAGTCTTAAATCATTGTTTCAATCATTTTTGATACAGAAACAATATTCAGCTGCAGCGCCGAGGGTGGGTTATACTTCCGCTACGCGCCTGAAGTGCATTAAAATTTTGAAAAAAAAAAGTTATTTTATACCTTATGAAATTTATGCAGCAGAATTTTCACACTTTTAAAATAATAAAGAATATCTTCAGCTGCACTGAAGGTGGGGGAAAGACCTTCAGTCAGCGTGATAAACATTTTGCGCGCTCAGTGCATTTAGCCTAGTAAATCTAGGAAAAACATCCTATAGTTTTAAAAATTGGCCAAATGTATTCTTTGGGCCTTCCTCTTGAATATATCGGAAAACCCCATATGGGGTGCGTAACCAGCCGCCATTTTTAATTTGTCCCTTTTTTTCGGTTTTTTGCTCATATCACGAAAATCTCTACAAATAGCATTATAATTACTTCTGACAAAAGTTTTAATATACAATTTGCCACAAATTTGGTCTCTTGCATTTTTACTTTAAGTTTATTACTTTAGGAGATATTGGGTGTTTAAGGGTATTTTAGGTGCCTTTTTCGTTTTTTTTGCTCATATCTCGAAAATCTCTACGAATAGCATTATAATTACTTCTGACGAAAGTTTTTGTATAAAATTTTCTACAAATATGGTTCCATGCAGTTTTACTCTAACTTTATTACTTTAAGAGATATAGGGTGTTGAAGTTAATATTTGAGGCCCTTTTTTGGTTTTTTGCTCATATCTCGAAAATCTCTATGAATAGCATTATAATTACTTCTAAAAAAAGTTTTAACATAAAATTTTGTACAAATTTGGTCATGATCATTTTTACGCTAAGCTTACTACTTTAGGAGTTATAGGGTGTTTAAGTTAATATTTGAGGTCCCTTTTTCAGTTTTTTGCTCATATCTCGAAAATTTCTACAAATAGCATTATAATTACTTCTGACAAAAGTTTAAGCATAAAATTTTCTACAAATTTGGTTTTCTTTATTTTACGCTAAGCTTTTTACTTTAGGAGCTACAGAGTGTTAAATTTAACAGGGAGATAAAATAGTATAGATTAACCATCAGACATTCGCCATTTTGTGACGGCGGCTATTTTGGACCGATTTTCATCAAACATAGCTAAGAACACTTCCGACTAATTCACCTTTTTAACAAAAAAAACCGCAATGCGGTTTTTTTGTTTGAAATGCATAAAAATGAACAGGACCAAATTTGTAGAAAATTTCATATTCAAACTTTTGTCCGAAGTAATTATAATGCTATATGTAGAGATTTTCGAGATATGAGCAAAAAACTGAAAAAGGGACCTCAAATATTAACTTAAACACCCTATAACTCCTAAAGTAGTAAGCTTAGCGTAAAAATTACCATGACCAAATTTGTACAAAATTTTATGTTAAAACTTTTTTTAGAAGTAATTATAATGCTATTCATAGAAATTTTCGAGATATGAGCAAAAACCCAAAAAAGGGCCTCAAATATTAACTTCAACACCCTATATCTCTTAAAGTAATAAAGTTAGAGTAAAACTGCATGGAACCATATTTGTAGAAAATTTTATACAAAAACTTTCGTCAGAAGTAATTATAATGCTATTCGTAGAGATTTTCGAGATATGAGCAAAAAAAAACGAAAAAGGCACCTAAAATACCCTTAAACACCCAATATCTCCTAAAGTAATAAACTTAGAGTAAAAATGCAAGAGACCAAATTTGTGGCAAATTGTATATTAAAACTTTTGTCAGAAGTAATTATAATGCTATTTGTAGAGATTTTCGTGATATGAGAAAAAAACCAAAAAAAAGGGACAAAATTAAAAATGGCGGCTGGTTACGCACCCCCCATATGGGGTTTTCGGATATATTCAAGAAGAAGGCCCAAAGAATACATTTGGCCAATTTTTAAAACTATAGGATGTTTTTCCTAGATTTACTAGGCTATATGCACTGAGCGCGCAAAATGTTTATCACGCTGACTGAAGGTCTTTCCCCCACCTTCAGTGCAGCTGAAGATTTTCTTTATTATTTTAAAAGTGTGAAAATTCTGCTGCATAAATTTCATAAGGTATAAAATAACTTTTTTTTTCAAAATTTTAATGCACTTCAGGCGCGTAGCGGAAGTATAACCCACCCTCGGCGCTGCAGCTGAATATTGTTTCTGTATCAAAAATGATTGAAACAATGATTTAAGACTATTTTGGTCCGGGATAAAATCACTCGGAGCGCTTTGATTTTCAAGCACTTTCACATGCTCTCACTCTTAACTCCACCACTGGTGCGGCAGCTGACGTTCGGAGCTGTGATGGGTTAGGTCTAAACTATATTGTTGTTAAAATTTCCAGTCGGTATAAAATGACTTTTTAAATTGAACTCTGACCTCCCGTAGTACTACTTTTTAACCCCCGACGCAAAAACGACGGGGTGTTATAAGTTTGACGTGTCTGTCTGTCTGTTCCCCCATAGCGCTCAAACGAGTGAACTGATTTGAATGCGGTTTTTTGTTTGAAAGGTGAGGGAGTTGTGAAAAATAGTAATCCGCCATTTTGTGGCGGCGCGCGGCGGCCATCTTGGACCGATTTTCATCAAATATAGATAAGAAAACTCCCGACTAATTCACCTTTCAAACAAAAAGAAAACCGCATTCAAATCAGTTCACTCGTTTGAGCGCTACGATGGAACAGACAGACACACATACACGTCAAACTTATAACACTACGTCGTTTTTGCGTTGGGGGTTAAAAGAATATTCCGTGAGTCAGTTAACGCTTAATTAACTCGGCCAAATGTTGGTTCATTATCTTATTGCTATTGGTTTGTTAGATCCTAAGGAAGTTTAAATTAAAAACGAACATGAATATAACATTATTTATTTCAGATCTCACATGGGATATAAAAAAAAATTAAAAATTGTCATACAATTTACATTTATATAAATAACTTGCAACAAAAAATGCATTGTCGACGCAACGTAGTGCTTGATTCAATATTAAAAATATATATTTAACATTTATTTCCATACACAATATTCCATTTTCTTTTTGTAAATAAACTTTTACAGCTCTGTATACATATCTAAGCACCTAGCATTAATCGCACAGTAACTAAAGATTGGACTATTTTCGACTATTTTTTATTATTACCATCGAGTACATAGATTATAGAGTCGCATTATTAGGATGTATAATTTATGGATCTTTGCCTTTTCCAAAAGAAAAAGAAAAGTTATTTTGGATAGATACACCTTTCTTGCTCTATGAATGAATGAATGACGTTTATTTAGTCTAATGTGGTCTAATAATAGGTTTAAATATTAGCCCAAGAAGCAAAGATAAAATTAATTAGATAATTTTTTCAGCACATATAAACTTTATTGGCTACATACTCGATGTCTAAAGTCTGGTTAAATCTGGAATGAAAAATCGGTGGATACAAAAATACTGCTATCTTAAATTTATATGTATGTATTATATTATTTTATATTTATTGTGTTCTAAGGACGATTCAAGGCATTTTCATTCACATTATTAGGAATATTAATAATTACGTTATAAATTACAACATCGAATATGAATATTATGAAAAATTGTTATAAATGAAAATTTTACAGTTTTTTTAAATACAATGATCATACCCGTAATTGTATATAAAAAAGTTAATAGTCACGACACCGAAATATTAAATTATTATTAGAATAATGATTTGTGACTAAGAATCTCTATACAAAATATTATTTCATAAACATCGGAATAATAATTGTGTTAGTTTGGCAACTGAAAATGCTAAAATTGTAGACTTTTAAATGAAGGTAGTTGAATAAAAAATACAAAAACGTGTGTTTACACAAAAATAAAGCAAAAAAATAATTTAGTATTTCTATTACAACTGACAGTAGGCTAAAAAAAATGCAGTACCTCTATGACGTCACAATATTTTACAAATTGCCATATTGCCGCCACTAAAATAAGTAAAAAAATCACTAATTTAAAAGGTATTTTTAGTGTACCCCATAATTTAAGAAATTTCTTTTTTTTTTACAAGTTAAACTTAATAACAATTTATGAAAAAATTATACTGGTATTAAAATAGTTGTTATAAAAAAAACTGATGAGTGATGTTATCATTTTTTTTTTCAATTTTCAAGATCAAGATTTTAAAACAAAAAAAATATATATATGTGGGTGAAAAAAATGAAACAATTAAAAAAAAAAGTTCAACTACCCCCAAAATACAATGCAATAACAGACTTTCTGGATACCGTATTAAGGCATACTATAATTATGCATTCATCTTAAGAGTACACTGTGCGATTCAGCCATTCTTCGAGGGAAAACGTGGCGAAATCACCCCCCGACGACCGACCCTTGAAGGTATCTGAAAAATTTAAAAAAAAAATTATAAAAACAAATATTTTTTGGTGCGTATATATATACACGGTTAGTTAGTAAGCGATTAGGTGCAATTTTGTAGCTATCTGCATGAATAATTTTTTTGTTGACCATATAATTTGTATATTTTTAAAACTTCGTTCAATAAAATGTTTTAGATAGGTACTTGTATCTGCAAATAGCTATACATAGTAATATAAAAGGTTGTGATTATAAATTTTATTGTCTGCGAATGGCACTGAAATGAAAAAAAAACCCAATTATTTTTTTCTTGAATTTTTTGAATTAATTTAATTTTTTTATAAACTTAATTTTTTTAATGAAACCATCGCAAACAATATTAACAACAAAAGACTTGTAGGTAATACTTCCATATCCTTCAAAAATTATGATAAACAATGAAAAAAAAACTACTAGACACTGTTGTTTCTTAAAACATGATACTCGAAAACACAAAACCTGAAGATTATTTATGCTTTTTGTTATTTTATGCGATCTTAGTATAAATTAAATATTCCTTCAAGCCTTTAGTGCGTAGTGGATCGAATTTATCCAATTTGTAAAATAATATATTTCAACGACAATTATCAAAAATTTCCAACCATAAGTAAGGCGATGAAATAATCACAGTATTAAGTAATATACTATGCCATATTTAAATAATAATGATACTTTGATACCCCTTTCTTTATTCCGCTACGTAAAACTAGCAAGACAAATGTTAGTAATTGTGTACGTTCTTATAAAACGCACAACAAATATAATTTTACATTGTAATACAAATGACGAAAATATATTATATCGATATCTTGCTTAGTTTACATCAAGAACCATAAAAATTAGAATTATCATGGTGTAACAGGTTTTTAAAGACAAACACGCGAATAGGACTAAAACCTTAAAATAGTTACAAAAAATAGTTAGGGTTTTTACACTAAAGTCCAGTTTTATATATTTTACAAAAAATATTTTTACACTTTTGATGAATTTTGTAATAAAATTTTACAGAATTGGATAAATACGAATGATCTGTGACATACATGTGGTATACGTCTGTATGTGTTATATATACTTATGTCCGGGCGTCCGTCTGTCCGCTCACGGGTTCTGGAGCTCGCGTTCTATGTTCTCGAGCGGTTCGTTGTTTGCTGTTTCATTATAATTGTACATATATAACTAAGAAATACTATAATTAAGAGCTATGTAACTTCAATTATAATGCTTTAAATAAATGCGGTCACAAAAATTACAATTACACAAATTTGACTATTTTTGTATTAGAAAACCGTCAAATTATAGTACGTGCTTACAATTTTTTTGTATTAAGACTTATGTATAAATAACGGAAATAAATAAACGACAAACTTAACAAATGCATAGATATAAATCATAATATATTGATATAAGTTTTGTAATAATTGTAATTTTAATTACTTGGATAAGTCTTACACTTTTTACCATATTTATGAGATTTACACTAATTGATTTATGTGATTTACAATACACTAATTACGTTAGAATGAAACTACGTCACTACAATTAGTGACGTAGTATCGTACCAATGTACGAGTACTTCTAAATAATTAAAATAAGTCTAGCGCTATATGAAAATAAAAAGCCTCGTGAATTTAAATATTTTACAATTACTCCCAAATACATAGTTTTTTTTAATAAACATGAACAGCTGCACTATATTGCAATTTGCACGCCATGATGGCAGATTGTGGCTGAGAACTATATAATGATTAACATTATATTTATATGATATTATAATTTTTTATGACTCACCAATCATGCACTTCATTCGCACGGCGCACATTATGAAATCGTCAAACTGTATGTAGCCGTCATGTGAACCGTATCTGTGAAACAGAACAAAAACACGACATCATTTATGACCTTAAGTATAATACAGTATCCCTACTACTTATCGAATATCACTACGGACTGACGTGATTTTTTTACAATTGCATTTTTTTAGTTGACGATCTGGAGAGAGACATAGGCTACTATTTTATTCCGGGAAAACAAGGTTCCCAGGGGACTTTTGAAAAACCTAATTCCGCGGACGAAGTCGCGGGCAAAAGCTAGTTTTATATATTTACCTGTGGGCGAGTACGTTGAGTACGTGAGCGTTGACTGTGTAGCCGGCGGAGTGGAGCGCGTCTCTCAGGTGGTGCGGGGGGATGGCGCCGCGGCCTTCGGTGTCGTACAAACGGAATACCGCCTGCAGAAGATTTACAATAGATTTTTACAACAGTTGTTTACACGGTTCGTTTAATAAATATATCAAAATATATTTTAATTTGATATAACCGAATGGTAAGAAGACCAAAGTAATCGCACAGTGCGCGCTGCCAGTGTTGATATACGCCTCCGATATATGGCGCTAACTAAAGGCCTCATAAAAAGCTCAGTCACTAAGCGGGCGATTGAGAGAGCTATGCTCGGAGTTTATCTACGTGTTTAAATCAGTAGGCCACAGAGGAAACAGATGATGGTGTATCGTTTCAACAAGGAATCTGACTACGATTTTATAAGCGTTTTAATAATCGTAGTTATTAAAACGCTTATAAAAACGTAGTAGTAGTTTTAGAAATCAAATTGTAAAATTCATAATACACACCCTCCAATTACGTAAATCGATCCAAAGAGATTTAAACTCCTCAAAGCCGAGGCCGCCCGAGTTATCCTTATCCAGCATCGCGATCATGCTCCTGCACACATCCTTGGAGAATCCTTGGCCTTTCAGTTCTGTAACGTGTGTGTTAAAAATGTTAGAGAATGTTTGTAAAATTGTTTACCTGTAATACTTGGGAGACGCGTTGCTTAAATAAATTATAATGTACGAAATAACTGATATAGTAAATATGTTTATTTATGTAAATTACAATGTCGTACAACTGATATTGTAAGTGATATAAAGCATCTGCTTTCTTGTAAATAACATAATAATTTAATTAAGCTTACGTTTCCAAAAAATAAATAAAATAAAAATAATAAATCTACAATTTTATCGAAATGGAGGTGAGTTACGGTAATGACACTTTTGACTTTATGACAATTTTGTAATTTTTAAAATGCCCATTTTTGAGAATAAAGTTGCCAATCAACATGCTGACATGAAGCTTTATGTAAATGTAAATATTACCAAATTCATTGATTATATTTACATTTGTACGGTGGTTAGTAGCGGCGTAAAGCAATAAGTAAAAAATAAACATTAGAAGCCAAAATTATTAGTCAATTTATCAATTGTTTTAATAATTTTAGCTTCTCGTCAAAGAACAGTCAAATCAACAGTAAAAATATACAAAGTAAAATAGTGCCTTGAATGCAAAATTGTGGCATTATTTTACAAGAAAATAGAAATAAAAAATACTGTAGTAGAAATTAAAAAAATACACAAATAGTCGAGATATCTGAAAAGAAATATCACAGAAAAAAAATACATAAAATATAACAAAAATAGACATTTTAAATAAAAATCCTCCATTTCTTTAAAAGATATTTGTTGAAATAAACACGTGCATGCATCGCCGCCTTGCTTCCTGTAACATGTATAAATGTGTATTATATTAGAAATCCGTGAATTAACCATTACAAAACTGAATTATTTTACGCATAATATGTTTTCTAATTTTAACTATCTAAAAAGATTTCGGTAACATTATCAGTAAAAAGTTATAATATATAATCCATAAAATGTTACAAATGTTAAAAAGTAATATATTTACGATATCTCAGTATCATCTGTGATAATTGCTAGTTTATATGGAAGTTCACTTTGTAGTGTACGTATGATGCATTTATGATTTTTACACAAACAATGTAACTTTGTTATAACATAACCCGTTGCTGTTGGTTGAGATAATGTATTGTATGGTTTAAAAAAATTAGCAGTTCTTATTATTTCAGAGGTCGAGTACGTAAACAATATATTTATATGATTTACATAAAAGAAAATTACTTTTGTAAAACCCGTAAACACAATACCTTGCGGTGCCGGTTGGTTAAGATGAACTTGTTCTTGTGGTTGCGCTTGCATTGTCTGCAAGTCAACGCCAAACTCCTTGCAGATGGGTGAGCATAGCGCGCACAGGAGCTGTTCGAGACAGTTTTGCTCCTGAGGGGGGGTGTGCTGGGTTTGCCCCCCTCCCCCTCCATCATACGCCCCGCCATGACGCATTGCCATTTCTGCACCCCAATAATTACCACATCACACAGCTATTATTATTGTATTTATTATGACTAGAGCTAAATAAAATAATGGATCTCCTTAGCACCCAACTTTGATGAAATTGATGCTACAATTATTATAAACCATTATTTAAATATTATACAGTAGCAATAATAGCGTAAATTCAGCTTATAATAAAAATACATTAATCACGTATATCAAGTTTGGTGCTAGGGTTTCATGTCTATAACATTTGCTTGCTATGCTTAAAATTTTTGTATTAAATAAACTCACATCAATGAGATGTTACAAAAAAGTGTATAATCATTTTGATTACAATATAATAATTATGTATTTGTAATGAAACTTTCTGTCGGCTCTTTAATTCAGAATACATAATTTTGTAAATGGCGCACTATATTTATTGTAAATAAAATAATATTAATCGTAAATCATTAAAATTAATTGTAAATTACTTTCGTTAATTTATTGAGACTTTGAATATTGGAAATAATTTACTTGAACTATAAAACTTGGGTGTGAAAATATCTACATATTAAAATAAAAGCAAATTATTTATAACATCTATATAGTACAATATTTTTTTTAAATACACATAATTTTCATTACACATATAATTTCATTTTCAGCAAATAAAAAGTTTTAAAATATTCAAAGCATGTGTAGAAAATAAAAAATACAGCTAAAAATTATTTTACAAAAAAAAAAAAAGTTTTTACGTCTACTTTTTTTTCTATTACTCACATATAGAATTATCTTCGGACGGTTTCCAACAAAACAATTAAATAAGCAGCATTAAAAATGGCACAGAAGCGTTATCACATTGAAAGCTCAAAATGGGCATTTTTGTAAATTACACAAACAGGTACGTAAAAAAAAAAATTGTAAAACTTTACTAGTAATATAAACTTAAATAGTACACTGTAAAATATTTAATTAATGTACAGTCAAGGAAAAAAGTTAAATGAATTCAAACTTAGTTTATGAAATATTAATTTGTATTTTTTCCTGAACCGTACACATGTTTAAGCCATTTTTAGTTGAAAATACTTATGTATAAATAAGCCTTATAAAGCAAAAGGGTAAAATAAATTTTAGAATAAAGATAAAGAGAAAATCAACACTTTTTTTTTAGAGATTTGGGCGATTTTTTAAATAATTTTAAGTTGGCAATTGTTATTCAAATTGTATAAACATTATGGAGAAGTGAAAAAAGCTGCCACAATTTTAGTCATTCTTCGCATCGCTAATATAATTATATTATATTTTTTGTTTCACATGGTAAATAATTTTGTGTATGTGTTTATTTATTTTATTTTGTCAAAGTTGTGTATGTACGTGTTTTTTTAAATAATAGTTGCGGGCAAATGACCAAGCGGGTCACCTGATATTAAGCGATTACCGCCGCCCATGAACATTAGCAGCACCTGAGGAACCACTAATGCGTTGCCGGCTTTTGAGGAAGGGGACTGGCTATACAGCTCGCTGCCGGAAGGCACGGATGCTTTGCGGCAGATTACGGCTGAAGTGTGGTCGCTTCAGGCGGATTCGGGGTAGAATCCTACCACAACACAACTGTGTCAATATTTTGTGTGTGTGTGTGTGTGTGTTTACTCACCCTCTCTCATAGCGTAGTCTAGGATCTCCTTAAGCTCTTGCCAGTCCACTTCACCGTCGGCTCCCGCTAGTCGGGTGAAGAAATCCCGCACGGGGTCAGCCGGTTCCGGGTTTGGTGCTATATCTCTTACCTGTTGGATTATTGTTTGGAATTTATCAAAAATAATTCTTACTTTGAATTAGTTTTATTCACGAAGAATAATATGCACATGATTAATGACAGCTAAGCAAGCAACGGAACACCGTGTACAGGAAACAGGACGGAGCATCGGACACAGACAATATTATATTCTTAATTAACCATAGATATCAGTGTTGCGAATGTTTACACACTTAACATTACCTAGATGATAGATTTACATATTTTTTTATTTGGTTTAATTTACAGATTGTGGCACAACAGAATTAGTACCAATAATATAAGCAATATATAAATGAACTCACCCTATCATCTACGTCGCCCATACCGACTTCTTCGTCATTTTCACTGCAAACAAACAGAAAAATATTTAGAACTAGCTTTTTTTCCGTGGCTTCGATCGCATGGATTTTATATACTTATATACATATTGGTTTTAACTTTCAATATTCAATTCAGGGATTTCTATCTTTTAGATTTTTTCTTGATATGATTGATATGAAAAAAAAAGAGTACCCCAAAGGGTACTCTTTTTTTTTTGGGGTAATCAAGAGAACTTAAACAAACCAAACTTAACAATAATCAAACCGGTGAAATATATATTTTTTTTTAATTATTAATTAATCATATCCTGGACTGAAAGTTAGGCAACCCATATGCAATATATTTATTGACATATTAAATCTATATCTATATATTATATATAAATCAATGCCACTTTTCGTTGTAATTTTATAACTCAAGAACAGGCTCACCTATCCAAACCAAATATTTAGGCTTTGTTCGGACTATTTAATAGATGGTTTATGTGAAGTTTGCACAAAATCGGTCGAGCGGTTCTTCATTTATCACTTTTTTCATTTTTATCAATGGGTTCCTGGATGGTTCGAAAACACAATTACCGGGTAGGTACTGGTAACCCACCGGTAGGTCTTGGTAGGTGGCGTTGATGTCGTTATGTCACCGGGTTATATAGGACGTCTGCCGGGTCCGCTAGTTAAATATAAAATACATTTCATCAAATAAACATCTCGGTGAAGGTCGTTGTATAGCGGGATCTTAGACCAATACTCACGTCATATTATTGCTCTTCTCTGAGAACACACGCAGTAGAAACTCGCCCTCCTCGTCGGGGTCGAACGTGGAAGGCACTATCACGTACTGGCCCAGCTCGAACTTGAACCTGTAACAACACGTATCTGTTCAGAATAGAGATTTTGTTATTCAAATAAGCTTTTAAAAGCACACAAAACGGAAATAGTTGCGAGGGTAGCGAACTCAAAACGGAAATAATTGCGGGGGTAGCGAGCTCAAAATTTTAATCCCACATATAGTCAGTGAGACGGTAGACAAAATCATCAATAGTACCCGAATCAGTGTTAAAAATCGCTGTAGTCCAAGAGCTATTAAACTTTTTAAGTTGGTCTTAGTGCGGGTGTCAAAGTATTATTTGACCTTATTTTATCACTTTACCTTATTTATTATAAATAATAAATATTTTTTTTTTAATTAACTCACCGGGCGCTCACTTCTCTCAGGTTGATGAAGGCCTGCGAGCGGCCCACGGACGCGTTGTACTTGAAGAAGTTAACATCCAGCGGCTTGGGCACGTGGCCGTAGTCCGGGAGCCGGTACACCGCGAAGCCGATGGTGAGACACTCCAGGCCCTGGTGGCGCTGCGAGCGACGGTTCTTCTGCATTAGCGCTACGATTATCTGTAAAGAGATTACAATTTTAAAAAAAACATAAAACCAAAAAACACAAAAACATAAAAAACAAAAAAAAATCTAAAATACTCAATAAAAGGCATCTTTATATATCTAGCCACTAATCAAAGTCTGAAATTATGACTTCAAAATATAACGGGTGTAAGGGAATCGCTATCGAAAACGAAGACTAATAATATATAAATAATTTCCTGCATTTTTTTAAAGTTCGCAATGTAATGCAATCAGCTGGCGCTTAAATACTTAAAGCTGTCGCCGGCCGCCCGCAGCTCGCGGGGCATTGACCCCGAGTTGTGCACGTTGTATAGGGAAAACTAAGTGCTTTTATTATAATATACTATGTAAGTAAACTTACGGTACACTTGTTTTCGAAGTCTCCTTCATCGGGGTCCTTCAGAGTGACAGTGTACTGCGGATTCTTCCAGAAGGTCTCCAAATAGTTCCTGCACCCGCCCGCTGTCACACCTGAAAGACAATTTTTTTAAATATTTAAAGAAATAGAATATAAATTAAAAAAAAAAAAAAAAATACTCAGACATACACACACGGCCGTCTGTTCCTAAAGTAGGCAACTTAATGCCTGTGTTATAGGTAACAGCCGACTGATAGACATATTTACATATAAATACATATATATTTTAATAAATGTATACACACATACATATTATAAATACACCCAAACTCGGGGCGGGAATCGAACCCGCGACCCCGGAGCGGAAGGCAGGGTCACTGCCAACCACACCAACAGGCCAGTCAATTAATCAAATCAGAATATATTCTTACAGTAGCTTCCAAGCATATCCTACAACAATCTTTGTTAGATAAAACATTCTTAGTTACAAAACAAAGGTGAATTACATAACCTTCGATATTAAGAAATTGAAATAGGCTCGCTATTCCTCAACTACGCCTCAAGAAGGTCCGAAAGTGGTTTGTGGGAATGGGCGTTATGATAAAATTGCAGTCAATTTTAGACCCTGCGCTTACACAAGTTTAAGACTATTAAAAGTATGCTCATAAAGAAAGCATTATATTATACAATACAATTGAAGATTATAAAAATGATACGATAGTGTGGATTTGGCTTGCTGCAACAAAGCATGAGACGGCAATTTAAATGTACATTTGTTTTTTTTTTTAATTAAAAAAAGACAGAAGGAACGAAACGTCTTTAGTATGACAAACAGCAATTGCCTATTTGTTTGCATATATTGTTGATATTTTAAAGTAACCCCGTAAATACTATAGTTAGCTAAGGGCCTGTTTCACCGCCTTCTGATAAGTGTCGGATAGCTTATTCCCAACTTTTGTCTTTGTCGCTTGACATAAAGTAAGAAAGTGAAAAACCTTATGTTTAGGATATCTGACTATAACTACCTCGAACCCACTCTCCCTCGAAGACGGACATCTCCCACTTTTTGGTGCAACCCTCCGGACACTCCTCGGGGTCCAGTGAGTCCGGGTTCAAGTTACAGATTTCCACTCTGGAATATAATACAGAGAAATATACATATAACGCAAAAATTAAATATTTCCTGTATTTTTAAAAGTTCTCGCAATGTAATGCAATCAGCTGATGCCTAAATACTTAAAGTTATATAAAACTATAATAAATAAAATAAAACTATATAAAAGTACTAAATACTAAACCACTAATACTATAAGTATATGACAAATGGTTATTCAATAATACCAATGTATTTTGTAGGCGTGTTTTACCAATTGGCACTTGACCAGCGTGGTCGACTATGGCCTAAAGCCTTCTCTCACTCGGAGAGGAGATCCGTGACATGTAGTGGGCCGGTAATGGGTGATGACGATGATGATGATGATGCTGATGATGCTGCTGCTGCTGATGATGATAATGATGATGCTGATGATGATACTGATGATGATGATGATACTGATGATGGTGATGCTGATGATGATGCTGATGCTGCTGATGATGCTGCTGCTGCTGCTGATGATGATGATGATGATGATGATGCTGATGATGATGCTGATAATGATGATGATGATGCTGATGATAATGATGATGATACTGATGATAATGATGATGATGGTGATGGTGATGATGATAATGAGGCCTAAACATATTTAATAAACACAACACCTACCTGTCAAAATGCGTGCAGAAGTCTTTGAAAGCCATCCAGAACTCCCCGTCATCGTCGAACGTGAGACCCAACTCTTCTTTCTCCGACTCCGGTATGAAACGCCATTCCGGTGATCTGACGACAAGTAAGTATACAATATACAGTATGAAGTGACAGTAGAGTATGTAATAAATCTAATAATATTTATGAACAAAGTAAAAGCAAGACGTAATTTAATTACAATCAGACACTAGATGCCGCGACAGATCGCCATGTTTGTTTGCGAAGCGGTTGCGAAGCTGACAGTTGAGAGGAAGGAGAGAGAAAAATTAAATCAACTTCAATATTCATTTGTTTTATCATATGTAATATGATAAAACAAAGTCTGTTCGCAATAAACTCAAAAACTACAGAACGGATTTTCATGTGGTTTTCATCAAAAGACAGAGTGATTCATAAGGGAGGTTTGAGTGTATAATTTTTCAAGGTTTTGTGCAAATTGGTTGAAATATGACGATAATTGGTGAAAATGTCGGAAAAAGTCGAGTCGCCTGGGAAACAAAAAAAAATGTATGGTGGGAGAGTAGTTGCTAAACTACTGGACCAGCGGGTCAATATGATAGAAAACCAATACTTACTTGTCGCTCCAGGGTCCGTTCCACTCGGCCTCGTTGCCCCACGGGTTCCTCAGTCTCAGCAGTGGGATCTTGCCGGCGCGGCCCGGCGTCTCGATGTCCACGTACTTGACGCGGGTCACCGAGTACGCGTGGCCCCGGATCAGGGTCAAGAATTATAGATACTATAACTAACTTGTCACTCCAGGGTCCGTTCCACTCGGCCTCGTTGCCCCACGGGTTCCTCAGTCTCAGCAGTGGGATCTTGCCGGCGCGGCCCGGCGTCTCGATGTCCACGTACTTGACGCGGGTCACCGAGTACGCGTGGCCCCGGATCAGACCCACGGGGGTCTCCGCTTCTAGGATGTTCGGGTCTGGCTGAAAACAATGACGTTTCAGCTTAAAAATGAGTTAAATAGTGTTATTATATATTTATTTTGGAGTTTTAAAAGGTCATCTTTTTACTAACCCAGTCATCAAGAACTTATCTTAGCATGAAGGTATGACGGTATCCTAACCGATTATAAAATATAAAAAAAAAATTTCGCGCGATGTTCACACCGGACAACAAGTTTGGCGCGACGTGTCTCACCTCAATACTGCAGCCCATGAGCGAGTTCCTCTCGTACGCCTTCAGCAGGATGGTGTAGAAGTTGGGAGGCAGCTCGTTCATCTCGTACATTTCTGTAACGCCTCCGGTGAAGTCCTCCATGGCCTCGCATGTTGAGCCGCCCTTCAGGGCTTCGTATGAGCCGTGCAATCTGTTACAAATAAAGTTCTTGTTTTTTAAAGTTTCTAACAATAAAGACTGTTAAGGTTTTTGATAATAAACTTTGTTAAGATTTTTGATAATAATTAAAGTTTGTTAAGGTTTTTGACACTAAAAATTGTTAAGGTTTTTGATAATAAAGTTTGTTAAGATTTTTGATAATAAAGTTTGTTAATGTTTTTGATAGTAAAGATTGTTAAGGTTTTTGACAATAAAGATTGTTAAGGTTTTTGACAATAGAGATTGTTAAAGTTACTGACAATAAAGTTTGTTATGGTTTTTGACAATAAAGATTGATAAGGTTTTTGACAGTAAAGATTGTTAAGGTTTTTGACAATAAACATTGTTAAGGTTTTTGACAATAAAGATTGTTAAAGTTACTGACAATAAAGAATGTTAAGGTTTTTGACAATAAAGATTGTTCAGGTGTTTGACAACACAGTTTATTAAGTTCACACAACAACACTGTTGTACACAATCTCTATATTAAACTACACTGACAGTTCTAAATGTAACACTATCCTTTCCCGAAGGGAAGATTATAAAATGAATAGAAGCTATATTTAGACCTGTCAATTTAGTTTAGTTTACAGATTGTGAACAAAATTAGCCATATTGTGTAAGTTTCTTGCTGGTTCTTAGCAGAATCGGTAGGACCTTGACTTATCATACCATAGTTAGCCACAAGTTAGCCAACATAAATAATACAAACTAAGCAACTATGATATTCATAGAGAGACTTAGGTTGAGATATACATATAGAGCGTTGACTAACTCTTCCCAGATTCGAGACAGATAAAACGGGATATAAACCTGTCCCTGACGTAAACCTGTCTATTTTTAACTCTCTCTAAGTCTGAGTAGAGTCAAAGTACGCTCTATAGATATCAGTCTATAATATCATTGAAAATGAATTGAACACTCACTTAGCATACGCCTTCTCGAGCAGAGCACTCCAGAACTCGTTCCTCTCGGAGGAGTGCAGGAACACGAGCTTGCCCCTGTACGTGGGCAGGCGGTCGTCGATCACCACGTCCACCCAGCGACCGTACTGCCAGAACCTGAACAACATTTAAATCTATATATATAAAAATCAATGCCACTTTTCGTTGTAATTTTATAACTCAAGAACAGGCTCACCTATCCAAACCAAATGTTTAGGCTTTGTTCGGACTATTTAGTACATGGTTTATGTGAAGTTTGCACAAAATCGGTCGAGTGGTTCTTCATTAATCACATTTTTTGTAAATAAAAATCAATGCCACTTTTCGTAGTAATTTTATAACTCTTATAATTATAATTCTTCTGTACGTGTATTTGTCACCATACATCTCTTAAACAGCTGGACCGATTAGGATGAATTTTTTTTGTGTATATTTTAATGGGTTCTTGGATGGTTTGAAAACAATTACAGAGTAGGTACAGGTAACCTACCGAGACCCAGTAGGTTACCTGTACCTACCTGGTAATTGTGTTTTGAAACCATCCAGGAACCCATATCATCATCATGATCAACCCATTACCGGCTCACTACAGAGCACGGGTCTCCTCTCAGAGTGAGAAGGGTTTTGGCCATAGTCTACCACGCTGGCCAAGCGGATTGGCAGACTTCACACACCTTTGAGAATGTTGTGAAGAACTCTCAGGTATGCAGGTTTCCTCACGATGTTTTCCTTCACCGTTAAAGCAAGTGATATTTAAATACTTAAAACGCACATAACTCCGAAAAGTTAGAGGTGCGTGCCCGGGATCGAACCCACGACCTCCGATTAGAAGTCGGTCGTCCTAACCACTAGGCTATCACAGCTTTTTTTCCAGGAACCCATTGAAATATAAACAAAAAACATCCAAGTCGGTCCTGCCGATTAGGAGGAATTAGGTGACAAACACACATACAGAAGAATTATATAAGTACGGGTGAGAGAGTTTACCATATCGACGAATGTTTGACAGTTACAAAACCCATGAACATTTTGTATGGGAAAATGTTTTTTCTTTTATTTTAGTTTTTTCGTCATAGTCGTTATAGGCATCAGCTATTTATACTAAACCAAAATTTACCGGAAATGGAAGACGCCAGCGTAGTCCTCATCGAAGCTTTGGTCATCCGGCACTACTTGGAAGAACAGCCTGCAAAAAAAAAATTGTAAATAAGCATTACATTAAAAAAACTTTCTCAACCCGCTTTGCTTTTTATTAAATCATGTACATAAATAATTGTTATATTGTTATTTTAAAAAAAAGATCAACCGCCGAGTTTCTTGCTGGTTCTTCTCGGTTGGAACGGCATTCCGAACCAGTGGTAGATTCTATTGATGATTCAAAAGTACTTGTAAAAGTTTGTTTGAATAAAAAACTTTTCTATTCTATTCCATTCTATTCTATCAGGTGTTCAGATTTAACTTTTAATTTATTTTAACCATTTTTAATTAGAAATGAGGAGATCATACACTACGGGGCACTTGTCTATTCTCAGAATGACAAGAGATTAGGCCGTAGTCCACCACGCTGGTCAAGTGCGGATCGGTAGACTTCACACGCCTTTGAGAACATTATGGGGAACTCTCAGGTGTGCAGGTTTCCTCATAATGTTTTCCTCAAAAAAACAAGTGATATTTAATTGCTTAAAAGTTAAAACGCATATAATTCCGAAACCCGGGAATCGAATCCCCCGAAAGGGAGGCCGAAGTCTTCACCACTATACTCTGATTAATAATTCCGTGGAATGCTGACGTTTCTTAATGTTGCCAGAGATAAAACAGTTCCCACAAAAAAGATAATAAATTCAAAACTTACATCTAAATAAAAATCAATTGCCTCATGTAGATATGACAAATGCCTGACAGATACTTCACGTTGCGGTAAAATCTAACTTCTGGTTGTAACCCTGTTTTTCATACAAATAACTCATTCTATTTTTAAATGACAACTGTCAGAATTCCACCGAATTAAAAATCAGACTATAGGCTATTACCTTAGTCATACTTAATGACTTACTTACATCACTCCTTTGTTAGCTCAGTGATACAGTCAAAACGCAAGGTCATTATTTCTAGGGCACTTGATTACACGGCTCTTTGCCTTATCAATGCAAAATAAATACCAACACTACTTGAATTATTGTGCATGATAACAATTTTGTAATATTGCCGTTAATGATAAGAAATTAGGTTCCTCATTGACTACAAAAACATGGTATGAATCAGTGTAAAGCCTCCTGCTCACATTGGCCCAATACGCTCGCCGAGAGCCGGTTTAAATGTGAACGCTGTGCGAATTGTGAGCTGAGACCGGGATGTGATCCGTAGAAGAACCAACATAGCTCAGTGAAGAAGAAAAAAAAGAAAGAAAATGCTGCACTGTTCCACCCATTCCTTATTTAAATAAACCTTTTACCCTGTTATAACCCCCGGCACGTAAGTCGAGCGCTGACCTTCAAGTGCGTGCAGCGTCGTACGAGTGATCCGCGAGAGCTAATCAGTGCTTACGAACGATCCCCACGCCCTCCCCGCGACCCCCTCACACCCCGAGATACCTCATTTTCGACTTCTGCGCATTGAAGGTCACCGGTCGACTTATTTTCTGTGACTTATAACATAGCTCAATGAAGAAGAAATAAAAAAGAAAGAAAATGCTGCGCTGATCCACCCATTCCTTATTTCAATAAATCTTTTACCCTGTTACCCTTTTAGAGAGATTACCCTTTTTGAGATTTTACCCTGTCTTAGAGAGATTAGTTAGGTGGGAAACCCACCCACAGTGATACAAAAAAAGACGAATCATAGAATAGAAAGAATTGTATGATGAAAAGTACGAGATGCATAAATGCGAGAACTGGTATGAAAGTACAGCAGTTAGCACAAGCTCCGATCATGTTGGAGGACATAGTGTATAATTTAAAAAAAAAACAGTGGGCTACGAAGCTGAATAGGCAATGGACGGGACAAATAGTTTGAAGAACCCATAGATGTTGGGGTCCCAAGGTGCTGGAGTGGTGACCTCACACCGGAACGCTTGTCACGGGAATGGGGTCATGTCAAAAAATTTCAAAATATCTTGATTTTTTAAAATATGAATTACGGGCAAACGAGCATGCGGGTCACCTAATATTAAGTGATTACCGCCGCCCATGAACATTTGCAGCACCAGAGGGAACACTAATGCGATTCACGAATCCTGATGGATCCATTCAAGTTAAGCAATGGGACCAGCAGGATTTTAAAATCAAACTGTGGACTCACTTTCTGTGTAGCGTGAGGTTGGCCACGGCGGCGAGCAGCCAGCAGTCGCCAAGCTCGCCCTGCTGCACGTCGAAACGGCTGTACCCCTCCACGAACAGTTGCGGGTCCTCGCATATTTCCTGCAACAATATTCAATGGATTAATTAACTTTTTAACCAAATTCAAAAAAGAGGAGAGGAGCTATGGGGTGTAAGCCCAAATTCCACCTATGTGGCCAAAGTCAACCTCACCTGCGCGCAGTGCACCCTGCCAGTATGCTAACGAGGCCCTGACGCTCTCAGTCCCCTCTACGGGTCGTTGTGCCTGATACAACTTAATCTGTGGTATCACCGCTTTGTGGTAGAATTCTACCCTGAATCCGCCTGGTTAGCGACCACACTTCAGCCGTAATCTGCCTCAAAGAATCCAATGTGTTGCGGCAGAGAGCTGAATAGTCAGTCCCCTTCTTTAAAAGCCGGCAACGCATTAGTGGGTCCTCAGGTGCTGCTAATGTTCATGAACGGCTGTAATCACTTATCAGGTGACTTACTTGCTCGTTTGCCCGCTATTATTATATAAAAAAAAGGTTCTCAATTCATCAGATTTTATAATGCATACAGCATTAGAGCAGGGCAGTAGCAGTCAGCAGATTGTGTGCAACGGCGTTTGAGCCGAATCTTGGCAGAGTCAACACAACGGTGTCCTGGAGTTTAAGGCAATACCTGTGTCTATTTAGTCCACATTGATCCGTTAAGGATCTCTCTTCTATGAGAGGACGCCTGTGCCCAGCAGTGGGAAGTTAAAAGGCTGTAGTGGTGGTGGTGGGGGTGGATCCGTTAAAACGTTCACTAGAAGGCATAGATTTTTTCTACTAAGCTAGGCATTTAGGCTGCCTTCTTATTGAATGATCTGACCAGCGCTTAAGAGTGGTTTAAACTGGTAAATTACCCCAGCGAATGAGCGTGTCATAGTAACAGTAGGTTAAATGGGTTAATTGAACCAGGCTTTTAGGTATGCCACAGACAGGCTTTGGGCCTATCTGCTGCAGTCCGGAGCTTTTCTTGCAAAACTGTCGGCTTGTTCGTTGCCGGCAATTCCTGCATCGAAGAACTAAGAAGACCAGGATGTTCAAGGTTTCCCTGCAGTTTTCGACCAACCTTGAATTCATTACCTCAGAGCCTCAGAGGAGAGGGCCGAAAGAGCTGCTTAGCTATCTGAATGGAAACACCATCTTTCTTCTTACCAATAGGGATGAGATTCACTAAATTTAAAATTTGGCTATGGTCAGGACCCGCCATGGCCCCACCAACCTCACGGTTATACGGGCCGCATCATCGGGAGACCGCCCGGTACATCGCTCTTGGCGTGTTGGTTTGACTTTGGTCTACTCACCGAAGGTCGCAGCCACTGCAGGTTTCTGTCCAAACGCTCCTTGTAGAACAGGCTGCGCTCAACCGCGGGAAACTCCGGGTCTTCAAACAGCCTCCCATCGGCCAGGCAACGGGATCTGATCTCCTTGAAGTCCTGATACGTCGCCGGCCCGAACGACGATGGCCGGGTCTCTCCAAGCTGAAAAGATGGATAATTTTAAAAAGTGTGAGTACAGTAGATAGCCCCGGTATTGCAACGCATCAGTCGTGGCGGCGCGAGTTGATTGTTTCTATGTGACAATAGGCGTATGTTAGCCATTAGCTGGACTCAAAAGGTCACGAATGTGGAAGTTCTGCGACGCGTCAATCAGAAACGCGATCTTTTGCAGACCTTCAAGATGAGAAATGTCACGTGCACTGGGACACGTGCGATAGATACGATAGATACTATCTATTACAACTCATCATGATGGGAAAAGTTGCTGGAAAACGAGGCGTACGTCGCAGAAAGTCCTGGCTACGCAATATCCGCGAGTGGACAAGCATCGCGAGCGCCGCCGAACTCTTTCGTCTCGCGAAGAATAAACCAGAGTATGCAAAGCTGACAGCCAACCTTCGCTAGTCGCAGAGGTACCGCAAGAATGTGTCAATGCGCAAAAGACGCGGATCCCTGGTGCGTAGATTACGGAGCAGTTCCAATAGCATTCTGCAGTTGATTGCCAGTTTAAATTTATTATTATATTATTGCCAGTGTAAATTTATGGTGAATTTGTGTGTTGTGCCTACAAATTTGTCACTGTTAGCGGATTATAGCAAAGTAATTTTGTGTTCATTGTATAATATCATGGAATTCCGCAAAGTAACGCCTGCTTCTATTCAACATTTGATTGCCAGTCGATTGGACTGTGTTTTTTTTTTCATGTGTGTATATAGTGAATCATTGGTGCGAGATTTCTAATAGAGCGGTGTAGCGTTGCTTCACATATTCATTAGTTTTAAATTTTTTTAGGTAATTTTACTAACATGTAAGTTTCTGTATTACTAACAATGCGAGTCTATGTTACTTTCAATAAGGATTTATTATTATTATTCTCTCATTTATTTGCATACCTACTGATTCTTACAGTTTTATTTTTAACAATGTTAAAAAAAAATGTATACATCTACACATTACACATATATAATTTAAAGTAACATTCTTAAAATAAAATAACAAAATGGGTTCCACTGGCAGCGGTATAAAATCCAAGCTGCCGGTGGTCAGGGCTCCAGAGTGAGGAACCTCCTCACTCTGTCATGGTGAACGTGAACGTGGTGGACTATGGCCTAAACCCTTCTCTTGAAGGTAGATTTTCAAAAATCTTGAAACATATATTTCTTTTTTAACTGACAGTACAATCGATGTTCATGTATAAATATCAACTTGAAAAATGACGGACATACAATTTTTCATCCCCTATTTAACCCCCTTAGGGATGGAAAATTCAGTGGTTTAGGCTGTGCGTTGATGATCAGTCAGTCAGTCAGTCAGGCCAAGCTTCTTTATATTAGTACCTACTAGTAGATCCGGCAGACTTCGTCCTGCCCGGCGACAAACACACGCACAGAAGATATATTAGGTACATACTGTATGAGAGGTACGGGTGAGAGAGTTTACCTTATCGACGGGATGACAGTTAAATGTTTGACAGCTACGAAACCCGTGAACATTTTGTATGGGAAAAAGTTTTTCCTCTTATTTTATTTTTTCATCAACTTTCTAATGTTTTTTATAGTTATTATGCTATTCTGGACGGAGACAAATACAACAAATCAAAAACCATGAAAATCGCTCCAGCCGTTCTCGAGTTATAAGCGTTCGAACTAACACGACTTTGTTTTATATATATAGAAGAAGAAGATAGATAATAGATATTCAGTACGGAAAAATCCGGCTGTAACTTTTACTCGCACTTGACTGTTTTGAACACATTTTCTTACTGTAAGTAGGTACAAAACATCCAGCAATAAATCCCATTAGTTAAACGAAAACACAAACCCAAAACAGTCTCTCTCCGGTGGGCATACGCATATTACTCCCATTATAATACTTAGGCAGCTTCAATTTATACAGTTCACTCTCTACAACCGTTGACAACCTTTTGAATGGCGATGGCTTTACTTCAACATCCGTTAGTACGACTTTGGGAGAGTTAGCTCTTTCGAAAACCACATGTCTATTAACTCTCCCATCAGTTACACGACCTTTATCTACCACGGCTACAGTGCTCTTAGTTGCTTCATCTTCAACATTAGATTTCTCTAACGGCCGAGCAACTCTCGTTGCCCAAAAGGGTTTATACGAACTGTGTCTTCTAATTTTCGACTGCTGACATTCGAAATCTGAAACTTTCGCTTTACGAAAGTCCGTGAGCAGTCTCGAGAAGAACCCCGGGTTGCCGTTTTCTTTTACGTCTGTATTCTTTTGTTCTTGATGTTTATCTTGTTTCAGTATTCGTCCAGATTTAGGGGATACGATGGAAACGGATTTTCTTTTCCAATTCTCAACAGCGTTAACAACTATGACCGGACTCGCGAAACTAGTGGTCACACGTTTGGAATCTTCCTTGAACAGTTTGATAAACTCGCTTTCCTGTATTTCTAACATTTCGTTGAGCACTCGCGTTGAATCTAACGAACAAACTGATTCTTTGTTTAAACTATTGACAGTTAAATTGGGTAATTAGTGCAACCTAGAATTTTATTAATGGTACAAGGGCGAGATTGGTACTTATTATTTGTTTTGGGTCCAAGGGCCGTAATTAACGGTTTAAAGGCAAATAATTGCAGCGCTTTAAGAGATAATGGGTCAGTGTGACATATCTGACTACATATATTTTACACGTCCTCGGTAATCAAATATCGATTTTCCTGTAAAACTCTATTTAGAGTGGTCATTAAAAGTTATTTGTCAGCTATTTTATTTGGATTGGAAACAGGAAAATGTTTTGCAATGGAGATATATATTTTCCGTATAATATATATTCCACATATTTTATTTTTGCCAAATTATTTTAATTAACTTTCATTTCAATTACCAGATGTAGAGTAGCTTGAAGCAGTTTAAAAAGGAAAAATATATAATCTTCAAAGTACAAAAAATAAGCAAAAGCTCTTTTTAGCTTAAATGGCCAGTAATTTTATCGACACTTTTGAGCTCTAGCAAAAAAAAAACATTTTTTGCCGGCATATTTTTTCATCAAATCTGGCGATGTTTCTTTAACCACGCGAAAACACTTTGTTCAACGAAAATAAGTTTCTTTAAATTATTTTATTCGGAAATTATTTCCAGGACGATATACGATAACTTTCATGTGTCCATCCACAGTAAGAGGATACTATTAACTGTGGAACAAATTGTGGATAACGCGGGCACACTAACAAATTAAATGTTAACGTATAGTGCTTTTATGCACATGATAACATCGCTCGTAACCCTCCGGGGACTAGTGCTGGTAAAGCTTGTAATATACAAAAAGCTAATTCATTAAATTCAGGTAACAAGATGGTTATATTTACAGTTAAATTGTTTGAACTTTGAAATAATTATAAATAATCAAAGTCAAAGTCTTAATTCTTTATTCAAAGTTGATACATTTTTAGAAGTCAATAATTTTACAAGTATACCATTATGCAAGTGAGGTAATGATGAATGTTTATATGTACGCGATAGATACAGTTTATTAAAAAAAACGATTAAATGAAAATTCGAATATTTAAAATATCAATATGCGATCACATTACGTGATAAAAACACTTATCACAACTTGATCTATGTATGTGAAATGGATCCTTTTCTATAAGAATAACTGTTAAAATTACATAAAAAAAGATGTAATAAGTAATTATTATCAAGAAAATATATAGAATTTTAATCAAATTGAATGTTATATTTTATGAAAAAGCGATCTGACTTACAACTTTGACTTAAATAATGGTTTAATTTTACTCTCTATAGCTTCGATGCAGTAAGGTGAAATATTAACGCAACAATTAGTGTAATGTCCCCAAGGTACTCCCTTGTAGGACGCCAGGTCATTGTGAGGTGCGGTTTAAAATTACACCCATGTGCCATGAGTTTTAATACATCGATTGCTCCGTAAAAATAATTAGTGGCAACAAAGTCGTTAGTGGTTAAAACAGTAATTATAACGTAAATGTATGGTGGCATTATTGTGTCGAAAGCATAGGAGAGATCATAGTTCGAAAGGATAACATTAGACGTTGCAAATACATTTTAGTACTTACGTATATATAAGAGAGGTTCTCATAACATTGAAATAAATATATACATTTTCTAGCTGTTGCCTGCAACCTCGTCCACGCATATATATATATATATATCTTATATTAATATCTCATATTTTTAACCCCTATTTAACCCCCTAGGGGTGGAATTTTCGTAAAATCCTTTTTTAGAGGATGTCTATGTCATAATATCTCTCTGCTTGCCAAATTTCAGTTCAATCCGTCCAGTGGTTTGAGCTGTGCGTTGATAGATCAGTCACTTTTTCCTTATACATAATATATATTTAGAAGATGAAATAAATAGACAAAAATTACTGTTCAGTACTTTAAAAAAAATCTAAGAACCCACTGTATATAATTAAATAACCCCAAATATACACCCAAAATTTCATCCAAATCGGTCTAGCCGTTTAGGAGGAATTAGGTAACAAACAGACGTATAGAAGAATTATATAGGTATGGGTGAGAGAGATTACCGTATCGACGGGATGAACATTGACAGTTACGATACCCATGAGCATTTTGTATGGGAAAATGTTTTTCCTTTTATTTAATTTTGTCGTCAATTTTTCAATGTTTTTAATAGTTATTCTGCTATTCGGGCCGAAGACAAATAGAACAAATCAAAAACTATAAAAATTGGTCTAGCCGTTTCGAGTTATAAGTGTTCGACTAACACGACTTTGTTTTTATATATTAATTAAGATTAAGATATTATAATTATGACATTTTATAGACAAATCTGTAATCATAAGCCAATAATAAACTTTAGTATGGAACTACATACATATATATTAATATTCCATATACAAATATACTAAACTAAATATTAATATACAATATATTAATATGTACTTTATCCACACTAAGCAACGTTTTTTGCATAGGAACGCTAAAGTTTACTATAGGCTTATGATTAAGAGCGTTGATGCGTTCTGCGCCATTTTTGCTCATTTTTAAGCTATTTCGACCCTTCATATGTTGTTAATCTATGCATTTACTTAAAAACTTATTTATACTACATTGTAGAAAATTTTGTGTTCTAGGGAATTGGAAGACAACATTTTGCAATTTATTGATAGTTTTTGTCTTATTGCCAAAATACCAAAAGCCTATTTATGAATTTTGGGATTCGTGGAATCTTTGACGTTCACTACGTCAAAAGTTACTTGTTCAATTCACACACAAAGATATATTTATGAAAGGAAATGTCCTGAACTAAAGACATGGAAGAAAACATTTTTTAATTTGGCATTTTTTACATCATAAAAATCCATGCAAAGGAATTATAATTTCAGTAAATTATAGACATATAAAACCGTCATTTTAGTAGATTATTTTTCGCCATTTATAAGTAAAATTAAGTACATATAAAAGTTAACCATATTTGCAATAATATAAGTAAAAAAAAATCTAAAATTAACTACTGTTTGTTTCCAAAAAATAACTTTGAAACTGACACCAAAACTCAGAAACAGGCAGTAGGAAATTGAACTAGGAAACTAGTATGAGCCGAGGCCTCTCCGCGAACGGACGTAACGCTTTTTGTCTCGGCAATTCTTATTGGATTACATGGAATATACGTAAAATTGTAGTGCGACTGTCACTATTCAATACTAGATATTTTTAATGCTTGCTATTTTTTCTTACAGATAGATGAAAACTTTTTACGTATTTTTAATAATTGTAATTTTTTATATTATAGTTATAGTTGAGGATTATAGTTGTAAATCAGTAATCCATACTATATAAAATTATAATTGCGTAAGTGTGTCTGTCTGTCTGCCGATTTTTATGTAATTAGGTACAGAGTTAGCTTACATCCTGGGGACGGATATAGGATACTTTTTAACCCCCAACGCAAAAACGACGGGGAGTTATAAGTTTCACGTGTCTCTGTGTGTGTGTGTGTCTGTCTGTTCCCCTTTAGCGATCAAACGGGTAAACAGATTTGAATGCGGTTTTTTTTTGTTTGAAAGGTGGATTAGTCGAGAGTGTTGTTAGCTATGTTTGATGAAAATCGATCCAAGATGGCCGCCGCTACAAAATGGCGGATTACATATTTATCACAATTCCCTTAATATGGGTATCAAATGAAAGGTCTTGACTAGCAGAATAGCACTATGTAAATCCAACATGGCCGCCGCCACAAAATGGCGAATGTCAGGGGTTTTTTAAATTTTCAATTTATACTTGTTATCTCGAAAAATTAAAGAAAAGAAGAGAAAGAATTCCGTGAGAAGAATTCTTAAAGGTCCGTCCATTTAACAAATTCGTTATACAAAATTTGGTAGGTACAGAGGTAACTTGCGTCTCGAAAATTGACATAGTTCCCACAGGATTTTTAAAAACCTAAATCCACGCTGACGAACTCGCGGCCAACATATAGTACATAATATTATGTGGAAAATGAACTAGAAAATAGCTATCGTATAAAAAAAAATTATCGTCCGGTAACAACGGTTTTCAAACCATCCAGGAACCCATTGAAATATACACACAAAATATTATACAAATCAGTCCAGCCGTTTAGGAGGAGTTAGGTGACTAACATGTACGTACCAAAGAATTATATAGGTACGGGTGAGAGAGTTTACCGTATCGACGCGATGGGTTGTTTGACAGTTACGAATCCCTTGAACATTTTGTATGGGAAAATGTTTTTCCTCTTTTTTTATTTTTTCGTCAATTTTCCAATGTTTTTAATAGTTATTATGCTATTCTGAACGGAGACAAATCAAAAACCATGAAAATCGCTCCAGCCGTTCTCGAGTTATAAGTGTTCGAACTAACACAACTTTGTTTTATATACATAGATTTTATTAATTCTAATATTTTAAGGTACATTGCGTCATTACAATGAATGATTTCTAATTGCATTTTTGTATTAGCGGTATATTTAATGTTCAAATTAAGTATACCTACAATCTACATACAGAAAATGTATTTATTACCTGTTTTGAATTACTTTAGTAATAATTTTATTTTGTAAATATGTAAAAAGATAAATCCACGATTCCCTCAGGATTTGTAAAAAACCGAAATTCACACGGGCGAAGCCGCGGGCAAAATCTGGTATGTAATAAGTAAATTAACAAGATTTTGAATGAATCTGCATTTTTCTTCACTATTTTACCCTTACACGAGTACGGAGTAGGTATATAAAAAAATCAATATCAGAAGCTGTACTATATTCTCCAATTATAATTTTTATGAACTGGTCTACTCTATAAGGTCTTTTTCAAGCATTATACATTAATTATGCCTGCTATATAAAATTAAAAATCTACGAACTAAAAACTTAGGTATAGGTGCCTAAGAATATTGAAAAAATAAATAGCCCGTTTGAAAATGGTAAAAAGATCAAAACGGTTTGTTACACTACACTGCATTTGGAGCGGCGCGTTCATTCACGTAAACAAAGAATCCCAGGTAAATGCCTAAACTTGCGAAGCGGGTCCGTGCGTCAACGCTCTTAATGTATATTGAAAAACTTGTTCATAATATAACAACTAGGTGTATCAACTAGATATACCGCATCACCCACGCATTGCCTTATATATGCATCTTTTACGTAAATTCTTTACGCAGCGTCGTGTCGCCTTGAACTTGTTTATCTGGATTTATGTAGCTCGAATATAGGCAGTCTCTTTTTGACGTGATAACTCTTTGTCTTGTCTTATAAATCGGTGAACGCCGGCTACACGCACGAAATAGCATGACTCACTGTCACGTACCGCGTGCATGCGAGAGCGCGGAAAAAGCCATAGCCATAGGCACGATCGGCCAGCATAGCCGAGCGTACAAGCAAGAGCGCGGAATAAGCGATAGAGAGGCAATGTTTTCTTATGACGTGTGTGTGTGTATGGGTGCGTGCGTGCGTGTGTCTGGGTGTGTGTGTGTGTTTGTATGTGTATAATGTATTTTATGTGTGTATGTAATTTATACTTGTGTCCAAAGTATTTTAACATCCTGCAAGCTTAGGTACAACGGAATATGTATTCTGATACATTGGTTGAAATGTGGACAGCTAATTCCAAGGAATCTTGTAGAGCTATTTAAAAGAGTTCATTCATTTGAGTAGGTAGGTACATGAAACTTGGTAGGTATAATTCAAACAAACAAAATCGATACGATAACATAGGGTTAGAGACTAGAGTAGACGGTCGATCGTTAACAGTCTAGACGGTGTACCCCCCTTCATAGTTCAGGCACTTGAATAGACGACGCGGCTAGACTCCCCACAGACTCCCCAGGAAGTGCGTTTGAATTTAAATAAATCTTTCTTTATCGCTTCTGTTCTGTAAAATACTTAACACTAGGATATTCTTATATAGTGAGTATTCTTGAATACTGAGGGGTTACTGAGGAAAAAGGGTCACACCCCTTTCAATGAATCGCGTAATTGGTATTTATTCAACTAACTTTTTTTACCGTGATAACGTCTTATAAATCGATGAACGCCGGCTACATGCACGAAAAAGCATGACTCATTGTCACGTACCGGGGAACGTAGCGCGTAGCACGTAGCGCGGAACTAGACGTTCAGCTTGTGACGCATCTATCTTTATTTTCTTATGACGTTATCACGTAAAATTATCGTCCGTAAATCGACTTTATAGACCACTTCATAACCAATTTTTTTTAAAGAATATTAGCCATGATGAACACGACTAATATTCTTTTCCCTTTCCCCTCCAATTAAGAGCCCTTTCCATGGCAACAACAAATCGTTGGTGAGTGGAGTCTAAAATAGTGATTTCTGCATTTAGAGAGCGAGACGTCTTCAGAAGAGTACTAAAAATATATACATAAATAAATAATAAATTAATTAAATAAAAAATTTTGCTTGAGATATCATGATTTTTAGTGAAAAACGGCAAAGTAAAAAGATGCAAATCTAGGTTTGGAATTTCGCCTATTTTAGCAAATATTTGGCAATTTTTTACATGAACTAAAGACATTTGTAATTATTATGAAGTAACCTATGACAAGACTTCGGTCGTTTTTCAATTTTCTTGTTTCTTATATAGTTTGTTTACGCACGAAGTTGCCCCAAAATTTGCCCAAAAATAGTGATTTTTCAAGCGTCATAACTTTCAAAATAAATATAATTTTACTAATATTTTTATTTTATGGCATAGATAATGGAGATATAAATTGATATCTGGCTTAACTTTAGACCTATTGCGACAAATATTAGAATAATAGGCGTAATACGTTTGTATCGAGAAGCGCGTGAAGAGAGCGGCCTTAAGCGAAGACTTATACTATAATATTATAGGAGTGGGTACGACAATAGTGTAATGTAACGGGTGGGATTTGGTTTGAACCGTCGCGTAGGCGTCGACCTAACGGTTTCCGATCCGCGCCCGACGACAACGTTGTATTTGTTGTAATAGCAGCAACAGAAATACATCATCTGTGAAAATTTCAACTGTCTAACTATCACGGTTCATGAGATACAGCCTGGTGACAGACGGACGGACGGACGGACGGACAGCGGAGTCTTAGTAATAGGGTCCCGATTTACCTTCGGGTACGGAACCCTAAAAATTAGAGATCCCTGCAAAAATTGTAATAAACTACCCGTGCGAAGCCGGGGTAGGTCGCTAATGTTCAATAGAGCATCTGGTTGTTTTCTCATTTTAATCGTTAAAATCACCAGTTGGCATACTCGTAACTGCGATGCCAATGTAAACATGTTCACAGATAACATCAATCATTTAGATTGAATTTTAGCTTTTTAATAGCTTCGTAGATTCGCTCGTTTTCAGTATGAAAATTATTATTAAGACAGCATAACTTTATGAAAATCAATAGTAAGTTCAAATAAGATGGAAAAGTATAAAAAGGTAAGGGTAATTTTTTTAAATGCAGACTTTTTTGCTTATGGAATAAACTAAAAACATTGAAATAGAATAGGTAAGTACGTGTACGTATGACACATAAGCATATAAACCGGCTCTCTATAGTCTCTCAGAGTCCCCAATTGGTCAATTACTGCAGTTGTTCAGACAAGGTCGCTTGAAGGATTATCTCCTCACATGTTCTCATATTAATAGCTTCCATTTATGAAATTGAAACTCGAGTTACTTGTGAAACGGAAATAGGAATTTTTCAGGGTTTGACAATTATTTATTACAATAAACACTTGGTGAAACAAATTTGTGATTTGATACAAAAATAAATAACATTTTTTGAACGTGATAACGTCTTATAAATCGTTGAACGTCGGCTGCACGCACGAAAGTGTCACGTTCCGATTGAGACGAGCGTGCAAGCGAGAGCGCGGAACAAGCGATGACGTTATTACGTAAAATTATCGTTAACTTTACAGAGAACCATTTTTTTAATAATATGCAGGTGTGTACAAATCACGGCAAATAAGTCCAACGTTGACCTTCAATGCGCAGAAGTCGAAAATGAGGTATCTCGGGGTGTGAGAGGGTCGCGGGGAGGGCGTGGGGATCGTTCGTAAGCACTGATTAGCTCTCGCGGATCCCTCGTAAGCGCTGATTGGCTCTCCAATCGTATTGTGTCCCGCTCACTCGTACGACGCTACTCGCACTTGAAGGTCAGCGCTCGACTTACGTGTTGGGAGTTATAATCTGGTGTTACGTGTTAGTTGGTTACCGTTGCTTTCAGGTTGCCTGCTAAGAAGTACGAACCTTAGAAATACTATTCAGAAACGTCAGTCAAGTAGTTCTAACCACGTCTTCGTTTAGCAACCTTTTATATCCTTTGATCTATCTCGGTGAATTGTCTCAACATCAATATAGAGACTACATAATATATGAGTCATCTAATAGCGCGTTTAGATCGCATATTATTTCACCATAGCCAATGCATGATAATACGTACCTAATGTTTACAATTAGCACATCACTACATAGTATAAAACAAAGTCGTTTTCTCTGTCCCTATATCCCTTTGTACGCTTAAATCTTTAAAACTACGCAACGGATTTTGATGCGGTTTTTTTTAATAGATAGAGTGATTCAAGAGGAAGGTTTATATGTATAATAACATCCATTAAATTGTGGAGAAATACTGTTATTTTTGAGGTTTCTAATGTGATGTCGTAAATAATTACATTTTTTCCGCTTACATTGCAAACGCAGGCTGAACCCTACGAGATTTATCAAAATAATGTACTAAGTATTGTACACATTGAAAAGGTCTACAGAAAAGTCCGCGATGGTATATGTCTATCTCTTATGGATATCCCACAATAACATTTTTTTGTCATTTACTTTTTACGACAAATAATGGCTAATTTTCGAAGCGATTTCAACCAATACAGCATTAATCCTTATCTAATTAAATACCTTAAATGCATTGTTGATTTTATATAAATCCATATGGTCCTTTACAGCATATGATTTAAATGAATACTTTCGAAGATATTACAGATTTAAAAATTGCGGCGGCGCGGGAGCGTGCCTATAAGCGCGTCGGCGGCCGCGGTTCTCCCTATAGCCCATTGTCGATAATTTTTGAAACCAAAAAAAAAATCACAGTACGTAGGATGAAACCCATTGGAAAAGGAGGAGAATATTATAAAATACAAGGAAAAATAATTTACGGGCGATCTGAGCTCGGGAAAAAAGGGGGGGAGTTTTAAGGGTAAAAAACGGTTTATCTCGATTTCCGGCAAAACTAGAAGTCCTATGGAAAAAAATTAAATGGCAAAGTTGTAGGTAATAAAAAGATCTACAACTTTTATATTTACACTTTTTTCACATAACCTCAAAATTTATGTGAAAAGTTCAAAAAACCAAGTTTTTGGTTCTTTATTTTTATCTTTTAAAATAATTTTTTTTTTTCACGGAATCTGGTGAAAACTTACTTTCTTATGTCCCAAATACACTAATTTATTTGATTTGAAATATTTAGTTTTTCTCCTTATTTTTGACTTAATATCGACTTAATTCTGACAGCTGTCATTTTCATTTACAGATGAGTTATTTATATGGAGAACAGGGTTAACATCTACGAAGTACGATTTTACCCCAAACTACTTTAATTCCCTGTCAACATATAAAGCTCTAAGCCGCTTAATAATATTAATTGTTTCGCCCTAAAATAGAAATTGCTAAGAATGGAAACTAGAAAGTCATATCTACATGCAGCAGTTGATTTGTATTTGCATAAGTTTTGAATTTTTCATCTTTTTTGTGGGAATTGTTTTATCTCTGGTAACATTATGAAACGTCAGAATTCCACGGAATTAGTAATTCGGGTATAAGGTGAGATATAGTAAGTTCATTGTGGAAAATATCGTAAAAAGTCGTAAAAGCCGCCTGGGAGCTTTCATCGAAAACGCTGCCTAATCCCTGAGCGGGTAGTACCTACGCATAAAATGCTCTACTACCCGTGCGAAGCCGGGGCGGGTCGCTAGTAATTGAATAGAATAGAATAGAATAGAAAAGTTTTTTATTCAAATAAACTTTTACAAGTGCTTTTGAATAGTCAGATGAATCTTCGTTCGGTTGAAGATTATATGGTTCGGAATGTCGTTCCAACCGAGAAGAACCAGCAAGAAACTCGGCGGTTGCTCTTTTCCAAATTTACAATATCAATATAACAATATTATGTTAAGTACATGATTGAATTGCCGTCTCGCGCATTGCTGGAACGAGTCAAATCCACGCCTTTTTATCATTTATATAAGTAATCATAATTTTATTCAGATAAACTTTCGGAAGCGTTTACGAATCGACAAATGAATCTACCACAGGTTCGGAATGGTGCTTACAATTCTACACATGTGAAGAAGGGCAGACAAAAGTAGCCCCATTTCCGACGGTGGCACCCGTTCACGAGCATGACGCATGATCCAGCCATTGCTTCGCTCAACCATATTCGAGGGAACGTAATTGCACAAACGTACCTACGTGACGCTGCGCTGTCGTGATAAAGAATTCTTGGTTCCTTCTAATAGGGTATTCTACTGTGTTTGAAAAAGCACTTCAAAATGTTGTTTTTGTTAATAAAAAGCCACAAAAAATATATTTCGGCAAAATAAACACGCGTTCATGCCATAAAATTAAATTAAATTTTAAACATTTTTTAATGCCGCGAAAACGCTGTCAGCCAATAAGTCAGCCATTTCATGACGTAACAATGATATACAAGAAGGTTATAAATGTATTCTATATAACACTGGAGTTTGCGCCTTAAATATTGTAGTGAAGATAAAGTCATTCACCTGGGCTACTTTTTCTTTATTACTAATATTTTTTGGACGATAATATATCGATAGTTTGATATCGAAATGTAGATACAAAAAGCTGTGATAAAGCTGTGATAGCCTAATGGCTAGGACGACCGACTTCTAATCGGAGGTCGTAGGTTCGATCCCGGGCACGCACTTCTAACTTTTCGGAGTTATGTGCGTTTTAAGAATTTAAATATCACTTGCTTTAACGGTGAAAGAAAACATTGTGAGGAAACCTGCATGCCTGAGAGTTCTCCATAACGTTCTCAAAGGTGTGTGAAGTCTACCAATCCGCTTGGCCAGCGTGGTGGACTATGGCCAAGGCCCTCTCACTCTGAGAGGAGATCCGTGCTCTGTAGTGAGCCGGTAATGGGTTGATCATGATGATGATGATGATACCTCTGTGGTAATAAATAGGTACATTCGCTAGTGAAAAATAAATTAAGAAATTTGATAAAAATAAAAATTTATATTGAAATATACTTAAATATTCTGATTTTGAGTCATAAAAGCACATTATTTTTTTATTAAATTAAAATTAAAAGTCGTAATCGTTAATCTGTATATCACGTAACCTTGAACACGAGCCGCCTTGTTTTGACGTCATAATGATAGTTAATACTAATCATTAATCTATGGTCATATAGACAAAAACCATAAAGTTCATTGTACTCTGAAGCAACAACTTTTGCATGTAACCCAGACTTCTGTTCTGCCGAATTCCAGAATGTTAAAACATCTTTGTAAACATCATTAGTTGTCTGTCAAGTCGGCTTACGGATGAATATTTTACGTGATAACGTCATTTAAAAATATTGGTATAAGGCCCTGTTTCACCACCATCTGATAAGTGTCGGATAGCTTATTCACAACTATAGTCCTTGTCACTTGACATAAGTAAGGAAGTGACAAAACTTACGTTTAGGCTATCCCGACACTTATCAGAAGCACTACCTTCTGATAAGTGTCGGGAACAGGCCATATTGTACCTTATTTTAATAAAATAATTACTAAGAACTATAACCTAACACATATATATATATTTATAATTTAATTTGTTTGATAAAGATACTGGACTATAATATAACTGTGTAATCATTTTTGAAGTGACTTACGATGTTTTAAATAAAGCTGATATATCGAAATATCGATATTTTTTTCGGTATATCGAACTCCGATATCGATATATTTAAAAATATAGATATATCGAAAATATTTATTTATATAATACTATATTAAAAAATATCAACAGTCCTTTTTTGTTTGGAGTTTAGATTCCATAGGTTCTATCTTTCTTGTATGACCACAGATTAATATTAGTTTTTGCTTATATGACCACAGATTAATATTAGTATTTTCTATCATTATGACGTCACAACAAGGCGGCTCGTGTTTTAGGTCACGTGATATACAGATGGGAAATTACGACTTTTAATTTTAATTTAATAAAATAATCATGTGCTTTTATGACTCAAAATCAGAATATTTAAGTATATTTCTACATAAATTTTTATTTTTATCAAATTTCATAATTTATTTTTCACTAACGAAAGTACTCTATTCTCTTGCGCTGTTGGTGATTTAAGTTTCTGTACATGTAATTTGCTGACTGTATGTAGATTTTTTAAAGAATATGAGCCATGTAAAACATGACTAATATTCCCCTTTCCCTTCCAAATTGCGTAAAGCTTGCGTTAGAGGTGGACCCGACAATTCATGAGTCAGCAAATCAACGACAGAAATCGTCAACCTTAAGACAGAAGATCGTAAACCTTTCGGAAATTCGGATAGAACAGACAGAAATCGTCAACCTTTCGCATAGAAAAGACATAATATATTATGGTCAACTTTTCGGGCAGAAGATCGTAAACCTTTCGGATAGAACAGACAGAAATCGTCAACCTTTCGGAAAGAACGGACCGAAATCGTCAACCTTTCCGATAGAAGAGACAGATATCGTCAACTTTTCGGACAGAAGAAGACCGACCTTTCGGACAGAAGGGACAGAAATCGTCAACCTTTCGGATTTCAATCAGTTTTGAGGCTCCAATAAATTATCCGTCGTAATGACACATAATTTGTCTATCTGTGTTAGGAAATATATTAATTGCGGATGCGGGCCGCGGAGGTACCTCAAAATACGGCATAGAATATTTATTTAGGTATCGCACATCCATAATATTATGTCTGAGCTCTAAAGGCAACTCCACTATCTCTATGCACTCTTTTGGAGTCATGGTTATTATTATTAGTTTGCTGAGGATCACGAGCGAACTATTATAGGTTACTTATTACTTACTTTGTTAAAATGTTCTTAAATTTAAATTACCTCACGTTCAAGATAAAAATTAACATTTCAGTCAATAAACCGTGTGGGACGTGGGTGCTCGCTAAGATTACCCGAGTTTACTCATCGAATACCGTATGGCGTTGAGGTCATATGCGGAATTCATAAATTAGACATTATAGGAACAACAATAATGATTAATCATCCGGTGTTTTGTTGAAAATTGAATGGAAATTATTAAAATTGAGACAGAAGGAGCCAGGCGTTGCTAAGGGGGAGAAGGTAGGGGCAGCTGCCCCCCTCCACTCCTCCTCCCCTAGTAAATTGCGTAGCAATGATTGATGCAGATCTTAGGCAATCTGTGGGCTGGAAGACTAACCTTTTCAAATCTTTAAAATTGACATTGACCTTATTACTTAAAATTCCTATGAATTCCTTAACATTGACATAAGTTAATATGCACAAACCTGATAATCCAGCTAAAATAATATTGAAAGACATGGAAAACAAAAAAGTAGCGACTATTAGCGACAAGTAGACACACTATAAATAACCTATGGAAAAGATTTTTCAAAATAAGTCATACATAACTATTTATGTACCTACAAAACACTTATGTCATAATACCCATAATAGACATAAAGTCAAGAGAAGATGCAGAGAAATGAGAGGATTAGCAATCTTGGGCTCTAAAGCTGTGATCTATAGAGCATACTCAGACTCTAATCAGACTCAAGACAGAGTTAAAACAGGACATAAACATGTCCCTTATATTATAAAACTGTCTCGTTTTAACTCTGACTAGAGTCTGAGTAGAGTCAGACTATGCTTTATAGATCTCAGCCTGAGGACTAAAGGGACAATAGACATTATCTACACATACTCACCACTTTATAGTTCTTAATGCTCGGCAGGAACCTCTTTTGCTCAGCCTCTTTCTTCTGGAACACTTCGTTTATAATGTTCCCGATCGCCTGCGCCCCATAGTTGAGCAACACCTGCCCCCCCTGATTGATCAGCTGGCGGCCGGCGCCTTGCAAAAGCGCGCCAAAATCCGCGCCGCCATTTTGCCTCGCCATGTCTCACCCCCACTAGTACACTACACTTATAGTCTGTCTCACTCTTCGCTATGACATTTTTGGGGTTGACTGGGAGGGGGGAGATTATAAAAATATATTAATGAATTTTTTTAAGATATGTTTCAATTTTTTGTGCTGTGCGATATTAAATTCTTATTACACTAATTTTTAACCTCCCGACGCAAAAACGACGGGGTGTTATAAGTTTGACGTGTCTGTGTGTGTATGTGTGTCTGTCTGTTCCCCTGTGGCGCTCAAACGGGTGGACCGATTTGAATGCGGTTTTTTCGTTTCAAAGGTGAATTAGTCGAGAGTGTTGTTAGCTATGTTTAAAGAAAATCGGTCCAAGATGGCCGCCGCTACAAAATAGCGGATTACATATTTTTTCACAACTCCCTTAATATGGGTATCAAATGAAAGGGCTTGACTAGTAGAATAGCACTATTGCAAATCCAAGATGGTACCTTCCACATAATGGCAAATGTTGGGGGTTTTAAAATTTTTTAATTTATACTGATAGATATCCTTGAAATACTATTTCTACTCAGTCAAACAACATCCTGTCAACGACCATACCACATCACTGAAGAAAATGAAATAAGGCTGTATTCTGATTTCTGACTACTCTAATATAAGTGAGTTCATTTTGTGCTATGGTTCGGCCCTACCTACTATAGTTTTTTCATACCTTAAATTATATGACTACATTTTTTTTGGTAAAAATTATGATTCAATTACATGTTTAATAATGTATAGCAGTGGGCATGACATCCCACCTTGTTATTTGTTGTTAGGTGAATTTTAAGCAAACTTTACAGATTTTTCATCACCCTTTATACTGTTGAGAAATTGAGGCTAAAACAATTTCACGTGATTGTTCAACCATTATAGTAACAACAAATTCAAAATTAAATTTAATATGATGTCTTGCTATCAAATGAAGTATATTTTTATAAGAACGTTACCTCTATGATCTTATAAAACTGGTAGGAAATAATGTGTAATAGTTTATACATGACTAATGTATAAATGATTCATTTATTTATAATTACACTTGCTCAGTTAATGAGTGAATTGTATATTATTTTCCTCTTCCTATAATAGACTATGCAATATTATGTGCAGGAAGTTTATAGAATATTCTTAAGCATCTATAAAAGTTATAGATTTTCCTGTCAGTTGGTAAAACATACTGCCGTGAAAGGCAGCTAACCTACCGAGCTGATGACAGATGTTTGCATCAAAAAATTCTGGTACATTCTACGCTCTATCAGACATTCATCACAAATGATTAACGGAACCAACTAATGCAGTACCTATCATTTATAGGATCTCTTAGGCACACCCCTGAAACTACAAACAAGTGAACTACACTGGTAGATATACTTACTATCTATTTTGGGGCTGAAGATAAATGGGGGAGTGAGCGTTGTTATGTTTTCTTTACATAGTTAAGATTAGGGCTGATTTGTTAATCACTACATACCGTAAAATTGGACAGATTTCATATATAAAACCTGTAAAAATGTGATTTTTATTCCTCAGTCAAAGGTTATTTTAGTGGTTGAAAGCTAAAGCAAAAATATGAGTGAAAAATTATTGCTAATGTAGTTTTAGGCCGCTAGCCCACTGGCGTTTTGTGAGCGTTGGCGTTTGGATAGTAAGACATAAATCAAGTGACAGGTCTAAAAGTAGAGCCATGATTTTCAAAATGTTTTGACAAAAGCAACAGTTTTCCGTTCAAAACAAGGACACTGTTTTGTAAATATATATGTTGAAATTTAATGTTATAAACCTTCTAATCTCCACATACATTTATTTCAAATATCACTAAAGAAAGAAAACATCAGGTATTTTCTAATTTCCATTTCCATTGTCTATTAAAATAACTATAAAAATATTAATATTCTTCACAATTTACACAACACCACAGAACAATAAACGTAATATACTGAGTCTGTGGGAAGCAGATAACTACACTGTTGAGTATATGACATCATAGTCGCTAGTAGTTGATGGTACGCTAATTGATCCAGCATTTTTTACATATTTGCCTATAATGTGCTAACAGGTAGGTAAATTATCTTACAATACATTTTAAGACACTTGATTAATAATTACTCTTCTCAACAAAACTCTTATACAACCTGTAGCAACCCATGCATGCTAAACTTGGCGTATTAATATGCGAGTATAAAATAAGCTAGCAGTTTTTGAATGAAAGGTAAGTACTTTATTAAGGGCCTGATTCAACCATTTTTTACTTATTTTTTAGAGATGTTTAGATTGGTCTACTGAACATATCTCTGCTCTTAGTAATTCTTAACTTAGTTTGTTTATTTAGGTTTTTTAAATCCTGTAGGAACCCTTTGATTTTCTGTGATAAAATCTACCCTCTTTGTATAACTCTATAGGTACCCATCCCCCCCTGTGAAATAAGTCCAACCGTTATGAAGGCAAACAGACAGACAGACAAACAAAAATTTTAAAATTCATCAGGCAAAGACATATTTCAACTTTATTTATTTGTATAGATTAAATGACATAGATATGTGTTTTATTTACTTAGTTGATGATAATATACAGATAATAAAACTGGTAATGTTATGTTCTAAATTTAACTACCGGTACCTACAAAACATGCATGGGTGGAGTCAAGAAAGTTATAATCTTGATACATTTTTCTAGGTCATAATATGAACTAGATCATTCGACATTAGTTATGTACTCACATCAAAGGTTATCTACACGCACAATTGAAGGTTATAACATGGTGTTCTAACCACTTACTATCGCAGTAAAACCTCAATACATCCAAATATATGAGGTCACACGTCTTAAATAGGTACACAAAATACCTGTGAAGATTTAGGATAATTCCCACTTTTTCACATAAAATTGTATCGCACAGCGCAAAATAGATATTGCCATGATATTTCCCACATTTTTACAATAAAAGTAACTCGTAATTTACTAAAAAAATAAGAGATAAATCAACAACACGACCGTACCTACAAATCTCTCACGAAAATTGACAACATATAATACGTCCAATTAGAAAATAAGGCATACGATACGAGATCTCTATGAGATGGCTCACTGATGGAATTAGAAATCGTGGTTTACTTAACACGGTCGGATTATAGACCGAGATTCTTGCCAACCCAAGAATGACGTAAGACTGCGTTCGTACTTCGTTCATTGATTTTTGAACTGTTCCCAATTTCCGCGGTTCGCTTGAAGTTTGAAATTATTGAATTAGATTTTTTTACTAATCTAACTTATCAAAAATATTTCAAAAATACATATATATTTGGAGTTTAAATTAAAAAAAATAATGAATTGTCGTTCACTTGTAGAAGCTAAGAGAAATTATACCCTCTAGAAGTTGATCAGAAATGTCATCAGTCATGTCAAAAAATTCAGAAATGTGGCAACCCGCAACACGATAATTAAGAAATATGCTAAGTCAGCGTTCTTCAAACTTTTTCAATAATATTTATTAATATTTTTATTACTATTTTTTTTTATCATGACAGATTTTATCATTATGTGTATTTATGTGTATAATACAAATTTAACTACATTTATATACATTTATCTATGCAGATTTAGGCGATGTTACCTTAAAAAATCAATAAGTGGGTCTAAATAAATAATAATTGTTCTACTCGTAGGTACAGGCTTGAATGTAGGAAAAAAACTGAAAGTAGGTATTTAAATATTACCTAGGTAGGTACGTAGATATTTCTTTATAAAGAATATTAGCCATAATGACCATGACTAATATTCCCCTTTCCCTCCAAATAAGCGTCAAGGTTGTGTTAGGAACTTGGTTACCTTTCGGTTTTTGATCCACGCCCGATGACCGTTGCGCTATTGAGGGTATTGATATATTATACGTAAAATTACGTTGATATTTTAGTTAAAAAAAATGGTTGTCTGTAAAGTCGGTTTACGCCTTACGGACGATAATTTTACGTGATAACGTCATAAGAAAACATTGTTTCTCTATCGTTTGCTCTGCGCTCTCGCTTGCATGCTCAGCTATGCCGGTCGATCGTGCCTTCTTTACTGCTTGTTTCACGCTCTCGTTTGCACGCGGTACGTGACAATGAGCCTTGCTTTTTCGTGCATGCGGCGGGCGTTCATCGATTTATAAGATGTTATTACGTCAAAAGATTATTATTAAATATCTGTGCTACAAACTTTCAGGATTCGGCTATCGTAGAAAGATCTCGTATAATCGACGGCTAAACAAAATCACCGAGGCGAATCATGTGCGAATCTAAGATAAAGTATAAGTACCTCCTCTTCTTCCTAGATGGCGTGTATTTAAGACGAAGAAATAGTTATTATATCTTTCGTTTTTGCTTATGTCAATATGCACTGTCAAAAAAAAGATCGCAATATAATTTCAGTGTCATCTTGAAAGACAGATTGTGAATAATTTTGTATTTTGCTAACCGTCTGGTGATAGGGTGGATGCTCCTAAAGCCGCCCAGCAAAAGTCGGCACTCAGTTCTATGTTTGTAAATATTAACATTTTGGGTGCCGCTTAGGCACACTGAGTATTTTATGTGTACATATAGCTTGCTTTAATGGGAAAATAGTTTTAGAATAAGGCAGCATTTTTTTGCATCCCTATCCCTCAATTATCGCTTAGAACGAGTGCAAGTGCATAAATCGCTTAATTTCTTATAAAATTTCTGCTTTCCGAGCGTCGTTTGACAAGATATAAATTACGTATGAATAATATTTAAGACTTGTTGTTGCAATTTAATTTGTCATAATATTTGATGTCTTACAATAGTAGTATAACACGATTATTTTACGTATTTAAAGAAAAAACAAGGGTGGTGGACTAAGGAAAACCAGTAATATGAGGTACCTGGGGTCGGCAGGGGGTGCCACCTTTTAGAATTTGGGTTATTTCTAAGGTATCCTATTGTGAGGTATCCTGTTTATCCTATTGGATAAACTTGATGTTGTCTATACAAAAAAATTGTCTGATTGTTGAAAAAAATTCTATCCATTTCTTCAAAAGTTCTATTAATTTTGGAGAAGGGTATTTATTTGGCGGGAAAATAAAATAAAATGGAAAGGAGAAAAGAGTTCCTATAAATATTAAGAAAAACATTAATTTACGCGGACGAAGTCGCGGGTAAAATATGATTTTCTTTCAGACACGTGAGGGCCGACTTTGAGGACACAAATGCTGGAAAAAGGCACAAAGGTGCCGAGCTTAGGCAAATTAGTACTTATTTTTTAAATAAATTGAAAATTACTTCTTTATACAAAAAGCAAATACTATAAGTTGACTCAAAAAGTCAAAATAATCAAGTATTAGAAGAAAAAATATTGTACTGAAATTACTTCGTTTGACATGTCTACGAATTTTTAAACGTGACACAGACGTTAAACTGCCGACCTAGAGAGCATCCACATAACTAAGTCAAATTACGTTATTTTGTAATTTTTTAAGTTCTAAAGAGCCCTTTACATTTGGCTGGATTCAGTGCACTAAATGAAAAAGACTCTAGAGAAAGACAAGTGTAAAGGCATTCAGACAGTAAGACACACTAATTAGACAGTCAGAGTCGACACTGCAGTTAGCATGCTGAATCCAGCCAAGTGTAAAGCGATTTAGCCAAAAAAATACGTTCAGTTGTCCGCTGACCGCCACTCGGGGTGGAGTGCCCATACATCCAGTACCTATAATATCGCTTCATTAGTCGCCGAACGCAGCGCTTTTGAGGAGCGTTATCTATAATAATATACAGAGGCTTGTCTTGACTGACTGACTGACTTATTATCAACGCACTGCCTAAACCACTGAAGCTAGAAACTTGAAATTTTCACAGTAGCTTCTTTTTATGACGTAGGCGCACACTAAGAAAGGACTATTGCGAATTATACCCCTAAGGTGGTTAAATAGGGGATGAAAGTTTAAATGAAAGTCCGTCATTTATCAAGTTATGTCCATGAAAATCGGTTTTTGTACCTATTGTCAGTTAAAAATAAAGAATTACGTGTTTCTGGAATTTTGGAAATTCTACCCCCAAGTGGGTAGGGGGTGGTAAGGGCTCTGCGAGGACGTTATCTCGCAGAAGGAGGCCGCGGAGCGGGCGCGCGAAGAGGCTCTCGACGCGCATCCGCTCCGGCGCAGACGGGGGGGAAGAAGGCGGCGGTTATTCGCCGCTCGCCAGCTTCCCTCGGGAGACGGCGGGTAGCTATTGGGCTAGCTATCCGCCACTAACAGTCTCCTCACTGTCTGAGGGGGGGATCACGCTGTCCCGATCCCCTCCTCTTTAGCGCGGGAGCCCCGGCAGGTGGCCGGGGCGGCTGACAGACGCCTGGGACGTATACAACGGGTCCCCCAGGCGTCCAGCACAGTCAGCGAGAGGGAACAGCCGTGGTGGTTTTAGTTAGGATATACCCATAGGGGGAGTCCCACATAACCCCCGTTCTGCCCAAAGAACGGGGGTAGCCATAAAGCTTTCCACCAAGTCAAAAAAAAAAAAGAGGGGGTGGTAAGGGTAGAGGATGAAATTTATAAGAATCCAAGCGGACAAAGTCGCTGGCATCAGCTAGTGTTTACTACATTTACTTTTTGAGCAGCGATGTCGAAAGAAAAAATTTAATAAAATATAATATAATTCGTTGTAGATAGTTTTTGTCTTAAAAGCAAATATTTTTTTCATCCAACACTTCCTGCGCCTTTTTTTATTAATTAAAATCGAGATCGACGCAACCATAGCCAAGGCGAGCCCTATTCTTTGATATTTTGATGGTCCCATGAGAGCTCTATAAATACGTGCGACAGTTTCGGAATCCTTGGTTATACTGAGTTAGCTAGCTAATTAGATCAAGTGTAAAGAGCAAGCTCTAATTAGCCACGCTTAGTGTCTGAATTCAGTCACACTGAATCCAGCCAAATGTAAAGCCGGTTTAAGTGCTTTGTTGTGCGAAATTTTTTATCTGACAATCCCTTTATTAATTAGTCACGGTTTATGCAGCTTCGCTGTAAAAGTCAAATAGGTGTATTATGAGAGAATAACACGCGGTTAAGTTTCACTAATGCTCAAACGCGATATGATTCTATTAAAGACTACTTCTCAGACACGTTATAATTCATCATCATCATTATCAACGCCTTAACGGCCCACTACAGGGCACGAATCTCGTCTCAGAATGAGAAAGGTTTATGCCGTAGTACACCATGCTGACCAAGTGTGGATTGGTAGCCTTTGAGAACATTATGCAGAGTCTCAGGCATGCAGGTTTTTCTTCACTGTTACAGCAAATGATGGCTATCACCGCTTTTTAATTAGTACATGTTATAGTTAGTACCTACAAATAGGCATATGGATATTTATTATACGGTAATCTTATATTTAAAAGCATTTAAGGTAGTGCAAATAAACTATAGAATATGAAAGTAACATAAAATAACATAAACAACAAATAAAAATGTGAAAGCTAGTGCTATTTTGTAATTTACTGAGTAATATACTACTGTTAATAACTGATATCGATTTTAAAATTATCTTAAGGGGGTCGTTAATACTTGCCGTTTACCCTACGAGAAATTGACAGTCAACTGGACGTAGCTTAGTAGAAATGACCCAACCCATAAAAAGTTATTCTGAGTAATCGAGGTTTGAAGTTTGGATGGTAATTGCTGCAATGATATTGTCTTTGGAATAGTTGAAAATATTGTCAAATATGGGCAAAAATACTAATATTTTTATTGTACTTCAAAGACTGACGTATCTTACGGTTATCGGGGAAAATTTGGGTTTGAGTCGTTTCTGCTAAATTGGTTTTAACACTACGGGGTATTTTTCTTAATGCTCAGAAAGGAACTAAAAACAAAACTTTCTAAACAAATTGATATTTTTAAATAAAAATGATTTATTTCGGAATGTTTAGGCCCTTAGGGGGAAGCGAGCGCAGAAACTCTGCCAGCGGAGCTAGAGCCCAAGGGCTTGAAAAAAATCGGGGAGAACATCGACTTAAGGGCGTCTCCTGTGAGTCTCGAAACTCGGCTTACGTGACGTTGGAATGCTAGTTTTGCAATAGACTAATCCATACGTCCCCGTAACAGAGGAAGGGATTCACGTCAAAGTATGGCGGGCAGCTTTCTCAAGGTAATTCTTTGAAAACTGCTTAAAGTGTTGGGCTAGAACAGGGAGATCGAGATCTTGGAGATCAATATTGCGCACAAACCACGGGGCACCCATTGCCGTGTGCAGAAACTTATTTTGCAGTGTTTGCAAAACTACCTAGTCTGCTTTAATCGAGAAGGGAGGGATATGTGCAAATACTATGCATGTGCAGGACATTATTGAGCGAATACAGGTTCTTTGCTCGATCACAATGCACAACTTGAGCACAAATGCTGCCTTTTGGGGCTTTACGTCTTTGAGCGGCAAAGTTCATCTTATCGTCTAAGTTCACACCTAGATATTTGGCTTTGTCTTGCCAGGGGAAAAGAACGCCGTATAGAAATTATTTCGGCACGTTTGCCGGAGTACTTGCTACCACGCTTTCCTGTAAAAAGCACAGTTCCGTTTTTTCACCGTTGACCTCTATCCTCCAGCGGCGGAACCAGTCGCCTAGACCCTAGATCAGTCTTTCCCAACGTGGGCGATAACGTCCCCTTGTGGGCGCTGCAGGCCTAAAGGGGGCGGTAAAATACCCAGAAAAAAAGGGGGCATTGTGTAGGGCTTTGGGGTCGATTTATAATTTCATCTACCTAGCTACTTCAATCACTGCAATATGTCATCAAAGCAGTCAATAAAATCCGTAGCAGCTCTTTGAATGATAGATTATTTCATCAGCTTTGTGTTACTAATGACGAAGATTTCTGCAATGTAGTTTGACAATAAACGTCAGTTAGTTTCCAACGCTTGTTTGATTTCTTGTCATTTGGCGACGAGGATGAAAATTTTTTCGGTTTAAATTGTAAACGTGTGCTAAACCGGGTTTATTTAGTGATAAAAATAAATTTTGAGGATCATAAGCAACATAGGTATTGATTACGGCAGTAAATATGCCTATTGGTAAGATCGAGCCTTTCGATTTGTCCTCAAAACAATGGCCGGCATACGTTCGACGGGTCCGTCAGTTTATAATACTGAATGAAATTAAAAACGAACTTCAGGTGCCCATGCTAATTACTGTGGTGGGCGAAGCAACGTACGCGTTGATGTGTGACCTATGTGCGCCCGACCACCCGGAGAGCAAGACCTTCGACGCCCTCACCGAGCTGGTCTCTAATCATCTGGAGCCACAACGTTCAGAGATTGCCGAAAGACACGTTTTTCGGCAAAGGAGACAGAAAAAGGACGAGACACTAACGGAGTATTTGCAACACCTGAAACATTTGGCGGTCACCTGCAATTTCGGTCAGAGATTAGAAGAGAATCTCCGGGACCAATTCGTCTCAGGCCTATCGAGTGATGTAATGAGGTCTCGTATTTTCGCCGAAAAAAGTTTAGACTACAAAAAGGCAGTGGAGCTAGCTCTGGCTTTGGAAGCGGCGGAGAGACACGCCGTAGTGAGCGGAAGCGGAGCCGCACCGGCGGCGAGCGGCGGAGACGCCGGCGAAGGCCTGCACGCGGCGCGCAGTCAGCGAGCGCGAGGCCCGCGGCCGGACAGGGGCGGTGCGGGCGGTGCGAGCGGAGCGGGCGGCGCGGGCGGTGCGAGCGGCGCGAGCGGCAGCGGCGCGACGGGTGCGCCGTGCTGGCGTTGCGGTCGGCAGCATCGGGGGCGCTGCAGATACGCTAATTTTAACTGTGATGAATGCCATGAGCGTGGACACCTTAAAATTATGTGCAAAAAAGTGCGTGAAAGCGAAGTAAAGTGTCAAAGTTTTATAAGTGAAAGTTCGGATGAAGATTTTCTTAATATCGACATAACCGCTCAAGGGAACAAACCCTATTATATTAATGTGAGGGTGGATAGCGGTTGGCTAGAACTGGAAATCGATACCGGTAGCAGGATATCGGCAATTAACGAAAATTGTTATAATAAGTTATTTAAACATAAAGAAATTGTTAAAGATAATTTAATTTTACGCAGTTATTCGGGGTCACGAATCGAATCTCTCGGGTACATATTAGTCCGGGTGCAGCTGAGATCGGTTATAGTGAACGATTTGAAATTATATATTATCCAAGGCGGTAACCGGCCATTATTAGGCCGTGATTGGCTTCGTGCTTTAAAGATCACCCAGATTAATATTAACGAATTAATAGAAGAGGATCAGTTCGTGAGCAGTCTGCGTAAGGAATTTCCGGAAGTATTCAGTGAGGAGCTCGGAACGTGTACTAGGAAGTTCCAACTACAGCTCACCGATAGTTCGGCGGTGTACGTGCGCGCGCGGCCCGTACCGCTGGCGCTCCGCGAGCGCGTCGAGCGGGAGCTCGAGCGGCTCGAGCGGGACGGCACACTGTATCGCGTCGATCATTCCGACTTCGGTACGCCGATCGTGCCTGTGGTCAAAGCTAACGGAGATATTCGAATTTGTGGGGATTATAAAATTACTATAAACCCGAAATTGAAAAGGGATTATTACCCATTGCCTCGCATCGACGAGTTGTTCACTAATTTAAGTAACGGTGAAGAATATAGTAAGATTGACCTTCGCCACGCCTACGAGCAAGTCTTACTCGAAGAGAGCTCTCAAAAGTATACCGCGATCACGACACACGTCGGGACGTTTGTATATCGCCGTACACCGTACGGATTATCGTGCGTACCTGAGAAATTTCAAAAATTAATGGAGGAGACGTTGCGCGGGGTGCCCGGTACGGTAGTTTTTCTCGATGACATATGCGTGACAGGTGAGAATAGACAGGCACATTTGAACAATCTGCGAGCTGTATTGGAGCGTTTACGACAGGCAGGCCTCACAGTTAAATTAAATAAATGTAAATTCGTACAGAAAAATGTAAACTATTTGGGTTTTGTTATCGATAAGCGGGGCTTACATCCCGACCCAGAGAAATTGGAGGCGATTAATGCAATCCCAATACCGAAGGACGTAACACAACTTAAAAGTTTTTTAGGGCTAATAAATTATTATGGCAAATTCATTCCAAATTTAAGTACTATTTTGTATCCATTGCATACGTTATTAAAAAAAAATTGTAAATGGAATTGGGATTCGCAATGCGATTCCGCGTTTACGACGGCAAAAAAGGCTCTTTTGGGCAAGCGTGTGTTGGCGCACTATGAGGAGGGGCGGCCACTCGTGCTGTCGGTGGACAGCAGCGCCTATGGGATCGGCGCCGTGCTGGCACACCGCTACTCGGACGGACAGGAGCGGCCTATTAGCTGTGCTTCTCGTACGCTTAACGAGGCGGAGAAAAAGTATAGTCAGCTGGATAAGGAGGCTTTGGCTATATACTTCGGTGTAACAAAGCACCACCAATTTTTATTTGGTAGGCACTTTATATTGAAAACGGATCATAAGCCGTTGACTTTTATCTTCGGTAACAAGAACGGAATTCCCCAAACAGCTGCGAGTAGGTTACAGCGATGGGCCGTACGCCTGGCGGGCTACGATTTTTCGATCGAATTTGTGCGATCTGAACACAATGGGCCGGCGGATGCATTATCGCGTCTCCCTCTATCGTACGAGCGACCACCAGCACGCTTCGGCCATCACATGAGTTATGTTAATTTACTTGAGGAAACCCTGCCCGTGAACTTTAAACAGATAGCTCAAGAGACACAAAAAGACACGGTTTTAGGTAAGATATCTAAATATGTTATGTTTGGTTGGCCGCCGGCAGCCAGTAGGGATGAAGAAAAACCGTACTTTGTTCGTAAAAGCGACATATGTATGGAGTTAGGATGCCTTATGTATAAGTATAGAGTAGTCATTCCTTCGGGATTAAGGGAAGCGGTGCTGAGAGAACTACATGAGGGACATTTGGGGATGAATAAGATGAAAAACATCTCGCGGAATTATGTTTACTGGCCGAACATTGACAACGATATAGAAGAGCTGTGCCGCGAATGTGTCGCTTGCAGGCACGTGCGGGACGCGCCCGCCCGCGCCCCCCTGCATCCCTGGGAGTTCCCTCAGCATCCGTGGCAGCGTTTACACGCTGACTTTGCTGAATGTTTTAGTAAGCATTTTTTAATTGTGATAGATGCCCACTCGAAGTGGATCGAAGTAATGGAGATGTCTAGCACTTCCGCTAGCGCGACCATTAAATGTTTAAGGTCAATATTCGCCAGATTCGGTCTCCCGTCTCAACTGGTCACAGATAACGGCCCGCCGTTCTTATCAGAAGAGTTCCAAACGTATTGCTTAAAGAATTGTATTAAGCACACGACGTCGGCACCTTATAGACCACAAGGAAACGGGGAGGCCGAAAACGCGGTGAAAACTGTTAAAAAAATCATTAAACGGGCTAAGTTGGAAAGCGACGACCTATCGGTTGCATTAAATAGATTTCTTTTCCAATACCGTAATTGCGATCATGCGACCACTGGAGTATCACCAGCAGTGGCATTGTTAGGACATAGACTCCGAAGTAGGTTAGATGCATTGCGGCCTGATGTCGCTGTCACGGTCCGTGAGGCACAGGACAAGCAAAGGGCGAGGAGCGAAGGGCGAATCCGTGAGTTTAGGGTCGGTGAAGCTGTGCTTGCCCGCGATTATACCCAAAGGGGGGGAAAATGGGCTGAAGGGTTGATTTCGGAGCAAACAGGGCCAGTGTCGTATAAGGTTAACGTGGGTGATGGTAATGAATGGCGAAGACACCAGGACCAGCTTGCCCCTATCAAGAAGAATCGTTACTCCTTATCACGTGCAAGCACAAGCCAATCCGATGAAGTTGAAGCTTCGGAAAGTGTTAAGGTCGAAAGTGACCCTGAGGCACCTGGCGATGGTCAGCCGTCCCCGATAAAGGAAACAAAAGAGCAGTCAGATTACGAGGATGCTTTGGAAGCACCGATATCAGCCAAACCGACTCCTCCATCGCCCGGTGCGTCAGCTCGCGCTTGGAGAGCGTACAAACGCTCAACAAAAGTACCTATAACTTTTTAGGTGTGAGTAATATTTAGTACAACCATAATTATAGTAGTTATATTAATGATATTTAATGATTGTTTGTTATTGTTTCGACACTTAAAGGGGAGGTATGCAATGTAGTTTGACAATAAACGTCAGTTAGTTTCCAACGCTTGTTTGATTTCTTGTCAATTTCAACCGTTTGTTGCTTCATACTGAAGTTCGTTGGCTGTCAAGAGGCAATTGTCTGATTCGATTTTACAAGCTGTTTGACTCTATGATAGAGTTCTTGGAAACTAAAGATACAGAACTGCGCAACAAGCTCATAACATCAAAGAATGATATAGCTTACATGACAGACCTGTATAAAATGTTCAACGACATGAACCTCCAACAGCAAGGCGATAAACTAAATTTAATTATAACAAAAAATGTCGTTGCTGCTTTCGCAGCCAAACTGCTTCTGCACAAAAAGAATATGGGCAGACGTGAGTTTCACAATTTTCCGAATTTATCAGTATACTGCAGTAACGACGACTTGTTTGCCTACTGCCAACATTTGGAAAACCTCCACATTGACTTCACCGAACGATACCAGGACATTTTAAACTTGGAAATACCAGACTGGGCGTTGGATCCGTTTTCAAATATCAACACAGCAATGTCACCTCAGCTGGAAGAAGAACTTATAGAATTGACAACAAACGAAGAAATAAAAATCAAGTTCAAAAATGGATATCAAGAATTTTGGCTACAAAAACCGATCCCGCAATTGTACCCTGGATTGTGGTCAATTGTTCAACGATTTTTGATAGCATTCCCATCGTCATATTTGTGTGAACGTGGATTTAGTGCTGTGGCAACGCTGCTTACTAAAAAGAGAAATCGTTTGGCTGTTTTTGAGTAAATTGGAACCTGATATCAACAAACTTATTGAACAGCATCAGATTCATTATTCACATTAGTTTTTATATAAGAATTGATTATGTTTGTTTTATTTTCAATAAAAGATACTCTGTCCGAATACTATAAATTTGTGTTTCAATAATCAGTTATAAGTACTTAGCGGTTTTTAAGTATGTTTAAAAAGGGGGGCGTTAAAAAATAATTTATTCTTAAAGTGGGCAGTAGACAAAAAAAGGTTGGGAACCCCTGCCCTAGATGTTAGCCGTAACTTGGAGTCGAGATCGAATGACCGAGAATTGGGTATGGGTCGTATATGTCATCTTATCGTCCGCAAACTAGGCTAACAGCATCTGGGGTGCAATGTATGTCGCTGGTAAATAGCGCATACAAGAGAGGAAACAGCACTGCCGGGGGACTCAAGCACCAAGTGGTCTCGGAGATGATAAGATGCCGTCCAGGCCATGGGTGTTGCCAAGCGGGAGCAGATAGGGAAATCTGCCCCCCCTAGAGATTTGATAAAATTATGAATTTTATCAAATCTCTAGGGGGGCAGATGTCTATCTGCTCCCGCTTGGCACTTGCTACATGAGGCAGTTGATTTTTATAACAATAAGTTTTGATTTTTTTATCTCTTTTGTGAGAATTGTTTTATCTCTGGTAACATTACGAAACGTCAGATTTCCACCGAATTAAAAATCAGAGTATAGCCAAATGCAAACAAAGTCCTAAATTCACTCACTTTACTTATAATTAATAACTATTTTCACGTCTTCCAAATAAAAGCTGTGATAGCCTAGTGGTTAGGGCAACCGACTTCTAATCGGAGGTCGTGGGTTCGATCCCGGGCCACGCACCTCTAACTTTTCGGAGTTATGTGCGTTTTAAAAGTATTTAAATATCACTTGCTTTAACGGTGAAGGACAACATCGTGAGCAAACCTGCATGCCTGAGAGTTCTCTCCAGAGTTCTGGCCAGCGTGGTAGACTATGGCCAAAACCCTTCTCACCCTGAGAGGAGACCCGTGCTCTGTAGTGAGCCGGTAATGGGTTGATCATGATGATGATGATGATGATTTTCACGTCAATTCAAGAACTTGTAATACTTGCTTTACACCTTCATAACCTCTCGACTGGACCTAAAATTCATTTTTCCATCCTCCGTATATATTATTAATCTAGTCCCCCCCTTTGCCCATTAGCTGGTGACGCTCTTGGTCCAGGCGGTAACGGAAGGTATGATTTATAAGAAATTCTCGTAGCAAACATACGAGTTTATTAGGCACCCCAAACGCCCAACGCACACATAATTTCATACATAACATAAAAAACCATGATAACATTGTAGGATCAGGGATCTTTTTTTCTGAGTGAAAGAAACAACCTTTAGGATCTCTTTGAATAGGTGTATGCGAAACGCTCTCGAAAACGAAGATAGGTGATAGTACTGCTAAGTACTCATCTTCTTCTTCGTTTCACTCTTAACAGAGCGGTCATGGTCATCCAGAAGTGACGTCTTTAAGGGCAGATTTATGCGCCACACGAGTGTTCGCCACTTCTCCCTGCTGGCCGACAGCCTGGTGCAATCGTGCAAGGAACCGCCCACAGCTGATTTGATTTGGTCGGTCCATCGCATAGGCGACCTTCCTCGCCCTCTGGTGCCCTCTATTTTGCCCTGTACGACAAGTCGCTCTATGGAGTCATTCTCACGTTGGGAGACGTGTCCAAAGATTACTGATAAGATATTATTAAAAAAAATGTGAAAAAAGTCGTTTTTACAAAAAATGCATTTTTTGTGCAATTCCCGTTTTTGGGGAATAAAAAAAATATTGCCTGTATTTTTTAAAAGTTAAAAGTAATCCAAATAAAATCAGCTGACGCTGGAGGACAGCGAACTTTGCGTTACCTTGACCTCGCGCAGTCACGTTGTTGCGCGTGATACCTACGCTATAAGGTTATTGCGGTTATACTGGATTGTGTTTAGGTAGTCTAATAATAGCGACAAGTTTTCGGAAGCGGTCTCCTTATACCCTGTATAACTCATTTTTACCATTTTGTGGATTGGGTCCTTTCTGCTAAACTACATCCACGGTTGAACTACGTCAGACTCTAGGAAAAAGTGGTTATTTTTGTTTAAAGTAGGACAACTGATAGTAGCAGACTTCTCTTTCTTTCTTATGCTTAAAATCGGTACGAGTGAGTGAGTCAAAGAGATGTTTGATTTCGTCTAAAATATTTCGGTTCCATAGATACTTGTTCCTAGGTGCGAATGCAGTTAGGTAAAAGGGTAAAAGTTACCATATAAGGCTGGCGCCAGACGGCTGACGGGTCACGGCGATTTTTGCCTTAAAAACCTGTTTAAAAATATTACACGGTTGAGGTATGTAATTGTTATTATAAGATTTCAAGTGACCTTTGTTTTTATTGTCTCAGTTGTTATGTTTAATGAAAAAACTAGATTATACGTATTCTGATGTTGATTAAAAATGAATAAAAGTATGATCAATTCCTGAAAATACCTAGGTTTGAAATCAATAAGAAAATAAAATGTTTCTTACCTCTATTTGCTGTACCGCATCCTGGTAAGCATTCAGAAACAATTATACAAAATTTAGATTTCATGATAAAAGATCGTACCTTTCCTAGAGCGGCGCATAGAGATTAGATACTAATAAATAATAGTTTAAAAAAACTAAAAAACACGCTTTTTATAGAAAACCAAACTAAAAAATAGAAAATAAATTTTAATAAATATAAATTAATAATAGTGTGCATATGAAAAAATGAATTTTATTAAAAAAAAACGTGGGGTGCATGGGTGTATAGAGGATTATCATTTCGATAATATCTTAAAATCACCCCACGCTTTTTTTAAATAAAATACATTTTTTTCATATGCACACTATTATTAATTTATATTTATTAAAATTTATTTTCTATTTTTTAGTTTGGTTTTCTATAAAAAGCGTGTTTTTTAGTTTTTTTAAACTATTATTTATTTTCTACTTTTTAGTTTGGTTGATTTATAAAACACTAAAAAAATCATGTCACTTAAAATACAACAGATATTAATTATTAATAAATTATTTTATTTGTTTTTTATTGTAAATCGTACATTAGGATTAAAGTAAATATTAAGTACTAATTAATAATATTATTATTTTGTTGTAATATTGTTTTATCTTCGCATTCGTGCGTTTTGTGCTTAGATTTTAGTTGTGTGTGACATCTATTTTGTTTACCTTAGTTACAGTAAGTTACCGTGCGGTTAGTTATTTCAATGGGTTCCTGGATGGATTGAAAACACAATTACCGGGTAGGTAAAGGTAACCTACCGGGTCTCGGTAGGCGGCGCTGATGTCGGTATGTCACCGGGCAGGACGAAGTCTGCCGGGTCCACTAGTTCAATATAATAGTTAACTTATTCAAAGTTGGCAACGATGACAAAGGAGTATTATATCAAAATATCACGAGTAATATTTTCAAAACGCAAAAACTCTTCTAATACCTATAACGTGAAACAAAATTTGTAAACTACAGTCGACTTTCAATAATTTGAAACTCAAGGGACAAAGAAAAATATCACATTACCAAGAGTTCAAAATAAGAGTTAAGCCCTCAGTCTATCATTGTCCAATTAATTTTCGATAGTGGTGAGAGATGAGAAGTAGGTACCTAACCGTCACTTCTCACTCACTTTAACATTTGAAGAAAGACTGAAATATGAACTGCAAATGACTCTTGTCTCATTATCTCATTTATGTAAACAATCGATAGGTCTGTGCATGATAAACACTTCAAATTATAGAGAGTACGGAAGCCCGGACTTCAAATTATTGAATGTTGGCGGGCAAGATTTAACTTCAAATTACCTAGTGGACCAATTAGTATTGATTTTATTCAATTTATCGAGTGTTTTTCAAGGGACTGGGAAAAAAGTTCAAATTATCAAAAGATTCAAATTAACGAGTGTCAAATTATCGAAAGTCGACTGTAGGTACATCTATCGTAACCTCACGTAAAATTAGCAAATATTACTATTACCACTCGAATTTCCAATAGCGGTAGGAAATATTAACCACTTTATTATAACGCACAGCCGGTAAGCTATGCGCAATACTTTCTTTAATGAGAGCGCAACTAACACCGGCTGTTGGATCACACCACCGCCGACTCTGCTGTTGCCAACGCCGTCGATCAACGACTAAATAACTGGGTCGATATGTGTGCCCGCTCACCACATCGGAAACACACAACCGATTTGCTTTATTGAGAAGTCTTGATATTTCCTAACCAGAAACTGCTTCAAGTTGGTCTGCCTGCCTGCAAAACCTGTTCTATAAGCGCACGACTCAAAGCCATTATGAGAAGCTCCTTGCAAATCTGGATCTGTGATGCACATATCCGCGGTCGTAACCCATGCGCGAGCGTCCACTTTGTTCTTATTCGGATTAAACTCAGGTAGCTGGATATCTTTGCTAGTAGACGGCGCTTTCATTGCCTCGACCAATGCCGCAGTTACGGTTTTGCTGTTCCATGAGTAAGCGCCATTTTGTATTGTCATAGCCGATTAATTGATTCACACCGATTTTCATATCGGTTGCGTCCCACTTCTGTAACGGAGGGCCGAAGGTGTCATCTCGTTACCGTGGGCGATCATTGATGGTTGTATCAGCTCTTCGTCCATTGTAAATTACGGAAATAAGACTCGAGTTACGCTTGATAGATTTCATAGATTACAACGAATCACCGCATAATCACACTTAAATAAACACACGTAGTTCAGATATGAGCGGATTTCTTTCGAAACGTGTCGGATTTAGGTTGATTCAACGCCTGAGCGATATCTTTTGACAAGCTTTTTTTTCAAAAGTCCATGTCAATTCACCTCCGTGTGTCAATCCTCCGACAGTTGACACATTTATTCGAAAATCCCAACCAAACTCCGCCGAATACGCCCAAAACAACTCGTTCCGTTGCTTACTCAACGAAATAATAATTTAACAAAAATCTTATTTTGCAAATTGAATAATGGAATAATCTTATCAAATTAGTGTATTGTCATCGGTCCTCGATAAATCTACAAAGTTTGAATGAAATCTGACCGTTTAAAGTGGGTCAAAATCGCGTTCAAAGAAGTCGGTTACAAACATACATACCGGTGAAGCTAATATAAAGCGTGTAAAAAGTTGACTAAGCGGCGAAAAATAAAAATAAAATTAAAATTTTTGAGGTCTTGCTGAAAGTCATTGACATCCGGGAAGAAGGAAAAATAGGAAAAATATCATTAGAATAGTAAAACTCGATGCAGATGAAGTTTCTGGTACCTAACAGCGAGTTAAAACAATAAATATACCTCGGTAACACCCAACTAGAGCGGTTTTAAAGGGAAAGCCACGTCATAGGCTAAAAATGTCGACCCAAGGGAACACATGGCATGGGAGATATATTTACACTTTACCAGAAACGTATTTCCATTGATCGCAGAATTAAATTGGATAAATTCCTTCAACAACCACAATAAAAATTGTGGATATGGTGCCTGCTCATTAAGTATTTTAACATCGTTTAATTATACTTAACTTAGCGATTATCTATTCAAAAATCTGAAATATATGAAGTTACTTCTTTACTATTTGAATCCTTAATGGCCGACTAGCATATATTAGTAAAGCATCAGCGCCGGTGCAGTTCTGGCACAGTGAAAAATATTATTTTATACATTTTCTATGAACTGACACTGAAACACTGTGTCATCATTGATACGGATAGATGTGAACGCGTTCATAGACAATTTTTGAAAGAAAAATTTTCACTGTGCCGGCACTGATATGTGCGAAACGGCCTTAAGTCATGTAAGTACATATCATATTTTAGATTGACTAAGTTGAGATATGAAAAGTGAAATCAAAACCATGATCAGTGCTCCCGAGATGTCACCGAGAATTACCCAATCTTCAAATTCTAAATTGGCTCAAGTTCAAGAACATAAAACCGGGTCCAAAATGGCAAAAAAATTGGTTTATCCATTTGAAAACTCGTGAGAATGTCCTCATTTTTAATGGGTCGTCAAGCGCAACTATTATAAACCAGTTTCACCTACAATAGTTTCTGTAACTCCTAAATCTGTGAGGCTGAGTATTACTACGTCATATCGTGAATCAGTATCAATAAAGTGGAAACACACGGATAAATTCAAAAGCCTTGATTAGTCACAATCAGTACGTACTTAAAATAAGTACTTTGATGGAGAAGTGATATCATGACGTAGACGTAGTTTGTACGATGCATTAAAGACTTGGACAGGCATGCGTCGCCTACTGCACCGCACCGTGAGATGTCACAAAGAATACGCGCGTACGCGTATAAGATTTAGATATATGTATGTAAAATGCATCCTAAAATGTAACAACGCGTGACGACAAGGGTGCACCTAGGGCCGTGCTACTGCGACAGCGTGGCTACTACGCACGCTTCTTAGTTGAACACTAACCACCTTCATACATTTTTTCCTTGTATTGCAATTTGCAACTTCGGAGACGTATTTCTACCGGGGCAAAGTGCAGTGCGCGCATTTTGTGTGTTATAGCATTTAAGGTTCATTATTCGGAAACTATTTGTGTGAATTTAAATCGTGTCTAGTCATAATGAGTGTAACAATAAAATAAAAATGTATGCTCTAACTTTAACGCTGGTAAAAATACTCAACACCTTGATTTCTTCGTTGAAAAATCACTCATCCGTAAATATAAATTAACAGAGGCGGACGAAACAAATGATTTTGGCAAAAACATTTACTCATGTCTGTGATACAGTACTTATTTAGCTTAGCGTTGATTGAAATGGCGTCCCTGACTATTCAAATATTATCACCAAAATCCCCAAATTATGCCTGAAATGGAACTCCCATATGTCACTTAGAAAATACTACAGCGTATCGATCGTCTAAAAGGCTATCTAAATCGATCGTCTAAAAGCTGCATCAAGTATTGCAACAATCTTAACTGTGGTGATTGGTTGAATTTATGATTCTAGTGCAACAATGCCTTCTGGCCAATAGCAATAGAAAATGACGGCCAACCAGACATGAATGATACGATGAACGTTGATATACTATTATGTAGCTGTCATTTTCAAACGATGGACCAGCTGGTTTGATTATCAAGTCATTAGTTAGTTATTATCACAAAATGACATACCACCAAGTTGACGTTCACAGCAGCACAGGCCTCCTCCACCACCTCCTCGACAGCCCCGCTTTCGTACTCCTCAGCAGGCAAGGCCGGGTACAACTTCACCCCGGAGAAGGTCGCATCATCCTCAGAAGGCAGCTTAGGGTACAGGCTGCCGTTACCGATCAGGGGCTCAGAGCTACCCTCATCTCCTCTCTCCTTGGACAAGAACCCCCTCACAGCAGATGCCGCGTTCGCGCTTCTGTGCCAACCCCAGCCGTTGGCGCGGAAGTTTTTCGGATAGTAGAAAGTCATGTTTCCGTAAAACGGGTGTTCGCACTATCACAGTTCACTCACTCCACTCGAAATAAACGCGGCGGCGTGCGGCGTGTTTGTTTTTAGGGGCTGAAACAAAGATTGAGATTCGTTATTGAGTCACTCGCTCGTGACGTGTAGACTGCTTTTCCACATTATTATATTTAAACAGTTAGGTAAATCGCTCTGTTATGTTAATTAAAAGTCATCTTGACGATGCAATGGGGAATTTAGAGTTTTGGGTTGCACTAGCTAATGCCCACAAATTAGCGTGGATAGAAATGTGTCTTCATACAAATTTTACCACGATTTTCACCCCTTTTGTGATGGAATTTCAAAATATTCCTCCTTTGTGCACCTCTAGGATATGTACCTACTCAAGAAAATTATATTTCCTCAAATTTCATTTTCTAGGTCTTTCGCCAACTTAGGTTTTGCGTCGTCTATCAGCGAGTTAGTCACGATACTATTTCACAGGTACAGAACTGACAAGATATAAACTTTTGTGTGCACTCACAATGCAACGAGCGAATCGCGGAAAATAAAAGTTATATCCACATAACAAACTGAATTCTTTATTTAAAGCGACAAATAATCTTCAGCAAATATCCGATTGGATAAGATACACCTATTTAGTTGTAAGCTCCGTGTAAGCGTAAAACTGATACTAGGCCGATTTGTACGGATAAGTGTACTGTAGTGTGTAATTCAATCAGCTCATTGGCTTCTAGTCTAGTCCCTAGATTACATTATTTCATGTTTACTGTGAGAGTGTAATTCAGATACAAATAAAATAAAATTTAAGTTTTAAATCAAAGAGTTCCCGAGGGATTTTTAAAAATCTTAATCCACGCGTACATAAGTTTCTAAATAATAGTTGGATAACTATAGCACGGAATATTAAATTGTCTAGAAAAGTAACGTAGACGATCTATACTTATATAGGTACATAAGTATGTATACTTATGCTACTGATATAATAATCTATACTAATATAATAAAGCGGAAGAGTTTTGTTTGTTTGAACGCGCTAATCTCAGCAGGGCTATTCTGTAAAGCCATTTTCGAATTATAGAGAGTGAATTCGAGATGAGTTTGCTAATTTGTACTCTGTAAAACTCGATAGTACAGGTCTTCTCACTCAAACTCACTTCACTTCGCAAGTACGTAGGAGATGTTTACAGAATATCAAACCAAGGTGAAGTGAGTTTGCTTTCGAAGCGAGTTATCTCACTTGAGTGAGCTTCGATATCGAGATGGTATTTTAGAGAATAGCCCTACAGGAACTAATGGACCGATTTCAAAAATTTTTTCACCATTGGATATGTACGTGATCCCTTAGTGCTATAGGCTATGCTATATATTATGTACCACGGGCGAAGCCGGGGCGGACCGCTAGTAAATCATACATACTGCACTTGCACTAATAATGTAATGGTGCCAGGAAACCTATGAATCTTATCACCTCCTCGCTCAATCTTATCGTCTCTTCTCTTGTATCTCGCAGGTCGGTAAATAGGAAAATTGAACGTTGAAGGCCAGGACTTTGTATGCATTTCAGATCAATTTCGTAATCATTGTTAATTGTGAATCATTGTTAGAAAACGCCACAGGAACACGCAGTTAACATTTTATAGTGAATGGCGTGATAAATAAAGTTTGATAAGATAAAGTCCAAACTTCTTTAGAATAATTTTGATAATTTTGAAAAGAACACTTTTGTAATATGAATATCGATACAATCCATTGATAAATAATACGAATAAAACGTGAACCCATGTTTGGAAGTCGAGGTAGATATAAGTTATTGTATACAAATGTCTCATGGTCCAATTCGATTCAGATTCAATAGAACGGATTGAAACGCAGCCAAACTTTGTTTACAATCGTTAACTTCAAATGAATAAATATGTCGCAATCCTTTACAGTGTATCCTGTGCAATACTAGGAATAACATTAATAGAGGCCGAAGAAATAGGTCAACAGTCTTTTGATAAAATTAAAAAGGAATCAAAATTGATGATTTCAAAATGATTCCAAATGATTTTGTGATTTCATGAATTTATGCCCCACAGTTCCAATATGTGACTATATCAATGCTACTTTACAAATTACTACACACTGCTGGTTGGCAGTGGAATATAAACCTGATTTCATGGATACATTCAGACCAATTCCTTTTGTTAGTGTTGGGTGTGCACGCAACTGTTTATAAACAAGGAGTGACGTTAATTACAATAAATAGATTAATTTGGGCCACTCCCATGGGCACGACGTTACGACCTCTAGGTGTCGTCTATATACCATGCACAACAAAGGTTTTTGACTTCATGTACTTAGAATTCACGCAATGGCATGTTTTCGTTTCTGAGAATGTGTTAAAATTATTTGATTAACAACAGCATATCTACAGAATAGAGATGGGCTGAAATTGTTTCAGTCTGAGTCCAGAACAGCTCTTATTAACTTTAGACGTCTCGACGAGTAAGCCAAATTAACTAAAGTCTGATAATGAAGCAGCATAGTAACAAAAATTAGGAGATCCGTAGGATAACCAGAGCTACCAACATAGCTCATCGAGTCGTGAAACTGAAGTGGCAATGGAGCACGTACCTCGGAGAACCGATAGATGATGGGATCTCAAGGTGTTTGAATGACGACCTCACATCGGAAAACAAAGCGTCGTCCACTATAATGGAACGTGGACGGACTATCTCAAGTGAGTCACTACTTTACTTATTCCTAACATCCCCCAGTTATTATTTTGCAAAAATCTTCAATGTACAGATACGGCAAGTCTACGATTTTATTATATGTATAGAAGATAGAAGAAGAAGATAGATATAGACTCAAGGATAGGTGGAAAAAAATTCCACTTTTACCCCCCAGGGATACATTGGTAGGGACTAATGGAACAGGCCATAATTCGGCCACATATCGGGGATGATTTTAATTTTTAATTTACTTGTTGTTCAGTGCCAAATTCCAAAAAAAGGATCAAAACTAGGCTATTGGGTTACAAAACACATTTGTTAATTTCGGCGGTGCCCTCGGTTTACGTGTTTTTTGTAATTAAATTGTTCGATTCGGATAATAGCTGTTTGGGGAGTGGTAGGTATGTCGTAAACTAACCAAATTTACACTGTTGTAATGGACATTAAATCGGGTTAAGCTTAACAAAAAAAAAAGAGCAAAAGATGGAATGGTTTTACATTGCCAATAAAGATCTGGTGGAAACAACTAAACATTTCTTCGAAAAAAATGTCAAAAGCGAAGATCATTGCCTGCTAGTTTTATTATAAATCCAGATCGCACCAATAAGAAATTAAAGTGCAAAAGAAATATTTCTTAAGCGGGTTTATTGATATTTATTTAAGACGAATATGAATAATGAAAAATGGGTTAGAATTAAAACACCCTAAAAAAATTGACGAAGTCTTCACGTGCTACTTGAAAATACAACATTAAAACAGAAATAAATTGTGTTCCTACGGATTTCTCTAGGAAAATATTGAGAACATCCTACAAATAAACATTGGAACTTGGAAGCTGTTCCAGTTTAAAGTTAATAATTGCTTAAATGGTAAAAAATGTTTCAAGAGATTTGCTACATGAAAGTAAATAATCATCGACGAATATTTCCTTCAAATAGTAGCCGGGGCTCGCTCGAGCCATTTCCTCAGATAACTAGGTAGGTATATTTTGGAAGTAGAACAATATTACTTGGAGTGCTCATTATCTTTTGGAAATTGGTAAAATCCAGGAAGCGGCTACTTTAGTTTTTATAAATTCGCTTTACTATACACATCTGATGGTAAATGGTGTAGTTACCATAGTTGGAACGCGCTAACTATGATCAGGAGAATATTCAACAATTATTGTTATCAAATTATTAAGAATAGATTTCCTAGATTGACCGAACATTGAAAGGTAACATTTCCAAATGGATTTGTCTGTGACGTCAAACCAATCCATCTTGGCTCTTGTGGTTGAAACGCGTCGAAGTAAAGAGTGAACGCCCGAAATACAGAATACTACAAAGTAGGTACATAAAATGTATATATCTGGCCGTAAGAACGTTCTCACTTGGCAATCTAAAACGTGCTTTACGAGTGTTCAAATAAGTGCCAATATATTTATATTAACTATAAATAGTGCGAATTATTTATAGTTTCCGCCCATCAAGTGTCGTTAAAAATTAAACAGCCTAATTTAGAATGTTTGTAATATTTTAGTAATGTTCATGTGTACCTAACATGAAAAATAGTGCAAAATGACATTTGATTTTGCACATAAATGAGACCTACGTAACAACTTTCAATAAGCAAATGTTTAGCAAAGGCAGAAGACAAAGGACACATTTTACAAGCATTTCTACTTAACATTACAAAAAGAATTGAACACAACTCAGGTTCACAAAAGATCGCTTGATTCGGCAAATAAAGTTACTGCCAATTTCTCTAGGTTGCAGTTCAAGGCTTCAATATATTTATTTGGCAGTTCACCAGTTTTTAGTGAATGTAACCTACTTATATGTAATTTATAATAATAATTATTATACGAGATTCTTTTAGCAAGTGCGCTTATCCATAAAAACCAGTGCCATGTAAAGTTAGCTGCCAAAAGTCAACGAATATACACAAGTAAAAAAAGCCTGTCTGGGTCGGGACTCGGGTCGGGTCCTTCACCCTAGAATGTATGACTTAAAAGTTTGGAAACCTAATGTAGGTACGAAATTAATTATTAAATTAAAAATAATATAAAGGCGATATCAAATCCCATTGTTAAATGGGTACAGTTAAAAAATTAATAAAAATATCTTTGTTACTTATTTTAAATTATTTTATTCGAAAAGTTTAGAACAAGTGTAAAGGTCCTTCACCCTAGAATGTATGACTTAAAATTTTGGAAACCTAATGTAGGTACGAAATTAATTATAATTAAAAATAATGTAAAGGCGATATCAAATGCCATTGTTAAATGGGTACAGTTAAAAAATTAATAAAAATATCTTTGTTACTTATTTTAAATTATTTTATTCGAAAAGTTTAGAACAAGTGTACACTATACATACATACAAATACATACTTATCGTATTTTTGTTGTTATCACGTGACCACTTGTGTCAGGGCTAAGTAATAAAACAGATGTAAAAAAACTTACACTTAACTAATAATTTTAAGACAACCCCACTGTGAATAAGGCGAAAACTATTTTTTCCATAAATTTCCTTTTAAGATTGAGGAAATTATGAATAACATTGCAAAAGTTATCGTAAATAAATACGCGAAAAATAAGTAAACTTACCACAGTGTACGTCACCGAAGCTGGAGACGAAACGAAATTGAATGACTTTTCAGAGGTGAATGAACAAAGAATGATTTGCCGAGATTACGGTTTGCCATTCTTCATCTTGGCGGGTAGCACAGATAATATGAAATTCCCCAAAGCAACGTTCTAAAACGTTGAAAATAGATTCTTATAATACAGGCGGGTAACAATGCAATAGTAAAACACCACTGGTTTTGAGTAAACATTTTAAAATTTTTGCTTACGATAAAAATGGTGTTTAGCACAATTAGATGTTAATGAACTAATATATAAAATACACAAACTGTAACATGGTTTTTCTATCCGAATGATTTAAGGTTCAAATTACATTCAAATTAAATGTATATGGTCAAAATATTTAATTATTATGGTCAAAATCACCATGAGACAAAAGATTATAAGTATGCACAAAATATTACATTAGCTGTAACGGCGTTGATCAGAAGCATTTTACTATCGAATAATATAATTAATCGAATGACATCATTTCTTACTTTAGCCATCACTAGCGTCTAGCTGTCAAATTCAAATTTCAAAGTGTCACAATTTTGAAATATTTTGAATTGGTTTGAACCTCTCGTTAGAGAGTATTTTTGTTCTGTGGTTTGAACTTTGAGGTTTTCCAATTCCCACGTGTTTATTAAAATTTAAATTAATTGAATTTATGATAAATTAAAATGAAGGTATTATCAGAAGATAGGACAAGGAAACTTTTTGAAAAGTTAACGAAATAGTAAGTAAAACTAATCTGTTGTCCCGCTGAAAGTTACAACTTACAAGTCGAACTTTACGCGAACCTTGTCGAACACGATTTTAAAATATAAACTTTATCAGGCAGTGTTTTTAATGCAACTAGCGACTATATACTACTACACGCCCCGGTTTCATACGGGAAGTAATTACCCACTACTATAGGTGCATTGTTCCATGTCTCAAAGCGATTTGGCAGCATTTTCCATGGAAGCTCACAGGCGGCTTGACTTTTTCCGACATTTTCAACTATTATCATCATATTTCAACCAATTTACACAAAACTTGACTTCTATACTTAAAAACCTTCCTCATGAATCACTCTGTCTATTGGTGAAAACCGCATGTAAATACATTCAGTAGTTTCTGAGTTTATCGAGAACAGACAGAGGCGATGAGAATTTTACTAGACATAATATATGGTAAATCACTTGTACTTACTTTATGTTTTCCTTTATCACAATTTCAGTATAGGAGTCAACGTCAAACTTCTCATAGACCGACCGGACGGCACCTACTGCTTTAGAGAGAAGAAGGACAGAGTATACTACATATCTGAGCGGTTGCTGCAACTAGCGCAGACAGTTAAACCCGACCACCTCGTGTCTGCAGGGACATGCTTTGGAAAGTTCACTAAGACCAACAAATTCAGGTACCTAACTTGCTAAATTAAGATTTGAAACTAAGGAAGCCTAATAGTCATCTAATAAACTCACTGTAAAGCCTTAATAGCCTCAATAGCACAACAGCCTTAATAGCACAACAGCCGTCTGACGTGGATCGAAAACCAAAAGCTATTGATAACTGTTGTATCTACTCCTAACACAACTAATTTAGAAGGGAAAAGGGAATGTCATATTCATCGTAACTAAGGGTGAGAACCATACCGCCTAGCCCCTTTAGTGTGCATCATTGGACTGCATACCTTGAAGTATCATCTAGCACATCTTGGTCATATTCTTCTTAACTGAAGGTTGTGTCTGTAGTCAAGAGCATTTGTTGCGCTGGTTACTATAGGCTTCAACTCTACTGTTACAGTGCTCAGCTTTTTTCATCGCTATTGTAATTTAAAGGTCAGTGAAATCCGACGACCTCCCTGGCGCAGTGGTGAGCGCTGTGGTATTATAAGCGGGAGGTCCTGGGTTCGATTCCCAGCAGGGGCAATTTGAGATTTTATAATTTCTAAATTGTCTCTGGTCTGGTCTGGTGGGAGGCTTAAGCCGTGGCTGGTTACCACCCTACCGGCAAAGCCGTGCCGCCAAGCGATTTAGCGTTCCGGTACGATGCCGTGTAGAAACCGATCAGGGGTATGCATACCTCTTCCAAGTTAGCCCGCTTCCATCTTAGACTGCATCATCACTTACCATAAGGTGAGATTGCAGTCAAGGGCTAACTTGTAGTTGAAATAAAATAGAAATAAAAAAATATCATACTGAATCTCTAATTATGCCTCAGAGCTATGTCATCACTGGCAACAAGCACTGAAGACAACATTTGTGTTGTAATATAAATTGCCATATGATTTTGTTAATTACTTCTCATATTATGAAAATAATCAAGACATATTGTTTGCATTACAGGCTACACATCACAGCATTGACATACATTGCACCTTACGCCCCGTACAAGATTTGGCTGAAGCCTTCAGCCGAGCAACAGTTTCTGTATGGACACCATGTTATTAAGAGTGGTGAGGATTAGTAATTAATTGAAAATAATGACACTGATGGACGTTGGGGTCACAAGGTGCTTTAGTGGCGACCTCACACAGCACACCAGTAAACGATGTGTTGGAAGACTCTTCACTAGATGGACGGACGATCTCAAGCGAGTCGCTGGAAACAGGCGGCACAAGATTGTGGTAGTGGTAGTTGCAAAACAATGATTCAAGGACATTACATTATAATATTAAAAGCTTTAAGATGTATGTCCAAAGGCTTTGAGGTTGACCTATATTATATTAGTTTACTAGCTGAAGCATGTAACTACATCTGCGTGGGTTCATATAAATCACATACAAACTTAAACCCCTATTTAATCTTGTTAGGGGTTGAATTTTCAAAAATCCTTTCTTAGCAGATGCCTATGGTCGTAATAGCTATCTGCATGCCAAATTTCAGCCTGATCCGACAAGTAGTTTGAGCTGTGTGTTGATAGATCAGTCAGTCTCACATTTTCCTTATATATATTTAGAAGAAGATATGAGTTATATTGAAACCGATAGTCGTCTGCTGCTGGACATAGTCTATGCTACAAAATAGCTCAATAGTATGGCTGTCCTTACTAGATTTTATCTGTGTTAAGGACAGCCACCCCTCGAAAACATAATCAGGCTAGGCGCATATTACAGATGTTATAAATAAATGTAAAAAAAGGCAGTGACTTCTTTAGCAGTGACTTACATACGCAGTGTTCCTGCGCCGCTTCCAGCGGCTTCCTGTCACTTGTCGTATGTCATTGTTCACTTATGGTTCTGTCAACAATGCAGTTATGGTGCGAGGTCTCCATTCTGGCAACTTGGGACCCCAACATCTTTTGGTTCTTCAAACTATGTGCTCACTTATTCCCACTTCCTTAATAAAGACCATTTCTAAAAATTATATATCTTTATATAAATTTCAAACAATAATCTAGCAGTTTTTTTTTATTTAAATAAACTTTTACAAGTACTTTTAAATCGTCGATTTAAGTTTGAGTTGCTTGATTTATTAACATTTAATCTTTATTTTATTTCAGGTCTAGGCAGGATAACAGAGAACACGCCGAAAAACCAGGGCGTAGTTATAAACACGATGTCGGACATACCCATAGGCTTCGGTGTTGTGGCGCGTTCCACGGCCGAGTGCAGGAACGCCGACCCCCTCGCCACCATCGCGTTCCACCAAGCGGACATAGGAGAGTACATCCGATCGGAAGATACTTTGGTTTAGAATATACCTACTTAGACTTAAAGCGATCAAGATAAGAATAGGTATGTTGAACCGCCATTTTATATCTCTGTCTTGCTCACGCGTGTTGTAAACTGAGCAAGATAGAGACAGATAATAAAGGTTTAACATTCCTATACTTAACTGGATGTGTCAGGTATAACGGAAACTAAGCTACGCCGCAACATCAAGACGTAGTAATACACACGATGTCAGACACTCATAGGTTTCGGTGTTGTGGCGCGTTCCACCTTCGATTGTATGTATCATCGCTGATCCCCTCGCCACTATCGCGTTCCACCAAGCGGATATAGCAGAGTACATCCGGTCCGAGGACACGTTGCTGTAGGTCGTATGATATACCTCCTTAGACTCGTAATGCGATCAAGATGCTTCTATTTCTGTCTTTCTTAACACATGTCTTACACTGAGCAAGAAAAAAATAGGAAATTGTGCGGTTTAACATTCCTATTCTTATCTCGATATGTCAGGAATAGAATAGAATAGAATAGAAATAGAATAGAAAAGTTTTTTTATTCAAATAAACTTTTACAAGTGCTTTTGAATCGTCGATTGAGTCTACCACAGGTTCGGAATGCAGTTCCAGCCGAGAAGAACCTGCAAGAAACTCGGCGGTTGCTCTTTTTAGGGTTCCGTAGTAAACAAGGAACCCTTATAGTTTCGCCATGTCCGTCCGTCTGTCCGTCTGTCCGTCTGTCCGTCTGTCCGTCTGTCCGTCTGTCCGTCCGTCCTCGGTTAATCTCAGAGACTATTAGTGATAGAAATCCGTAATTTGGCATGAGTATAAATATTAATCACGCCGACAAAGTGGTGAAATAAAATTTTGATAAATATTTTTTTTTAGGGTAGCTCCCCTACATGTAAAGTGGGGATGAATATTTTTTTTCTCGTCTACCCCATAGTGTGGGGTATTGTTGAATAGGTCTTTTAAAAATACTGTGGGTGTGGGAACATCATTTTTCGATTTCTAGATTCGTTTGTAAAATATGATATTTTAAAGTGCAAATTTTTATTAGAGTCAAGTGTCCCCCTCCTCTATCAGCCAAATGGCAGTATATAGGAACTTGAAAAAATTCACAGCAGTAGGGTATATAATCAATTTTAAAGGAAAACTATCACGGCTAAGTAGAGTTCACAGGTTAAGGAGTTATATCTGTTTTTCGAGGATTGTGACTACGGAACCCTACACTGCGCGTGGCCCGCCACGCACTTGGCCGGTTTTTAAAAAAATAACATTATAACAATTATTATTATTAATGTACATGATTGAAATGCCGTCTCGCGCATTGCTGGAACGAGTTTAATCCAGGCTTTTTTATCGTTTATATAATCTTCAATTGTATAATAAGCTTTTTTATGAGCATACTTTTAATAGAGTTCTTAAACTTGTGTAAAGGCAAGTCTAAGACATATTTTTTATTCAGATAAACTTTTACAATAGTGCTTTTGAATCGACAAATGAATCTACCACTGGTTCGGAATGGTGCTTACAATTACAGGGATAACGGAAGCCGTGGAGCAACATCAAGGCTTACTAATAAACACGATGCCAGACTTACATAGGTGTTATGGCGCGTCCCACTGCCGTGTGCAGGAACCCTAACCCCCTTGCGCGTTCCACCAATCGGACATAAGGGAGTATATCCGATCCGAAGATATATTAGTTTAAGATAGACTAAGGAAAATTTATCTGTTAAAAATTATACTTAAGACTTATAAACTTTTGTTTTATTTTGTGACCATGGTTTGTTATTGACAATTAGGAAGTTTCATGAAAAAAAAAATTATACTATTTTTTTATAATTAAATATGGTCGATGTATTGAAGAACTAAGTAAACTCTTCCACCCAAAGTTGTTCTGAGAGTTTCATTAAAACATTTTTGATGTTTTCAGCGTCTGTGACGTCACTTGCTTGTTGACGCGAGAGGGCATTAGGTAATTAAGTTGCCGTTTCACGACACAACCGCTCAATCGATCTTGATGCTTACATCCTGGATAAGTGGATAAGGACTAAGGATACTTTTTACCCGACTACGGCAAAGCCAAAAGGAAGGGTTATGGTTTTAGCAGTCTGTATGTATACGTATGTAGATATGTGTGTATGTATACATGTTTGTTTGTGGCGGATTTTTGTATGAGATTCTGTGTGTACCTACCACCGTAGCGCCTAAACTACTAGGCCGATTTTGATAAATGAGGTGTCAATGTGGCTAATTCTGTTGTACACAAAATCTCTAAACTAAACTAAAATGACAGGTCTAAATCTATTGCTATCCTTTTCTGCAGTGAGCATTGTGAAAGAGATAGGAATAAATTTAGACCTGTCATTTTAGTTTAGGTTTAGAGATTGTGTACAACAGAATTTGCCACAATTAATTCTTTGTTATGGGCCGGATGACATAGGCTATATTAATTTGTATACGAAAAAATCGAGAAACGACGTCCGAGCGGCAAAAGTAAATTATTATTTAGTTTCGGATAGACATAATAGATGGCGCGACTAGCTACTTGCTCCGTGTTCTGTGCACTAAATTATTATTTTATATCAAACTATAATAGCGGACCTGGGGGGTTATTCTGTAACTTAGTTAGCAACTGAAAATTGTTGCCAACGAATTAGTTCGATATACATTGCTGCTTTACTGTGTGAAATTATGAAAACACTTTATATTTCCCACAGTAAAGCAGCAATGTATATCAAACTAATTCGTTGGCAACTATTTTCAGTTGCTAACTAAGTTACAGAATAACCCAGCTGGCAGACGTCATCCTGCCCGGTGACAAACTTTTTGAAGTGAAAACTTCTTATATCAAGAGATAAAGTTCGTATCGCTTAGTAATTTAACTATACTTAGTTATATATAAAAATCAATGCCACGTCTTTTCGTTGTAATTTTATAACTCAAAACTCAAGAACGGGCTCTCCTATCCAAAGCAAATGTTTAGGCTTTGTTTGGACTATTGTGGGACTATTTACTAGATGGTTTAGGTACTTATGTGAAGTTTGTGCACAAAATCGGTCAAGCGGTTCATCATTTAACACATTTTTCATGTATATCAACGGGTTCCTGGATGGTTCGAAAACACAAAATTACCGGGTAGGTACAGGTAACCCACCGGGTCTCGGTAGGTGGCGTTGATGTCGAAGGCATTGTGTGCTGATGCCATGATTTAATTTTTCTTTCTGTGTTTAAGTATTTGGTAGAGCTGAAGTAGAGCCTACATTTTAATATGGACTAGGAACTTACTATAATATAATACGCTCGAGTGACTTTTAATAAAATCCGTCCCGGTCACGCCCCACGGGATATTCAATATGCTCCTTTGATGAGGTCGCATGAAAACGCTACACTGCGTTCAAACGTTCACTCGAAGGCAATATTGTACGGAAAACGCTGCACTATATTTACGTCATAACCGCATCGTTTTCAACGAAACGCAGTTTAATTTCCCTAGTCATGCAAAATATATGTAAAATGGACCTGTATGGTTAGTCTCAGTTTGCACACCTCGAAAACTTTACCAAATACTACGTATCGAAAAACTAATATGTAGTTATTTATCTAATGCAAAATGAACCCAAAGACTCATATTTTATGACGTAATTCAATACTTCTAATATTTATTTTACAACATTTCTGATTGGGGCGCTGGCTGTAAACATCCATGGTCCATTTTACTCTGAAACCATTGTGTTTCAATCAGTAGGTAGTATTTAGTAAATTTTTCGAGTTGTGCAAACTAAGACTTAGCATACTGAAGCCTTTTGTTTTAAAATCGTTTCATTCAGCACTTCCGATTTTTATTTCGCAATATTTCCGCCGCCCGCGCCGCGCCGTGCTGGCTGTATGTACAAACTGGAACCTTAAAACAAGCTCGTTTAGATCCATTTCACTCCGAAGTCATTGATTTTCGATACTCGAACTTCAATCAATGTTGCCACAATGTGTAAGCTCCGCATAACCCTTACAGGCCGGCCGCGTTGTGAAATGCGATAGAAGTTTTCTCACTTCGCGTCCATCGTCGGCGGGAATTTAATACTTATTAAAAAATGAAAATTAAAAACTCGTAGCCTCCAGTTAAGCAACTGTTGATTGAATAAAGACAGAGTTGATTCTAGAAGTGGCAGTTTTATTAAAATAAAACTAGAATCATCATCATTACCACTCATTACCCATTACCCACTCATTACCCTTACTACATATTTATCACTAACTAAGCTGTGATAGCCTAGTGGTTAGGACGACCGACTTCTAATCGGAGGTCGTGGGTTCGATCCTGGGGCACGCACCTCTAACTTTTCGGAGTTATGTGCGTTTTAAGTATTTAAATATCACTTGCTTTAACGGTGAAGGAAAACATCGTGAGGAAACCTGCATGCCTGAGAGTTCTCCATAACGTTCTCAAAGGTGTGTGAAGTCTGCCAATCCGCTTGGCCAGCGTGGTAGACTATGGCCAAGACCCTTCTCACTCTGAGAGGAGACCCGTGCTCTGTAGTGAGCCGGTAATGGGTTGATCATGACCCACTACAGAGCATGGGTCTCCTCAGAATGAGAAGGGTTTAGGCCGTAGTACACCACTCTAGCCAAGTGCGGATTGGTAGACTTCACAGCCTTTGAGATCATTGTGGAGAACTGTCAGGCGTGCAGGTTTCCTCACGATGTTTTCCTTCACCGAAGTGAGTGATATTTTATTGCTTAAAACGCACATAACTCCGAAAAGATAGAGGTGCGTGCCGGGAAGCGAACTCGGTCTTCCAGATAGGGAGCCTCAAATCTTAACCACTAGGCCATCGCCCCACACAGCTTAATTAAAACCTAGGATAACCTAACAGAAATAAAAATATTTGTTGAGTTAAGTATTATATTTTTATAAGGAGTGAGCTAAATACTTTTAGGCTCTAAACAAGTACCTAGTGCCTTATTTAGTTTCCAAGGGAATTTTTACCACTTAAAATGTCGCCACTGGTGGCCACGGGCCTTCTCTTATAGATATTAGAGTTTAGACCCACCACAGTGCTCCAAAGCTGGTTGGTGAGTTTGTCACATGATAGTAACCGGGACCGACGGTTTTTTTTATTTTTTTTTTATTTTTTTTTAAATTGCAAAATAGGCTTACGCTTGACGACAATCATGCCTGAACAGCAATGATGAGGTCTAAGTTGGAACGCGCTTGCCTAGAAAATGCCTATTCACTCTTGCCTTGAAGGTACTTAAGTCGAACGAGGCGGGAAACACGGAAGCCGGAAGGGCGTTCCACACCCTAGCGGTTCGTATCAGAAACGTCGACCGGAATCGCTTTGTGCGAGCAGACTGAACGTCAACCACATAGGGATGCCATCGCTCTCGACTTCTCGCTGTTCTGTGGTGAAATGGTGAAGGAGGAACTAGGTTAAAAAGTTCCTGAGCACACTCTCCAAAGTATATCCGATAAAAGACCGATAGACAAGCGACATTGCGTCGGTGCTGTAAACTGAGCAATTTCGCCTGCGTTAGTGACCGATCGCCGTTTAACGTGCTCTCCGAGGCAAGGGGGTGAAGTACCACCAACTAGTTACCAACACCGGGCTGGAACTGGAAATTTCTTGACAGAATACCCCAATTCCTAACAAATTTTGGCCCGACCCGGGAATCGAACCCAGGTCCTCGTAATTCTCAGTTAAATATGAGTGTCAAAGTATTTATCTAACACCTACTTAATCAAAAATTAATCAAATTTTGAAAATTTTGAAACAGGCTATTCTAGTAAGTATAGGGTGATTTTACCCCGCTGTTTAGAGAATTGTGTACCTAGGTATTTAAAGTGCATAGGTAAGTAGGTAACTCAGTACACAAACTAACTTCGATTGAAAGGTTAAGCTAGCTCATTTCACGGATTATTGTAGTTTATCCTTACTTGGAAGGAGTTTCCCGATCGGTGCGGAGTTAGGAAAATCATCGGAGAAACCTTAGGTGGGTTTTGCGAAATTACCCATTTAAGAGTCTTCCGTAAATTCTGGTAAACTTGAGTTTCCATACGAAGGTTCTTTTGCTTTGATTTAAAACAACGTGCCGGATTGATGATTGAACTTTGCAAATGCAGGGGCTATCGAAAACTTAGCGCTATTATTATAGTACCTAGAAACACAATCCAACATGAATAACCATTTGTCATAGGCCCTGTTTCACCACCTACTGATAAGTGTCGGATAGCTTATTCCCAACTTTTGTCTTTGTCCCTTTACATAAAGTAAGAAAGTGACAACTTACGTTTAGGCTATACGACACGTCTTATCAGAAGGTTGTGAACCAGCCTCGTATACTTGTAAGTATTAGTACTTAGTTTAGTAGTAGCTTTTGCCCGCGGCTTCGCCCGCGTGAATTTCGGTTTTTCACAAATCCTGATTCCTGAGGGATAAGTAGATTTCTGGTCCACCCGCCCCCCCGCCGCGCGGCGGCGTACCGCGTCCGCGTACGGCGCGCGGGCGCAGGGCGCAGGGGCGCGCGGCGCGGCGCGGGGAGTTCCTTGCAGCGCGAGCGTCATCGGCCGTCGCACGCAGCGAAAATACCTATCAGGGCGTTTTTTACCGATTTCAACACAACTTCTTTTTTGAAAGTCGGTTAAAAATGTAGCCTATGTTACTCCTTGGTTAATCCTCTACTTGTCTGTGAAAGTCCCGTCAAAATCGGTTCAGCCGTTTCGAAGATTAGCCCGTTCAAACAGACAGACAGACAAAAATTAAAAACGTGTGATTCGGTTATGGTATCGTTCAAATAACCATATGAGCTTAATATGTGGTAGTTATTTCGAAATTACAGACAGACACTTCGATTTTATTTATTAGTATAGATTTAGTATTATTTAAACCGGCAATGTATAGCGTACTAAACGCGAGTATTCACCCAACGTTTTATGACTCAAACAAATACCTACCTCGTAGGTAAATGGGTCCCTTCGCCCCTCGTTTAGCAATCTACTATTACTTCCCTATGTTTCTAGTTTCTCGACCTCACGCTGCAGTGTCACGCGACACGCGTATCCACACAACATCATAGCTCCTTGTCACTTGTGCGATCTCGCCTCTTAGCCACATAATCTGGCGTCGACACCGACTTCCATTAGAACTTGTGCTCGCACACGCAACAACAATGGGTGTCGGAGAGTTTGAGTCCTGTGTGCTTAGTCTAAATCGGAGCACTCGAAAACGAACTCGAAAACTATTGATCGATTTCAGAGTAAAATAGACCTAATTCAAGACTAAGATATACATTCAGCATTCGAACAATGCTGAATGTATTGGCGAACTCAAACTTTAATACAAGCCCTTTTAGGTCTATTTTACTCTGAAATCGATCAATAGTTTTCGAGTTCGTTTTCGAGTGCTCCGATTTAGACTAAGCACACTGGTCAAACTGGGTGGCGATCGTGTCGAAATGAATCGAGCCTAAGGGTGGGGGCATACTAGCAAAAAGTCGAAGCGCATTGAAGACTTATTACGGAGGTTTTTTAATTAGTTTTTGAACATGACTGTGTATTTAATCACTAGCAGATGCCCGCGACTTAGCTCGCTTGGATTTAGGTTTTTAAAAATTCCGTGGCACGATGATGCTATATAGCCTATAACCTGCCTCAAGAATTGGGCTATCAAATGCAAAAAGAATTTTTCAAATCCGACTGGTATTTCTAGAGATTAAAGCGTTCAAACAAAGAAACAAACTCTTCCGTTTAATTATATTAGTAGGTATAGTTACATAATTTATATAAAAGTAACTTCCCTGTGTTTCTCTTTACACTACAGTATAATATGCCGTGATTTTTTTTCTTGACGCTTCGATGCGCTTCGACTCTGCGCTAGTATGCCTCGACCCTTAACAACCCTATTGAATTGTAAACTTAACTGCTGGCTTAAGTGCTGGAAGTTATGCTATCAATAGTTATTACTTGAATGCCAGGGTCGAATTATTCTCGTATGTATAGGTATCATTTAAATATCAACTCCGGTCTGAACCTTGAGGTTGGCACTCATTAGGAAGAAAGGGCCAGAAAGGTCCTTTGCCCTCACGACCTTTCCCTACCTCATTAATAGCAATGTAGGTACTTAGAAGGATCGATATTTAAGAATGTCTAGTTCGTTAATTTTGTAAATTGCAATGAACATTTTTTTAATCGGTGTCCCAGGGGCGAAATAGACGTCTTCTAGATAAGAGCGGTGTCTTTTATTCGCTCGTGTATCGTTGAACGACGGAGAGCGGCGTCTTTTATTCGTTCGTGTATCGTTGAACGGCGGAAAGCGGCGTCATTTATTCGTTTTTGAATCGTTGAACGGCGAAGAGCGGCGTCTTTTATTCGTTCGAGTATCGTTGAACGGCGGAGAGCGGCGTCTTTTATTCGTTCGTGTATCGTTGAACGGTGGAGAGCAGCGTCTTTTATTCATTCATGTATCGTTGAACGGCAGAGAGAGGCGTCTTTTATTCGTTCGTGTATCGTTGAACGGTGGAGAGCAGCGTCTTTTATTCATTCGTGTATCGTTGAACGTTGGAGAGCAGCGTCTTTTATTCGTTCGTGTATCGTTGAACGGTGGAGAGCAGCGTCTTTTATTCATTCGTGTATCGTTGAACGGTGGAGAGCAGCGTCTTTTATTCGTTCGTGTATCGTTGAACGGTGGAGAGCAGCGTCTTTTATTCGTTCGTGTATCGTTGAACTGTGTTGCTGTGATAGCCTAGTGGTTAGGACGATCGACTTCTAATCGGAGGTCGTGGGTTCGATCCCGGGCACGCACCTCTAACTTTTCGGAGTTATGTGTGTTTTAAGTATTTAAATATCACTTGCTTTAACGGTGAAGGAAAACATCGTGAGGAAACCTGCATGCCTGAGAGTTCTCCATAATGTTCTCAAAGGTGTGTGAAGTCTGCCAATCCGCTTGGCCAGCGTGGTAGACTATGGCCAAAACCTTTCTCACTCTGAGAGGAGACCCGTGCTCTGTAGTGAGCCGGTAATGGGTTGAGCATGATGATGATGATGACAGGGGCGTTGCTACTGCCGTATATGCCGTATCAATTATACGGGGCCCCCAAGCTACGGGGGCCCCCGACGTGCGTAAGTAAAAATTAACAAAAATTTCTCAAATTTTTGTTTATTTCAGAAATGACAAAAGTCAAAAATGTTGTCCAAAAAGTTGTCCATAGAGGCAGAATCTTTAGAAAAACTAAAGTCATCATCAGCTATAAATGATTTAATAAATCAGTTTGCCGAAAAAAGGGCAAGGAGAGTACCTAGGTATATATTTAATTTGAATTGTTTGTAAAAATTTTAGAAAAAGTGACAGATAAATAATTATGATGAATTTAAATATTGCTTTTAATTATATGCAAACATTTTTTTTTTCTTTTGTGAGAAATCCTTACCCTTCATAAGGGCCCCCAAACAATTTTTTATATGGGGCCCCGCCAAGGTACGCTATGCCACTGGATGATGATGATGTATCGTTGAACGGTGGAGAGCAGCGTCTTTTATTCGTTCGTGTATCGTTGAACGGTGCAGAGCGGCGTCTTTTATTCGTTCGTGTATCGTTGACACGGAACTTAGCACAGAGATAGCTTGAATCCAGGAGACAGACATAGAGTTTTCATCCAGAAAAAGAGTTCGAAGTCGCGGGCATCGGCTAGATAGCAGTGCAAATACCTATTAGGCAAGTCATTCAGATATTCTGTTTAATCTCAAGTAAGCAACGTAATTAGAGACCTCTAGTATTTTCTTTCCATCAACGAATGGTTAAATTAAATTAAACTGTGTTTTCACTGAACAAACAACCTTCAATGGAAGTTTCTTTAATGGAAAGTTAATAATTATTTCTACAATGAATATAAAATTATTTTGCTATAATCCGCTAACAGTGACAAATTTGTAGGCACAACACCACACAATCTTGTAGGCACAACACCACACAATCTTGTAGGCACAACACCACACAAATTCACCACAAAACAAACTCGACGATATACTCGACAAAATAATTTTATATTCATTGTATATCATGGAATTCCGCAAAGTAACGCCTGCTTCCATTCAATAATTATTTCTGTAATTATGACTTCTATTGCAAGAGTACGATATGTCTGGTTATATATTAATTAATTACGATTTATGACGTTTCGCTCACTACAAGGCACTGGTCTCCTTTCAGAATGAGAAGGGTTTAGGCCGTACTCCACGCTGGCCATGTGCGGATTGGTAGACTTCACATGCCTTTGAAAAACATTATGGAGAACTCCGTGCAGGATTATACTTATGTGTTTGTTTGTCGTGGCGTCATCTGTTAAATGTCTATCCGAAACTACTTTAATAATCTAGTTTAGCCGCGCAAAGGTCACTTCTCGATTTTTTCGTAAATAAAATGTAGCCTATGTCACCCGGACCATAACAACGAATCAATTGACACCTCATTCATCAAAATCGGTCCAGTAGTTTAGGCGGTATGGCGGAACAAACAGAATCTCATACAAACATACATAGCCTGCTAAAATCATAACCCTTCCTTTTGGCTTTGCCGTAGTCGGGTAAAAATTCAGTCAGCATATTCGGGTGCGCGCAAAACTTTTATGAGAATTTAAATGAAATCCGGTATTTCAGAACCCTGTAATAATATGCCATGCAAGCAGCCAATTATGCCTCGAGGCAGCCATATTTGCCTCACAATGGGCCATTCTCAACTTAAATTGGATCTCTCCAGGTTTCCGCCCGACTTTGGTGAGACGGCTATGGCTTAACTTTGTTTTAATAACTTAGTATTAAGTTTCTTACTACATAGGTAACTTATTATTTAGATTTCAGTGTATTTACCACTTTTTAATTTTTTTTATTCAAGTACAAGTTAGCCCTTGACTGCAAACTCGCCTGATGGTAAGTGATGATACAGTCTAAGATGGAAGCGGGCTTACTTGGAAGAGGTATGCTTACCTCTGACCGGTTTCTGCACGGCATCGTACCGTAACGCTAAATCGCTTGGTGGCACGGCTTTGCCGGGGGGTAGCTAGGGTGGTAACTAGCCACGGCTGCAGCCTCCCATCAGACCAGACCAGAGACAATTTAGAAATTATAAAATCCTAAATTGCCCCTGCCGGGAATCGAGCCCGAGACCTCCCACTTGTAAGACCACAGCGATTACCACTGCGCCAGGGAGGTCGTCTAGATCATTATCAGCAAAGCCTACGAGCAAAATGGTAGGTATAGCGGTGAATCACTGACGTTTTGTTGCAATACAATGCAATGTATAACCCGCGGCACGTAAGTCAAGCGGTGATTTTCAAGTGCGCGCAGCGTCGTGCGAGTGAGCGGGACACAATACGATTGGAGAGCCAATCAGCGCTTACGAGGGATCCGCGAGAGCTAATCAGTGCTTACGAACGATCCCCACGCCCTCCCCGCGACCCCCTCACACCCCGAGATACCTCATTTTCGACTTCTGCGCATTGAAGGTCACCGCTCGACTTACGTGCCGCGGGTTGTAGTTGGTACGAGTATTTTCCCCGCTAAATAACAAGATGAAAATCTGCTTTTTCGACAGATTTTAAAACAGCACTATTTAACGTTACCTCCAATAATGATAACATTTATAACTATTACCTAATGAGAGTCATATCCCTACTAAGTAATATCGTTCTGTTAACGTTTAACGTTAACGTTAAAAATGAAAATGAAAATAAAACGAAGACAAAAATGTTATATAAGTAATATTTAACTACTAACTACTGAAAATTCCTTGTCAGAAAAACCCAATATCTTTTCTCTTTGCGGCCCGACCTGGGAGTCAAACTTAGCAGGCCAGAACCACCTAGAACAAGCAATATCCACTATACTATTTATTTCGCATTTATATGTGAATATAATACCTAAATCGTAAGCCATTTCACATATAGTTACAATATGAAAGTTAGCAACGGAAATTATTACGTAGAGATGAAAAATGCTTTGTCTTCCATCTTTCCACAACAAAGGACAGGACAAAGGGCGAGCACTTAAATGGACCTGCCGCTTCCGGTGATACTATTTCACCTAGCTTAAATATACTAAAGTGAAAGCCTGAAAGAGCTACGAGTGTCTGAGTAATTACATAAACTTGAAAGATGTCTCTCAAGAGCGCTCCTCAGCGCGCCTCATACAAACGAAGTCAAATCAAAGTCAACAAATTTTGTAGACATGCTTTTCTAAAATTTTAAAGACGTCCTCCCTGATGCAGCAGTGAGCACTGTGGTTCTGAAATGGGAGGTCCCGAGTTCGATTCCCGGCCAGGGTAAATTGGGAACTTATAATTCCTAAATTATCTCTGGTCTGGTCTGGTGGGAGGCTTTTTCAACCATAGTTAATTACTACTGGCAAAGCCGTGCCGCCAAGTGATTTAGCGTTCCGGTACGATGCACTTACCATCAGGTGAGATTGCAGCCAAGGGCTAACTTGTAGTTGAAAAAAAAATTGAGTTTTTAACAATCCATATCTACGCGGACGAAGTCGCGGGATTCAGCTAGTACTTCAATAATAATAATTATTGAAGTACTAGCTGAATCCCGCGACTTCGTCTGCGTAGATATAGATTTTATTACATATCTTCAATAGTATCTTATCCGGTAATCATCAATATTATCACTTGTTTTCGTTCTCCTGATACCCTGTATGACGTCTCTGTGAATCTAGGTTCTAGAAATTATTCATATGCCTATGCTATGACATTATGTGTATATTGTATAATCCTAGGTAGAGGCTTCATATCAAAGGTCTTCCGGGCTATTGGACTATTATTATGTCCAATAGGAATTTGTATCGGTCATCGTGCAACGGAAGCGACGCACAAAGGCAGCATTATCTTGCGTGCGTTCGGTGCATGGACGGCCTGATGTGGTCCAAGTTACGAGCGAGAGATTTCGAAGATGGAGTAAGGAACTCCTCAAAGAATGAAGCTTAACTTTTTAAAGAACTCCAAAAAAGCAGCAGCGTCTTGCAGACTGCAGGAACTGTCTGTCATGGGCACTTCTCCCAAATTCTGGCAAAAGCATGTCACAAGCTGGAGAACGTAGGTTAATAAATACCCAGGGTTATGTAATTTTTTTTGTAGATACTAGACAGTGTCCTCTATACCTGCCATCAAGAAAAATAAGATAAATGGGATGGGATCTGTGTTAAAAAAATTTTTGAACCTCTAATTTCTCACTACCATGACTGTCACATTGCTTGGGTCGTCGGATACAAACCCATTTAATTCGAAATTGAGTGGTTAAAAAATTCTTAAAAAAATATGGTCAATTAATGGATAACTACCCCTTAGAATAAAATAATCAGTCTGAAAATATAACTAAAAATAAATAAATTACAAGGTAGTGAAGTCTGTCACACGACTTTTTCATAATTGCCATGACCTGACACAAACACTATCACAATAATGATACTATATGTAGTACAACGATCATGATAAGATCAATTAACAGAGCATTGGTCATTCTACCAATATGTTTTAAAAGAAAAAGCGTACTTCATAACGTTGAGAAGATAAAGGGAAATAATGTAGTAAAAATGCACTTTGTCATTTAGTCCTCCTCATTCATAGATATTTTGCCAGGCCTAAAGTACGCGTTATATTTTGTTGTTATTTATTCTTGTCATGTGAAATGTGTTTCTTTTTCACACGAGTAGCCTACAAAAATTTTACTGTGTTTCTAAATTTTTTAATAAATTAATAATTAGCAAATTTTCATTACCATGGTCCTAATTACCATAATTACCATGATTTTTTTAATTAATTTTAATAGTAAATGGGGGGTATCTCTCTCATTTATCATAATTTATGAATGGTTTTGATAATAATGACGTTATATAATTATTTTTAGAATTTTCAGATGTTTAAACAATTTAAATTATAGAAAGAAAAAAAAAGTCAAAAATGACAAAAATACTGAAAACAAAGGAGTTTATAAGAAGATTAAGCATAATACCAGTGTGATATTTAAAATAATAGAAAAACTACCTAACTTGGTATGAAAATATATGAAATAAATATATATTTGGACTGAAATGACGACATGACAACAAAAAATACAATGTAATGACAGTAAAAAATGGAAAATTAATAATTAAAAAAAAATAGAGACCTATATCAGTATAAAAATACTAAGAAACTTGCTCTGATGTAATACCTACATAATGCCACAAATTGCATCCAAATCGGTTTGGTAGTTTCCGAAAAAATTGGGCTCACAATTTTACAGAAAAACATTTCCTGCTATGCTTCTGGTAGTCTATACTAGAATCATAAAATATATCTAAAAATATGCTTTGAGGTAATTTATAATCTACGTAGCGAATAATGAACTGCATTTGAATCTGCCCAGCACCACTTGAGGAAAATGAAAACATATAAACACATAAAAATAACATATACAATTTCTCTCCCCAAACGTTTATAGCGTTTCCTTTCTGTTGTGGATACAAATGCTTTTTATTATAAGAAAAAAAATTATAATATGCACTCTTGATTTAAACTCCTTCTTGAAACTGATGCTAGGCACAACTAACTAACTTGTCATCTTATTAGCCACAAGTTCATTCGGAGACCTACATGTTCGGAGGACACATAAAAGTTATAGAGCATTTGCTGAAGCTATTAAAAGTTTAAGAAAATGTTAGTCTTTGTTAAAGTTTATGTTCTGTCCCTTCTAATAATCAAGCATCTTGAAGTATTCTTCCAGCGCATTTTGAGCAAAGAGAGTCTTTGGTGGATTGCATTAACTTGTTTCAGATTGCAATAAAGCGAATACACAGGCATGTTCACCGTAGTTCCTACCATGAAAAGTATATCCGTTATCGATTCTAATGAGATCTTGGATATGAAAATCGTATCCAATATCAAATTTGGAAAGGTTTTCTGCCTCTCGCACTTTTAACAGACATGCCATTTGAACTACCATGGAGCACCGTAACCAGCTATGTGATGACTCTGCCGAATACCAGACCGATTCAATAAACCTGGTACATTTTTGTGTTTGAAGAGTCATTGGCTCAATCACTAATACAGGCAAAATTACTTTGTTTATGGCACTGACTCAAAGTTGCTTGTATCGGTCTTCTATCGGATAAAATTTGAAATGTGCTCTCAGGAACTTTACAAAATTGTTCCTTCTCCACCGTTCTACTACGGAACAGAGAGAAGCAATTTGTAGAAATTTTCTTGGAAAGTCCAACTCCACCTAGATTTCACCATTTTGTCTAACTGTCTGCATTCAAACAGATATTGAAGCTTTCTTGAATTGTACATCTTAACACTTCGATTTCAAGCTAATCTACTTGCGATCGTTGCATAGCCTAAGTTTCAATTATTTTAAAGCCTTTCTCATAGTGTGTAAAAGCGAGAGAAACGATACCAGTCATATTTGTAAGATGTCTGTACAATCTGCTATCAACGAATTTTTTGTTGTTATCAGTACCCTTTTCGAAATCAATAACATCGTGGAGTCTTCGTGGTATATGGTTCTTAATCGGGAATGTGTTCTGTCCACTTTTTTAAATATAAAAAAATTATGCTCCTGTTCACTCTCAATTATGCTCACACCACGCCTTTTTGGGTCTAAAATTATCTGTTTAGGTCTTTAAAGCTGCACATTAATTGCGTCCAGCAGCTCAGAGTCTTTTTCAGAGGATTTCAACATGAAACTCGTCCACAAAAACACCCGGAACAGGTTTACTCTGGAATTTACACCTCAGTTGTTATGCTACGTAAAGTGGCTTTCAAGGTTCTTTGGCTGAATACTAATGGTTGTAACGCTCGAGGTCCTAAGTTTTATTGGTCAGCGATTTCCTAGACTTTAAGCAAACACCTTTTTCGGATACTTTTCTATGGCTTTCTAGAGTTTCTCATCACCATGATTAATAACAAATTACCATAGGCATATTCTAATCGCCATATACCAGTGATAATTACCATATCGCAATTTATCATTACCATGACCATCATAATTACCGAATTCGTTATATCTCCTAGGAAACCAGGGTACGATAAAGGCCTTCTTCATCACCGATATCAATTTAGGTACCCCTTTGAGGAGGTATCCTTAAATAATCAAAAATTAAAAAAAAAAATTTTTTTCAACCTCGTCACTTTTTGCCAAAATTTCGGAGAAGTGCCCTCATGTGGTTTAAGTTACGAGAAAATTCCTCGGAGACGGAACACAGAACTCCTCAAAGAACAATAGGTAATATTTTTAAAAGACTCCAAAAAAAGGAGCAGTGTCTTGCAGACTGCAGGAACTGTCTGTCATGTGGTTTAAGTTACGAGAGAAATTCCTCGGAGATGGAACACAGAACTCTTCAAAGAACAATAGCTTAAATCTTTTTAAAAGACTCCAAAAAAAAGGAAGAGCTTCTTGCAGACTGCAGGAATTGTCTGTGATACGGCACAAGTGACGAGAGAAAGTCCTCTGGGATGGAGCAAGGAACTCCTCAACGAATAAGAGCTAATCTTTTTAAAAGACTCTTGGAAAAAAACGAGCTTCTTTTCTAAGCTAATCTTTTTAAAAGACTCCCAAAAAAGGAGGAGCTTCTTACAGACTGCAGGAATTGTCTGTGATACGGCACAAGTGACGAGAGAAAGTCCTCTGGGATGGAGCAAGGAACTCCTCAACGAATAAGAGCTAATCTTTTTAAAAGACTCTTGGAAAAAAACGAGCTTCTTTTCTAAGCTAATCTTTTTAAAAGACTCCCAAAAAAGGAGGAGCTTCTTACAGACTGCAGGAATTGTCTGTGATGCGGTACAAGTGACGAGAGAAAGTCCTCTGAGATGGAGTAAGGAACTCTTCAAAGAATAAAGCTTAACTTTTTAAAAGACTCCCAGAAAAGGACGAGCTTCTTACAGACTGCAGGAATTGTCTGTGTTGCGGTACAAGTGACGAGAGAAAGTCCTCTGAGATGGAGTAAAGAGCTCCTCAAAGAATGAAGCTTAACTTTTTAAAGAACTCCAAAAAAGCAGTAGCGTCTTGCAGATTGCAGGAACTGTCTGTCATGTGGTTTAAGTTACGAGAAAATTCCTCGGAGACGGAACACAGAACTCCTCAAAGAACAATAGGTAATATTTTTAAAAGACTCCAAAAAAAGGAGGAGCTTCTTACAGACTGCAGGAACTGTCTGTCATGTGGTTTAAGTTACGAGAGAAACTCGGAGACGGAACACAGAACTCCTCAAAGAACAATAGGTAATATTTTTAAAAGACTCCAAAAAAAGGAGGAGCTTCTTACAGACTGCAGGAATTGTCTGTGATGCGGTACAAGTGACGAGAGAAAGTCCTCTAAGATGGAGCAAGGAACTCTTCAAAGAATAAAGCTTAACTTTTTAAAAGACTCCCAGAAAAGGACGAGCTTCTTACAGACTGCAGGAACTGTCTGTGATGTGGTCCAAGTGACGAGAGAAAGTCCTCTGAGATGAAATAAGGAACTTCTCAATGAAGAATAGCTAATCATTTTAACAGTTTTCCATGCAAGCTATAATAGGTATTTTAAGAAAAATTAAATCGACTTCAATATGTCATTAACATTTGTAGATTTCCCTCGATTTCGCCATAGTCGAATTCGAATTAAATGTAGTCGAATTAAAAGGAGTGAGTAACAGGTCTATTGGAACGAAGTTCCTTATCGCGCGTTGCGAAAGGGGGCTAGACGGAAAAAATTAAGAGCAAAAGTTGTAACGACACTTTTTACCCGACTGGGTTATGTGTTTCACCTGTGTGTATGTATGTCCATTCCTATGTCCGCGTGTAACTAATCAACGGCTCAACGGATTTTGATAAATGATACGTCATTAGATTTGTCTTCATGACGCGAGTGTTATAGGGTACCTAAATTTGAAAAAAAATTAAAATGGCGGACTTTATGCGCTTTAATGTGCGAGCTGAAAAAAAATTTTTTCCTCAAGACCCTCGAGTGGGGTATCAAAATGAAGGGATTTAAAAGGCAAATACAAAAATGTATACAATTATATATTTGAAAATAAGTTGGAGTGATAAATCACAGAAAATGACCGTTTCCTATGTCAGTTCGTAACTACTCAACGACTCAACTTATTTTGATAAATGATACGTCATTAGATTTGTCTTAACAGCGCAAATGTTACTGGGTACATAAAATTAATAAAAATTCAAAATGGCGGATTTTATGCACTTTAATGTGCGAGCTGAAAAAAATTTTTTTCCTCAAGACCCTCGAGTGGGGTATCAAAATAAAGGGCTTTAAAAGGCAAATACGAAAATATATACAATCTATGTGTTTGTAATCAGTTTGGAGTGACAAATCATAGAAAACAAAATAAATAACAACTACACTGTGAGTAAATTGGTGGTAATTTATTTAAGATCCCTTCCCACTCCACTCTACTACATTCCACATAATCCCCCCTACACCTCCCCCCTTCCCATCAATTATTATTGTAACACTAATAATTTTAATACAATAATATTATGAAGGACCTTATTAAAGTTTCTAGTGTTCAACAGATGGCGCTAATAGTGGTCTTAAACGCGCTATTACCTACACGCGGAGTGACACAGGCCTGTCTCTTGTAAAAATATGCATCTAAAAATTTTTCATAGTTTTGCACTAAAAACCAAGAAATAAATTACGTAATTAAAAAAACTAAAAACCCGACTGCGTAAAACAAACTAGTTCTGGTAACTGAAAAGCAAAAAACAAGCTTTGTACTTTATATACTAGAATTTGATAAGATCATAAACATAATTAATGTTAGAAAATGTATGGCAGGCGGGGGCATTACTTAGCCAACTACTCAGGACTATTAGTTCGCCCCCGCATGCCATACATTTTCTAACATTAATTATGTTTATGATCTTATCAAATTCTAGTATATAAAGTACAAAGCTTGTTTTTTGCTTTTCAGTTACCAGAACTAGTTTGTTTTACGCAGTCGGGTTTTTAGTTTTTTTAATTACTATAGTTGTAAGCCGTGCGGCGTGCGCGTGTTTCTCTGTCTGTCTGTCTCTCTCTCTCTCTCTTATAGAAAGCAAGCTAAGTAGTTATTTTCGTTTCGTATTTCTATTTCGCATTGAACAGTGTGGAACTTCGTTCCATCCGGGTGTCCCTTGACACCTTTCAAGCATTTTTTTTTTTTGAAGAATATTAGCCATGATTGAACATGACTAATATTCCCTTTTCCCCTCCAATTAAGTAAAAACTTGTGCTAGGAGTGGGTAGGTACGACAATAGTTTAATGGGTGGGGTTTGAACCGACGACCTTACGGTTTTTGGTCCGCGCCAGACGATCGTTGCGTATTGAGGCTTTACAGGTCTAACTTATAGGACGGACTTGTATTTTTAAAATGCATCTAGGTTTGTATGAACAAACTTTCTTAAAAAACAAATTTTCTTAAAACCTAAGGCTCAATTTATACCGCCACGGAATGGAATGGAAGCGAATTTTTTGTACAAAGCATTGTGAACTTTATGTCAATTGTATAACATACAAACTAGTAGCTACGGGAATTCCTGAGAATGCGCGAGGATTCCGCGGAAGACGCGCGACCTTTTTTTGGCTCCTATTTAATTTGTATGTTATACAATTGACATAAAGTTCATTTAGCTATGTACAATTTCGTTGCAAAAAGTCGCTTCCATTCCATTCCGCGTCGGTATAAATTGGGCCTAAGTAAGTCCACGCGGACGAAGACGTGGGCATCAGCTAGTTAAAGACACACATTAAATAATATCTTACTTATACCCGGGCGGTCCGATAAGTATTTAGCCTCACCGCCTGATGGCGCTACTATCGCATAAGAAATTTACTATCGTGTAGAACATTCTCGTAGACTGCTACTGTCGAAATTTCAGCCGAATCGGGTTCGTAGTTTTGTTTAGACCGCGTGTGGAAACGGACGTGTCCGCGAATTTTAGAAAAATGGAAAAAGAACAATATCGGTCAGTGATTCAATTCCTGTTTTTAGAAGGGAAATCGCGCAGCGAAATCAAAGAGCGCTTGGATTCTGTCTACAGTGACTCTTCTCCTTCGATGGCGACCGTCAGAAATTGGTATAAAGAGTTTCAGCGTGGTCGCACGTCGGTTTTTGATGAGCCACGCCCAGGTGCCCCGAAAACGGCTACTACGGAGGATAACATAACAAAAATCCACGATCTTGTATTGGCAGACCGCCGATTGAAGGTATGCGAGATAGCTGAGACAGTAGGCATCTCAAAAGACCGCATGGGTCATATCCTGCATGAAATTTTGGGTGTGAGAAAGCTGCCGGCGCGATGGCTGCCGCGTTTGCTCACTCCGGACAACAAGCGCAACCGTGAGACCACTTCAGAGCAGTGTTTGACGCTGTTTAAGCGCAATCCGAAGGACTTTTTGCGTCTTTTTGTGACCGTCGACGAAACATGGATCCACTGGTATACGCCAGAGACCAAGCAACAGTCGAAACAATGGACTTCACCCGGCGTACCTGCTCCGAAAAAGGCGAAGACTGTCATATCGGCTGGAAAGGTGATGGCCACTGGTTTTTGGGATTCACAAGGTGTGATCTACATCGACTACCTGGAGAAGGGCAAAACGATCACAGGGCTGTACTATGCCGAATTATTGGACCGATTCGACGCCGAATTGCAGAAAACCGGCCGCATTTAGCGAAGAAAAAAGTGCTCTTCCACCATGACAACGCACCGGCTCACACCTCCGCCCTCGCCACGGCCAAATTGGTCGAATTGGGCTACGAACTGCTGCCCCATCCACCGTATTCTCCAGATTTGGCCCCGTGCGACTTCTTTTTATTTCCAGACTTGAAATAGTCACTCGCCGGACAGAAATTTGCGTCGAATGAGGAGGTCATTGCCGCCACGGAGGCCTACTTTGCAAACCTTGACAAAACCTATTTTTTAGACGGTTTAAAGAAATTGGAGCATCGCTGGGAGAAGTGTATGGAGTTAAAAGGAGACCTTTTTGAAAAATAAATACAAAATTTTTCAAAATTTTCGTTGTTCTTTTGTAGGCTAAGTATTTATCGGACCGCCCTCGTTAAGTATACAGGGTTAATTGTAAAATGCCAACAACCATCTAACGGCAACTTCTATGCATCAAAGTAAATAACTTTTGTTCCACGACTTTTTAAAATTCTTAAAAGAAAAAAAATTTTTTTTTCATACAAAAATAAAAATATTTATTTTTCTGATCTAAAATTTTAAAAACTCTACGCGGCACTTGTCAAAGGGAGTCAGGGAACCGTCGCGTCGGGTCGCCCTTGACCCTGCCGTGCGTAGCGGCATGCGGGGCGCGGTGTGCGGGGAACCGAAAACCACACGGCCGCGGCGCGCTTCAGTACTTCAGTAGTTTTCGCTCGGTCGCACGCGCCGTTGATATTCGCCATATGTACCTACCTACTGTGTTCGCAACTTAACGTAGGTTATGTTCTGTGCCTACTGCCTAGTGCTTAAACGATGGCTTATCATTATTCTAACATTGAATGCATGGAAATGGTTCGAGTGCTCGTGATATGTGGTGATAACGTTTCAGAAGCTTGCAGTACCTAAGTTGGCAAGGCGATTCCCTAACGTACCTACGTCGCGTAGGTCAAGCCACATGCCAGCTGCCTCAGCGATTAAGAGATCAAGGGCAATTCCAGCCTAGTAGATCAGCTAGGGATTGTGGTCGGCCACCTAGGCACACAGTGTGTGAAGAGGAAAACATTACTTACAATTTTTGAAGATAATCCAGCGATGCAGTCCAAAGATGTCGCAGTAGGTACTTTGCTTGGAGCGTCCGCGTCATCCACAATGTATTTCCCATACCTACCCTTTTCATCTTCATCGGGTCAAAGAAATTGTCACTTTTAGGAAGTATGTACCTAGGTAAGTGCTTACCTAGATAAGTACTTAATTAGTTTTACTACACGCGTTTTTTGTTGGCTAGGCATAACTCATAAACCTAGAAAGTAGGTAGGTAAGTAATAATCATTCCGCTCCAATACAGTGACCAACTCCCAGCTTAATTGAACTCTAATAAGTAGGTAGTAGGTACCTACCTACCTAACTTTTTTACATTTTATAAAATAAATTGATAAATTATTTATTTACTAGTGAATTTAATTTTAATTGACTGTAGGTAACTAACTACCTTACTTAGGTAATTACTAGCCTCTCATTGCGTACCTGTGTATTGCAATAAATTATTATTATTATGCGGCAGAAATCAAAGAAATGGTAAATTCCAAGTATGTAGACGTACCTACTAGGTAGAAATGTAATCAACCATTTCAATGTTTCAATATCATTTCAATAGTTTTCATTAGCGGCTGCGCGAGGCCGCGGCGCGGCGCGCCGTTTGAAGTCTCAAGGATAGTAAGTAAATACATAATCAGGTGGTCCATCACGCGGTCCATCATTATTCGAATGCGACACAGAGTAGGTACTTAAGGTACTTACAAGTTAGTTATGACGTGGATAATAGGTAGATGTGTAGCCTAGTTTGAACTCCGCATTTTGCATATTAGTTATTTGCGCTGGTCAAGTCACGTTGATTCGGACTGAATCGGAGGGGTAACCGAATTTGGAAGTTTGGAGGTCCGTTTTAAGACCTACCTACTTTTGGTTCTTCCATGCCACCACCACCACTCAGCCTTTTTACGTCCCACTGCTGGGCACAGGCCTCTTCTCTCATAGGAGAGAGGGATTTAGAGCTTAGATCCGCCACGCTGCTCCTATGCGGGTTGGCGGGCTTTAACGACTATTGTTACATGATATTGATAATAACTGGGACCGACTGCTTTACGTGAGGCACGGGGGTGAAGCACCACTAACTACCAATCCGCAACTGGCACTGAGAATATCTTGACAGAAAAACCCAATACAAAATACCTTACAATAATTTGCCCGACCCAGGAATCGAACCCGGGACCTCGTGATCTGCAGTCGAATATGCTAACCACTAGACCACCGAGGCAGTTGTTTTTCTTTCATGCGTTCTTCCATGCCTCGGATAGCAAATTAAACTGTCCTAATTTTTATCACTAAAATCTGATCTGTTAATAATAACATCGCTAGTAAATCGACATCATTTAGGTAGGTATGTTCTACCTTATACTCTTCCTTGAGCCGTATGGGAAAGTAGGTAGGTACCTACCAATTTGAAAGTGGAAACTGGAAATTCGCCGCATGATCCTTAGGAAATTGTTTCGATTTATGGAAATGGTTCACGACCCTCAACAATGAGGAATACGACGCATAGAGAGATGTTTAAAATATTCAAGTCTTGTACCTACAGATAGGTATTTGTAGGTAGGTTAGGTGGTAAATAGGTGGTAGTTAGGTAATGCGTTAGGTAGGTAGGTTCGATATTAGGTACCTTCGCAAGTTAGGTGGTGTTTTAAGTGTTAGTTAGATCAAGTTAGATTGATAGGTACCTATCTGAAGCATTATGTAGGTTCGTGTTGAATGTTGAGAGTTTTGTAGGTACCCAGGGTAGGTGTGAAGATGGTAGGTAGGTAAATAAACTAATAAAGGATTGATAGGTAATAATTTTGCCCTTCTGTAAAAAGCGCGGGAAATTGCCAAGTAAACAATCGTGCTTACTTTGTGCGTGTATGTAGGTAGGTACCTACCTACTTAATGCCGGTCCGACACTCACGTCTGTCGCCGCGAGAAGTTTTTTTGTTTTTCGCGATAAACGTTAATCTAGGAAGAAATTATTGACCTGCAGACGTTAGCTTAGACCGATGTTAGTAATACACATCACAAAGCATTTGTAAATACGACAGCGGAGCGATAACTTCGGACGGCGGTTATTAGTAGTCGCAGGTGTGGAAGAGGCATTACATAAAATGACCATAGAGTTAAAAAAATTACAGACTCTTCAAGAAAAACTTAGAAATTTTTTTTTGGTGAATTTATTGAGTTACGTGAAAAGTCGTTGAACAAATGTTGTTCAGTATCATGCATAGAAGTTACGTGTAGGAGGTTGTTGGTAAATTACGATTAACCCTGTATACGTTTTTATTTGAATTTAGAAGCACATAAACTAAAACCAAGAGATATTTTTGTAATCTCATTATTTACAACAACGAAATGTTCAGTTTTTTCTGCTGATATCAAACATTTTCTGTTTCTGTTTTTCGGTAATTCTTGTTATTTTTTTTGTTATTCCTGAGGGCTGAGGGCTATTTTAAGTAGAGAGCTGATGGCAGTATTAATAATATAGATATTCTAAGTTTGCGCTCTTTCAAAACTTTACCAAATATCGAGAAACTGTAATATGTAATGCAAAATGAACCCAAAGTCTCTTATTTTAAAGTCGTCATTCAATACTTCGAATATTTATTTTACAACATTTCTGTTTGGGACGCTGGCTGTTTTCGAATGCTGAACTTAAATATTTATATAATGCGTAATGTATTGGCGAACTTAAACCTTATATTAAGCCGGTTTAGGTCCATCTTACTCTGAAGTCATTGTGTTTCGATCAGTAGTATTTAGTAAAGTTTTCGTGCTGTGCAAAATGAACGTAGCAATCAGTAGGTAGAGTGGCAAAAGTTTGTCATAATTATAGTGAAGTTTCGAAACGTAAGATAAAACACGAATAGAATATCTAAGTAACTACTCTATTCTACTTTTTCGTGTTTTAGGAACTTCTACTAGTTAGTTATCTTAATTTTTTCACTTAATTGACATAATAGAATAGTAGCGCAGTATGTACAAGCACTGAAAATGGTTAACGTCCACTGACTTTTTTGTCCTTGTCATTTGTATGCAATTACGGAACAGAGAGAGCGCTATACAAACATGTCTCAGTGGATTGGGTATAGATCTAACGAAATTTCCACCAGCTCCTGTTTGCACCTTTTGTTTTCCATCAAAGCATTTATTGTTCCGTCGGTAAAGACAGGATTATCGAGTAATCTGCTCGCGGCTTCTTTTAAATGCTCTTTCATTTTATTCGATGGGATATTTTTATCAAAATAACTATGTCGTTTCATTTTATGTGTCTTGTTCAAAAAATTGTAAGTCCATGCCGAACATCGATACTTTTCTTTGTGGTTTTATTAACCGACATCAAAAAAAGGAGGTTATCATTTAGGTATCAATTCGACGGTATAATATAGTAGGTATGTAACATTATTTGAACTTAATATAATATTATTATTCTAATAATCTATAAGGGTTTCCAAACAAATTACAAAATTGTATGTTTGTATGTACCTATGTACCTACTTACATATGTATGTATGTATGTCCGAGGATTTCTCCGAAACTGTTAATCTGATTGTGACCATTCTTTATTTATTGGCTTACATTTACTTCAACTTAGGGAATAGTGCAAGTTTCATCAAAATTATACGAATATATTCATTAAAGATACGGACTGTTATCCTTTTGTTTTTATTCTTCTACAAGTTAGCCCTTGACTGCGATCCTACCTGATGGTAAGTGACGATGCACTCTAAGGTGGAGGCTGGCTAACTTGGGCGAGATGGAACACGATGTTACATCCATTCGACCGCTACGATATAGCTGTGATAGCCTAGTGGTTAGGACGACCGACTTCTAATCGGAGGTCGTGGGTTCGATCCCGGGCACGCACCTCTAACTTTTCGGAGTTATGTGCGTTTTAAGTATTTAAATATCACTTGCTTTAACGGTGAAGGAAAACATCGTGAGGAAACCTGCATGCCTGAGAGTTCTCCATAATGTTCTCAAAGGTGTGTGAAGTCTGCCAATCCGCTTGGCCAGCGTGGTAGACTATGGCCAAAACCCTTCTCACTCTGAGAGGAGACTCGTGCTCTGCAGTGAGCCGGTAATGGGTTGATCATGATGATGATAATGACCGCTACGATGGCACGCACAAACAGACAGACATAAAACCTTTCTTTTGCGTTGGGACGTAAAAAAGCTTGAGGCTGTCCCGTATTCGCATAACCTTCGGAACGCATTATGGAGAACTCTCAGGCATGCAGGTTTCCTCACGATGTTTTCCTTCACCGCCAATCCGCCAACCCGCATTGGAGCAGCGTGGCGGGTCTAAGCTGTAAATCCCTCTATCCTATGAGAGAGGCCTGTGCCCAGCCGTGGGACGTAAAGAGAGGCCGAAGTCTTAACCACTAGGCTATCGCCGCTTATGACTGGCCTGATTTTGAATAAAATTATCGCTATTGTATGATGAAATTCACGGAACTCTTCTAAGGTGTTTTAAGAGGCTCACATATTCGATCATAATCTTAACAAGATCCATAAACAGATTCCCAGATCAAACAAACTATCTTATGATTAATCTTGAAACTATCTCTCGCTAAAAAACCGCACGCAATCATCGCCCTAAACAACTCTCACATAAGGTTGGAAATAGTTTTGTCGACGCTGAAAATTTTTCCAGCAAGTGAGATGCTGCATGAAGGGGCAGGGCGTTTCAAACTCGCGTTTTCATTTTCAGTACGTTTTCAGACACCAGTGAGGGCGGTTGTGTTTTCAGCGACCGAATTTTCACACGCGCGAGCTGAAATAAAATATAAATAAAATAATCGAATATTAAACCATATCGTGTTTACAGCAAATAACTGTTTGTTTTGCAGTGATTTTTTCGTGTTTATTCTCGATTTTCTTTCCAATTTCGTAGTGTTTGTTTTCTTGTTAAGCAGTGGTGGAGTGTTTTGACGCTTATGGGCGGATTTTAAGTGATTCTGGCCTTTTATCAGGTGAGTGGACTCATTTTGGGTTGATTGCGTGATAAAATGTACGCGTACTCGCTGAAAGTTATCTGATATCTCCGTGTAGAGTGCTAATCAAAAGCCGATAGAGCCGGCTTTTATTAAAGGACTTTGGTTATAATGTATAGAGTCATATGTATGCTCGAAAAGGTTGTTACCTCGTACCTTCTAAACTAATGAAAATGCCAATTAGCCTTATTTAATTAAGTACAATATGTAAACTAACTTTCATAAATTAAGCAATAGTTGCTAGCTAAATAAAAGTTTTTTAAAAATAAATTAACCTTTAACTATGGACACTTATTTTTTGTAACACTATCATGGACATGGGGTCTCACAGACCCCTAAATTGATTGGCGTCATTTATATTAATATGTAATAAAATTTATTTAAAAAAGCAGTTAAAGTGAATGTAAGGATTATAAATAATAAGATTTTAAAAATATATCAGAAATATTTATTACAAAATACAAATTATTACAATAAAAACGAAAAATATCACTTTTCAGGCTAAATTGGCAGTGAGATCACTTAAAGTTCTATAAAATAATTTTTTTTTTTGAAAAATCAATGTTAATGTTATTTTTTATTAAAGTTTGATAAATTTTTATTAAAAAAAATAAAAAAGTTCATTCTCAACTGTAAACAAAAATTTTTTGACAAAGAGTCAATTACCCTTTAATTATGGACATTCAATGGGGGTTTGAGCATTGCAGATATTCACACATTTGTTGGCAGTCTTTCTATGTAGTTTTGGTGGACTAAGGTTACATTTTCTTGGTCTTCTTCTTGAGCTTCGACATCATCTGGAAGAACTTCATCATCAGGCGGATTATCTAAATGCAATGTTTTTGTCGTCTTCTGCTTCCCAATCGTTTCTTATACAGGCATTTTTGAACCAGAAGTATTTGGTTTATTATTTTTGACCATTTTGAACCTAAAATCTAAAACAAAAGTAAGAATATAAAAATATTGTTTCAACAAGAACTATGGACATGGGGTCTCACAGACCCCGTTTAAACTTTAAATACGTGTTACTTACGTATATGGCACCGGATAGCGCAACTTCCTCCTTCGTCGAGCGTTTGGTGACTTAACTCGAAGCTACTGAAACGGTCACTCGCGTGGGGTGGCGGGAAATATGTTATTTTAAGAAATCAACAAGAGCCAAAGGTCTGTGAGACCCCGTGTCCACAGTTAAAGGTTAAGTACCTTCGTTCGTTCGTTTCAACCAATGGACGTCCACTGCTGGACATAGGTCTCTTGCAAGGATCGCCACAGCACACGATCTTGTGCCGCCTGATTCCAGCGGCTACCAGCGACTCGCTTGAGATCGTCTGTCCATCGAGTGGGGGGTCTACCTACGCTTCGTTTGCTGGTGCGAGGTCGCCATTCAAGCACCTTGGGACCCCAACGTCCATCGGTTCTTCGTGCAATGTGCCCCGCCCATTGCCACTTCAGCTTCGCGACTCGATGAGCTATGTCGGTGACTCTGGTTCTCCTGCGGATCTCCTCATTTCTGATTTGATCCCGCAGGGATACTCCGAGCATAGCTCTCTCCATCGCCCGCTGAGTGACCCTGAGCCTTCTTATGAGGCCCATTGTTAGCGACCATGTCTCAGATCCGTAAGTCATCACTGGCAACACGCACTGTTCGAAGACTTTCGTCTTCAGACACTGAGGGATATTGGACGAAAAGACATCTCGAAGTTTCCCGAACGCTGCCCAGCCGAGTTGGATTCGGCGGTTGATCTCTTTCTCAAAATTGGACCTACCTAGCTGGACCGTGTGTCCCAGGTATATGTACTCGTCTACAATTTCGAGTGCTGAGTTCTCAACAATTACCGGGTGGAGCGGAACATGAGCATTAGACATGATCTTCGTCTTACTCATGTTCATTTTTAGGCCCACCTGTTGAGAAACTCTGCTGAGATCATTGAGCATTGTATTGAGGTCTCCCAGAGTCTCTGCCATCACGACTATATCATCGGCAAATCGTAGGTGAGTGATGTATTATGTAATTAAGTACCTATGATTTATTAACTTAACGTTAAGTACTTGCTTACCTAAAATAGTTTTGGTTATGTAATAAAATAATTAAACAGGTAGATTTAGTCAAAAATCTAAAATTCATAGATATCGACATTCTGATATCTTTAGTAAAATTATTACCTATTGATTAGCACTTATTAGAGCTAATAGGTAGTAGAGTAACTAATAGAGTTTTTCTATACGTCGATGTTTTTGGGATCTATTTTTAAATTTAAATAGAAAATCAAACTTTAATAGCACGATTTTCCTCAAGATTTAAAAATTATCATAAAGGTATGATCTTCGAAAATAAGGTGACGTCATACTGTCACAGGTAAACAAACAAGTCAACGAAGTTAGAAGATTAGTTTAATCATTGTTCTCAGAATTACTTTTAACTAATTAATCTCTACCTACCTGTGTTAGTAATTTGTGTTAGATGGACGGGAAAAATAGAAGGAAAATGTTTAGAGTTGTGTGGATATGAATTTTATCCTGGTAGGTAGGTACCTACGCAGCTTCCATTCTGCACACTATAATTACTAAGTAGGTACTTAGGTGTATTAAAATTTATATTTTTCATAATACTATAATAGCCCAGTCAATTTAGACTTTCAAGGCTACAATAATTCCCACCTGGCTGAAAATTGGTAGGATTGTTCAAAACACTATTATAAATGAAATTATAAATGAAAAAGTCCTCATCGATCCGACACCTGGAAAAAAATTTACTCCTGGACACGCACAGTTTATTCACACTTGGCTGAAAATTTGTAGGATTGTTCGGGACACTATTATAAATGAAATGTACAAAGTCCTCATCAATCCGACACCTGTAAAAAAAATTACTCGGGGTCAAAGTTTTCACGGGGAGTTTTCAGCAAAACGGTAAGTCTTATCATAAAATCATTTAAAACAAAATTGTAGATCAGGTAATTATCTATTAAAAATGTCTCAATACTTTTTTTCCTAAGAGCCACCGTTTTTGAGATATAATGATTCAAAAAGATAAGTTTCGAAATAAAAATGAGGGACTGGGTTTCTTTTTTCCCGAAATTCTGATATTTATAATATTTTATATGTGTAAGTGTGTAACTTATACATAACTTACACATATAAGTTACATACTTACACACATGAAATATTGGAAATATCAGAATTTCAGGTAAAAAGAAATCCAGTCCCTCATTTTTATTTCGACACTTAACTTTTTGAATCGTTATATCTCAAAAACGGTGGCTCTTAAGAAAAAAAGTATTTAGACATTTTTTATAGATAATTATCTGATCTACAATTTTGTCTAAGCTAATTTTATGATAAAACTTACCGTTTTGCTGAAAATCATGAAAAACCCGTTTTTGTGACCTTTGACCCCGAGTAATTTTTTTTCCAGGTATCGGATCAATGAGGACTTTTCACATTTCATTTATAATAGTGTTTCGAACAATCCTACCAATTTTCAGGCAAGTGTGAGTCAACTGTGCGTGTCCAGGAGTAAATTTTTTTCCAGGTGTCGAATCGATGAGGACTTTTCACATTTCATTTATAATAGTCTTTTGAACAATCCTATCAATTTTCAGCCAGGTGGGAATTATTGTAACCTCACCCCTATTTTTTAGTCTAATTTGACCAGGCTATAATTAATTAATCTAAAACATAATATAATTTTCTGGTGGGAGGCTTTAGCCGTGGCTAGTTACCACCCTACCGATAAAACCTTGCCGCCAAGCGATTTAGCGTTCCGGTACGATGTCGCGTAGAAACCGATCAGTAATGGGTTTAATAAAAACTGTCATACCTCTTCCAAGTTAGCCCGCTTCCACCTTAGACTGCATCATCACTTACCATCAGGTGTGATCGCAGCTAAGGGCTCACTTCGTTCCCGAGAAACTCTGTTCCCGGATGAGAAGTATCCTAAATCCATCTCCATGATGCAAGCTATCTCTGTGCCGAGTTTTAGCTCAATCGGACTAACGCACGGACGCCGTTCCCGTGGGAACTCTTTTCCGGGATGAAAACGTTTAGTAGGTTATTATGTCTTAGTAGGTAAGTCTAATAGTGTGTACACACAGTATTGAAGCCTGGTGTAGGAATTTCTTGACTGACCCGCCGCGTTGGCGCGGTTGGCAGTGACCCTGCTTTCCGCTCCGGGGTTGCGGGTTCGATTCCCGCCGTGAATCTAGGTGTATTTATGTAAGTATATAAGTATGTATTATGTATACACTATACTATATATTTATATAAAAAAATATATATATCTATATTGTATATATGTAAATATGTACATCAGTCGGTTGTTACCTATAACACAGGCATTAAGTTGCCTACTTTAGGAACAGACGACCGTGTGTGTATGTGTGAATATTTATTTATTTTATTTTTTATTTATTTCTGTTTCAATTGTCAGAGTGAAAACTCACGTTTTGTGTGGATAACGCCGTCTGCGGCGCGCCGTGTTTGGCATTATCCACACAAAACGTGAGTTTTCACGGCGTATTAACAAGAGGCCTAACTTCTCTTCTTTTGCTAGTATTATTTAAAGAATTATAAATAGGTACCTATAAAAAGTGATTTTCTCATTTTCTTTCTCATCTAAAAAAAATTGCACCTACAAAGCGCAATTATTTTAAGCGCAGTAATAATGTCTTATGTTCTCAGGATGCATGCGGGCCCCTGCAAAATTTCGTGGAATCGATGAAAGGGTAACAGACTGACGAACTGAAAGAGTTCTTTTCGCATTTATAAAGTACTATGGTTAATAATGCACGAAGTAGGTACCTACGGAGAATTATTAATATTCATCTTCGTAAAGTAATAATCTATTCTTGCAAGAACTGCCATGTTCAACATTTTCCCGGAAAATTAAAATTGCAAATGAGGTGTAAGTTTGTAATACCACCAACACCTTTCTAATTTAATTAATTTTCCCCGCGCATAATTATATACCAATTAACTTCATTCGTTTTCATAACGACTATCTTTGCACTGTACCTAGTATCTAGACTAGACAGTTTTTATATCGCATCAAGACAGAGTTCGATTCCTGGTTTAGTCTGGTTTTTCGGAAAATAATAATTTTAAATTATTTTTTCCTAAAAACCAGACCAGCAAGGTAGTAAAAACTACCTTGTTGGTCTCTCTAGCAGTTAAAATATTCAACCGCTTATCGCGAGGTTCGATTATCGGGTTGGGTTATTACAGGATTTTCCGTCATTATAGCGTCCATAGTTACACGTACATATCATCATCATCGCGTGCCATCTTCCTTATACTGAAGTTTGGCGGTCAACATTCGAAAAGCCTGTCTATTCAGTGCCGCTTTCTTTAAGTCTGAGTAACTTAGTCCGGTCCACCCCTTTATGTCGTCCAACCACTTGCGTCTCTGGCGCCCTGGAGATCTCTTTCCAGCAATTTTTCCTTCCAGAATGAGTCTTGGAAAGGAAAACTGGTCTCCTCTTTGTAGGTGGCCAAAGAAAGCTAGTTTCCTGCGCATAATGGTCGCCATTAGTTCTCGGTCTTTCCCTACTAGCTCTAATCACGTGTGCTTCACACGTACATAGTCTGTGATTTAAACTGGCTATCTATTACGGCTGAATTTGCACACTGCAGAACCCTATGACAGACCGGCTAACGGATCGACAGAGGAGACTTAGTATGTAGTAAATAGTAATAGAGTCCCATTTGGCACTCTAAAAAAATTGTGCGCGAAAATAATACACGTACAAGCTCGTCTATGCAGTGAGGTTCCACAGCAAAATATAAATACCGCATGTACACTTAGGCTCAATTTAGACCGCGGCGGAATGGAATGGAAGCGACTTTTTGCAACGAAATTGTACATAGCTAAATGAACTTTATGTCAACTGCATAACATACAAATTAAATAGGAGCCAAAAAAAGGTCGCGCGTCTTCCGCGGAATTCTCGAGAATTCCCGTAGCTACTGTCGGCGCCGTCCGTGGAATCCGCGGGAAGTGGCGCGAACGGAGAGTCCGTTGGGTCGGTCACAGCAGTGCCGTGCAGGGTCATCAATCTTAGTACAAAAAGCCTGGTACAATTGATTTAAGTAATACTGAAAGTCAAAGTATGCGCTACTGTGCTAGCACAAAGTAGGTATATTAAGTACTAAATAAATTAATTCGATGTATATTCTGTAGTCAAGGCATCCCATGTGTAATTTTTTTTACCAAATTGGTAGTTTAGTTAAGTTTTTAATGTCCAGTTATATAATACTAAAAAATATTCTTAGTATTATAATTACTTACTATCAATATTTTATTTGATTCTTTGATAAGTATCATTGGTTTAATAAATATTCTTCAAAATAAAATTAAGTCGGACTTTATTTTCTGCTTTTGTGTAGAAATTGGGCAACCGACTATAAAAATGTGACAACACTGGAAAACATCGCTGCCAACATAACGCCATAGGTAGTAGAGCTTCCAAAATTATGAATTTTTCAATTACGTAACTGGTTACGCATTTTAATACTCTAGTTACGTAATTACGTAATTACGTAACTGGATTTTGTATATTTTTAACAATGAAAACGAAATGAAAATTCCCAAAGTAGCTTATAAGTAACCTAAATCTACCATTAGAGATTGAATTCATCCTGAAAGGGGTCTAGGTCAATAATAAAATGAATCCCTCATTCTTTTTTAGGGTTCCGTACCTTAAAAGGTAAAAAATAAACCTTTATAAGATCACTTTCTTGTCCGTATATCAGTCCGTGTGTCGCCATCGATTTTCTCAGGAACGGGGGGACCTAGCAAGTTGAAATTTATAACAGACTAGCGGACCGCCCCGGCTTCGCCCGTGGTACATATTGTATAGCCTATAGCACTCAAGGATCACGTACATATCCAACGGAGAAAGAATTTTTGAAATCGGTCCAGTAGTTCCTGAGATTAGCGCGTTCAAACAAACAAACTCTTCCGCTTTATTATATTAGTATAGAAGTATAGATACTAAGGTCTATAGTCCCTATTAGGTATGTATATAAAAATAAGATCCAAGGCAACTATTCTTGTCAAGTAATAAATATAGACTGACAACCCTAGGCGCTGTAGCGTGAATTAGCTGGAAGGCGCGGGAATGCTCGAGCATTCCAGCGAATTCGCGCGACTTCCGCGTCATGAGGCGAATTTGACGCTTCGATTCCACCGCGGTGTAAATTAAGCCTTATCCCATCCCAGTCCCATCTTTAAAGTACCTATTTCCTTTCTAATAAAAAAAGAATGAATTTAATCGGACCACGCGTTAATGAATTACATACGTATAATGAATACAGCTAAGTAGGTACACATTTTGACTTTCATCCCCTCTCCAAAGGGAACCGTGCTGTATTTCGGGATAAATAGTATCCTATATGTTAGTCCGTAGTATGGACTAAATAAATAAATCATACCAAGTTTTATTTCAATCCATTCAGTAGTTTTTGCGTGATGCGCGCACAAACAAACATTTAGACAAACAGACAAAAATGTCCAAAAATAGCTTTTTGACGTTCTATTACTTATCCCTAACATCCCCCAGTTATTATTTTGCAAAAATCTTTAATGTACAGATACGGCAAGTCTACGATTTTATTATATGTACATATAGATTAATGGATGTGACATCGAGGTAGCGAGGTAAAGTGCGAGGTGGGAGCCATCTTTGACATGTTCGCGCCCTTTGGGTACGGAACCCTAAAGAAGCATTCCAGTATGGTATATATTATAACAACAATATCATCATCATCATCATCATCATGATCAACCCATTACCGGCTCACTACGGAGCACGGGTCTCCTCTCAGAGTGAGAAGGGTTTTGGCCATAGTCTACCACGCTGGCCAAGCGGATTGGCAGACTTCACACACCTTTGAGAACGTTATGGAGAACTCTCAGGCGTGCAGGTTTCCTCACGATGTTTTCCTGCACCGTTAAAGCAAGTTATATTTAAATACTTAAAACGCACATAACTCCGAAAAGTTAGAGGTGCGTGCCCGGGATCGAACCCACGACCTCCAATTAGAAGTCGGTCGTCCTAACCACTAGGCTATCACAGCTTTTTATACCTACATACAACAACAATATAGTAGGTACATACGGTACTATATTTGCGGGAACCTTAAAGCTACATAGCAGAGCGCGGACGCGTGTATATTATTTTTGCACACAGCGCTCCATTTTGCGGGATTAATCCGCCTGCAGATGCCAGTGTAAACAAACAGATTACTCTATGTGTTATTATTATGCATTAACTCATACCTGTGTAACCTATACGTGCCTCGGAGAGCACTTTAAGCCGTCGGTTATGGTAATTTTTACCGACACCTGAAAAAATAAAACCGGCCAAGTGCGATGTAGTTACGAGTATTTTTCCCGCTAAATAACAAGATGAAAAAGCTGCTTTTTTCGACAGGTTTTAAAACAGCACTATTTAAAGTTACCTCCAATATTGAAAACCCGCAAAGTGCGACGCACGAAGGGTTCCGTACCATAAAACGACAAAAAACGTTTGTTGTATGGGATTCCCCCTTAGGCTCAATTTAGACCGCGGCGGAATGGAATGGAAGCGACTTTTTGCAACGAAATTGTACATAGCTAAATGAACTTTATGTCAACTGCATAACATACAAATTAAATAGGAGCCAAAAAAAGGTCGCGCGTCTTCCGCGGAATTCTCGAGAATTCCCGTAGCTACTGTCGGCGCCGTTCGTGGAATCTGCGGGAAGTGGCGCGAACGGAGAGTCCGTTGGGTCGGTCACAGCAGTGCCGTGCAGGGTCATCAATCTTAGTACAAAAAGCCTGGTACAATTGATTTAAGTAATACTGAAAGTCAAAGTATGCGCTACTGTGCTAGCACAAAGTAGGTATATTAAGTACTAAATAAATTAATTCGATGTATATTCTGTAGTCAAGGCATCCCATGTGTAATTTTTTTTACCAAATTGGTAGTTTAGTTAAGTTTTTAATGTCCAGTTATATAATACTAAAAAATATTCTTAGTATTATAATTACTTACTATCAATATTTTATTTGATTCTTTGATAAGTATCATTGGTTTAATAAATATTCTTCAAAATAAAATTAAGTCGGACTTTATTTTCTGCTTTTGTGTAGAAATTGGGCAACCGACTATAAAAATGTGACAACACTGGAAAACATCGCTGCCAACATAACGCCATAGGTAGTAGAGCTTCCAAAATTATGAATTTTTCAATTACGTAACTGGTTACGCATTTTAATACTCTAGTTACGTAAAATTTACGTAATTACGTAACTGGATTTTGTATATTTTTAACAATGAAAACGAAATGAAAATTCCCAAAGTAGCTTATAAGTAACCTAAATCTACCATTAGAGATTGAATTCATCCTGAAAGGGGTCTAGGTCAATAATAAAATGAATCGCATGAAACGTAAATCGGTATTCTAGATCCCATTCAGTCAGACCGTCACCAGAATTTTGGTTACAACACCTAGAGAGATAGTAAATATCTATATACGCGACTTTTGGAGCATTTACAACAGAAATCGAGACGTATGGAGTGCGTCAGGTCATTAAAATAAAAATAAAATACGTACGTACCATTTTTTTTTAAATTTTCCATTACAATAAACCTAACAAAGTAAGTAGGACTATGTCAGCTTCAAAACATATTTTGAGTTAGAACTAGGAGATGTCCGTGAATTCGTCCGCGTGGATTTAGGTTGCTGAAATTATTTGCTTTCCCGAAGCTCCTTTGAGCTCATACATTTTTTTAAACTGTTAAAAATGGCGCATCAAAATCCCATCATTAAGGGTTTTATCCTAGAATTTAATTTTTTGGCGCAGAATCCCTCATTCTTTTTTAGGGTTCCGTACCTTAAAAGGTAAAAAATAAACCTTTATAAGATCACTTTCTTGTCCTTATATCAGTGTGTCGCCATCGATTTTCTCAGGAACGGGGGGACCTAGCAAGTTGAAATTTATAACAGACTAGCGGACCGCCCCGGCTTCGCCCGTGGTACATATTGTATAGCCTATAGCACTCAAGGATCACGTACATATCCAACGGAGAAAGAATTTTTGAAATCGGTCCAGTAGTTCCTGAGATTAGCGCGTTCAAACAAACAAACTCTTCCGCTTTATTATATTAGTATAGAAGTATAGATACTAAGGTCTATAGTCCCTTTTAGGTATGTATATAAAAATAAGATCCAAGGCAACTATTCTTGTCAAGTAATAAATCTAGACTGACAACCCTAGGCGCTGTAGCGTGAATTAGCTGGAAGGCGCGGGAATGCTCGAGCATTCCAGCGAATTCGCGCGACTTCCGCGTCATGAGGCGAATTTGACGCTTCGATTCCACCGCGGTGTAAATTAAGCCTTAAACATTTGTTTTTTATTTATTTTTAAAGTTAATTACTATAACTAGATAACTAAATATTCTGTGAATATTTCAAACGTCTACCTGTGTGCTTAGTCTAAAGCGGAGCACTCGAAAACGAACTCGAAAACTATTGATCGATTTCAGAGTAAAATAGACCTAAAATGGCTTGTATTAAGGTTTGAGTTCGCCAATACATTCAGCATTCGAACAATGCTGAATGTATTGGCGAACTCAAACCTTAATACAAGACATTTTAGGTCTATTTTACTCTGAAATCGATCAATAGTTTTCGAGTTCGTTTTCGAGTGCTCCGCTTTAGACTAAGCACACTGTTTCCGTTATCGATATCGAGCAAAAAGGAGCCAAAAATCACGTTTGTGGTATGGGAGCCCTCTTAAATATTTATTTTTCTCTGTTTTTTTTGTATAATTATGTTGTTATAGCGGCAACAGAAATACATCATCTGTGAAAATTTCAACTGTCTATACCAGTGTTCATGAGATACAACCTGGTGACATACGGACGGACTGACAGACACATGGACAGCGGAGTCTTAGCAATAGGGTCCCGTTTTACCCTTTAGGTATGGAACCCTAAAAATAGTTAACACAGAATCTCATTTCAATTATATCCCTACTTATATTGTGTTTTTCCGTTTTACGTCAATCCGTGACTCTGTCACGGATTGACGTCATTTGTTGCATGGCTATAGTTGAAAAACTGAAGAGTGACATGGGCTACTTTTATCCCGGGAAAATAAACAGTTCTCGCGTCTAATTTCGAACTTAAAATTAGCTTTTGGGTCATCATTCTACACCCCAATTTTCACGTATACACACTCCGTCTACGATTTAGAGATCCCTGACTTACGGATGGATGACAGACAGACTGTGACACAGTCCATTTTAGCCTTCGGGTACGGAGCCCTAAAAAGCAATTTATTTTCGTAATGCCTACCGTATCCTAACTGTTGCGTTACAACCTAGAAATACGAGTTTGAAAACCAACTACGACGATAAAATCAGATCACCCTAAAAGAATTCGACTATTCAATGTTAAAGACTAGAGTTAGTCAACCTATTTTTCCCGAGCTGATAAAAAAGATAAACAAATAGCGGAAAAGTCGGAGTTATGGGCTTAGTGGGCTAGAGAAACTCTAGCCTCTAGGTAGATTTTGTATCTACATGTATATAAGTATCACATAAGTATTTACATATTATATATTTTGATGAATTTTTAACCGACGACAGTAAAGAAAGAAAGGAAAACGTTTATTAACAAGTAAAGTTCGTACACTAAAACCTGACAATACGCTTAATAATTTAATAATAATTTAGTGTGCAGAAAACGTGGGGCAACCAGCTAGTGGCGCGCTCTGTTATGTGTATCCGAAACTAATTTAATAATCTACCCGACTACGAGAAAGCCAAAAGGAAGGGTAATGATTTTAGCGATATATGTATGTATGTATGTTTGTGTCCGATTTTTGTATGACATTCTGTGTGTTTCACCGTAGCGCCCAAACTACTGGGCCTATATTAAGTCGCGGTATAATCTATCTCCATTCAAAATTTCAGCCAAATTGGTTCAGTAGTTGCGGCGTTATAGAGTAACAAACATACACACATACACACATCTTTACATACACACAAACTTTCGCCTTTATAATGGCCTTTCGTTAGTGTGATTGAAGTCGATTATGTAGTTGCGCTACAGTGTTGCAAATAGATGATTAATTGTTTGTCTGTTTGATACGAGGATAACGTATGAACGTGAAAATCGATATAGGATATCAACACGTTGCAGGCACGCGCCGCGTCTGGCGGACGTGTTCCCGCGAGCCAGACGTATCGTAATTCGTAACAACCACACGAGTAGATAGGTACAGAGGGGAAGCTTCCACAAGCGGTCCGCTGTAGGTACACTCACACAAACACACTCACCAACGGTTCACGGACGCCCGCTCTGTCTTCCAACCGGCTCAGTTGGATGACAAATGCGTTATGTGTGAGTGTACCTACAGCGGGCCGCTTGTAGAAGCTTCCCCTCTGTAACTATCTACTCGTGTGATGACAACGCAACGACCGCATAAATACCGCTCGCAGTGGCGTGTTTCAAGTTTTTAACCCCCGACGCAAAAACGCGTGTGTGTGTGTCTGTCTGTTTCCATCGTAGCGTTCAAACGGGCGAACCGATTTGAATATGTTTTTTTTTGTTCGAAAGGTGAATTAGTCGGGTGTGTTCTTAGCTATGTTTAATGAAAATCGGTGCAAGATGGCAGCCGCCACAAAATGGCGGATTACATATGTTATCACAACTCCCTCAATATGGGTATCAAATGAAAGAGGTTGACTAGTAGAATAGCACTATGCAAATCCAAGATGGCCGCCACCACAAAATGGCGAATGTCGGGGGTTTTTTGAATTTTCTAATCACAGTGCTCGAAATCTCCACTCTGAATCAGTGGAAACTGTGTAGTAGAGTGAAGGGGAGTTTCAAATAAAATATATGGACACGTGGCCTCGTACCGGACAGAACGGAGTCGAGCACGCTGTGGTCACATGAGTAGATATCCCTACAGAGAGGAAGCTTAATACAAGCGGCCCGCTGTAGGTACACTCACAAATAGCGCAGCTCACGCACACATGAGCTCTCATCAACAGTTCACGGACGCTCCTCTGGGGCTCAGTGGTAGATTCAATTGACGATTCAAAAGTACTTGTAAAAGTTTATTTGAATAAAAAACTTTTCTATTCTATTCTATTCTATTCAGTTGGGAGGCAAACAACAAGTGTGGCTCGTGCGCATTAAATTAATACTGAGAATAAAGTGTTTGACTTGAGCTTAGAGATTGTGTAAATAGTGTAGGTAAATTATATTATAAAAAATTAGACTTAACCTAACCTAACCATTGTACAGTTAACAGCATGTTTAAGTTCACATGCAACAGGTGACAACCCATAGGGTTGTCACCTGTTGCATAGGTAGAATAGGTATACATTTTGGACGTTGTTAAAAAGCTTCTCCTCTGTAGGGATATCTACTCATGTACCATAGCTTCGAATCCTATGCACGCCACTGCTTGGTACTTACCTAACGACCAAATTAGACGGTGCCATGTTCATCGTTCATTTTTGCGATGAACGATGCACGATACGATATTTACTATGGCAAAATGCCTGTGAACGATGAACAGTCGGTGTTTAGACGGTTCATTTTCGATGATTCACCGATGAAGCCTCGAAAATGAAAGCATAAATCACGAAAAATGAACCGTCTGATTTGGCCTTTACGCTAAGTAAGGTATTAAGTTGTTTTATTGTTTCCTTATTTAATCACAGCGTTTAGATTTGAATAACACAATTAATTTTTGGAAAGCGGCTGTCAAACTTTTCTTGATGGCGCCATTTGAGATAATTCCATCGTAATTTCCAAGTAATATAATTATAATCAAGCACTGAAGTTTCAAGAACGACAAACTTCGCTTTTTGGATTTATGCGAGTGTTATAAGGGCCTTATCATTCTCAATCATTACATATTATAGGATAAAGTGCCGTGTCTGTCTGTCTGTTTGCGATAAACTCAAAAACTACTGAAAGGATTTCCATGCGATTTTCACCAATAGACAGAGTGATTTATGAGGAAGGTACCTACTTAAAACTTATATTTACCGTACCATAGAATTTTTAGGTTTTTGTGTAAATTGGTTGAAATAAGACGATAATTATTGTTGAAAATGTTGGAAAAAGTCAACCAGCCTGCCTGGGAGCTTTTTTCGAAAACACTGCCTTATCCCTTTGAGATCACACTAATATTATAAAGGCGTGCGTGCGTGCGTGTGTGCGTGTGTGTGTGTGTGTGTGTGTGTGTGTGTGTGTGTGTGTGTGTGTGTGTGTGTGTGTGTGTGTGTGTGTATGTGTATGTAGGTATGTATGTTTGTTACTCTTCAACGCCGCAACTACTGACCCGATTTAGCTGAAATTTTGAATTTGTGAAAAACCAACATTCACGCGGGCGAAGCCGCGGGCAGAAGCTAGTATAATATAAAGTTCCCGTTGACCTAGAATCACGAAATTTGGCAAACTGGTCTTACTTGGAAAGGTCTTACAGCAAAAATAAAGGAAAAATTCCAGAAAATTAAAAAATTTGAAAATTAAAGGGTGTCCCCATAGGTACTTAGTTGAGGTTAACAATAAACCTCTACAAAGTTAGTTTTGGGGTTCATTAAGAAAGGATTTGTGTTAACATAAATAATTACGATAAATACGTTTACTTCTGGAGTACGGAACCCTCGGTGCTCGAGTCTGACTAGCACTTGGCGGGCTTTTTTTTAGTTTATTTTAGTACTTTCAACTAAGTAGGTTACTTACTTAATTGAAAGTGATAGCCCGAATCGCATTATTCCGTGGCTCAGAATATAATTTAGCAATTTTCCCCCAAGTGTTGATTGTCGTCCGAATATTAATAAGCGATTTGAATATCGTTCGAAAATACTCGTGAAAATCTGCCTGTTAAATACTCTATACTTTACAAAATACCTGGATTACATTTTTGATCTTCAATAACAAGTAGATTTTGGATTTATAGATAGGTACCTTTTTTTTTTTTTGACGTGGTGGAAACCTTTTATAGGTACCCCCGTTCTGCGGCCGAATGCGGCAGAACGAAGGTTATGTGGGACTCCAACCAGGTATACCCACTAAAACCACCACGGCATGATCCTCATGCTGTGTGCTGAACGCCTAGGGAACCCAAAGTATGCATCTCAGGTGTCCGGCAGCCGCCCCAGCTGGGGCTCCCGCTCGCCTCT